>CM048745.1:343767257-344385257 GCA_026315105.1 Locusta migratoria
ATCACAGCATCTTCTACCTGCCGGTTAAATTTCGCGTTTGTAGCACATCATCTCGTGGTGTAGCAATTTTAATGGCCAGGTGTGTATATTCCACTATCTGCTTGCTTATAGTGTTCATGTGATAGATCGTAATGGTCAGGCAGGGGCATCGTCCACATCTGTTACCAACTTAAGCAGTCAACTTTGTGGGAACTGAGGTAAAATTTATAATCTCTCCGTATCTGAGTAACAGTGACCAAAAGCTATTTCAGAGAACGTAATAGATAATTGATGAATATGACATCACTCATTGCATGTTTTGCTACCAACCTTAGATCACACGCAAGCCGCTGCCATAAATAAAATTTTATGAGGTTTGATTCCATGTTTTGGAACGGTGTGCTGAGCAATCACAAAACAATGAACCCAATAACTATAGTATGCAACGTAGGTCGTTTTTTTTTATTAATGTTTTTGTAGATAGACTTCGATGACATAGTGACTGGTCCATTGAGGATGATCACTATGTGATCGAAATCGGTCTGGAAAAAAACATTAATAAAAAACGACCAATGCTGCATACTAAAGCAGTGGCGTAACTAGGACTGGGCTTTGGGGGAGGGGGGGAATAGATCTGCTCGACGAGCAAAATTTTGGTCAGTATCCAGACAGACTACCATCTACCACTCCCGTTGAAGAAACTAATTCACTCCCATCCGATGAAAGCTTATGGTAAAATACCCCAAGTTACCAATCTTTACCTTTACCAGATTGCTGTTATACGATTTCTTTTTTCTTTTCTCTCACTCACTCTCTCTCTCTCTCTCTCTCTCTCTCTCTCTCTCTCTCTCTCTCTCTCTCTTATTTTTTTTTTCCATAGTTACGCCACTGTACTGTTGTTGTTGTTGTGGTCTTCAGTCCGGAGACTGGTTTGATGCAGCTCTCCACAATACCCTATCCTGAGCAAGCCTCTTCATCTCCACATAAGAACGACAACCTACATCTGTCTGAATCTGCTTACTGTATCCATCTCTTGGTCTTCCCCTGCGATTTTTTCCCCACACACTTCCCTCCAACGCTAAATTAACAATTCCTTGATGTCTAAGAATGTGTCCTACCAATCTATCCCTTCTTTTAGTCAAGGTATGCCAGAAATTCCTTTTCTCCCCAATTCTGTTCAGTACCTCCTCATTAGTTACGCGATCCACCCACCTAATCTTCAGCATTCTTCTGTAGCACCATATTTCAAAAGCCTCAATCCTCTTCCTGTCCGCACTGTTTATCGTCCATGTCTCACTCCCATACAAGGCAACACTCCATACAAATGCCCTCAGAAAGGACTTCCTTAGGCCTAAATCAATATTCGATGTTAACAAATTTCTCTTTTTCAAAAACGCTTTTCTACCCATTGCCATTCTGCATTTTATATCCTCTGTACTGCGCCCATCATTTGTTATTTTACTGCCCAAGTAACAAAACTCATCTACCTCCTTTATTGCTTCGTTTTCCAATCTAATTCCTTCAGCATCACCTGATTTTCTTACACTGCACTCCATTACCCTAGTTTTGCACTTGTTAATGTTCATCTTATATGCACCTTTCAGCACACTGTCCATTCCATTCAATTGCTCTTCCAGGTCCTTTGCTGTATCTGACAGAATTACTATGTCATCGGCAAAACGCAATGTTTTTAATTCTTCCCCCTGAACTTTTATTCCTTCACCAAATTTCTCCTTGCTTTCCTTTATAGCTTGTTCAATGTACAAATTGAATAACATTGGAGAAAGGCTACAACCCTGTCTCACTCCCTTCCCAACCACTGCATCCCTTTCATGCCCTTCAACTCTGACAACCGCTGTCTGGTTTTTGTACAAGTTGTAAATAACCTTACGCTCCCTATAATTTACTCCTGCTTTTTTCAGAACTTCAAAGAGTTTATTCCAATCAACATTGTCAAAAGCCTTCTCCAAATCTACAAAAGCTAGAAATTTGCCTTTTCTTAATCTATCTTCTAGGATAAGCCATAAAGTGAGTATTGCCTCCCGTCTTCCTACATTTCTCCTGAACCCAAACTGATCTTCCCCGAGGTCGGCTTCTACCAGCTTCTCCATCCTTCTATATATAATTCGCGTTAATATTTTGCAGCCATGACTTATTAAACTGATGGTTCTGTAGTTTTCACACCTGTCTGCACCTGCTTTCTTAGGGATGGGGATTATAACATTTTTCTTAAAGTCTGAGGGTACTTCGCCTGTCTCATACATCTTACACACCAGGTGAAACAATTTTGTCATGGCTGGTTCTCCCAGAGACTTCAGTAGCTCTGAGGGAATATCATCTATTCCAGGGGCCTTGTTTCGACTTAGGTCTTTCAGGGCTCTGTCAAATTCTTCTCTCAGTACAGTATCTCCTATTTCACCTTCATCTACATCCTCTTCCCTTCCTACAATATTGTCTCGAAGTTCATTTCCTTTGTAGAGCCCCTCTATATATTCTTTCCACCTTTCTGCTTTCCCTTCTTTGCTGAGAACTGGTTTTCCATCAGTGTCCTTGATATTCATAGAGCTGTTTTTCTTATCTCCAAATGTTTCTTTTATTTTCCTGTAGGCTATATCTATTTTTCCCCTATTTATACATTCTTCTACATCCTTGCATTTGCCTTCTAGCCACTCCTGCTTAGCCATTTTGCACTTCCTGACAATCTCATTTCTTAGTCGTCTGTACTCCATTTTGCCTGTTTCATTTACTGCATTTTTATATTTTCTCCTTTCATCGATTAAATTTAGTATCTCCTGTGATATCCAAGGATTTTTTGTAGGTCTTTCCTTCCTACCTATTTTGTCCTCTGCTACCTTCACTATTTCATCTCTCAATTTTACCCATTCCTCCTCTACTGTTTTATTTCCCCCCGTTTCTGTCAATTGTTCCCTAAAGCTCCCTCTGAAATTTTTAAGAACCTCAGGTTCCTTAAATTTATCCAGGTCCCATCTCCTTATTTTCCTACCTTTTTGTAGTTTCTTTAGTTTCAGCCTACAGTACATAACCAACAAGTTATAGTCAGAGTCTATATCTGCCCCTGGGTATGTCTTACACTGTAGAACCTGATTCCGAAATCTATGTCTTACCATTATAAAATCTATCTGATATCTTCCGGTGTCTCCTGGTCTCTTCCACGTATACAACCTTCTTTTGTGATTCTTGAACCAGGTGTTTGTTATAACTAAATTATGTTCTGTGCAAAATTCTACCAGGCGGCTTCCTCTTTCATTCCTTTTGCCCAGACCATATTCACCTACTATCTTCCCTTCACTTCCTTGTCCTACTACCGAATTCCAGTCTCCCATAACAATTAAGTTTTCCTCTCCCTTAACTTTCTGAATAATTTCCTTTAGCTCCTCATATATTTCTTCGATTTCCTCATCATCGGCAGAGCTAGTTGGCATATAAACCTGTACTACTGTTGTTGGTGTTGGCTTCGTATCTATCTTGACAATGATAATGCGATCACTGTGCTGGTCATAGTAGTTTACCCGCATTCCTATTTTCTTATTCATTATCAATCCTACTCCTGTGATACCCCCAACTGATTTTGTATTTATAATCCTGTACTCACCTGACCAGAAATCCTGTTCATCCTGCCACCGAACTTCACTAATCCCCACTATATCTAACTTCAACCTATCCATTTCCCTTTTTAAATTTTCTAATTTTCCTACTCGATTAAGGGATCTAACATTCCACGCTCCGACCCGTAGAATGCCAGTATTGTCTTTCCTGATGATCACATCCTCCTGAGTAGTCCCCGCCCGGAGATCCGAATGGGGGACTATTTTACCTCCGGAATATTTTACCCGAGAGGATGCCATCATCATATGTTCATACAGTAGAGCTGCATGTCCTCGGGAAAGGTAACGGCTGTAGTTTCCCCTTGCTTTCAGCCGTTCGCAGTAGCTGTGTGGCAAAGCCACTTTAGCTGATGTTACAAGGCCAGCTCAGTCAATCATCCAGACTGTTGCCCCTGTAACTACTGAAGAGGCTGCTGCCCCTCTTCAGGAACCACACGTTTGTCTGGCCTCTCCACAGATACCCCTCCGCTGTGGTTGCACCTACGGTACGGCTATCTGTATCGTTGAGGCACGCAAACCACCCCACCTCGGCAATGTCTGTGGTTCATGGGAGTGGCACTGTACTAAAGTTATTGTATTCAATAAAATTTTACTTGACCGTGCATCAGTTGGCGATACACGCGTCTTTCAAGAGCTAAAGAACAAAAGACGTTACAAGACGAAGCAACAGATTAAAAAAAAAAAAAAAAAATGTTCAAATGTCTGTAAATCTATCGGACCAAACTGCGTGGTCATCAGTCCGTAGCTTACAAACTACATAAACCTAAGTAAAGTAACCTACGGAAAAACACACACACCCATGCCCCAGGGAGGACTCGAACCTCCACGGCGGGCAACCGCGCGCTCCGCAGCGAGGTGCTTTAGACCGCTTTTTTTTTTTTTTTTTTTTTTTTCATTTTTCTTCTAGGTAGATCTATCTTTTGCGGTCGTCGGTTTAGTTCATTCTTGGTCGTTACTTGATCATTTGGCTCAGCTTTTTTTTTTTTTACAGAGGGCGTTGAGCCCGCTGACCGGCCGCGCTGAGCCACGGCGCCCGGCACCGCTCGGCTACTCCACCGCGGCGAAGCAACAGATTTCGCAGTCCTGCCATTTTCGCCTGCGACTCGTGAGTCGGCCGCTCGCTGGCTTTGACGGTGACGTCAGAAGACGGCAGTTGCCGCTGGACGCGTAAAGCACGGCGGCGCGTCCAGGATTCGCGGGCCTTTGTTTTGGTGCGGTCCAAGGGCGGCGTGATTCACGCGCAGTTGCGTCAGCGCCTGTGAGCGGCCGCCCAGCCAGCACACACGCGGCGCTCTGTTTGCCCAACACCAGCACACTCTCCAAACCAGCCGCTGCCGCTTTCAAGTGCACGTCATCCATACGCGCGGAATCACTAGACCCACAGTCCAGCGGCGTCTCGGCAGCGGGTAGTGCGCTAACGCCTCATTCAAACGGTGAGGCGGCTAAGTCATAACACGCCTTGTATCTCCCAGAGCTGGGCACATGTCCGTTAATCGTTAATTAACCAAGTTAACTTTTTGAGCCGGCCGCGGTGGCCGAGGGGACTAAGGCGCTCCAGTCACGGTCTGCACGGCCACTACGGTCAGGGGTTCGAATCCCCCCTCGGGCATGGATATTTTGCCGTCCTAGTTCGTAAGTAGTTCATGTGTAGTTTGTAAGTTTAGGGAGTGATGACCCGTAGTTAAGTCCCATAAGCTTTACAAACATTTGACCATTTGAATAAAAAAAAATTAAATTAAATTAAATTTAAAAAAAGCAGTACTCGTCACAAACGTATCGTTACTCGTTACCAGTGCCATCAGGAAATACGGCCGCTACACTGTCTTTTAATCTCTCGTGACGTAAGCTCCACGAAGCGTAACAAAGCGTAGTGCTGTTTTCTTACTGTTGCTTCTCTATCGCTGTGAATCATCATCATAATCATCTTACAGTTTCCAGCAACAGGCTGGGTGTGTTCGGAACACAAGCCTCGCCACTTCGTCCTGTCTTCCCGCGGCCGCGGGGACTGAGGCGCGTCATTCACCGTCTGAACGGCCACTACGGTCGGGGGTTCGAATCCCCCCTCGGGCATGGATATTTGTGCCGTCCTTAGTGTTAGCTAGGTCATAAGTCGTTTGTAAGTTTAGGGACTGATGACCTCGCAGTTAAGTTCAAAAATGTTCAATTGTTTGTAAAGCTTATGGGACTTAACTACGGGGTCATCAGTCCCTAAACTTACAAACTACTTATGAACTACTTACGAACAAGGACGGCACAAATATCCATGCCCAAGGGAGCATTCGACCCCCGACCGTAGTGGCCGTGCTGACCGTGACTGTCACCTCGGCCACCGCGGCCGGCCCGCAGTTAAGTCCCATAAGCTATACAAACATTTGAACTTTTTTTCCCACTTCTTTTAATTCTGGCAGTGTTGCTAATGTGGAAAATATCGAGTAGCACCGTGGTTCGGAGCCCACGTTAAACTGCAGGTCCCCTATAACTGGCTGGGTAAGTCAGTTCTAAGGTCGGAGGAAGGCAATGGCATACCACCTCCAAACAAGACCATGCCCAGTAAAGCACTGTGGTCTTCAAACCAATCTTCGAATTGATGACTGCTTTTCCTTTTACATTTCTGTATGCGGCTACGCCCAGGCTATGGGTTAAATAACTACGCGCGGTTGATCTTTTGAATGGTGCCAGCAAGACCCGAAAAACGGAATTGGGGGCCCAGGGTAAACCTACAAGCCTGCTGCCTGCTGCAACTGAGAGAAAACCGGGACTCTGCGAGTACCTGCGCTAAGTGAGTCTAGGAAGGAGGAAAGAGTAAGAGTTTGATGTCCCGTGTCTGTGGTCTGTGCTCGCCGGCAGTAGGTTGTTGCATATTAAGTTCGCGTTACGTGGCACCTTTTGACAGTGGAAGTGATCTGAGTCTCGGAGATTAGTATGTTCATGGAAATCCGTGGCCACAGCTAAGTGATTTTGTTGATTTTATATCTAGATCGGGCCGCGGCGGAGTGGCCAAGCGCATTAGGCGCTATGTTGCGATGCGCGAGGCCGTTCCCCGTCGGGGGTTCGAATCGCCCCTCGGGCATGTTCAAATGTTCAAATGTTTGTCAAGCTTATGGGACTTAACTACGGGGTCATCAGTCCCTAAACTTACAAACTACTTATGAACTACTTACGAACTAGGACGGCACAAATATCCATGCCCGAGGGGGGATTCGAACCCCCGACCGTAGTGGCCGTGCTGACCGTGACTGGAGCGCCTCAGTCACCTCGGCCACCGCGGCCGGCCCTCGGGCATGGACGTTTGTATTGTCTTTAGAGTAAGGTACTTCATAAGTAGTTTGTAAGTTTAGGGATTCATGACCCCGCAATTAACAAACATTTGAACATTTGATTTTTTATCTAGATCGGAAGAACAAATATTTTTCAACTGTAAAATGGGCCTTCCGAAAAAATCAACAATTAAGTTGCAGTCGAACGTCTTTTCCGTGGGTAAAGATATTTTGACACCCAAATGTGCCTCATTGTCAGACGAGAATTTTAATATCGTAATGTTTATGAAAGGAAATATTCGTCTTACGGTAAATGACGTTCAGTGAAGTTATATTTTTGAGTCTGCCGTAAATTGTATTTTATTGCTACACAATTACTACTAAAAATTAAGAATTATATATTACTGGAGCATTATATCGCAGCAGCAAGCCGCCATCGTAAACAAATGACAAACAAACATTCTTCTTTTTTATACCAGAAGACAAATTATGTCAAAGTACAAAAGGCTTTTCACCAAAAGCAAATGATTCTTGCGGACGTTATTTTGCACTATAGTATGCGATTTGCATCATTTGTTTACTCTCACGGCTGACTGCCATGGTAGAGTGGCCGAGTAATACTAGTTTTTATTTTATACTACAAGCCCTATTTAAACTTGTTCAGCCAAAACATTTTTCTGAAATATCAGATAGGGTAATACTTGTTTATTACTTGCTGATCTCATTAATATAACAAAATAAATATATAAATTCAGAGACTGAAGGCGTTTTTTCGTGGCTGCACAAAATAAATAATAAAAAATAAAGATTCATATTTTTGTAAATTTATCGGACTCAACTAGTGGGTTATTCGTCCATAGCTTACAAACTACGTAAACTAAGTTAAACTAACCTAAGGACAACACAAACACTCATGCCCGAGCGGGGACTCGAACCCCCGACGGCGAACGGCCGCGCTCACCGCAGCACCGCGCCCCACTGCCGCATAATACTGTTACTATAGTGGAGCCGCCGGAAGAACGACTCTGACAGCTAGCGGCTATGTTGCCAATGCTGCTAGGCGGCTGTTTGTTGTTACGCCGTGCCAGTCGCCGGCACACGAATATCACGCCCGAATATTTTGGAACCGTTGCTATGTACTACTAATATGTGAACGATCGATAACAACCACAAAGTGATGAAAAACACCCTTTTTGCAGTTAAAAAGAAAGGTTCAGAAATATATGTCGAGTTAAAGTAAAGCTTCATATGTTCCAGTATTCCATTAAATATAATGCATAATTTAGTCTTCAGCCAAAGGTCGCTAGTTGAAGAATTTTGTTTATATATTTCATCTCCTATAGCCATTTTCCACAAACTCGGTGTTATTACTCGGACACTGTATTGTGGCAGTCTGCCGAGAGGGTAAACAAATAAGGACTACCACTTTACAAGCAGTAAAATCGCCTCTTCCAGTGAAATGATTTGTCTTCTTACATAAAAAGAAGAGCGTGTTTTTGCCTCATTCGTTTACGGTCGCTGTCGACTGCCATAGTATAGTGTCCGAGTAATATCATCAGATCAGTTTCGACAGCCAGTCTATTGGGCACAGAAGTGACTTTCTTACCGTTAGAGGAAGAAGCCCTCTCACACACGTCTGAAATTAACGACACGTAACACG
This sequence comes from Locusta migratoria, assembly GCA_026315105.1. NCBI lineage: Eukaryota > Metazoa > Arthropoda > Insecta > Orthoptera > Acrididae > Locusta > Locusta migratoria. The sequence goes on from CM048745.1 coordinate 343,775,780, forward strand.
GCACGAACAAAACCGATAACGATGAACACACGACAGATGCTTTGCAGCGACTGAAGCATGCCACCCCGCGCGACCTTGAGTGGCAGGGTGGCAACGCAGCACTGTTACCCTGGCAACGTTTACGAATTCCGGAGCTCAGGTTGGTGCTTGAGTGTCCCCCCACCCTCTGCGATAACTGTCAGGGTCGTTCTTTCGGCGGCCCAACTATAGTTAACGATTGACGTTAACTTGCGTTAAATTGGCCGCAGAGTGACGCTTTAACGTTTAACGAAGTTGCCTTTTTATTAACGGATTAATTATTAAGGACGTTAACTTTTTGATTAACGATGCCCAGCTCTGGTACTCCCCAACCGTAACAGACACAAAGTGAATTGCAGTGACAGGGACTACTTGATCACACTTCGTGTTTGAGCTATTTTTGTTACAGAGATATGAGGCTATCTTTGGTTTTTTTTTTTAATGGAACACTAAAATGACAGTTTCTAATATGCGTATGTGATAATATATAGGCGAATAGTTTTTGAGTAACAGATATGTTTCCGTATCGTATTCGTCCTTCGATGCAGCGTTGTCCAATGCGACCTTTCCTGTTGACCACTAACGAACTTAACAGCAAAGGCGTTGTTTGCCTGCTTCTCTATAATGCCGCAAGGTGACGCACGAGGTAGCTGGAGAGACAGGTATAAATGTGCCCCTGGGGTAATGAGACATCGCAATTCCGTCACAGTTTCTTGGAGCAGACATGTACACCAACGAAGAAGAGTTAGATATGCTTCTAGTGTATGGTGAAAGCAGAGGAAATGCTGTTGGAGCAATACAGCGATATGGAGAGTTGTATGCTGATAGCGAGCGTGCTACACGCCAGCTTCCTGCACGTATTTGCGAGAAACTGCTCGAGTCGGGATCCCGGAGCGCCATACAGAGGACAACGCAGAAAACTGCGACTGGCGAGCTACCTGAAGAGGGCGTTCCAGCGGTGGCGTACAACCATCCTACTGTTTCGTCGCGACGTGTCGCCACGGAATGTGCTGTAACTCAGAGAATTGTATTACGCATATTGCACCGGCATAGATTGCACCCGTTTCGCTCCTCATTACATCAAAGCACTCTCCGGTGTGGATTTCGAACGGCGCCAGGAATTTTGCCGGTTTGCTCTGCAGCGCCTACAAGTTGATCCAACGTTTTTTCAACGGGTGCTTTTTACCGGTGATGCGACTTTCACCAACCATGGTAATGTGAATTTGTATAATTTGCATTACTGGTCAGCAGAGAACCGTCATTGGCTTCGACAGGGCCGGTCGCGGTGGCCGAGGGGACTGAGGCACTCCAGTCTCGGTTTGCACGGCCACTACGGTCGGGGTTTCGAATCCCCGCTCGGGCATTGATATTTGTGCCGTCCTTAGGATTAGCTAGTTCATAAGTAGTTTGTAAGTTTAGGAACTGATGACCCCGTAGTTAAGTCCCATAAGCTATACAAACATTTGAACATTTGATCTTTTTTGGCTTCGACAGCAACCGTGAAGTGTTAACGTGTAGTGCGGCATTGTCAGAAATGTTGTGGGGCCGTACGTCATTCCGGGTTTACTAAATGGCAATAACTATGCACAGTTCCTGCGAAAAATTCTGCTCATTTTGCTGGAAGTGCACGTTGTTCCAACACGACGGCTGTCCTGCTCACTCTTCTTGTGTTTTTTTTTTTTTTCCTTTATTGTAATGTCAATTCCCCTAAATAGGGACGGGCTGTCAGCGCTCATAGGCGCTCTTTAGCCTACAGAAATATAACATTCGACACAGGAGAAACATATAAAACATAAAGCAGATAAAAGTTCGAAGATAAAAGTTCGGAGATAAAACACACATAAAACGGAGATGTTAAACGGAGATAAGACAACGGAACGAAACAGTGGCGTCATGAAAGTTTTGATAGGGCGGCGGTGGAGAGTAAAACAGCTGTTAGAGGTGCAGTAGCACGAACACAATTAAAATGAACTCAGGGCGGCGGCTATGGGGTGACCGTCCGCTATTGTGGAATTAAAACGAGAAACACACAATATAAAACTGACGGCGTCGGCTGCGTATTGGCCGTTCACTATCATTAAAATAAAACGACGTAACTAAAAGCACAGAGTAACATATACAGAGACGCAGCCCCCTCTAAACCACTGTCCAACGCTCCCCTCGTAGTTCCGTAAGATGCTAGCAGGTGTCAGGCGGATCGCTGGCTTAGGGTGCCTCTCGCACGTCAGAGGGTAGCGTGGAGGGGAGGCTGAGGGGAGAGCTCGTGCCGCCTGCCACGAGGCCACGGCTGTGTCCGGCGTGCCGGCGTTTGAGGGGAGGTAGGGGTGGGGGTAGCGGCTACCTGCCGCCTGCTCTGGCGGCTGCTTCTGACCTCAGCGCCATCATGGGACATCTTACGGAACTGCTGAAAACCCTCCCTCCCCGCACCCCTGAGCGTAGGACCGGGCCCTTACGGAGGTTTCCCGTCTGTATATATTTGTCTGTGCTAAAAGACACGACACTTGCGAAGCAGTCCCACAGAAACACATTAGAAGGTTCACACGCAGTATTAAAGATGTGAAGCGGGGGGAGGGGGAAGAGGGGATGAGTGGAGAGGGGTAGGGGGGCGGGAGGAGCCACAGGGCCAGTGGGGAAGGGAGCGGAGGGATGATGTCTCGCCGGCCGCGGTGGCCGAGGGGACTGAGGCGCTTCAGTCACGGTCTGCACGGCCACTACGGTCGGGGGTTCGAATCCCCCTCGGGCATGGATATTTGTGCCGTCCTTAGTTGTAGGTAGTTGATAAGTAGTTTGTAAGTTTAGGGACTGATGACCCCGTAGTTAAGTCCCATAAGCTTAACAAACATTTGAATTTTTTTTTTTTTTTTTTTTTTTTTTTTTTTATGATGTCCCAGGAAGCCACAGGGAAGAAGGAAAGGGGAGGGTGGTGAGAGGAGGATCCGGAGGGACAGCTGGGTGGAATGAGGAGGGGAGAAGGGGCGGAAGGGACGGATAGTCGGGGCACTCAGGGAGAGAAGGGGGAAGGGGAGCAAGGGGAAGGATCACGGCTGGTATGAAGGGTGGATGTCAGGTTGGAGGGCATCAACCGGGAGAGAGGGTACGGAATTTGCCACGGGAAAGGATCTGGAGAGTGGACAAGTGGCGAGCAGGGGGAATACAGTGGTGGAGGCGCGGCAACGGATCAGGTGTAGATGGGACGGGATGGACTAGAGGATTAGGCGGATCTGATTTACGGGAGATGCAACGGAGGCGGAGATGTTCAATAAAGAGAACGAGTCGAGGGAAAGGAATGAGATCGTAGAGGATCCGCGTGGGGGTCTTCTCGTGTGGCTACAGAGCTTTTAAATCAAAAGTTTCCGGATTGTTGGATAGGTCGAATTGCTGAAATGAAGTGGCGAGCCCTATCTCCTGATTTGACCCCTTTCAATTTTTTTTTCTTTTTTTTCTGTGGGGAGCAATCAAACAAAGTGTATGCTCAAATACCAACTACGCCAGACGATATGAAGCTACGTATCACCTAAGCGCGCGCTGATATCTCACGTGACACCCTCGCAGCCGTTCACAAATCATTGGAACGGCGTCTACAAATGTGCACTGCAGCAGAGGGGAAGCATTTTGAGCACAAGCTTCAGTAAAGTTTTGTATCATGTACAGTATGTGTTGTGCATCTTTGTGTGTATTTGCTTCGTATTGTAAATATTTTCAAATACAAAACAAATACGTACGAATTAATTGTGACCAAAAAGGGCTTCCTCATTTACTTATGTGTTTCTGTTACTTAAAATGTGTTGTACTTTGATACTGTATGTTGCCTAGTATTTTGGTACCACTGTTGCCAAATAACGCCAACGGCCGTGCCGCAGTCGATAAGATTCCCGGTAGATCACCCAAGTTAAGCGCTGTCCAGCTGGGCTTGCACTTGGATAGGTTTCCGTCCAGGTCTGCCGAGTGCTGTTGGTAGGCAGGGTGCACTCAGCCCTTGTGAGGCCAACTGAGGAGCTGCTTGATGGAGAAGTGGCGCCTCCGGTCACGAAAACTGACATAACGGCCGGGAGTGTGGGGCGCTGACCACGCCCCCCTCCATACCGCATCCGGTGACGCCTTCGGGCAGAGGATGACACGGCGGCCGGTCGGTACCCAGTGGGCCTCTCGAGGCCTGTCGGACGGAGTTTAGTTTAGTTTTAGTTGTCAAATAACTGAATAATATTTGCGCTACATCATCAGGTAAGTTTTGCACAAAATATGGCAGTATGTATTACTATTGTTGAGTAAATGGGCGTGATTGTGTAATGACGTTTACCGTGTACGCAACAGGGAGGGTCGCATTGGACAACGCCGCTTTTAAGGACGAATACGATACGAGAACTTATCTGTGTCTCAAAAACTATTTGCCTGAATATTATGACATACACATATTTGAAACCCTCTTTTTAAAGCCCATCATCTTACGCTAAAATTTACCATAGGGTTCCATAAAAAAGATGGCTTCATATCTCTGTAATGAAAAATAGCACAAATATGAAATGTGGTGTATTCAAGTACCTCCTGTCTCTACAATTCACTGTCCAAACAGCATCTTTGTATCTATTACGGTTAGGGAGATACAAAGGGTGTTATGACTTCGCTGTCTCACCGTGCATATGTTTGCGAATACGATGATTAGTATTAATTTGACAAAGAGACCAATTAAACTTATATAATTCGAAAGGAAACTGCGATAGATGTGCAGAAAAGACAAACCATGTACCGTTATGTGTGCTTAAGGGGACCACACCGTGGTTCAGGTCGAAAAAAATCGATTTTCGGTTTTCATCATATTTCGATAGATTAAGGTTTTATTTAAGTACTCTGAAAAGGATTTAGCTGAAATAAACTTTTTCGAGCGTTTAAAGGGCGTTTTCCTACCACACATGTTTGTGTCACGCCCACTTTTCAGCCACCCACTTTCCTGCATATATTTTAAATACATGGTACGTTAGGGATTTTTTTTTTTTTTTTTTTTTTTTTTTTTTTTGCTCCCGAGTGTGTTGGCTATCCTTGGAATGCAACGATTGGTATTTCTTTCTGCTGTTTGTAAACAACACGCTTTCAAACACGCGGTCAGTTTTGTTCATGTGTGATTGCGAGTAGTTGTTATACTTACGATTGCAGTGCTTGTTTACGAGGTTTTTTCTTTCTTTCTATTTTTGTGCGTCTGTGTTTAGTGAACCTAAAGGCGTTTTCAAGAAACGAAAATTTAGAGAAAACAATTTTAGAAAGCTTTCTGTACAATAGATTAAGTCCACTGGCAACGATGTTTCTAATTATATTCCTTCAACAAGTGCATCATCAAAAAAACTCTCACCATCTCAAGAGAGTTACAAGGGGTGCAGTAACATTATTATAAATTTGGCAATATTATCGGATGTAATTTCTAATTTTGTATCTTGCAGACAGTGTGGTGAGTGTCAGAGTGTAAAACTTTGGACTGCCTTCCAAAAACTGTATTTGTAGGCATGAATACAATGAAACTAGGACTTCATGACTCTCTTATTACATTCAATTGCGGTAATACTGCAAAGTGTTGGGTACTGAAAAAGCTGCGAATTAATCCTGGTGGAAATATGATCACTGGGCTGCAACATTGCGATAAAATGATAGCCGATGCAGACAGATCTGCATCTAATATGACAAAGAAAGCAAGACAAACGTCCAGGACGGTGAAAAAGAAGCTGCAAGACCTGCTAGAGGCCAAAGAAGGGCTATCATATGCAGCATGACAGTTTTAATGAATTACAAGTGATAAATTTCAAAAGTTTTTTTCTTTAAAGTCAATATCCCGCAAAATAAAATTTTCAGTACATATGTCCCATTATATCAGAAACTATCATAGATAAATGAATGAAATTTTACATAAAAAGCCGCCTCTGGTGCTACATTCATTCTCCAATTAGGAAGTTCACAAAAAATATTTTCTGCAGAAAAAAAGTATTTCTTAAAAGCTAGAAAATGGATTAAGTAGACTTTAGTACAGTTGACTATTAGCATCATGTAACATACAGTACAAATATTAAGGTCCTGCATCAAATAGATTTTTCAGAAATTGGTCAAATACTTGCCTAAATTAACATGGGTTAGATAGGCAGGTTGTGGCCCCTTAAAGGAAGTAGAAGTTATCGTATGTAAAGGATGCATATGGCGACGTTCCGCCGCGAGAGGTATAGATGTAGCGCGGGAGCCATCTAGCCGTAGTGTGGATGAACTACGAGATCGGCCATATGGTTTGTAGTGGGAAAAAAATCGCAATAAAGAAGGGTGCGGCTGTGCGAAGGCACAGTGCAGCATTGGCACAGTGGTCAGAGGAAGTGCCTACTGAGCAGGAGACCCCAGTTCCAATCCTGGTATTGGCACAAATTTTCATACGATGCTTGAGTCTGGATATACAGAGTGTTGAAACTGTAGGGAGTGACCGAGGAGAGACTGTGGGACATGAAAGGTCTAGTGAACTTTTGTCCAGATATGCATGGTTTCTTTGCTATAGAGCAGTGTTCTTCAACCATTTCGTGTATGTGGCCCCCTTTCAAGTAAAAATATTCTGGCGACCGACTTTCAAACAAAAATATTGTGGCAGAACCCCCACGCGTACAGTAAAAAAAAAATCTCAAACGAAACACATGTTATCTTTGCTTCATCTTTCTTTTAGATCGTTGGACGAAGTCTTTTTTGTGTATTTCTCGGAAAGGTACACTTATCCTATTTTTACGTGAATTTCGACAGAAAAATGTATTTTGTTTTCGAGTATTTCCCATTTCAGGCAAGACTCAGAAGCGAGTTGTGCTCATTAAGAAAAGTCCCAGTGTGTAGACAATTTGTAACGAAGTAGATATTTTTTTCGATGAGAATTACTTATTGTATTAAATTCTTTTCCTGAAAACAGTTTTCAGATTTTGTGTTTATTCATAATAAACACATTGTATTGTAAAACAACTTCTAATCTATTCAATTCGTAATGAACATTACACAAAGAACTCCGTAATTTTAACATTAAATAAATTTCACTTAGACACACGGTTTTGTATTACTGAACCCCTTGTTACTTTACTTCCTCCTGTGACGGCGAACCCCCAAGCAAGACTTCCCGACCCCCCCCCCCCGGGGGATCACGACATACAGGTTGAAAAAACCTGCTATACGCCATTTACGTGTGCCTCGGTTGCACAGTGGTAGAGTGCCAGACTGCAAATGCGAAGGTCGCGGGTTCAATCACCGCGTATTCCTAGGATTTTTATCTGTCGCGTACCAACTCTTTCCCCTCTGGAAGTGTTGCTGATGTGAAAAATACCGAGTAGCGGCGTGGTTCGGAACCCACGTTAAACTGTAGGTCCCCCTATAACTGGCTGGGTAAGTCAGTTCGAAGGTCGGAGGAAGGCACCGGCATACCACCTCCAAACAGGACCATGCCTAATAAAGCACTGTGGTGTTCAAACCAATCTTCGGATTGTTGACTGCTTTACCTTTTTTTAGGCGATTTACTCAATCATACTTTGTTACAAAGCCTGCGGTTGAATACGCGCTGTGCCACGCAGCTACAGTTACAGGATGGATGGATGGATATGATGTTATGGGCGCACGACAACTAGGTCTTTAGCGCCCGTACAAGATAATTAGGCGATACGTGTGACCTGATTAAAATGAAATGAAGACAAATAGGGAACAGAAGAGAAAGGAGCCAAAGTAGCCAAACGATAAGGGGAACGAAGCAAAGACCCAACCAAACATGGCAAGGTAGGAACAGTTGGTGAGCGTCGAAGGTTTACAGACGTACTCAAAATGCCATGCCAGAGGAGTGGTGGGCTAACCATTCGTTAACGTCCTAACACCTCCAGCCTAAAAGCTTAGGCCAGAGTCCGGAAAGTTCACAGAAATTGAATACTTTCGTCACACTCGCCTCGTCATCAGCTAAAACAGAGGGCAGGGGACCACAAAGAGCCAGCTACAGTTACAGTACGTGTTGAAAATTGTTGCCGTGTTCCCAACGCACGAATTATACGCGCCGAGGTACGTTGTTTCTGCCCTGCTGCGGAGGGCGCAGCCTTTCGCAAAAAAATGTTCAAATGTTTGTATAGTTTATGGGACTTAATTACGAGGTCAACAGTCCCTAAAATTACAAACTACTTATGAACTAGCTAACACTAAGGGCGGCTCAAATATCCATGCCCGAGGGGGGATTCGACCGTAGTGGCCGTGCAGACCGTGACTGACGCGCCGCAGTCCCCTCGGCGACCGCGACCGGCGGGCCTTTCGCCGGGGGTGGTTCGAGTCCTCCCTGGGGCATTTTGTCCGTAGCATAAGTTAATGTAAGTAGTTTGTAAGCCTGATGACCAACGTAGTTTAGTCCCTTAGGTTTACAAACATTTGCATTTTGTATCTCACGTTCACACGGGCCAGGCAGCAGCCGAACAGTGTCAGCGGCAGTGGACACGTTGCACCAGCGTCGTCACTTCTGGAATGGGCTCTACATACACGATACTTTTCAGATAGCCCCATAACCAAAAGTCGCACGGGTTGAGATACGGTGAACGAGTAGGCCATACAAATGGACCTCCTCGTCTGATCCATCGACGAGGGAGACACGAGTCTTCGTAACAAAGTATGTCTGAATTATTGGTCTCTAGCATTTCCGCACATAAGTTTATTACACCTTCTTTGTTCTGCACCCTCTGCTGAATCAATTCCTAGAATGGTTGAATGTTGAAGATACCACGTTGCGTAAATGTGGCCTCTTCTGTGACTAGGATGGATGGTATAGATCCCGGAATGATAGTTGCATGGTCTCGAAACTCCTCCCGGTGTAGAAAGTCTGACCCTATTAAGGGTACTAACAACTGACATTAAGGGTGTTCCACACGGTCTTTTGACTTAGTGGGGACTGGCGAACCACCTGTCTGGTACTGATACAGAGATCGCCTTCCACAATCGCATTCCGTCATAGTCAGGTGTCGGAACATTTCAGGTGAGTTGTTTATGATTGCGTTCTTCGTTAAACAACCCTGTTTCACACAAACGGCGAAACACCGTTGCAAACTTTGGGTACTGTTGTTGTCGGTGGGGCTAGGGCTTCCCGATCCAACGTTGCTGTTCGCTGCCATTTGCCTTTAGGAAGCCTCTTGATTTCGAATACTGAACCATTGTGTACAACGGTGCACCACATCGACTACAATGTGAGCCAGCAAGGGAAGCGAATCGGGATTAGCAATTACTGCGGCAGGGGGCAGCGCTAGCCGCGGCCGAGCGCATTGAGGCGCTGTGCTACGATGCGAGAGGTCGTTCCCCGTCGGAGGTTCGAATCCCCCATCGGGCATGGATGTTTTTGCTGTCTTTAGTATAATATAGTTCATAAGTAGTTTGTAAGTTTAGGGACTGATGACCCCGCAGTTAAGTCCCAGTGTAGGGACTGATGACCCCGTAGTTAAGTCCCATAAGCTTAACAGACAAACAGTTAAGTCCCATAATCCTTACAAACATTTGAGGCAGCGCCAGGGCAAGACATATGAAGAACAGTAGCAGCCGCTTCGAGGGAACCGTGCATGCTGTAACTATGGCTGCATGCCGTAGCGCATGGACTGCAGTCTTTGTAACAAAGTATGCCTGTATTATTGCTCTCTAACTTGGAAACCATTCATTACCGGACATAAGTTTATTACACCTTTTTTGTTCTGCATCCTCTGCTGAATCAATTCCTAGAATGGCAGAAAAAATGACCCTGTGTAAATCACTAGCAAGTAAACCAACGGAAATGTCACCGTCCGATTTTTCTGAAATTTAAATAAAATGAAAAACTAAGGGACACGTATTTCTTTTAGCGGCTGTAAAACATATTTAAGGGATGAAACGGTCGCTCCAAAATGGGGGCTAAATGAAAAAAAATTGCGGTAGCTTAAAAGATTAATTAAGTAATTGTTATGATTTTTGTTATGAAAGCATCTTTTAATAAAAGGCGAAAATCGGTTTATGTATATTGGAGGGGAAGTGATTATGGGGGCAACTACCCCGTAAGAGACAAATTTTTGTTACAAAAATTAGTCTTGATTTAATTGAAGTAGAATCTATTAAAACTTCATAAGAAAGGCTAATTAAGAAACACCTATTTTTTGTTTATATAAACAACCTTTATATTTACGCGCTTGTTTGATACTGCCCGTAAACACCTCGCGAATCTATGTTTCTTCTCTTTAATACACCCGCATTTAAATTCGCGGAATCCGAATCTGAAATCAGATTCTCAAAATTAAATGTGGCTGATGCAACATACCGGACGAAAACTTGAAAACATGCGTGAATAGATAATAACTCGAAAGTTCCCGGCAGATAAAAAGTGTGTGCCGGAACCGGGACTCGAAGCTGGAACCTTTGCCTTTCGCGGGCAATCGCTCTACCAGTGAGTTATCCCGCCACGACTCACGGTGCGTCCTCACAACCTGCAAGGTTCGCAGGAGAGCTTCTGTGAAGTTTGGAAAGTAGGAGACGAGGTACTGGCAGAAGTAAAGTTGTGAGGAGGGACCGTGAGTCGTGTCGGGAAATCTCAATGGTAGAGCGCTTGCCCGCGAAAGGCAAAGGTCCCAGGTTCGAGTCCCGGTTCCGGCACACAGTTTTAATCTGCCAGGAAGTTTCATATCAGCGTACACTCCGCTGCAGAGTGAAAAGTTTCATTCTAGATAGTAACTCGTCATGCGACTTTCAAAATACTGTAAAATCTACTTTTTGCAATACTCTATATCTATAAATGTGAATGTCTGTTTGATGTACATTTATCGGATAGCTATTTATCTATATGTATTAATGTGAATGTCTGTTCGGTGTACAGTTATCACGTCCGAACCACAAGACGCAGAGACTTAAATATTTGTACAGTTACTAATTTATACCTGAGGAATGTTTTAGGCACGGTTTTGCAGCGATCTGATATATATTTAGTAATTTGAAGAATATAACGCGAAATGCAGAACAATAATTACTCTTTGAAAATTATATTTACTCTTTGAAAATGGTTTTATTGGTGGCATTGTTGCTTGAGGGTTGATAATGATAAAAGGGTGGAGTATATTGAGATGGAAAGTTATCTGTGTATATAAAATTCTTCGTGTGTGTGTGTGTGTGTGTGTGTGTGTGTGTGTGTGTGTGTGTGTGTTAATATTTCGCTCTGCAGCGAAAACTACAGAACCCAAACGAATGGTATGTGTGTAATTGGTATCCGAAGTCTCCCGTGGTACACCATAGCAGTTTCATGCCGATAGCTATAAGGGGGTGAAAGATATGGTGGTTGAAAGTCATCAGATTATAAAAAAAAATGAAGGCCAGCGATGATGTTTGCGTCTCTATAGCAAGGAGGTTACATACAGCGAAACGTGATGCCACAGACCGTATCTTTGGTCTGTGCGTGCTACAATGTGCATATAGTTGAGTGTACCTTCTAAATTGTATCACAGTACGACACGTAGTTCATGAGATATGACCACATAAACAGTAACCTTCCGCTGTTCATGGACTAAAGCTACGGTATTCAGTATGACGTTACAATTTTTAATTTCTACACTAAAAATTGTAGCCACAGGAAATTTTACAGACAGTATACACGAACATAGTTGAGTGTACCATATGATATGAGCAAATAAACTGTAACGTTCATGGAAAACCGCGCCAACACGTACCAAGTTTTAATCTATTAGTCCTTTACTACTAATTGTATTCCCAATAGATTTTACAGACTTACAGCCCTTGTACAAATGAATACATACCTGAAAAATGGCAGGAATAAATATATAAATACCCGGACAACTTCTACACTACAGATTGTAGCCGCAGGAAATTTTACATACAGTATAAAGACATACAGATGAATGTTCCTTTGAAATTGAATCAGAATACGACACATTGTTCATGAGATATGAGTATATAAGCAGTAACGTTCACGGAAACCGCCCCATCAAGCACCAAATTTTAATCTATTACTTCTTTACTACTAACCGTATTTGTAACAGATTGTAGTGACATGCAGCACTTACAGAAATGAATGTATACCAAGAAAATTATACAATTTTACAACATATCATTCAATAAATATGACATCGTATATACTGCGATGGGTAAAAACCTTTCACATCTATAGAGCTACAGGGAAAGGAAGAGAATGAAACAGCGTTGATCACCGAATACCCATTATTTCTGGCAGATTTAGCTTTTAACTTCAAGCGACTGTAGTTTCCAGAGAGACTTGCATTTTCTATTACGATTCAAATGTTCAAATGTTTGTATAGGTTATGGGACTTAACTACGGGGTCATCGTTTCCTAAACTTACAAACTACTTATGAACTACTTACGAACTAGGACGGCACAAATATCCATGCCCTAGGGGGGATTCGAACCCCCGACCGTAGTGGCCGTGCAGACCGTGACTGGAGCGCCTCAGTCCCCGCGGCCACCGCGGCCGGCCTATTACGATTAATAAATCAGAGGGCAAGCTATTAAATAGTACAGAGTGGTTTTGACATCTCCATATTTTTCACACTCACGTGTTGTTTGGTCAGGGGTGGGCTTCCCAAAGAATTTATTAGTATTACATTTTGGACAAGTAACCAAAAATATTGATTATAATCGAGTTTTGTATTATTAAGGTTAAATATCATTTGCATCTTGATGACTACATTCCTTTGTTTGGATGTTGCAGTTATTATTTTGTACATTATGGAAAACAGCCTTATTTCTTGAATACTCTCCCATGAATATGAGATGTTATTAAAAATGGGATATGAGAAGTACTAACTCAAAGCTTGAATAAATAAGTAAATAAATATCCGGACAACGCCGTTTTTTCAGCTAGTAACGAATAAAAGTGAATAAAACATGTTAAAATGTTTATTGATTATAACCGCCTTGCCCGCGATGCAGCGTGTGGAGGTTGCACGGCCAGGTTTACACCTCTTACCGCTCCTTGACTAGGGTGAGCCCCCTCGCCTGTCACAATTTTCTTTTCGTGCGTCAGAACACGATTCATGGTTTGAAAGCGTAGCCTTCCTTTTTAACTTTTAATAGATTTTATATTTATTAAATGAAAACTAATTTTTGTAGCAAATTGTTGTGTTCTTTCGGGGTAGTTTCGCTTCCCCTGCAATGTACTTTGACCGATTTTCGTCTTTTATCAAAAGTCACTTTCATAACAGAAAGGATTAAAATCGGTCCATTAATCTCCAAGTTACCATATTTTTTTTCACTGTATTTTGGAGGAACCGTTTCACCCATGATATATATTTTACCGCCGGTAAAAAAAATGCGTGTTCCCTATTTTTAATGCATTATAACATATCCAGATTTTGAGAGTAATCGGAGAGTGACTTGTGAGGCAGGAGTAACGCTCCAGAGCTGAGCTGTGGCAGCAGACGCAGACGCAGGCGACAGCGGCCGCTTCCGCGGTGACGTCAGCGCCTCCAGAAATACCAGGGACAGCGCCGTGCGTGATAGCGCGCCTTCATAAACGCCTTCCGCGAATAAACCCCGCACTGAGCGCCACCTCACGCTCCTCTGCGACGCTCCGCGCAGGGGGCACCGTTCATCTGCAGGGAAGTGACACCGAACACGCTGCTATCTCTCTATTCTCACGTAAACGAGCGGACTGCAGAGAGCCGGCCGCGTTTTTTTTTTTTTTTTTTTTTTTTTTTTTTTTTTTTTTTTTTTTTTTGTGGTTTTAGGGCGCACAACTGATGTGGTCATTAGCGCCCAACACTGCCCATAGTAAAAAAGAACCGGGGTTAGAAATTAAATGGCTTTCGCCATATATGCGCGATGTATAAAAAGTAAAACTCTGTTAACCGATTGCGGGTCATCAGCTAAAATGTCAGACATTTCAAATGGGAAACACAGATCATGACGGAGACGGTTAAAAAATGGACATTGCACTAAAAGATGGTTCACAGTAAAAGGTGCATCACAGTGCTCACATAAGGGAGCAGGACCACCACGTAATAAATGCTGGTGGCTAAAACGGCAGTGGCCAATACGAAGCCGGGCCAGAACAATCTCCTCTCGGCGGGAGGGTCGAGATGACGTTGACCAGAGATCAGGCACAGGTTTAATGGCTCGCAATTTGTTCCCTGACAGGGATGACCAATGTAGATACCAACGGGAGATAATACGCTGGGAGATACCAGCGCGAAGGTCATCAGAGCTGGTGGAAAAGGTAGATAGCCGAGGAAGGAGAACTGCTTCCTTGGCAGCCGTATCCGCAGCCTCATTCCCCAACACTCCCACATGGCCAGGGACCCACAGAAACGTCACCGTAGTTCCGCTCGTTGAAAGAGAAGTAAGGCAATTGCGGATGCTTTGTACCAGGGGATGGGCCGGATATAGGATGCGAAGGCTCAACAAAGCACTCATAGAGTCCGAGCAAATGACAGTCTTACTGAGCGAGTTTCGCCGGACGTATTGTGTGGCTTGGTATAATGCATACAGCTCAGCTGTAAAAATGGAACTCCACTCAGGAAGACGATATTTAAAAGAGACGTTGCCAAGTACAAAAGCACACCCAACACCCTGGTCTGTCTTTGAGCCATCAGTGTAAATGAACAAATTGTCATCAAATTTAAACCGGAGTGCGTGAAATTCTCTCTGGTAGACGAAACGAGGTGTGGAGTCCTTTGGAAGAGAATGAAGATCAAAGTTAACATGGACTTCGGGGCTTCGCCACGGTGGAGAGGTGCTCTCTCCAGTCGAGAAGATAGCAGGCATTGTAACGCCAAGCTGGCCGAGTAGCGAACGCAAGCGTACTCCCGGTGGTAGCAGAGCAGACGGGCGCAGAGCGAAGAGACTGTCAAGTGAGTCGTTAAAAAAAACTGCGTACGTCGGGTGTCCTCGCATGGACGACAAACGACTAGCGTAACGGCTAAGCAGGAGTTCCCGACGGTAAGAAAGGGGTAGTTCGGCGGCCTCGGCATAGAGGCTCTCAACGGGGCTAGTATAAAACGCTCCTGTCGCCAGACGGAGACCTTGGTGGTGGATTGTATTAAGGCGGCGCAGTATGGACGGTCGAGCCGAAGAATAAACGATGCTACCATAGTCCAGTTTGGCTCCAGTCACGGTCAGCACGGCCACTACGGTCGGGGGTTCGAATCCCCCCTCGGGCATGGATATTTGTGCCGTCCTAGTTCGTAAGTAGTTCATAAGTAGTTTGTAAGTTTAGGGACTGATGACCCCGTAGTTAAGTCTCATAGATTCAAAAAAAAAAAAAAAAAAAACTGCAGAGAACTAAGCTAGACATTGTTGCGTCAGTCCAAGTAACGCACGCCTGGGTGACAGAAGTACGTGACATTTTCATCGAAGCTAGTCGGTGACTGTAAACAACGGTTCGGTGTACCATTCCAGCACTTGCTCTAAGCTTGAAATCCTCTCCTCAGAGCGATCCAAGAACCGCCGTTGTAACGTCCCTATCTTTACAAACTCTCTTCCCTTTCAGCTTTCGAAAAACATGAAACTCGCGAGGTACAAGCTGTACACTTACCCATCAGCATCACCTTTAAGTGTCACTGTTTAATTTTATGCGTACCTACATTTTATTGCTATCTAATTTGAAGTTAAACATTCACCTTTTCTCTCGGTATAGAATTATTTTTGTGCGTTTTGAAAGCGATGCAAAAACCTTTCTGCGGAATTATGTTAACAAATTTATCAGTACCCAGAGATTATTGTTGAATTTGAGACACCTATGGATCATTTGATTCGGAACAACATTCCACCTCTGACATATCGGTTACATAGTCCGCTTTTCACATAGTTATTCTAATTCTGGAATTATACAGGGTGTTACAAAAAGGAACGGCCAAAATTTCAGGAAACATTCCTCACACATAAAGAAAGAAAATATGTTATGTGGGCATGTGTCCGGAAACGCTTAGAGTTCATTTTATTACTTCTCTTCAAATCACATTAATATCACATTAATCATGGAATGGAAACACACAGCAACAGAACGTACTAGCGTGACTTCAAACATTTTTGTTACAGGAAATGTTCAAAATGTCCTCCGTTAGCGAGGATACATGCATCCACCCTCCGTCGCATGGCATCCCTGATGCGCTGATGCAGCCCTGGAGAATGGCGTATTGTATCACAGCCGTCCACAATACGAGCACGAAGAGTCTCTACATTTGGTACCGGGATTGCGTAGACAAGAGCTTTCAAATGCCCCCATAAATGAAAGTCAAGAGGGTTGAAGTCAGGAGAGCGTGGAGGCCATGGAATTGGTCCGCCTCTACCAATCCATCGGTCACCAAATCTGTTGTTGAGAAGCGTACGAACACGTCGACTGAAATATGCAGGAGCTCCATCGTGCATGAACCACATGTTGTGTCGTACTTGTAAAGGCACATGTTCTAGCAGCACAGGTAGAATATCCCGTATGAAATCATGATAAAGAGCTCCACTGAGTGTAGGTGGAAGAACATGAGGCCCAATCAAGACATCACTAACAATTCCTGCCCAAACGTTCACAGAAAATCTGTGTTGATGACGTGATTGCACAATTGCGTGCTGATTCTCGTCAGCCCACACATGCTGATTGTGAAAATTTACAATTTGATCACGTTGGAATGAAGCCTCGTCCGTAAATAGAACATTTGCACTGAAATGAGGAGTGACACATTGTTGGATGAACCATCCGCAGAAGTGTACCCGTGGAGGCCAATCAGCTGCTGATAGTGCCTGCACGCGCTGTACATGGTACGGAAACAACTGGTTCTCCTGTAGCACTCTCCATACAGTGACATGGTCAACGTTACCTTGTACAGCAGCAACTTCTCTGATGCTGACAACTGCAAGAAGAATTGCCTCGTCCATTGCAAGCGTCCTCGTCGTTCTAGGTCTTCTCCAGTCGCGAGTCATAGGCTGGAATGTTCCGTGCTCCCTAAGACGCCGATCAATTGCTTCGAACGTCTTCCTGTCGGGACACCTTCGCTCTGGAAATCTGTCTCGATACAAACGTACCGCGCCATGGTTATTGTCCCGTGCTAATCCATACATCAAATAGGCATCTGCCAACTCCGCATTTGTAAACATTGCACTGACTGCAAAACCACGTTCGTGATGAACACTAACCAGTTGATGCTACGTACTGATGTGCTTGATGCTAGTACTGTAGATCAATGAGTCGCATGTAAACACAAGCACTGAAGTCAACATTACCTTCCTTCAATTGGACCAACTGGCGGTGAATCGAGGAAGTACAGTACACACTAACGAAGCAATTGGGTATTTTGACGATTGTCTGCACGAATTATTTCAATTTACATTTAAAGACAAATACTAAAATGAGCTCTAACATGGAAATTAAGCGTTTCCGGACACATGTCCATAGAACATATTTTCTTTCTTTGTGTGTGAGGAATGTTTCCTGAAAGTTTGGCCGTACCTTTTTGTAACACCCTGCATGTAAGGCACGCGACACTCGTGCGAGCGGGCGAAACGTTCAGCTTGTGGTTGTTAAGGGCCAGAACAGCTATGAGGATACCCTGGGTATGCCCCCAGCAACTGCTTAACATGGTGAACTGCTTAACATTTTAGCAAACTAAGACACTACTGGACAATTACCATGTGACGATACATAATAGTTTTGAAATTTTGAACTAATGATTTGTTTTTTGGGTAAAGAACGAAATCTACTCCAACTCACCTTATTACTGTTGATTTATGTTTCAGGTTGAATGAGGCATGAAATTTAGTATTCTAAATCAGCTAATATTGTATTTTGTTTACTATTACAGTCGATGTATTTCAAAGGTTCTTAAGAAGAACTGGCTATTGACGATCATATGTTTACCGATCGTCAACTTATAATTATATTAACAATTCTTTTTATGATTAAGAGTAATGATACATAATACTTTGATCTTAACACAAATAATTATATATAGGTATTATATAAAGCGTAATATGCTAAATCCTGACATTTGTGTGTCACATGACATGAGGTAATTATGACGTAAACTGTATTATATATAGGTACACTGGTACAGCGAACGCTGTCTGTGTGTGTTGTTATAAAGTTTATATGCTGATCTGGTAGAACCAGTGAATAAGTATGAGGTGTATTTCGCCAGTATACGTGAGCTAAACTAGTAAAGAATATTTTACGTTAGTCAAATGGGGACGCGCCAATGCTGTGAGCGTCACCTGATGTCAATATTCAATATGAGAACTGTTCTGCACTTTGTACGGAGGTAATATCTCGGTGAGACTGCTTGAAAGGAAGTCAATTTAAAATTGTAATTTGGGCCAAACAAAGAAGATAATTTTGAGTTGTGTACTATTGGTATTTAAATAAAAGTTGTTTGTTTCTGAAGAACATTCATGAGTGCAGTGTGGATAGAAGAACCTAGTAGTTTTATCCCAATTTATAAACATAACAGTTGACTTTTGCGTGTGTTTACAATTCTAGTTGCACGAAGTGTCCAGCTTACACACTGAGACATTTCAACCGACCGCCGAAAATGGGCAAACCCGTTCACTAAACGAGCTGAACAATGATTTACGGCGACAGGGAGATGTCTAAATGGGTGCTCTGGCAGATAGCTAGAAAAAGGATACTCTCTTAACTCAGAAATAAAAAATGAATCACAGTGTCATGTTCCCATCAGTTCTGAAGGCATCTACGTCAGAAAAATTGGGCGCATCTCATGTACCAACAGTATTTTAATATGTTCAAAACTACGAATATATATGTGCACAATTTCTCAATATAGCAAAATTAAAATTATAAACTTTAGAATGTGATACGCCATTTTGAACAAACTATGTATTACATGATAACTTATTACCTTACGACTTCATCATGATGCACTTCTCTTTATTTATTTAAGAATTTATTGTATTTGTTACATCAATTTATGGTGGAAATATAGTCAGATCATAGTATCCTCCACATAACTCGCCAACTGAGAGCAGCATACCCACCTCTTGTCCCCATGTTCGTGTAACTATTAAAATGAATATTTGTCTAATTTGCCAGTAACTTTACGTAAGTATTGTGTAATATGAGCAGTCAAGATAGTGAATTATGGCTTATTTATGTAATTATTTCATACACTATTTGTACAACTGATAAACAGTCCCAAGGTGACTGCTGGCGTATAACTTTTCTATTTAATATTGTCAAAACCTTAAGTTAGTGAGGAAGTGGTCAAAGAAAGTCTATCGTGTCAGTATGACGTGAAGGTGACACTAAAATAGTTTACCACATTTGTAACATCGAAGAACCGTGTAATTTTGTAACTTGATGTTCTGATACTGATATTGCAGCAGTCAGCTCGGAAACATCCATCGTTTAAAACACGAGTCTCGGGTGGCCGCGGTGGAATGGCCAAGTGCATTGAGGCGCTATGCTCCAACGCGCGAAGCCGTGCCCCGTCGGTGGTTCGAATCATCCGACGGGCATGGATGTTAGTGTTGTCTATAGTCTTAGTTATTTCTTAAGTAGTTTGTAAGTTTAGGGACTGATGACCCCGCAGTTAAGTCCGTTAAGCTGACAAACATTTGAACATTTGAATGTAGTCTCGAGAGTGGTACGGGCTGGGAATGGAAATAATCTATGTTGATGTTTCAAAAATTTACGACAAGTTAGGACCATCCTTATCTCTAAGCTTAGCAGGCTTTCATGCGACCACTAGCCTTTTGTGTTAATGTTTTTCAGTTATATATTTATTTTTCTTTGACAAAGGCAAGCAAAGACCATTCAGTATACTAAAAAAAAAAAAAAAAAAAAAAACCCCGAAGAGTAACAAGTAGCATTTTCCACATTCGGTGAGCAGGAATATGTTTGTTTGTCTGTAAATCTATCGGACCAAACTGCGTGGTCTTCAGTCCTTGGGTTACAAACCACTTAAACTAAGGTAAACGAACCTAAGGACAACACACACACGCACCCATGCCCCAGGGAGGACTGGAACCTCCACGGCGAGCAACCGCGCGCTCCGCAGCGAGGCGCCTTAGACCGCTCGGCTACTCCACCGCAGCAGGGGAGCAGGAGTGGTAGCGATGTCTAAGGCGCCACGCCACGGGTCGCACGGCCGCTCCCGTCGGAGGTTCGAGTGCGTTGCGTGTGTGTGTGTGTGTGTTTTGTCCTTAGCGGAACGCCTAAGTCCTAAGACATATTAAGGAAAGCCATCTAATTAAATATTTCAATAACACTTAAACCATATTTTAATGATCAGTCACAAATTACAGTATGTTAATAAACTGTTGACTTACGGGCAGAAGTTTTACATCAAATGCATTTTGAAAATTAATGCATTGTCATTTCATTCAATCAAATTATTCATTTGCGTCTTTCTTTCAAGGCATAAAGAAATGTACAGAGTAAGATTATTTTTTTTTAAATTGGAGATTATTTTTCTCTAAAAAGCATATTGTGGTTTTTGTCATCGCCATCTTCATCGTTTATATTTGATAAACTTTCATCCAGCCAATCTTGGTGATGAATATCCAAATCAGAGTCTTCGGCATCATTTGCGTCTCTTTGTAAAAACAAATAATCAATTAAGACTAGCGAGGCTACAAACTTAGGCCTATAGAAGAAATTTTAAGTTAACGCAAAATACCGAACCTTTCTCAAGGAAGTAACTAACGAAAGTCTGTAATTGGTCTCCATCGAACAAGTTGAAGTGATATTCTTGTCTTCCAACTTCCATTAATTACTTTCAGGAGTGAAAATACGAAGCATTTTATTCCAGAGACTAGCTACGTAATTTGCCTTCCGGAACTCTTGTGTAAGTTCAGTCTCAAGCGGTGGTCAGAAGCTTGCATCAAAGTTTGTAATTTGTTTCCGAGTAAATGCTTTGTGTATGTTCGAATCAGAGTAGGTGTTTCCGAACAAGTAAAGTCTTGTGACATGTACGTCAGTAACTCAGGCCGCGTTGTACGTATCACAGACAAATTACTGAATTGTACTGAAGGTTTTTTTCCTGTACTTGAGCATCTCTAAACAGCACCACAGCGGCTAGTTAGGCGCTCGCTGTAAAGGGTATATTTCACGGAGCGAATTTGGTCGCTAGTCGCTGGCGTATTTGGACGCAGCTGCTAAATTCGCTCCGTTTAAACAGGGACAAATCAAATGTTCAAATGTTTGTTAAGCTTATGGGACTTAACTACGGGGTCATCAGTCCCTAAACTTACAAACTACTTATGAATTACCTACGAACTAGGACGCACAAATATCCATGCCCGAGGGGGGATTCGAACCCCCGACCGTAGTGGCCTTGCTGACCGTGACTGGAGAGCCTCAGTCACCTCGAAACAGGGACAGCAAACAAAGTCGCTGCTCCGAAACGCGAGCGTCTAAAGTTGAAAGGTGGGCTACTTTAGACGCTGGTCGCTGGTGTTTTTGGTTGCCCCGTGTGATACACGGAAGCGTCTAAATTAGCCACCAGTCGAGTCAAAATGTCGAAGGAAGTAATAAATGCTGGCATTGTTCTTTTAAAACTTTGGCGAGAGACACACACTACCAAAATCAAAACGGAAAAGTAGGAAAAAATAAAAGAAAATGGATAAGAAGGTACATTGGAGGAGGGATAAATATAGTGCTTCTGCAATTTTTTTGAGAGAATTATTGTATGGAGATCCTTCTGCCTACAGAAATATAATGAAGATATTTTATTGTTTTGGTTTTTGTTTTCAGGTGTTTGGTATCCTTATCCCCCAAGAAACCTTCAGTGTTCAATTCGTCATTCCCCAAACAGTTGGTTAAATTGAGTGTATTTTAAGTTTAGTATTTAAGTAATCTTTTTTAATGCCCTATAATACTGGAAAACTTGGATAAATTTCCAGAAATTTGATTACAATTGCACTTCATATTTTGTTTGGTGGGAAACAGAACTGTTTGGTATCACCTAACCTCCAAAACAATGTGTCATATGCTACGTCACGTTTCAATTGTTTTTACGAAGACGCTAGTGTCTGAAGTCTACATCTACATCTACATCTACATCTACATACATACTCCGCAATTCACCGTAAGGTCCTATCACACTCCCCTGGGGCACGCCTGACGATACACTCGTCTCTGATGAACACTCGCCGTCGAGAACAACGTACTGCGTTCTATTACTTAGGAAGTCTTCCAGCCAGTCACAAATCTGTGAACCTATTCCACAAGCTCGTATCTTCGTTAGCAGTCTGCAGTGTGGCACCGCGTCGAACGCCTTTTTGAAGTCGAGAAAAACACAATCCGCCTGTTGCTCTTCGTCCATGGCTCGCAAGATGTCATGTGAGAAAAGGGCAAGCTGAGTTTCACATGAACGATGTTTCCTAAACCCGTGCTGATTCATGGAAAGAAGCTTTTCCGTTTCAAGGAAATTTACTATATCCGAACTGAGAATATGCTGCAAAATTCTACATGAAACTGATGTCAACAATATTGGCCTGTAATTGTGTGGGTGAGTTCTCTTTCCTTTCTTATAAACGGGAGTCACCTGCGTTTTTTTCCAGTCACTAGGAACTTTGCGCTGAATTAAAGATTCGCTATAAATGCAAGATAAGTAGGGAGCCAACGCTGCGTGTCATTGCGTCAGCGTATTCATTCGCTATTCTCCTTTACGCCGAGCGACAACAGACGCCAGCGACTAGCGACAAAAGACGCTCCGTGTAATATACCGTTAAGTGCAGGCGGTGGTGTGTGAGGTCGGGTCGTCCACCTTGCGAGAAGTGTACGGGGAGCCGGCAGGAGCGGGCAGCGTTGCGCAATGCGGAGCCCCTGCTGACCACTCCCGCTGCTGCTGCTGCAGATCCACCTGAGAGGGAAAGCGACCGAAGGGAAGGGCAGCCAGCTGGCGGCTCGAGCAGCCAAGGCCAGCCAGATATCTGGGTCAGCCGCGCGCGTCCTGACATCACACCAACAGACACCGCCGCCCCCCACTGCTGCCTGCACTGCGACCGCCATCTGCCTAAAAGGGCCAAACACTTAGGCTACGGCCACACTTGCGTTTCTTGAAGCTGGACGCTCAGCGTCTAAAGGGTATATTACACGGAGCGTATTTGGTCGCTAGTCGCTGGCGTCTGTTGTCGCTCGGCGTATGGGCGAATAGCGAATGAATACGCTGACGCAATGACAAGCAGCGACTTCAGACGCTAGCGTCTTCGTAAAAACAATTGAAACACGACGCACCATATGACATATTGTTTTGGAGGTTAGGTGATACCAAACAGTTCTGTTTCCCAAGATGCGACATGGTCGCGAATTTATATCAGTGATCCATTTTGTAATTACTTTTAATGTCTTTATTTACGTCGATCACAAAATTTCTCGTCGTTTTGACGACTGGTTTCGGTCAGTGATGACCATTTTCAAGTCTACAGCAAATCGGAAACAGGACAAAATTAGTAATAGACTACGGTACCTTATAAAACATAAATAAGGCATTACAGTCATCAATATAGAAAACGTGTTAAAACTATTATACATCATACCTGTTGTTACATTCCTTAATGAAGATACACTTATGCTGTGATGATGCCATATGGCTATATTACATGTATTTATGAATGTAATGCATTATTTGTTTTCTAAGATAGTCTAATACTTGATGTATCCTTCTTTTTCTGATTTGTTGTAGACCTGAAAATGGTCGTCCTGACCGAAACCGGTCGTCAAAACGAAAAGAAATCTTGTGATCATTGACGTAAATAAATATAGTAAAAGTGCTGCGTCCCACCAAACAAAATATGAAGTAGAATTGTAATCAAATTTCTGAAAATTTATCGAAGTTTTCCAGTATTATGGGACATTAAAAGTAACGATTATTCAAATTTTATTCTTGGCGAGATCGCCATCCTCATGATGGTATTCTGTTTCCTTATTTTATCCTCTACCATTTACAGTAATCTATCAAAATTTTCTTATGTGATCCTCATTATATTTCTGTAGGCAGAATGATGTTCACACGATAATTCACCCAAAAGATATGTGGGAGCACCATATTTATCCCTCCTCGCAATCAACCTTCTAATCCATTTTCTTTTATTCTTTTTCTACTTTTCCGTTTTGCTTTTGGTTCATTAATTGTTCTTTTAAAATTGTTGCGAGAAACACAACGCCAGCATTTACAATTTCCTTCGACATTTTGACTCGACTGCTGGCTACTTTAGACGCTCTCGTATATGACACGGGGCGACCTAAGACGCCAGCGACCAAAAACGCCAGCGACCAGCGTCTAAAGTAGCCCCCCCTTCAACTTTAGACGCTCGCGTTTCGGAGCAGCGACTTTGTTCGCTGTCCCTGTTTACACGGAGCGAATTTAGCAGCTGCGTCCAAATACGCCAGCGACTAGCGACCAAATACGCTCCGTGTAATATACCCTTAAAGAAGCAGCTTTAAAAGGCGCCAGGTGGTGGCCACATTCGACCGCGTATACACAGCGACTTCTTACAGGCGTCCTACCGACCAAAGACGTGAATGTGGCCACATTTGACTCAGTAGCGTTTCAGACCTGCATGGGTGACATCGCAGCATTGAGAAATGAATGTATTAAGTAAACAGTCGGCAACAATAATATGTGCTGCATTGTTACTGATTCGACGGAGACGACGTAGACACAAAAAGACGTATTTGGATTCATCCAATAATTGAAGACAGACCAGAGGGGGGGGGGGGGGGAAATTCACACTGATACACAACAAACTTAAAGTTGTTGTTGTTATGGTCTTCAGTCCAGAGACTGGTTTGATGCAGCTCTCCACCCTACTCTATCCTGAGCAACCCTTTTCATCTCCTCATAAGAACGGCAACCCACATCCACTTGAATCTGCTTACTATACGCGTCTCTTGGTCTCCCTCTGCGATTTTTACCCCACACACTTCCCTCCAATGCTAAATTTACGATTCCCCGATGTCTAAGAATATGTCCTACCAAGCGATCCCTTCTTTTAGTCAGGGTATGCCAAAAATTGCTTTTCTCACCAATTCTGTTCAGTACCTCTTCATTAGTTATGTGATCTACCCACCTAATCTTCAGCATTCTTCTGTAGCACCACATTTCAAAAGCCTCTATTCTCTTCCTGTCAGCACTGCTTATCGTCCATGTTTCACTCCCGTACAACGCAACACTCCACACAAATGCCTTCAGAAAAGATTTCCTTACACTTAAATTAATATTCGACAAACTTAAAGAAAACCCTGAAACGTTTTTTTGAGTACTACAGCATGTCTATTAAGTCACGAAACTCTGCTGTATAATGTATCGAGTGCTATTACTGGAAGAAATACTCGACAACGTGATTGTATAAGGGAAGCGCTTACTCTGAGGTAAGTGAAGTTTTATTACTTATTTTATTATTTGTTTACATTGCATAAAATGACAGCTAGCCAACCGTCTCTTTTTTTTTGTCTGTTTTTATAATCTTCATTTTGAATGTCGTATAAAAATGGTCGAGCTTGATCTTCCAAGATAATACGTTCGCTATCAAGTTCAATTTTTTGCATCTCACTCATCGAAAAAAACTGTAATAACGCTTGACTACACACACTACTGTGCGTTGACAGACTGCGCAGATAATACTGAGTTGACGTGGGAACGCAATGTGGGAAGCGTCTTTTGACGCAGCGAATGGGCGCCGGCCCATCCGACTGGCGTCTGACCTTGAGGACGCGCCTTCTCTTTCCGTCTGACGCTGGCAGAAAAAGACGCCGTGTGCGGCCACTACCGGCCTTCTCCAGCCTGCCAATAACTGTGGCCCAGCTTCAAAAAACGCAAGTGTGGTCGTAGCCTTACTCCTCATGTGACCGACAATCACTCCGGCTTAAGAAACGCTCACAGCGAGCCAGCGTGCTTCTCAGAATTATCGAAATTTAAGTCGGATGCGGCCAGTGACCTTTATCGATCCAGACTCGAATTCTGACGGGAAACGGCGAACCATCATTTAATATTTCATGCTTGCAAAATTCGACATGAATTATTTACAGAAGAATGGAGAAACTGGCAGAGGCGGACCTTGGGGAACATCAGTTTGGATTCAGGAGAAATGTGGGAAGCGACGAGGAAATAGTGAACTTAGGGACATATACGATAGGTCAAGGAGAGGCTAAACCTACATTTCTGGCTCTTGTACAGTTTAAAAACGCTTTTGACAACGTTGATCTCAACGCACTCATTACAATTATGAGGGTCAACAGTGGTAAAAATACGGAACGTGAAGTCATACAGGGTGGTCGGAAATTCCAGTTATAAACTGTACGTCACGTACTCACTGCCCTCTACAACTCCTATAAGTTTGTAACGTGAGTTTCCGACCATCCTGTATATTAACACTTGCTTTACGACAAAGTGGAAGAAAGCACTAATGTAATCCCCATGGTGTCCATTTTCACAGTATTTACAGGCAGAATTCAAAAATGTTCAAATGGTTGTAAAGTCTATGGAACTTAACTACGTGGTCATCAGTCCCTAAACTTACAAACTACTTATGAACTACGTACGAACTAGGACGGCACAAATATCCATGCCCGAGGGGGGATTCGAACCCCCGACCGTAGTGGCCGTGCAGACCGTGACTGGAGCGCCTTAGTCTCCTCGGCCACCGCGGCCGGCAGGCAGAATTCTTCTGGTACTTCATCTTGCTCTGCAGATGTCCAATTTATTGAGACCATTACTCTTTTTTCCGTTGTTTACCTGTAGTAGGTACGTCAAACAATTTGAGTAATGTCAGTACGATCGCGATGTAACGAAAAGTAACATTCCTCTCTATCCTCTGTGAGAGCTTCTCAACAATAGAAATGGCGA
Source organism: Locusta migratoria (assembly GCA_026315105.1). Classification (NCBI taxonomy): domain Eukaryota; kingdom Metazoa; phylum Arthropoda; class Insecta; order Orthoptera; family Acrididae; genus Locusta; species Locusta migratoria. The sequence continues at coordinate 343,802,582 of CM048745.1, forward strand.
GGAACGGACATGACGCTTATGGCAAATGTCGAATAGTTTTACGCACCACTCTTCTAGAAAACAACTAGTTTCTGGAAATAACATATTTGCTGAGAAATAATATCTACTGTGTAACGACGGCAATCGAGTGCCATAAGACTAAAGGCCAGTTTACACGACGACACTACGTTTCATGAAACTGCGCTAATGGCCAGTGCGCATGCGCGTCAGGCGTATGCGCAACTCGTTGGCGACACTAAACAGTTTCGGCAGCTCCCAACTTTGGCGAAACCGATTGCGCGTGTTTTTAGGTTAGGTGTAACCAATACTGAACAAAACACAGCATAAAGGGGGGAAAGGAAGAAATAATTCGGTTTTTGAACATATACGCGATGCATAGGTGTTTGTGCCATTTTAAAGCTGAAAATTTCAGGAATAAGCAGGGGCGTGTTAGTGCTCTTGAAGCAATTATTCGTGAATTAAATATTGATGGGTTGACGATTAGTGAATTGCAGACTACATTCAATTCCAAATACCTATACAAACGAACTATGGCTATTGTGGATTTGGGAACGCGGTACAGGTACTGTATAGACGAATATCTGTTTGACAAAAAAAGTAATGCAATTTGTAATTTCAGTTCTAGTAACAATGCTTCACGCATAACAGTATCTTGTTTCTTTGTTGCATTACTAACTATGTTTAAAAGGAACGTAAAGTGCTCTGGTGACATTGCGAGCTGATTAAAATAGCTTCTAGGGCCTTCGATCACAATTTCTTTCAGCAAGGTCGCTGACCAACCGAGCTGACGTCTTTTTTAATCCAGTCATGAACCGAAACTCGTTCCTTATTCTTTTTATGTTTAGTCTTATGCAGAGACTTCACACAGAGTAACAATAGCTCCGCCACAACTCTTATAGCTATCAAAACTTTCATTCTACGGCGACTACGGCACTTACAAAACAACGAAATTGAAGTGTATAGTATTGGCGCCGTGTCTACATACATACAAGAAACCAGTTGCTCACAACTCATTTCATGAAACGAATGTCGCAACCTAGTGTCATCGTGTAGACTAGCCTTAAGGTAAATAACCCTAAGAGTTTGTAAGATATGGAGCTGTGCTATTCCCTTTTTAGTATTGCAAATGACCTGTGGAAATAGTATTAGATGAAACTACGATACTACCACCAATGTGGAGAGCAGAAAAACTGATCCGAAGGCTCATATAGAAGTACCATAGTGTTGGTACAGTACCAGTTACAGTGTTTGCAATAGAAGGATACTGCCTGGTAATGATTGACGACATATTAATCAAAAAGATGCCTACTCCATGGAAGGAAGACTGTGATACATACTGCTCGCCTGACCAACAGTAAAGACGTGTCACTGTCGAATAATATCGAAATAGTCGGAACTGTGACGTGTTCTGCGTCAAATGTTTGTATAGTTTATGGGACTTAACTACGGGGTCATGAGTCCCTAAACTTACAAACTAGCTAATACTAAGGACGGCACAAATATCCATGCCCGAGGGGGGATTCGAACCCCCGACCGTAGTGGCCGTGCAAACCGTGACTGAAGCGCCTCAGTCCCCTCGGCCACCGTGGCCGGCGTCCTGTGTCAGCTGGATTGTGAGGACTAGCATGTTAGCACAGAATAATTGAATTGTTGCTACTGACGTTCTTGACGCGTTGAGCATACCTATGAAAGCTATATCAAATAGCCATTCTTCGAATGAAATTAGTCACACTTGTTGCAAAGAAAATAAAAATTTACGTAATTTCTCTACGTTACAGGAAATACTCGCCGTCGGAAGCCTATCGAGCTTCGAAATGGAGCGCGAAAAGAGAACTGCCGAGGACGAGCGGACTGGCGGTATTGTGGAGGCCGGCCGCGGTGGCCGAGGGGACTGCGGCGCGCCAGTCACGGTCTGCACGGCCACTACGGTCGGGGGTTCGAATCCCCCCTCGGGCATGGATATTTGTGCCGTCCTTAGGATTAGCTAGTTCATAAGTAGTTTGTAAGTTTAGGGACTGATGACCCCGAAGTTTAGTCCCATAAGCTATACAAACATTTGAACATTTTTGAAACATTTAAACATTTGGTATTGTGGAGGCCACCGAGTCGACTGTGAGCCTCTCGGAAGAGCAACGGGAAACTACAGTCACGGGGCAGCGCCCTCTCGTCCACGTTTACAACTGCGTAGGACAGCGGTTCAAAATATTTGTTTCCGTGGAAGCCTTCAGATGACTTCCTCTCCCCGCGGGACACTAACTCAATTTTTGGATTTTTACTAATCTTTGTTCTTCCATCCTTCACCTACTTCTATTGCCTGAGTGTTCTGCATGTTGTACTAGATTTGGAAATAAAGGGAAAATATTACTTAAACGAACAACATGAAGGTTTGTTTTGATATAGTCGATGAGATGTAGCGTGAGCTAAAGCACCGAGCTGAACAATCCGCCATTTTGAATCCCAAGCCGACGGCAGTGTTGTATGCTTTCTGCTGTGTAGCGATGTGAGTCAGCGAATATATTGTGATTTTATTGTTTCACAGTGTGAAATAGTTAGTTTGCTGCTACAAACTGCTCAAATAATAGCAGACATGGTCGCTATAAGTTTTATTGCATTCCTTCAAACATAGATCGGCGCAAAATGTGGCTTGTATATCCCAGGCGCCAAGCATGGACGCTAAAATCGAGGAACTATCTGCGTAACGTTAACAACAAAACCTTTGTTTCATTTGTATTGGAAATAGTTACGCTCACGTGGAGGTAGTAATGAAAATACAGGCCTTCACATGTAAGCAATGGTTTATTTTAATTTTGCATGAGATTGTTAACGGTAGACGACATACAGTGTGTTTAAAATAGACTAGTTTTCTTGATTTTATTAAAACCAACTATGGAGCTATACTAAGACCGTTAATTGTATTTTAAGTGATGTATGAGTGCAGTTGGCTTCACCCAGCTAGTGGTTTTATATTATTTGGCATTAGTTCAGTGTTTAAATGTGACTCTCAACACGGGGATATGTAGGCCTAACCCAGACTGTGAACAGGATGTTTGAAGAAACAAATAACAATAATAATAAATTGAACTTCGTAAAGAATGCGAACAGGAAAGAAGTCCTACATGAAAGGCATTAAATTCAAAATTTAGCATGCAACATTCACTTTATTTTGATGAACATGCTACCGGAGAGACTTTATTTAGTCGTTATCTAATGAAACCAGACGTTCATAGTTATTACACACATTTTTTATGTAAAATCTACTCTGAAATATGGCGTGTGTAAAATATACGGGACATTAGAGGGGGGAATACGGGAAGTACAGTATCGCAATTTAACAATACTCCGTAACTGTTTTGGAAAGCAACTCTTAGTTAGCATAAACGTATCTGGACGTACCATCTATAAACCAGAAAATATGATAATTTTAACTGTATGTGGTAAATATTTAGAACGGCAAAATATGCCTTAATTTGCAATCATATCTCTAAATATCCATGTAACCACTAACTTTAAGTTGCTTGCCTCTTACAGTCAGATGTAAGCAAAGAAATTTACTATGCTGTAATATATCTGCGTTAGCAAAGTATATTGAATCGCCTTAAAAGCATATTAAATAGTGTTTATGTTCCGTAGTCTTCAAATGCGCGCCTTCAACGTGGGATTCAAAATGGCGGATTGTTGTGCTTTTACTATACAGTGCTCTAGCGTGAGCTATGACGTCAGGATGCGCAGTGGCCCTGCGCCGATTTTGTGTAGTGGGGGGAAGGTGCGGGCGCAAACCTGTAGTGACCGCCGCCACTACAGTGCGAAAAGATCGAGTGTTCGAGTCGTCTGTGCTTCGTCAGGCTGTCCAGGGAGTTTACACTGCTGGCCGGGCGGTGCCGTGCCGAAAAAAGGAAAATACACTTCCCGATTTTCTAGTTGTTTATCAACTAATTTTTTTCCTTACAAGCTTTGGTTTGCCTATGAAAAGAGGAAATGTCTAGTTTTCATTTCGCGCCAGTCTTTACTTTCATAACGCTTCTCACTCCAATTTGATGAAAGTTTGGGGTTAAAAAATCTGATTTTTGGTCACTTGGTAGTAAAACATCTCAGCTTTCTAAAAAAGCATTCACCTTTTCATCCTATACATACATATTATAAATGCGAAACTCTGTATGTTTGTTACCGCATCACGCTAAAACTACAGCACTGATTTAGATTAAATTTCATATAGAGATTTCTTATGTCTTGGATTAGGACATAGGCTACTTTTCAAAATGTTTATTACAAGTTATTCATTTGAAATATATCCATAGAAATACGTAACCGTTGTAAGAAGCTTCTAATACAACAGCAGAAGCCCTTTGAAGGGTATATCATATTTAGCCGCGAGGGTTAACGCGTCATGGTATAAATATCTTTTTTTTTTTTTTTTTTTTTTTTTTTTTTTTTTTTTTTTTTTTTTTTGGGCAATGGTTCGTGTCCTGCTATAGTGAAATTTTTTTCTTTGTTATTGTTATCTTTTTTACTTTCGAATATACAAAAAGATTCTGGGATACTGCCAAAACGGCTTAACTGATATATAATTACATACACAAGAAATCTGAATGTTAGCGTTTATGCCGCATTCATTTTCATTTGTTGTAACAAATGAAGGAAGTATGTATATAAATTGAAGACTTTAAATAAAATATGCTCTAAGTACCATGGCAAGAAAAAACATTCACGTTTTGTGTAGAATGGGATCTAGATACCAACCCTATTTCGTGTACAAAGCGCGAACTGCCACGTATAAATAGCGTACATAAACTGCAACGAAAGTAGTAGCAAATGCACTCAACAGATGGCAGGCGGTACGCTGCAGTTAACGTGTGTTCCGGCCAACTGCAACGATATATATTAATGTGAATGTCTGTTCGGTGTACGCTTATCACGTCCGAACGACAAGACGCAGAGACGTAAATATTTGTACCGTTACTAATGTATACCTGATGAAGGTTAGCAATTTGAGGAATATAACGTGAAATGCGGAACAAGAACTACTCTTTGAAAATTATATTTACCCTTTGAAAATGGTTTTATTGTTGTTTGAGGGTTAATAATGATAAAAGAGTGGAGTATATTGGGATGCAAAGTTATCGGTGTATATAAAATTCTACGTGTGTGTGTGTTAATATTTCGCTATGCAGTGAAAACTACAGAATGCAAACGAATGGTCTGTGTGTAATTGTTGTCCGAAGTCTCCCGTAGTACACCATAGCAGTTCCATGCCGATAGCTATAAGGAGGTGGTTGAAAGTCGTCAAATTATAAAAAAATTCGGACTGAAGGCCAGCGATGACGTTTGCGACTCTAAGCTAGAAAGTTACATCAGCGAAACGTGATACCACAGACCATATATTTGGTCTATGTGTGCTACAATGTCTTCAGCTCTTTCTCTGTAAGGATAAGTGTACAAATAAGGAAATATAAGAATAAATAAATAAAGCAGTAAGACATTTCTTTTAATACATCTCTTTAAAAAAATCGATTTAACGTTTCGCGCATTACATCAAGTGATCGATCTGTGATATTATTACAATCATTATTGTTGAATTTAGTGATCGGATTCTTCGAAACGAGTGCATTTTTACCTGTGATTGGATCTACACTACTTACGTTCCTGATAAATAAATAATCAACCAACACGCGAGCGGAGCCGCGGGTTTAAGCTAGTAATTCATAACAGTCGTTTTCAAATGACGCTATTTGTCAAGTTCGTGCGCATGATTTACAAATCGTGTATTGATAAAGTTGGATAACGGGCAGCTTACTGCTCTGTGTATTTCTGTGACCTCACATTACAGCGAGTTAAACGGAGCTAAAAGTACAGAGAAGTTTTTGAAATGGTAGTCGCACTGGTATCTACCTCCTTTCACAAGTAATAGCGAGTTGTGTGAGCGGCGTCACGCCTTGATCGCAAGCCTTCGATGCCGCGGATGTTGGGCGTAGCGTGAAGAGCTACAATCTAGAGTTGTGGCGATTCGTCAATGAGTCGTTCATTTGAACGAATACAAATAAAGAATCGTAAGAATCGAATCGTGATCCGGACGAATCGTCGTTCAGAAGAATCGTCTGCCGCGTGACGATTCTAAGTTCCAACGATTCACGATTCGAAGGCGACTGCCGAATCGTGCCGACTGCCGGAGAGAAGAGGGGGACGAATCGTCGTTCAAAAGAATCGTCTGTCTCCTGACGATTCCAAGATCCAACGATTCATGATTCGAAAGCAAGTGGCGAATCGTGCCGAATAATTACGAAAGCCAGAAAGTGTGCGAACAAGGGAAGGACAGAACGAAGATGGTGAGCTGTTAATTATTAGCCTATTCACGAATTACAGATGACAGAAACAAAACGTAGTGAAATACACAGCTGCCAATACATACGAATATACGTCGTTTATACAGTTTACATATCATGTACTTAAATGAGCAATCCTTACACTTTTGTGTGTTTAGAGAGGTTTAAGCTTTTCGAGTTCATCTAGGTAGTTGTAGTTTTTGTAAAAATGCAATTTCACAGAAATATTATTTTTATATAAAAACACGATTTTAAATGTCTTAAAGCCACCTCAAAAATCTTTTTTACCTTGGTTTTTACGTTATCAGCTTTCCTGAAAGAAACCGATTTTACAAAAAAGAAACATTTTAATAAACATGAATTTCTTGCATCTCGAAAGAAATTTAATATTTAGAGACGGATTTTTATTTTTAATGTTTATTTCGTGTTTCGTTAAACTAATTGATTTTACATAAGTATTTTATAATGATTAGATATCTGTTAATTACCATAGATTTAATTAAATGTATATTTAAATGGCTGAAGTATTCAAACAGAACGAAAAAATAATTTATAAGGTTACAGCAGGATTCGAAATAAGTGACCTACGTTACTAAACCTACAACGCTACTAAATGAGCTATGATGACAGCAGAAATAGTTGGTAGTGTTAATATGTATTTATAACCGTTCGCAAAACTTCAGACTATTTACTCGAGAATTTTTGAGAGATGAATCGAATGGCTTTGCCTCATTATTATTTTAAGCCTGAACTTTACACACCATAAATATTAAAAAATCCGATAGTCATATTGTCACCTTTTCGGCATTGTGTAAGAATCGCGCCGTCGCAGACGAGAAAGAATCGTGAACGAATCGTAGGAACAGATGCAAACGGTTAAGATTCCAACATCCATGACACAGACATGTATTGCCATCTATGAGCAAGATGAAGAAGTAAGAATCGCGCCAATGCAGACTAAAGAATCGTGAACGAATCGCAGGAATCGATTCACAATGTGGTATTGAATCGCAAGAATCGATTCCTAAAAAAGAATCGTGTTGCCCAACTCTACTACAATCTACACCGCTGAGAAAATGAATTGCTGGCCACGTGTGTCGCTTCTTCGTTATGTGTTAATTATCCGTAACACGAAAACAAGTATAAAAGTGGCGACCGATTACAACTGACAATGATCTGCTCTGGTTTTACATTAGGTCATACTTTATAAGTATGTTGCTTTAATAAAGGCCGAGTTCATAATTACTTTGAAATTCGATGCCACTTGTTGGATTTTGAATCTTTTCTTAATACTATTTTAGCATCGGAATAGGCTCGTTCTTAAAATCCAATTCCAAGTAAGAGTGGGAATTAGGGATGGGAAAAACCGACAGGTTAAAACCGATACCGGTATTTTAGTTTTGAATAACCGTTTTTTTTCGGTATTTAATTGGTGTCGGTTGTAACCGGTTTTTTTAGTTATTGCCAAGAACCGGGTAAAAAAACCGGTACGACTACTTCCTGTAGTATGGATCATAATGTGTTTTTGTAAATAATTTAGAAAAATTAAAACTAGTGGACCCTAATATTTAGGGCTATTCCTAAAATTTCCACTGCTGTGAAACATTAGGTCTTCGCAGTAACTAAGAAAAGCGATCAGTGATAATTTAAGAACAATCCCGGCAGTCAGAAACGCGCAACAAACGCATGGCATAAGAACTTAAGAACTGGTGCAGCTACTGAGGCATCGATGCAGCTGTTGCCGTGTGGCGTGGCCTATTAGACGACGCGCGTGCACCGGCAGTGTACAAGACTTGCCTCCGTCTGGTCATGCGGCAGTTCCTTGCTGTCGTCGCCAGACATCGGTTGTGTCTTAAGTGACACGATCCCGAGTGTGGAAGTACTTCACGAAGTACGGGAGCAGTGAGGTACAATGCTCCATTTGCTTTAAAAAGGTGAAAACGGGTGGCGGTACTATAAAGATGCTGTGTCATGTAAGGAGAAAGCATCCAAAATGTCTCTTATGTAAGTCATGTATAATAACTTTTAATTTATTATCATATTGTTATGCTAACACGTTTTATCAATGTGATCCCTTGAAAGAGAGGGGCTTTTTTAATAACCAATATGGGTTTGGATAACATTGATCATGTGGTGCCTCGCAAGGTAGCCGTGCGGCCTGAGGCTCCATGTCACGGGCTGCACGGCTGCTCCAGTCGGAGGTTCGAGTCCTCCCTCCTCCCTTGGTCATGGGTGTGTATGTTCTCCTTAGGTAAGTTAGATTAAGTAGTTTTTAAGTCTAGGGATCGATGACGTAAGCAGTTAGGTCTCATAAGAACTCACATCCATTTGAACATTCTTTTCTAGTTAAATTTGCGTAAATTTACACTGACAACAATCATACTATTAATCGGAACTGTGACTTTACTTTTCGAAATACTTCTGCAGCACTGACTAAAGTTCATTTGTAAAGCAGTCAACAATCCGAAGATTGGTTTGAACACGACGGTGCTTTACTAGGCATGGTCCTGTTTGGAGGTGGTATGCCGTTGCCTTCCTCCGACCTTCGAACTGACTTACCCAGCCAGTTATAGGGGGACCTACAGTTTAACGTGGGTTCCGAACCACATATATATATAACGAGATATTCGTATGCGCTGGCTTACAAGTCCAACTTACGGAGTGGTTGGCTCAATATTCGCAACTGCCAGATGGAAATACTAGGCAAGTAAATCTGTATGCTTCATATATCGTCTTCTACGGACTAGGCTTACACACACTCAAGAAGGCGTAGTATTGGGAGGGGATCTTCAAAATAAGACTAGTGATTTGTCGTATAACGTAAATTTACCGAAATTTTAACTAAATTTCGTATGTTTCGGTTGCGGCCGAAACTAGAAGAACCGAAAATTCGTTTAAGATTTCTGTTTCGGCCGCAAAATATGTTTCGGTCGAACTCTACTGAAGATAATAGCAATAAAAAACCGAAAACCGGTTATCTTGACCAGTTTTTACAGTGCGGTTAAACTGGAGATGAAAAGAACCGATATAACCGAAAACCGGTTGTTTCAGCAATAACCGCCATCCCTAGTGGGAATGTAGAAAGTAAATCTGCCAGTGGGAAGCTGAACTGAAAATTAAAAAGTAAAATTTTTATTTATACAATTTATTTCTAGCTGTCAACAATTTTCAAAATCCGTATATTCTGCACTTTTTCCAGACAATTTACTCTTCGAATCTGACAAGTCTCATTGTACTGTACATACAAAGTCTACCATATTTCATCAATGTAATTTATAGCCTATAACAGCGACTTACTACAAATTGTGATGCTCCTCTTTTTCCAAGTTTATGATAAGGAAATTGTGTCTGATCAGTCTTGACTCGATCGGCCAATTGTCAGCACGAATTGCGTAATTTTAGCTTTCACAGTCAGGGACCACATAAACTCCATAGTGGATACTCTCAGAACAAAGAAATGCGTTGTGACGAAACTGGCGCCGGCTTCCCTCCCTCCCCCGGTCTCTACCGACCGTGCCCCCGGTCTCTACCGACCGTGCCCCCTCCCCTTGCCCGCCCTGCCGCTGCGTCGCCGCCCCGCACTTTTGCCACGTGCCTGCGCCGGCACTGGGCTGATATCTTCAGGACGGACAGCACCTGCGACGCGCACCGCGTAAATTGAATGGTACTACAGTTCTGCCACATCCCCTCCACAAGGGCAGGAGGAGGCGGGGCATGTTGCGCACGTCACTAGTCTGCAGTGCCGCTTCCCAGCGGCAGAAAGCAAAAGCTTAACGCTGTCAGCTGTTGCCGTCTTATATTTTTGACGTCTGTAGCTCATGAATGTTCCTATTTTCGTGAAATTTCATAGTAGGTACTACCAAGGTTACGTTTCTCCATACTATCCCTACAATGTGCTACATAAATTGCAAGCCTGAAGGACTGGGACAATGATAGAATTGGAAAAGTGTAAACACTAACTCAGGCCTACCAGTACCGTAAATTTTATCTCATATATCATTTGATTTATGTTCTAATTACCATAGTCTCCACTACAGGAATAAAAAATTATGGTCTTTATCTGTCTGTGCTGACTGACTGCCACTGGCGTTTTTACTAATAAACAGTAAAGTTAAATTCACACCTACGCTACTGGCAACGAGTTTAAAGAGAATAAAGGCATGTGACAACACACATTCTTTTACGCAAGTCCCCGAAGTGCCGTCCAATTTAAAGACTTGCACCTGGCCAACGAGCCACACGAAATTATTATTATAGGGAGATGACTGTAGCCCACGTCTTTGATACGTATAATTATAAATGTTTCATAAATTATGTATTTAAAACGCACTTCAGCAAATGAGACATTCTATATCAAATGGTGAGAAACATATATATTTTTCATTTTTAAAACTTGGCATAAATTACACACGTCGGCTCTAATATTCGGATATCGGTATAAGAATGTTGTCAGCATCATTCTTTAGATTTTCTTCGATGGAAAGACGTGAGAGGTGCTTCCACACTCAATTGACATTCATTACAAAACTAATGATTTCTTTTTTTCACGGGTAGTTACATCACGAATAGAAGCATTGAAGCTTTCCGCTTTGTTTGAGGCTACTAAAGAAGGCAGTAATTCACTCTTGTGTTCAGACTGCTGTACAATATTTTCATGTTACTTTGCCGAATCTGCTCTGGGAATGGAATTCACACAACCTAACCTACACGTAAAATCACGCAATAACGCACGTAAAGTGTAAACAAAAGTGACCGAAGCTTTTGCTGTCTGCCGCTTGGAAGCGCTACTGCAGACCAGTCACGTGCTCAAGAGACTCCGCCTCCTTCTACCCGTCTGGAGGGGGGTTGGCAGAACTGTAGTACCATTCAATTTACGCGACGCGCACCCTCCCTCCCGCGAGCGCCTCCAAGTGAGCTCAAAGATAATCTGGAGTCAGTAGAGATGGGAAAAGTGAAACATCAGACGGTTTCGAAACGAATGAAACCGTACCATCTGTGGTTTCGAAACACTGTTTCTAAACCATGAAACCGTCAAGCAATGTATGTTTTGTCATGAAATCTTCGTTCTAGGAGGGCAATATTTTTCACTCTGTGGACAAGGGTACATACAAGAACCTGTCAACCATAGAGTATATATTTACTTCTTGGTCTGTACGGAACATGTTGATAAAGATTTTCTCCCGTGTTGTTGATGTTGCCAACATAGTCAAACGAGGCCGCCGGTATGATAGGTAAAAGTTTACCCCGTTAGGCACTCACAAACTGCAATACGGTACGCATATTACAATGATGGATCATAAATGCTACTTTCTATACATACTAAATAAATTATAGGGAATAAAGGGCACATTAAATAATCACTAGTAATGCTATGGAATTACAAAAATAATAAAGTAAGAGGCAAGTTCACCACTTGTACGTCTTGACCGTTACACCATCGCCGCAATTCTTTTAACATGAGTGTCAAAAAATTATAACGACAGTAGGTAACTTCGTTTTCGCTCATAAGAAACCAACTTTTTAACACGAGATTATATATTCGATCTACCCTTGTTAGTATAAAAAATGTCATTTCAGGCTTCATGTTCTATCTTATTGGTCGATCGGCCTCTAAGTGTATGGGTTAGTGTGGGATTTGTTTGTGTTTTGTGCTTGTTCATGTTACCTGTGATTGCCGGTTTGTCGGCGGTGATAGCTCATCTGGCGTTGCCAGTCAGTTGTGCTGTGATACAGGGGTTCGATGAACAATGGTTTTGTTTGCGTCTATAAGGCTTACCATAGGTGTTTATCTATTCCTGAGAAAGAGTGTTTTCGGTCGGTTGTGCTTCCACCTATGGTTGTGGTCGTAGTTACCCAGATTAAGGATGAAGGGCAGTGGCGTAGCTATCATAGGGCTAGGCGGGGCAGTGCCCCGGGGCCCCCGAAATCAAGGGGCCCCTCGGCCTCCGTGAGCAAAGTTCGGAAAAGTTACAGTACATCGTCGTTTTTATTTTTTATTTTTTATTTATTTATTTACCTTCCCACCCTACCATCCATCAATTCCCCCTCCCGTCAAACTAAGCTTCCTGGGCCACAGGGTGACGGAACATTGCTTCTAGTGGGGCCTGCTGACAGGACAAGCCGACAGTCGCTGAGTACAACAATCGGCACACTCCAGTCGGCAGAAGTACAGCAGCTGCAGCATCAAAGCTGTCCACAGCAACAGCTGCGCCTTCCAAGTGTTGCGGCGTGCCGCTCGGCGCAATGTGAATGATCGCGCTCCTCCAAATACTGTATAAATACATTTACTGTACAGAACTTCTTATTGGCAAGTAGAAGTCTACAGTTCGATTATACGAATAATGGGTTTTCCGAACATCCCATTCGGATATCGACGTTCTACTGTATATAATATTTTAGCTGACTGAAGGATTTTCGACTTTTAACTTTTTGAACACTGCCAACAAACTTCAAACGCATGAAGTGAATTCCACAAATTATTCCCATCTCAGAATATAAACATAAAAAGGTATTGCTTGTCCGCTAAAACGTGCATCCTGCCACCTGCTGAATTTCTAGCAGTGTGTGACAATACTGTTCATGGTTTTATTCGCGGCAGGGGGCCATATATTCGTGGTTGACTAAAACTTCATTGTTGATTTTTACTAGCTTCTGCCTGCGACTTCATTCATCTAGTATGGAGCAACTTCGAAAACTATTCCATGGTATGAAACTTCCAGGCAGATTAAAATTGCGTGCCGGAACCGGGACTCGAACCTGGGACCTTTGCCTTTCGCGGGCAAGCGCTCTACCACTGAGCTACCCCGACGCGACTCACGATGCCGCCTCACAACTTTACTTCCGCCAGTACCTCGCCTCCTACTTTCCAAACTTCACAGAAGTTCTCCTGCGAAACTTGCAAGACTAGCACTCCTGGAAGAAAGGATATGGTGGAGACATGACTTAGCCACAGCCTAGGGGATGTTTCCAGAATGAAACTTTCACTCTGCAGCGGAGTGTGCGCTGATATGAAACTTCCTGGCAGATTAAAATTGCGTGCCGGAACCGGGACTCGAACCTGGGACCTTTGCCTTTCGCGGGCAAGCGCTCTACCACTGAGCTACCCCGACACGACTCACGATGCCGCCTCACAACTTTACTTCCGCCAGTACCTCGCCTCCTACTTTCCAAACTTCACAGAAGTATTCCATGGTAGTTTTATCTGTATGTCCTACCCAGGTCCAACTCTATCCCTCTCCAAAATTTCATCCAAAACCACCCACTAGTTTCTGCTTGAAAACTAACTTTCACAGTTATAATTATATTAGAGAGTACGATTAAATATTATCTGCTGCGTGACACACAGTAATTTACTTAAGAGTATTTAGGTCTGCCTTATTATGTCTTCCAGTAAGAGGTAAGGACCTGATGAAGTAGTATTGCATCTGTATAGTTCATAGGCGCCGATTACGGGTATGCTTGGTCGCTCAAGCATAGCCCAAAATTTGATGGGTATGCTCGGCATACCCCACTGAAAATTTTGGTATTATATTTTTCTTTACATAATATTTCTTAATTGTAATTAAATTCGACTCTCTCATTCCATTGATGGGCGGCTGGCTTTTGTAATACGCTGCTGTAAAAATATTATCTAAATCAAACAGGCAATTGAATTCGTAGGCATTAAAATTCATGTTGACACATGAGTGAAGTCATCATTTTCTAAATAGTCCGAATGTTAATGGAATGCTGCTTGTAAGTTCAATTTCGTAAACTGAAGGCGGTAACCTTTAATTGTTGTATTAAATAACTAGAAATGAGGTGGGTTTGGTACGATACGATGAAAATGTGTATACTGCTAATATAACGTTTATGTATTCTCTTATAAGTCAATTGTCTTCATGTTAGTGTTAAGTCGTGACATTTTTAATCCTGTTTACTGAATTGGTGTGTGATGTAGCAATAGGTTATAAACCTATTGGTATCGACAGACATGGTATGACAGCAGAAATGGTTATGGACTATTTTCGTAATACTGTATGGTAGTAAATATATATTTTAAACCTAGCGCGCGTATGACCTTCAACGGGACTTAGAATCTGCGCAGCGCGGCGCACACAAGTCTTATCCCGTACGCGTGCTAAAGACGCTCTAGTAGCACTCGTAAGCGCGGCGGGTAGCCTCGCCGCGGCTAAGTCCGTTATCGCTGACGTCACATCGGCGCGGGTTGCATACCGCGCAGGGGCCCATGATTACGCGGCACTGACGCAATCCGCTTATCAAAGATAAATCTGCAGAAGAAAGAAGGCAGGAAGACCACGCGATGTTAGGTTTTGCGATGATGAACACAATATTCACAATACAGGCACATCATTATCTGATATGCATGTCTAAGAAGACGAAATCCCTGAAAATGATTTTTGTATTTACTACAACGGGAAAACAGGTTCAAATGGTCACAAAAGCCACCCAGTAGTTATGAAACGTGAAATTGAAATTAATGGTTGTTAATTTCTTTACTGTATGTCAAAAAATTATTTTTCTCCTTTCAGAGATTAAAATAGCCCTAAATTAACAGCAGATGAAGCAAAAAAGAAGAAATACTACGAAAATAAAACAAAATTATTACTTTACCTTTGTACCTGGAATTGAAAAAATATAATAAAGATTTTTTTTTAATAGAAATACCTGTCGGGGCGGGGGGGCGGCTGCAGGCCGGCATCCACCTCCCCCCCCCCCCCCCCTATTGGAAACGCCACTGAGCATACCCCAAGATTTTCAAAAGTCGGCGCCTGTGGTATAGTTTTAGTTCAGAGAGGGCCCCAACGTCATTTTTGCCCCGGGGCCCTTGGTGTAGTAGCTACGCCACTGATGAAGGGGTAGCCGGCCGCGGTGGCCGAGGAGTCTGTAATAAAAAAGCTGAGCCAACAACACATCGAACAAAAACGAACAAACTTGATCAACGTCCGCAACGAACAGAACTACACATAGAGCAAAAAAAAAAAAAAAAAAAAAAAAAAAAAAAAAAAAAAAAAAAAAAAAAGACTAAGGCGCTCCAGTCACGGTCTGCACGGCCACTACGGTCGGGGGTTCGAATCCCCCCTCAGGCATGGATATTTGTGCCGTCCTTAGTATTAGTAGTATTAGTTAGTTCTTAAGTAGTTTGTAAGTTTAGGGACTGATGACCTCGTAGTTAAGTCCCATAGACTATACAAACATTTGAACATTTTTGATGAAGGGGTTGTTCGAGTGTCTAGCATTTTTGTACAGTCGCGGAACACCTGCGAGGCTTGTTAGCTTGTACCGCAGAGGAGAGCCACCTGGCTGCCAGGCCCGTCCCATACCACCGCGGAGTACCTGGCAGTGTCGCCATCTGTCCGTGAGTCTAGTAAGCCCCTAACTCGCCGTCGTCTCGCAGTGTTTGTGCTTGCGCTTTTCTCCTTGGAAGTAGCGAACGCTTCAACGAATGGGCTGTGGCCTTCTATGAAGAACCGTTATAACTTTTGCATACGGCGATTTGGAGGGAAAAATAATTGAAGAGAGTAATTCAGCCAAAGCTCCATCTTGCTTGGTTCTGTCGTAAGTTCACAATACGAGATGACACTTTGGGCTGCCTGCTGAACCTTGCTTTGAGATTAGGAGCGCTCGCAGAGCTGAAGAATGCGGGGTCCCCCCCCCCCCCCCCCCCAGAGAGGCTTTATTTAAAAAGACCTGTACCCATGGACCGATTTCAAATAAAAAAGTGCACATATTCCTTACCGTCAGGTAACGATTGCTGTAGGGGTAACAACGACATACCACACATGGTTTAAGAGGTATAACGTCATAAAATAAAGGAGTTGCATGAAACTGCCCCGTATTGCTACGAGGCTTTATAAATTCATTATATGAGAATGACAGTACTTAGTGACTTGTAACAAACTTTAAACATAATTCCGAACTTTTATTAAACTTTTCCCACTGGCAACCACATCAAAATAATGAAAGGAAAACAGTTTCTCGCTTACTACTGTGATTTATTAATGCCGCGGTGGAGTAGCCGCGCGGTCTAAAGCGTCTCGCTGCGGAGCGCGCGGTTGCTCGCCCTGGGGCATGGGTGTGTGTGTGTTTGTCCTTAAGTTAGTTTACCTAGGTTTAAGTAGTTTGTAAGTTACGTACTGATGACCACGCAGTTTGGTCCGACAGATTTACAAACATTTCAACATATTTGAACTCCACCGCGGCTATTACTTCTTTACTACTAACAGTATTCGCAACAGATTTTCCGATGTACAAAACTTATACAAATGAATGTATACATGAAAATTATACAATTGTGCAACATATCATTCTACAAATATGAGATCATATGTACTGCGACGGGTGAAACCCTGTCGCATCATGCACTACATTTTTATACATTTACGTATTTACTACTAAGGCGCTCCTGTATTCCAGTCAGCTTAAGAAAATTCCTGAAAGCTGACACTTCTGTTAACAATTTGGAACTGCGAAGCGTACACGGCTGTAGGCGAAAGCAGTGGACTTATACAGAGCTGCAGGGAAAGGAAGAGAATGAAACGGTCTGCATCCAGCGAATACCCATCATTTCCGACAGAGCTACCTTTTATCATCAAGAGACTGCCATTTCCTGTGAGACTTGCATTTTCTATTTTCTCACACGGACAACTTTATGTCGCTTGCTCAGGGGTGGCCTCACCAAATGAATTATTCATATCAGACCCTCCACAAGTAACAAGAAATATTCTTTATAGTGAAGTTTTGAATTAAATGAATACTATACATTATTTGTATTTTGATTACTATCTTTCTTGGCCGAGGAGACTGAGGCGCTTCAGTCACGGTCTGCACGGCCTCTACGGTCGGGGGTTCGAATCCCCCCTCGGGCATGGATATTTGTGCCGTCCTAGTTCGTAAGTAGTTCATAAGTAGTTTGTAAGCTTAGGGACTGATGACCCCGTAGTTAAGTCCCATAAGCTTTACAAACATTTGAACATTTTTACTATCTTTCTTTGTTTAGATACTGTACTTAAAAATTTTGTACACTATACAAGATAGCCTTATTTATTATATATTCTCCGATAAATATAATGTAGGAGACGGTCAGAGAGAGAAGGTATAGGAGAAGTACTATCTCAAAACTTGAATAAATACCCGGGCAACGCGGGGTTTTCAGCTAGTATTCTATAACATTCGACAGCATTTTCGCACGAGACCGCGAGTCAAACGAGTTCATTCATTTAGTGCAGTGTTCAAATGTTCAAGTGTTTGTATAGCTTATGGGACTTAACTACGGGGTCATTAGTCCCTAAACTTACAAACTACTTATCTACTACGTTTTCCTAAGGACGGCACAAATATCCATGCCCGAGGGGGGATTCGAACCCCCGACCGTAGTGGCCGTGCAGACCGTGACTGGAGCGCCTCAGTCCACTCGGCCACCGCGGCCGGCGTGTCATTTTCATGCA
Organism: Locusta migratoria; assembly: GCA_026315105.1. Taxonomy (NCBI): domain Eukaryota; kingdom Metazoa; phylum Arthropoda; class Insecta; order Orthoptera; family Acrididae; genus Locusta; species Locusta migratoria. The sequence goes on from CM048745.1 coordinate 343,820,346, forward strand.
AAACAATTCATTCTAGCACAACCGACATTTTTAATGCACAGAAGCAAAGATACGAAGATGTCACATCAGTGTGTCATTACATCGTCAACCAACAGGGCAAAAAACGTTTGCATAAAGTAATTACAAGATAGCTGAAGTGTTCAAATTTTTGTAAACGTAATTGTTGCTCTTATCAGTAGACCTCGGACTTTTAGGTTCTAAAAATCTTAAATTAGGGACCTAAACTAGGTTCTATTACTTACAAAAATATGTTATAAAAATCATAAAATAGGTGACCAAAATCTGAAATTTTATTGTATAGAAAGATAAACAGATCGACAAAAATCCACACTATTTTATTGTCTTTGTCCATAATTGCAGTCACAGTAAATAACTAACACTTTCTCCAGATTTTCTACATCTCTCGTCTGTTAATAGCATCTTATATGCTAAGAATGAGTGTGCCAGGTCAACGGATGTCACCGGGGCATCTTTAAACGACGGTATTAGGCGCAATGGGACCGCATACTCACGTTCTGTTGATTTACCTGATAAGATGTCAGCCAGTGTGCAGAGGGTGATCTTGTAGCCCTATCTTTAGTTTCTCACTAACTTTCATACCAACAGAACCTGAGACCAAGTTAATTTTTTCTGTCACCTCTTCTATCAATCGCAGTTGCATGTAGACTGGTTTCCCTGAGCACTCTAGAGATTTAATAATAGGGACCAAAAATACATAATGAGATTTTATGCATGCAATGTCATTAGAAATTGTTGTGTTTTTTAGAACGTCTTTAGCTGAAGTAATACTCACTGCCTCTACCGGCAATTTAAGAACAATTTTTTTAATGTCTGTGTTTTTGAAAATTCGATACAGTCAGGTTCTAATATGCAATTAGGTACTTTGGGTAGTTTAAAATTACAATTTTCGATGAAATATTTGCACAATTCTTAGTTGGGAAGACCACGAGTGAATTATTGGCATAAGAATTTTATTTAATTCGATTTTTAAAATTTAGGTACAATCAGGTACTAACCTAAAATTAAGTATTTTTAGGTGCTATAAAACTAGCGTTCTCGATCAAAAATTTGCATAATTGGTTTATGCACAACTTTTATTGACTTTCTTTAATGAGGAACAAAATAGGTTTTTACCTAAAATCCGCGGTCTAGTTATCAGCCCCAAGACTTACAAACTACTTATACTAAGGACAACACAAATACACACCCATGCCCGAGGGAGGCCCCGAACTTCCCACAGCGAGAAAATTAACAACATGTCATGAACACCTTACTATCGTTATATTAGTTCTCAGACGGAGAACCTTAAAAGAAAACCTAGCGAGGTGCCGCAATGGTAGCACGACTCGCATTCGGGAGGACGGAGGTTAAAATCCGCAGATGTCCTTAAATTACTCCAGGAAAATGCCAGGATGGTTCCTTTCAAGGAGCACGGCCTATTTCCTGCCACATCCTTACCGAAAAATCCGAGAGCTCCGTCTCTAATGACCACAGGACGTTAAACCCCAAGCTTCATTCCTTCCTTAAAACATAGTGGAAGCAAACGATGCGAACATCTCACAAAAGCCGTGATTTTACATTGAAAATCAGTTTGACATTCAAGCAACTCAATATGTAAGGCCACACTAATTACATTTTCAAATGACGATATAGGTATGTTAATGCCACAACTTGACTGTTGCCAAGCATATTGCAACATATGATTACATCTTCGCGCAGAAAATTGATTGTAGATCACAGAGTGAAGTTTGATAATGAAATAACGATAACGTTTGTCTTCCACTTGGTCTTCTCCATTTCATCTAAATCCCATTATCGCACATTGAGAAGTAATATAAGCACTATCAGATTTGTTGGACATGTTTTGCGCTGTTATAACTACTTTAATCAGAAAGTTATTGGCACTGACCAGTAGCGAATGCATTAATATAAAGATAAGTACTTTTAAGTCGACATCTCATTATGTTTTGTATGTTTTACGGCTCAAATCCAGAAGCTAATTTGCGCTTAAACCCTTTTTACTTTACCGAGATCAAGCTTTTTTATTGTTCCCAGAATGAAACTTCACTCTGCAGCGGAGTGTGCGCTGATATGAAACTTCCTGGCAGATTAAAATTGTGTGCCGGAACCGGGACTCGAACCTGGGACCTTTGCCTTTCGCGGGCAAGCGGGCAAGCAACGGGCAAGCGGGCAAGCAACTACTGGCGGAAGTAAAGTTTTTTATTGTTGTTTTTAATATGTAATATTTCGGGGGGGGGGGGGAGTGGCAAGCTTACCGCTCCCGCCCCCCCCCTTCTTATATACGTCTCTAGCATTGGCTATTTTACCCTCGAGCGGCAGCGCTGGTGCAAATATGCTACCACTTTTCTTTAAATGCCGTATTTCCGCTTTAGCTATTCCTCAATTAAGCCTTAACACTGATGTCAGTGAAGGTTCTGAATTTCTAATGCACGGCTGTGTCCACCAAAAAGACGTTTTGTTAGGGAGTGCATCACTGGTAGCAGATCTGCACCGCGCTGCCTGTCATGTAAGTAGAGTTGACTTGTTTTTTGTTTTCCTTGCAAAAGGATTTCTGGCAGTTTCTAGTAAATATTTGTTGCATAAATTTTATCCTACATATTAGAATGCTCAAAAATTTAAATTTATTTTGTAAATAGAAGTTCAACTCTAGATAAATTGACCTCTAGTTTCTCCTGATTAGCCATGCTGTGGTTTCCGTCAATCTCATTTTTAACCCTTTTTAAGCCTTGAAGAATGAGAAAATGAGTGTTATTCTACTACATAATTTAATCTCCAGGTCTCGTAAACTTGGTATTGGTCTAACAGATGACGAAATAGACTTCTTTCGACAAGGAGTGAAGATCTTAGTGATTTTTGTATAGATTCCTTATCAGATCATGAACAGGATACTATTATTCAAATTTAAATCCTAGTTCCAATCCCGAACAAGATTTGAGACGCACTGAATTCACTCTGTGGAGTAAAACGCCGCCGGCCGTGGTGGCCGAGGGGACTGAGGCGCTCCAGTCACGGTCTGCACGGCCACTACAGTCGGGGGTTCGAATCCCCCCCTCGGGCATGGATATTTGTGCCGTCCTTAGTATTAGCTAGTTCGTAAGTAGTTTGTAAGCTTAGGGACTGATGACCCCTTAGTTAAGTCCTACAAACAATTGAACATTTTTGAGTAAAACGCCATACAAGCAGCACTCCAAAACACAGAAAAAGAATATTATAAAAATCTTCCCTGGTTCTAAAAGGAACACAAGGGGCATGAGGTCAGAGACGCAAGTTCTCTCATTCGTGAGAGATGATAATATGGTTGACGAGGTAATTGTGTGTACTAAGTTCCACATAACGGAGAAAAAAGCTGCCACTAATTACTCAGGAGACACTAACTTCAACGAAGTAACGAAGGAGAAAATGAAGGTACTGCTGCGTCTATTATACATGATTATTTTCCACTTTCGGAATAATGTTACATTTGTTATATTTATACACATAAGGTAATTGATATCCTAATTCAGATATTAATAAATGTGGTATTTGTACGTGTATTATTTTTGGCATTACGATCACTTAGCAGCTATACACTAGGTTTGTACCTGGGAACACACAGTGGTAGCAAATCTGCATCGCGCTGCTGCTGAAGTTATGATAAGTGGCGCTGCCGCCCGAGGGTTAAAACTGACGTCATTTAATTACGTATAATTTCCATCCTATGCTAATAACTTCTTACTTTGTTTTTCTCCATTAAAATATTACTTGTAGTGGAAACAAACGTTTGGATGGAAATGATGGAGACCACTGTCGTTTTTATAATCGAGTGTTATTGTATGCATGCTTTCATGGGGTTCCTAGCTTTCGAGGTCAAAGGACTCCTTTTTAAGAGAGTCGCATATGGTGTGGCAGGCTTAGGGCCACCTTGGAAACGTTAAGGATGCCTTGAAAGCTTCTACACGGCTGTCGTCTCTGACCAAATACTGTTGCGACCATTCCCGGAACCTTTCCTCACCGGGCATTCTCGGTACATTATATTGCGTCAGAACTTCGCTTCACGCAGGACTGTGACTCTCAGGTAAGGAAAAAGGGCCGCGTACAAGTAAAGTTTCAATCCTTCTGCAAACGCAAACTGTTTCCGAAAAAAATTCGGTGAAAATTACGTCGTAGTATATCCACCTAATAGCGCTACAGATCTGCTTTTGCGCGCCTAACAGGTAAACTTATGAAAGTGTCGCCGTCCGATTTTTTGAAATTTGGTTATGTTATAATACATGAGAAACTAAAGGACACGTATTTTTCTAGCGGCGGTAAAACACATTTAAGGGATGAAACGCTTCCTCCAAAATGGGGACTAAAGTATAAATAAATAAATAATTTAGAGATTGCTAAGAGATTTTTAATGATTTTTTATTATGAAAGTATGTTTTCATAAAAAGTGAAAATCGGCCTAGGTATTTTTTTTTTGGGGGGGGGGGGGAGTGAAAATAAGGGGGCCAACTACACGAAAGAGAGCACTTTTTTGTTAAAAAAAATAGTAGAAGCTATTAAAACTTCAAAAGGAAGGCTAATTAACAAACACGTATTTTTTGTATATAAATATTTGAGGGGTGAATAACCCTTACATTCATACTGCCTATGAAACTCCTCGTTAACTATATTTTTTAGCTGTTTCATCTCTTTGCTATACAAGTATTTAAAGTCGCTAAATCCAAATCTGAAATTAGATTCTGAAAATTCAAACTAGGAAAAACGCTTCAATAGGCGGTAATTCGATATGAGACTTTCAAAATAGTGTAAAATCTACTTTTGAAATATTATCGAATAAAAGTGAATAAAAACGTGTTAAAAATGTTTATTGATTTTAACCGCCAACGTTAGCATTTCTCGTGATGTAGCGCGAAGACGGTTCCTTTGAAAGGGCATGGCCTATTCGCCACGCTTACCCAAACTATCGGGCCTCTTATGGCCAGGGGCCACACGCTTTTGCACCGCTACAGGAGTCAAGTTTCAAACTACTGACTACAACTGGGAGACAGAAGCGGAGCGTCGCAAAACTTGACTAATTATGTGACGCAGAATATTTTGTATAATCCAAAGATTGTACCTCAAAGGGATTATAGGACCTGCAAGATAGTTATGTTGTGTGGGTTACATACGAATCAGGCGAAACGCAATTCAGATTGTTTCGATGCTTTTGACAACGAAATTCCGTTTCCATTAACGTCTGAATTCTAATGATCCTTACAGTGATGATCATTGATAACGAATTGAGTTTTTAAAAGGTATTTTACAGCAGAGAAAGAAGCACAGATCTTCAGCGCCCTTTTTACGAGACGTGTTTAGCTGAGAAGGAAACCGATGCAGCACTGTCTGCATCGCGGAACTTTTTCGTGTTGTTTTATTTTCTGCGAAGTATCTGAGAAACTTTCTTGTAAATGACGACAAGACGAGATGAACCTCACCAGTGACAGGTGAGGAAGTTAAACCAGTGGCGTCACGTGATAGCTGCAGACACCTAGGTAAGCTGCATAACGACGCACAGTAAAGTCTCCATTATTCGACCTACACCGGCCGCGGCGATGTCGGATAAGCGAAAAGGTCCGATAACACGGAAAATAATACAAATAAATAAATAAAATAAAAAAATTAAAAAAAAAAACAGTTCGAAACATTTATTTCAACACAGAAAAGTACGTTAACAAGAACTGAATATATCGTACAAATACTTTAGAAGGTACTCAAGGAAAAGTGATAAGATATTGCGTTACACAAAAATTCAAGTAGGCTAAATTAGCTAAACATTTAATACAATACAAATAAAATTAGACTGACTAGATATTTACTTACGTCTGACAGTTCACTGTTGTGTTTCTGAAAAACTTCATTGAACCACAAAAACGTATTTAAACCTATGTAATGAAGTAAGTGTCTTGTTTGCCGTTTGCAGTTTTTTTTCTTTTGCCGCTAAATCACGTAGTCTTTTAACCCTCACATGCGTCGCGTCCTCAAATGAGGACACTTAATTTTTGTCTCATTTCTAGCGTCTCTTACATTTGAGGTGCCATAAAAGCACAGGTACCGCATATGCGAACTAATAATGAATGGTAGAATGTTTCCTAGACGGCAGTGTTGGTCAAACAAAGGAATGGAAAGTAGAGATTAACAGAAAGAGTAGAGGCAGGCGTTCAGATGAAAGCACATTGTAGTCTATAAATCGAGAAAAAAAAAGTCATTCGGCACGCAAAAAATTATGCTCCGATGGAGTTAATCTCAGTGCCAAAAGGTAAAATGTAAAAGAGTCTTGCTTGAAAAGCCGTCTAAGGAAACAATATTTTTGCACTTAAATCCGAAGGTGCACGTATAAATGGTCGCCGGCCGTGGTGGCCGAGGGGACTGAGGCACTCCAGTCACGGTCTGCACGGCCACTACGGTCGGGGGTTCGAATTCCCCCTCGGGCATGGATATTTGTGCCGTCCTAATTCGTAAGTAGTTCATAAGTAGTTTGTACGTTTAGGGACTGCTGACCCCATAGTTAAGTCCCATAAGATTTTTAAAAAAAAGAAAAAAAAAAAGAAAAAAAGAAAGTATAAGTTCAAAGTTCAAATGTTTGTGAAGCTTACGGGACTTAACTACGGGGTCATCAGTCCCTAAACTTACAAACTACTTATGAACTACTTACGAATTAGGACGGCACAAATATCCATGCCCGAGGAGGGCTTCGAACCCCCGACCGTAGTGACCGTGCAGACCGTGACTGAAGCGCCTCAGTCTCCTCGGCCACCGCGGCCGGCCAAAGAAAGTATAAATGGTGGCATTAGCTAAGCATTAATTTCAGACAAATTAAAGGATTTGCATCATTTGAGTAGGTGCCAGCTTCCGTTCATCGTTCAGACTATACTTACATATACTGTAACATAAACACAATTACACAGATTCAGAATGAGGTTTTCACTCTGCAGCCGAATGTTCGCTGGTATGAAACTGACGCGGTGGAGAGGGCGAGCGGTCTAATAAGGCGCCTCGCTGCGGAACGCGGTTCCTCGCCGTCGGAGGTTCGAGTCCTGCCTGGCGCATGTGTGTGTGTGTGTGTGTTGACCTTAGGTTAGTTAGTTTTAGCAGTTTGTAAGTGTAGGTACTAATGACCATAGCAGTTTGGTCCAATAGGCTTACGAACATTTGAACATTTGATATGAATCTTCCTGGCAGATTAAAACTATGTGTGAAGTTTGGAAACTAGGGGGGCGAGGTAATAGCGGAAGAATAGCTGTGAGGAAGGGCCGTGAAGCGTGCCGGGTAGCTTAGTCGGTAGAGCACTTGCCCGATACGGAGAATGCTTATATTCTATCATAATATTTATTCTGGTGTAAGTAATTTTTTCAGACATCCGTGACGAATTTTAAGCGCATATTGCAAAGCTCTAGATTTTTAGATGGTTATTTTAGTTATTAGACATTTCAGATTATAATTCTTGGCCCGTATTTGTAGAATAATCCCCGATTATCTTACGTCCGATTTTAACGCAAACACACCTTTAAAGAATTCTGTTTAGTGGTTAATTAGTTGTTTTTGATCTGGTCTAGTATTAAAAAAGTTTTTGTTTTAAAGTATTGAAACGTACCACCCCCATGAACCACAGACATTGCCGAGGTGGGGTGGCTTGCGTGCCTCAACGATACAGATAGCCGTACCGTAGGTGCAACCACAGCGGAGGGGTATCTGTGGAGAGGCCAGACAAACGTGTGGTTCCTGAAGAGGGGCAGCAGCCTTTTCAGTAGTTACAGGGGCAACAGTCTGGATGATTGACTGAGCTGGCCGTGTAACATCAGCTAATGTGGCTTTGCCACACAGCTACTGCGAACGGCTGAAAGCAAGGGGAAACTACAGCCGTTACTTTTCCCGAGGACATGCAGCTCTACTGTATGAAAATATGATGATGCCATCCTCTCGGGTAAAATATTCCGGAGGTAGAATAGTCCCCCATACCGATCCCCGGGTGGGGACTACTCAGGAGGATGTCGTCATCAGGAAAGACAAACACTGGCATTCTACGTATCGGTTAGGCAGAAATTAGACATAGTGGGGGTTAGTGAAGTTCTGTGGAAAGAGGAACAGGATTTCTGTTCAGATGAAGACAGAATTTTAAATACAAAATCAATTGTCTGTATTACTGGAGTAGGTTTAATAATGAATAAGAAAATAGGAATGCTGGTAAACTACTATGAGCAGCACAGTGATCGCATTATCGTAGTCAAGATAGATACGAAGCCAACACCGACCACTGTAGTGCAGTTTATGTGCCAACTACCTTTGCCGATGATGAGGTGATCGAAGAAATGTAAGAGGAGCTAAAGGAGAGACAATTAAGGGAGAGGAAAATTTAATTGTTATGGGAGACTGGAATTCGGTAGTAGGACAAGGAAGGGAAGGAAGATAGTAAGTGAATATGGTCTGGGCAGAAGGAAATGAAAGAGGAAGTCGCCTGGTAGAATTTTGCACGGAACATGATTTAATCATAACAAACACCTGCTTTAAGAATCACGAAAGAAGGTTGTATACGTGGAAGTGACCAGGAGACACCGGAAGGTATCAGATAGATTTTATAATGGTAAGACATAGATTCCGGAACCAGGTTTTAAACTGTAAGACATACTCAGGGGCAGATATAGACTCTGACCATATCTTACTGGTCATGAATTGTAGACAGAAACGGAAAAACTGCAGAAAGGTAATAAAAAAAGGAGATGGGATCTGGATAAATTGAAGGAACCTGAAGTTATATAGTATTTTACAGGGAGCTTTAGGCAACAATTGACAGAAACGGGGGAAAATAAAACAGTAGAGGAGGAATGGGTAGCATTGAGAGATGAAATAGTGATGACAGCAGAGGACAAAATAGGTAGGAAGGCAAGACCTATAAAAATTAAAATAAATTTTTATAGGTCTTGCCTTCCTACCTATTTTGTCCTCTGCTGTCATCACTATTTCATCTCTCAATGCTACCCATTCCTCCTCTACTGTTTTATTTTCCCCCGTTTCTGTCAATTGTTGCCTAAAGCTCCCTGTAAAATAGGTAGGAAGGCAAGACCTATAAAAATCCTTGTATATCACAAGAAATACTAAACTTAATCGATGAAAGTAGAAAATATAAAAATGCAGCAAATGAAAAAGGCAAAATGGGGTACAGACGACTAAGAAATTGGACTGACAGGTACTGCAAAATGCCTAAGCACGTCTGTAAAAAAGTGTATAAATAGGAGAAAAATACATACCGACTACAGGAAAATTAAAGAGACATTTGGAGACAAGAAAAACATCTCTATGAATATCAAGAACAGTTCTCAGCAAAGAAGGGAAAGCTGAAAGGTTGAAAGAATATATAGAGGGGCTCTATAAAGGAAATCAACTTAGAGACGATATTGTAGGAAGGGAAGAAGAAGTAGGTGAAGATGAAATAGGAGGTACTATACTGAGAGATGAATTTGACAGAGCACTGGATAAACTAAGTGAGAAACGAGGTTCCTGGAGTAGATGACATTCCCTCAGAACTATTGTGGTCTCTGGGAGAACCAGCCACGACGAAACTATTTAACCTCGGGTGTAAGATGTATGAAAAGTTAGAAATCGCAAAAAAACATTAATACAAATGATGACCGGTTTCGGCCTGTTTACGGGGCCATCTTCAGATCTCTGTGGCGTAGGTTTGATGTCCACGGAGCAGGCGCTTGTCCCGCATGATTTTTTTGCGATTTGCAGACAGTTTAATAAGTCAAGGTTGCAAAATAGTAACACGTATTATTTACGGAACGATGGAAAAGCTGGTAGATCAGTTTGGATTCAGGAGAAATGTAGGAACACGGGAGGCAATACTCATTTTACGGCTTATCTCAGAAGATAGATTAGGGAAATGTAAACCTACATTTCTAGCTATTGTAGATTTAGCGAAAGCTTTTGACAATATTGATTGGAATGCTCTCTTTCAAATTCTGAAGCAAGCAGGAGTAAAATATAGGGAACGGAAGGTTATTTACAAAGAGTAAGAGTAAGAGTTGTAGCCTTCCTCCCATGTTATTCAATTTGTATTCAGCAAGCTATAAAGGAAAGCAAGGGGAAATTTGGAGAAGGGATTAAAGTTCAGGGTGAAGAAATGAAAACATAGTGTTTTGCCGACGACATTGTGATACTGTCAGAGACATCAAAGGTCCTGGACGAGCAGTTGAACAGAATGGAAAGTGTGTTGAAAGATGCGTATATGGTAAACATTAACAACAGCAAAACAAGGGTAATGGAGTGCAGTCTAAGAAAATCATGCGATGCTGAAGGAATTAGATTAGGTAACGAAACAATAAGTTTTGTTACGCGGTCAGTAAAGAGGATAGAAATTGCAGTATGGCAGTGGGAAGAAAACCGTTTTTGATAAAGAAGAATTTGTTAACATCGAACATTAAGTTCATTAAGTTACGCGTAAGGAAGTCCTTTCTGAAGACATTTGTGTGAAGTGTTGCCTTATATTGGAGAGAAAATTGGACGATAAACAGTGCGGACAGAAAGAAGATTAGAAATGTGATGCTAGAGAAGAACGCTAAAGATTAGGTGGATGAATCGCGTAACTAATGAGGGGGTACTGAAGAGGATTGGGTAGAAAAGGAATTTTTGGCATCCTTGACTAAAAGAAGGGATTGATTGGTAGGACACATTCAACACCAAGGAATCGTGAATTTAGCATTGGAGGGAAGTGTTTAGGGCAAAAATCGCAGAGGGAGACCAAGAGATGAATACAGTAAGCAGATTGAAACGGATGTAGGTTGCCGTTCGTATTGAGGAGATGAAGTGGCGTAGGACAGAGGGAGTGAGTAGGATGGAGAGCTGCATCAAACCAGTCTCCGGACTGAAGACCACAACAACAACATTGAAATGTTATCACCTGCACAAGTGCTACCTTTTCGTTCATGGCGGACTTACCTTAACATTTAATATCACCCAATACAGTACAACAGTCCTGCTAATAGCAAATGTAAAACTATGGTCGGTCACACTGCATTCTGCACGAAATATTACCGATTGATTCTGACATTCCATGAGGGAACTATGGCCAAACCCCCGAAGTAGAGCGTGGAAATAGTACTTAAAACGGAGGTCGCCTATTTGGATCAAATTGTGTCACAAGTTGTAGAAGAAACCTTTCATATTATTAAAATATCTTGCTTGAGAGCACCACAGAAAAAGAGAAAACGCTCTCGAAAGATTTTCTATCACTCTAGTTTGAGTGACAATTTGTGCAGTGTTGGCGTGGAGTAGTGGGTGAGCGAACAAGTTGCCAGCTTTGTTTTTCTGTTTCGTTTCCAGTTATTCACTATCTTTTTCATTTAATTTTATTCTTTCAATATGTTAAATTTTTAAGTATAAAATCTAGATATACTTAATAAATTCAATGTTCCTAGCATTACCATAACAACAGCAAGGAGGTTATTAAAATACAATTTACATGTCGATCGGCTACTGTTACAGTAATATTAACAATAATAAAATGTATTCATCACGAAGATTAGAAGAAAGGTTTGAAAGTCCCAATATTCAAGAAGTAGGATGCAGACATTACAGAGGTGTGACACTCATGTATATGATTAGATATCGGAAAGTAGAAGTAGAGAGGGAAATGAGAGAAGAACAGTAGGATTCCGACCTGGAAGATCGACAGTGGACCTTATATTTGCAGTAAGGCAACTTGAAGAAAACCATTATGAATATGGGGAGGACCTGTTGATGGCCTTTCTAGACATAGAAAAGGCGTGTGTAGCAAAAAGGTTTGGGAAGCACTTGAAATTAAGGGAGTGGAGAGAGAGAGAGAGAGAGAGAGAGAGAGAGAGAGAGAGAGAGAGAGAGAGAGAGAGAGTGCAAGCAGAATGAGATGTATTGTGGAGGTATGAGTTGTGTGAAAGTGGGAGAGGGAAGAACAGAATGGTTGAAACAAGTGTGTGGGCTGAAGCAGGGTGGTTATGGATGACATAATGACAAAGATAGTAGGGAAACTTGAGGAAGGAAAGATGAAAGCAATGGTGTTTGCTGATGTTCTCATGGTCTGGGGCAACAAGGAGGAGGAAATCCAGGAGCAGCTAGATGCTTGGGAAGAAATAGTGGGAGAATACGGATCGAAGTTCAACATCCGTAAATGTGAGTTCATGGTAACCAGCAGGAAAAAGGATAGACCAGTGAAGGGAATAACACTTGGAGGTGAGCAGCTGAAGAAGGAAGAAAGCTTCAAGTATCTGGGAAGTGTAACTGAGGGAAATGGAAGAAATGAGAAGGAGATTACAGAATGTATCAGATAGGCAGAAGTCTTTCTGTTAGGAGTTTAGTGAGGTATAAAGATGTACCACGGAAAAGTAAAGGAGTGCTATACCAAAATTACAATGTTACGATATTGACATATGCATCGGAAACGTGGGTGACAAAGAAAAGAGACAGGAGCAAAATACAAGCAAGGGGAAATGAAATTTCTACAAATCAGAAAGGGGGAACAAGAAGAGACAGGATGAGGAATGAGAAGATCAGGGAAAGAGTGAGAGAGGAACCCTTACAGAATAGGATAGAGAGATCAAGACTGCAGTGGTATGGCCATTTAAAAATAATGGAGGAGAAGAGGATCCCCAGGAGAATAAACGAAATGCAGATACAGAAGACACGACCAAAAGGAACACCAAGGGATAGATCGCTAAAAGGAGTGGAGGAGGGGAGAGAACTGGGCCAGAGTGAAAACAGAGAGGTGGTGGGAAGACAGGACGAAGTGGCGAGGCTTGTGTTCCGAACAGAGCCAGCCTGTGGCTGGAAACTGCAAGGTGATGATGGTTCACAGCGACAGAGAAGCAACAGTAAGAAAAAATCACCATGCCTTGTTATGCTTCGTAGAGCTTGCGTCACGAGAGATTTCAAAGTGTAGCGGCCGTATTTCCTGATGGCACTGGTAACGAGTAACGATACGTTTGTGACGAGTCCTGCTTCTTTTAGTAACGGATACATACGGAACCACTTCTTTTCGTTACTCTCACAGCTCTAGACTTGACGAGAACCGAAACCCAATTACACACACACACAAAACGTTCCTATCTTTATCAATAGATGCCGCTGTGAGCCCAGCCTTCACGATGTGAGGAGTCGCCAGAATGACACGTGGTTCGGATTCCACGTTAAACTGCAGGTCCCCTTTCCCCGGTTAGGGGTAGGTTATGGACACGCAAGTCTCCGAAATGGCGTCCAATGGAAGGACTTGCTTCAGGCCTGTGACCGACACGAAATTATTATTAGCGGCACAAGGAAAGTGGATGCCGACAAATGAAGTCCACGTCACGCACAACTTGTGGTAATATTAAAGGCCGTCCGCAACTGAAAGGTCGTACCACATCGGACGGGAAACAATGATTTTCAATTGTTCTAGGGCCAAAAACGACAGAAAAATCACATAATGGTTGTTTTTAATAATCCTTGGGCCAAAATTCGCAGAAAAATCACGCAATGCTTGGGTTTTTAATTGTCTTTGGGCCAGAAAAAAACCAGAAAAAGCACGTAATGTAAAACCTGTCAATTATCACTGGTTCTGCGCAAGTCATGTTCAGTACGCTGTCCACCATATTCCGCTAGAAGTGGGAACCTAGAAACAGCATGTTCCACAACAGACTGAAGTGTGTCAGGCGACACAGTATAAATAGGTTGCGTAACATCTGCCTTCAATTCAGCAAAATTCTCTGCGTCGCCACTGATCATAACACGTTTCAAATAACCCCGCAGCCAGAAGTCCGACGACCTTGACGACCCGCTTATAGGAAAATGACAGCTGATGATTCTCTCATTTCAGAAACGGCTCTTGGGAAGTAACTTCACTGGGTTTGCAATGTGCGGAGGTGTTCCATCGTGCATGAAAACGATTCTATACGGATATGCACGATGTTGAAGATTTGGTGTGACGAGGCTCGGTTTATTGGGAGAATTTTGGGAAGATGTACTTCATCTGTAAAGGAGGCCGTATATAAAACGCTTATACGACAACGTCTTGAGTATTGCTCAAGTGTTTGGGACCCGCAGCAGATCAGTTTAAAGGAAGACATAGAAGCAGTTCAGAGGCGAGCAGCTAGATTTGTTACCGGTAGGTTCGACCAATGTGCGAGTGTCACGGAAATGCTCCGACAACTCAATTGGGGATCGCTGGAAGAAAGACGACGTTCTTTTCCTGCATTTCTGTTGAGGAAATTTAGAGGGCCGGAATTTGAAGCTGAGTGTAGAACGATCTTGTTGCCGCCTACTTACATTAGTGATCACAAAGACAAGAGAAATTAGGGCTCCTACGGAGGCATATAGGCATTATTTTTTTCCTCGTTCTATGTGGGGGTGGAATAGGAAAGGAAATGCCTAGTAGTGGTACAGTGTACCCTCCGCCACGCACCTTACGGTGGATTGCGGAGTATGTATGTAGATGTAGAATAGAAGACCGGTTATCAGTGAAGGTACAGGTAACGGGGCCTGCAGGAGTCATCTCTTAGAAAAACTAGGCTCTGTGACAAAGGATGCTGATAGCCCGCAACACGCAGTTACCTTTACAGAATGAACCGACGCTGCTTCATATGCGACTAGATTTTGCGCAGTCCATATCCTGCAATTTTGGGTATTGACGTAGCCTGTTAAAGGTGGAAATGGACTTCATCTGCCCACAAAATGTTCCACGGTCAATCTTTGTACACTTTCATACTCGCGAGAAACTGCAGAGCGAACGTTTGACACGCCGGCAGGTCAGCAGCAAGCAACTCCTGCAAATGCGTCATTTTACACGGGTAACAAAGCAGAATATTTTACAGAATTTAATGTACCGTGCTCGTAGGCATTTCTAATGATCGTGCAAATCCATGTGCACTGCAGTCTTGTGCATCAGTGCTCGTCCTGAAATGACTTCATTGACATCTCTGATGTATCGGAAGCCTCGCAGTGGTTCTTTCACTCTGGCAAAAGGATAGCAATCACAGGGCCTCGTGGCTTTTTTTTTTTTTTATGGCGGGCTGTTCGAGAGCGTCTTTATGCTCTATTCAGCCAGATGGTTTTACACATTATAAAACCATATATTTATTTATTTATTTATTTATTTATTTATTTATTTATTTTATTGTAGAAACATATAAAAAAGCCAAGATCGCTGATCATCAATTTTTATTTATGACGACCGGTTTAGCTGAACTATGTCAGCATCATATGGTCCAATAAAATCATTTTACAAGGCCATAATCTTGTAATGTCAATCAGTTGCTAAATAACATAATTTACAGTGCATGGGTGCACTATGCCATTTATTGGACCAGATGATGCTGACATAGTTCAGCGAAACCGGTCGTTATAAATAAAAATTGATGATCAGCGATCTTGGCTTTTTTATATGTTTCTACAATATCGTAATTGGATCGCCTCCTAGAACATAAACAAACTCAATATTTATTTTACAAAACATTTTTATGTACATTAGGTTTCTAACAATTTTGTTTTGGTTACAAGGAAGAAAAAATTAAAAAGAAAAGAAAAAATAGTATTTACAAGGTATATTGTTGGTTTTGATCTTCATTCTATTCGTTACAAATTCCACTGCTGTGAGCAGTATTTGGTTACTACATTTTGTATTGGCTTCTTCTTTTTTCTTCGTTCCTTTGGCTTGTGTCTTGTTGTTATCTGTTTATGTGATGTCAGCGAGATATTCTGGTGTGGCTTCATTTTGTGCTAGTGGCAGCGTTGTGAGTGTCACTCAGCGTGTCTTTTTGTTGTGTTCTGGGCAACTGTTTGGGTGTATGTATTTGTATTTTGGTTTGCGAGTTTTGGGTACTCTGTTTGTTAGGATTTCTTCGAGGTCTGGCCTATGTTCTAAGGTTCTTTCGCCGTATTTTGCTCTAAGTGTTGTTAGCCTTGTTTGTAGGGGGATGACTTTTGCAGTAGCATATACTTGTGCTCTGGGTGTTCTGTGTTCCATCGTAATGAAACTGCGCAGGAACCTCCTCTCTGTTGGAAACATTTTGTTGGCTGTCGTGGGGTCCATTCCTGATACTTCCGGGGATCCGTATTCTAGGAGTGGCTTTATAAATGCTTTATATGTGTGTATTGCTGTCTTGTTGTTGCAACCTTCGAACCTTCCTTGAATTAGGCGAACCAGGCCTTGCCTTTTCCTTATTTTGTTAAGTGTTTCTTGCAGGTGTATGTTCCAAAATGTTCAAATGTTTGTAGAACTTATGGGGCTTAACTATGGGGTCATCAGTCCCTAAGCTTACTAACTACTTATGAACTAGCTAAGACTAAGGACGGCACAAATATCCATGCCCGAGGGGGGATTCGAACCCCCGAATGTAGTGGCCGTGCAGACCGTGACTGGAGCGCCTCAGTCGCCGGCGTGTATGTTCCAGTTAAGGTACTTGTTATAATGGAGACCCAGGTATTTCCCTGTGTTGTGTAGTTGGAGTGGTGTTCCCCAGAGTGTGGGTCTTATGTCTCTCTTGTCTTCGTTTTTCTTTTTTGTTAGGTTTCTGTATTTGAACAGCACCATTTGCGTCTTGTTGGGGTTCGGTTTAATCCTGTTTTTTGCCATCCAGTCTTGTAGTCGGTTTAGGTATGTGTTGGTTTTCCTGTTTCTCCTCTCTGTGTTGACATCGGATACCCAATAAGCGGTGTCATCCGCATATAATGCAACTGCCTCTTGGTTTGTGGTTGGCAAGGTGATGTGTGTCGTGTATATTGTGTATAATAGCGGAGATAGTATTCCGCCCTGTGGTACTCCGGCTTGTGGGGTGAAACTTTGTGATGTTTCCTTTCCAACATGTATCCTGCATGGGTGCGCTATTTATTCGAGACTGCGCTCAACAGGCCCTCGACAAGCAGCAGCGGTGTGGCATCGTACGTGCCGCAACTCCAGGTAACGAACTGTAATTACCACTTGGTACTTATATCTTCAATTTATCTGCAATCGCCGTCGTAAATGTCACAACGTGACAGAAGGTATCGAGCCATGTATCGCAATCGTTAGTTTGTTGTTTACTTCTCCGAGCGTCAGTGGCAGGAAGGACTTAAGGAGTGGGGAATTGTGCAACCAAACAGCTTCTTTCCGCCTCGCTGCTTTTCCTGCAACCTTGAGCCAAGAACTTCATTATGGGCTGCAGTGAGCAACCTGCACATCTACATCTACATGGGATACTCTGCAAATCACATTTAAGTGCCTGGCAGAGGGTTCATCGAACCACCATTATACTATTTATCTCCCATTCCATTCTCGAATAATGCGCGGGAAGAAAGATTGATTTTCCATAGATAAGAACACACTCCAATAATTTTCTGAAGCATGTGGGAGTACAACTTAAAACTGGTATGTTGATTGGTGGGATATAGGTATGGCTGTTTGTTCTATTGATTGGGAAAACAGGGTCGCTACAAGGATTTGGCAATAGTGAGCCAGCTAAACGAGGTCTGTTTCAAAAGCTACTCATTCAAAACTAATCTGGTGTTAAATGCAGCATTAATAATTGTCATCAGCAGGTAGTTAACACTCACAATAACTAACTTTCCAATCAAGCTGATTAAAGATTGGTTGAGCATATTTTTTTATTCATTAACACTATAATTCTGTTTAGTTATGGCC
This sequence comes from Locusta migratoria, assembly GCA_026315105.1. Classification (NCBI taxonomy): domain Eukaryota; kingdom Metazoa; phylum Arthropoda; class Insecta; order Orthoptera; family Acrididae; genus Locusta; species Locusta migratoria. The sequence continues at coordinate 343,837,990 of CM048745.1, forward strand.
CTAATAGTAACACCTGCACAGTTAATTAGAAAACAGTGGTTTTAGACTGATTGAAAACGCAACGAATGTTTTGAACACAGCAAGAACAATACGTAGTCTGCATAAGGCTCACTGACTACAGTGTAAATTTGACTGCGAGAGAAATCTGGAAAAACACAAACTACTTTCTAATAATGCAACTGCAAGAATTTATTTTGATAACTGACTTATTGCAGAAACTTAGTATCTTGTTCATCTGTGTATTATTGCACAACAATCACTATTATTATTAAACGTCACAACAATAAAGAAATATGTTAATCAAACTCGATTTAGTCAATATTATGCTTTTATTTTAATAGCCAATAACTTTCAATGAAAGGAAGAGGGTTGGCTTTCTAACAACAAAAGTGAAACAGGTAAAGAGGTTCAACTTTCTCAATTATTATTAACAATAATGATTACATTATCTTATGATTGAAGAACAACAAAATCTTCTCAGACTGATACATATATGAATGATAAAAAATCTTATAAAGACAGTACTGTGTCTATGAAAATCAGATTTCAAAATTATTCCATCAGCTCGTATAAAAGCAGCTAACCAGAGAACTTCCTGTCAATACCAGAGCTACACACCGACTCTCTTTTCTGTTCAACTACTCACATACATAGTCTTTGACAGAGATGTTACACAACAGAGTAAACCATAGACGTAGTTACTCAAAGCAGTTCATATTACATTTTACATCCAAATATCGATACAAGACAGTCGAAACAATATTATTGAATTTGTACAGACATGTTTCAAACTGTACGACCAGTGACCACCGCTTAAAAAATATTAATAGAAAAAGTCACATAACTCACTGTTTTGATTCGCTACTCAGAACAATAATAAGAGTGACTTGTTAAATAAACGACTTTTACGAAGGCCTGTCACTTCCGTGTGCCCCTTCTGTTGCAGTAGTTGAACGTCACTAAACGTAGGTTTGCTATCGAACACGGCGCTACTGCATCCTCCTGCGACGGCGACGCCCCGCGATCCACGGGCTGAAAAACAGTCGTCTTCGTCATGGGACGGCAGTACGCGACGTCATCAAAAACAGACGCGCAGATGGTGTACGACGCCTTCCAGACATTCGGCAAGAGGTCACAAATAACCGGGGGGGGGGGGGGGATTATATTGAAAGTGTGTTACGGTAAGCCGCGGCGGAGTGGCCGAGCGTATTGAGGCCCTATGCTCCGATGCCCGAGGCTGTTCCCCGACGTGGGTTCGAATCTCCCCTCGGGCATGGATGTTTGTGTCGTCTTTAGTATAAGGTAGTTTATAAGTAGTTTAGGGACTGATGACCCCCAGTTAAGTCTCATAAGCTTAACATTTGAAGATTTGATTTTTTTTACGTTAAGCATCTCTGTCAATAATATCATTTCTGAGGAAAATAATAGTTCTTTCTTTTTCTCCAGTCCATATATGAGTAAAAGATTAATTTCAGAACATTCCTGCCAGCTTTTGAAAAGGGCTATCAGTAAAAATCACGCGCAACAAAAAGTCTGACGAATGTAAAAAAAAAAAAAAAAAAAAAAAAAAAAAAAAAAAAAAAAAAAAAAAAAATCTAATGTTTGTTAAGCTTATGGGACTTAACTACGGGGTCATCAGTCCCTAAACTTACAAACTACTTATGAACTACTTACGAACTAGGACGGCACAAATATCCATGCCAGAGGGGGGATTCGAACCCCCGACCGTAGTGGCCGTGCTGACCGTGACTGGAGCGCCTCAGTCCCCTCGGCCACCGCGGCCGGCGAATGTCAACATACCACAGTTTCATGAAAATAATAATAATAAAAATTTGGGTTACAAAATACAATAGTTCATACTTTAAACAGGGTTTTTAAAAGTGATATAATATTCAATTACATCATACGCCAACGTTTCCAGATAAACGTAACAATCGAGAAGAAATCCATGTTAGCTTGCAGTTGGCCTGGTAAATATTGGTTTGGAGCAAACATAACAACACTTCCTCGATAAATTAAGCAGATGTGCGATAACTGAAAAAGGCTTTACGTAATAAAACTAGTTTAACTTAACACACACTGCACACTTAATGCACAATGCAAATCACGTGCTAGTTCGACTTTGAAGTCATAGTTTTGATTTTCTTAGGTTCCTGCAAGATGTCTTCAGAAAATGTTTTGTCTTACCAGGTACAAGAACTATTGCTCTGCAAAATAGAAAAACTCGGTTGATTCATTGGAGATGGGTGATTTGAAGTCTGTTCTATTTTTCTTCATAATGTTGACAACACATTCACATTTTGAATCGCTATGGGCTGTGGTGAGAATAAAAATTAAAATGTTCAAATGTTTGTAGAGCTTATGGGACTTAACTACGGCGTCATCAGTCCCTAAACTTACAAATTACTTATGAACTAGCTAATACTAAGGACGGCACAAATATCCATGCCCGAGGGGGGATTCGAACCGTGACTGGAGCGCCTCAGTCTCCTCGGCCACCGCGGCCAACGTGGTGAGAACAGAGAGCACTATTTAAGTGTAAGCGAATTTCTAGAAAAGTCCTTCGGTTCCACGAATTCTTCTTATTGGTGTCCAACTGGAATCATCTATAGGACTTTGATTTGCAACCAAACTGTCATTTAAGTGAAGTGCTGTAAAGTGCCTGTGAAGCTCATTCACCATCTCATCTGTAGTTTCATACAAGATAGGAAACGTTTCCAAGGAGAAACGAATGCATGAAAACAGTCTATCTTCAATTTTGTGAAACCTTGAGTGAAAACTTGTTGATGTAGTCACAGGCAGTACGTACAAGTCTACTTACTCAATGATGAAAAGAAAAGGAATTTTTCTGTATCCTGGAGATCATCACTATATTCTAGGTGTGAATGCCAACAACTAACTCATGATCACTTGTTTGAGTATGCGGTGCAAAGCCTGTCGAAATCTAAGATTCACGTGGAAGAACTCTTATCCCGGGCTTTAAATTCAACTCCAATGACGACACAAACATTACACTCTTAAAACTATCAATCGTATCATAGAATTTGTTTTCCACTATTGATTGTACGGAAGCGGGGTGATTATCAAATGTTAACGTTTTAAATTCTTGTCCTCGAAATCGTAAAACAACACAGCCCGCCGGCCGCGGTGGCCGAGGGGACAGAGGCGCTTCAGTCACGGTCTGCACGGCCACTACGGTCGGGGGTTCGACTCCCCCCTCGGGCATGGATATTTGTGCCGTCCTTAGTCTTAGCTAGTTCATAAGTAGTTTGTAAGCTTACGGAATGATGACCCCGTAGTTAAGTCCCATAAGTTCTACAAACATTTGAACAACGCAGTCCATCAGGAAGACCGTAAAAATGCTGCAAATTCCGTAAATTTTACGGGTAAACCGTAAGAAGTAGCCTCATGTAAAACTCATAGAAACCAGGGATAACGATTCTGAATTACCCACAACATAGAACTATTTTAATCTACTTACAAAATGGGGCATCCTCAGAGCCGAATGAAAATATAATGTTCCGTATCTCGTAAGAAAGTCGCTTTTAAAAATTCACATTTTACTGCAACGCTCTTGTACATTGAAACCCCTGGTACAGTTTTCTGTAATGTTTCGAGATGTAGGGCTTTGGAAATGGTCATTGAACGAGAAGACAAACTGAATACAACTCACCAGGTTAGACTTGCATGGTGCAGAGGCATTCAACACTGGGTACTCACCTGGAACAGAAGAAAACGAAAATTAGGTTCCAGAACACGGGTATCGCTAAAAGAGTCATTTAAAATACGTCCTCTAAATATATCGGTTACAACGTAATCGTCATCAGATCGCATCCCCACACAGCAACGACAGCTTTGAAGCAGATTTCATCTGTAAGCAGTGTAACACAAGCAGGACACACACATACTGCAGTCAGAGCAAAGCAAGGCAAACGCAGTGCTCTCTACTGATTGTTTATGTGCGACATATTCACTCTTTATGTGCGACATATTCACTGTTTATGGGGGGGGGGGGGGGGCGGGGGGTCACAGATTAATGGTTACGTTTCAGTTGTCGTTGGTGTGTGAATGGCGGTTAAAGACAACTTCAAAAATTATTGCACGTGCCAGTTATGAAGTGCAGGATGTAATTAGATTTTTACGTAAATGTAAGGAAATGCGTCTGGAAATGGATCTAGCAGCCCGTTAACGCCTCGCGTTGCCATATGGCATCGATTTTCAACCTTTTCCAGTATGCGACGCCCTTCCCACTAAAATATTCCAGCGACCCCCTTCCAATTAAAAATATTCTGGAAATCCGCTGAACCCTCTCTACACGAACTTTAATAAAACTATGTCCGTCATCTCAAAGCCAACGAATGTAATGTTCTTTCTTTTGATATAGCTTTCTTGTCAATTGTTGGACGCCATTTTTAATGTGTAATTTTTGTAATGGAAGACATTTCACATCGTTTTGGACAAAACTGTATATTTTGCATAATGAGTGTTTAGAATTTAGGCAATATTCAGAACCTAATTATGCTGATTAAGAAAGCTCCCAATGTATAGTCGATTTTTTTAAAATTTCTTACAATTAATTATTGCATCTTGTACATTTATCTAACAAATGGTTCCCGAAAACAGTTTTCAGACTGCTCTTATTCATCGATAACACACTGTAACACACACACACACACACACACACACACACACACACACACACACACACAAAAAAAATAAAATAAAATAAAATAAAATAAAATAAAATAAAAAAAACTACTTCTATTCAATTCAGAACTAACGTTAAATAAGGAATTGTATAATTTTAACAAAAAGTCAGTTTCTCTTTTGTTACGCCTATATTATTGTATTATGGAAGCCTTTGTAGTCAGAGGTGCACTGGGCTGGTTGTTCAGTGGTGCGAATACTTCCTCCAGTGAAGGCGACCCAACATCTTGTACAACACCATATGTAGCGTTTGTCAGCAGGTGTGGTTACTACAGGTGGGAGTACACTAGAAGAGGAACAAATACAAGGTTTTTCATTTATTTTTTTAATAACATTGGACTGTGACGGCGTCAGTTCGTCCATGCAATCATGAGCACCCTCTATATGGACAAAGTATAAACACGTTCAAATTAATTTTTTATTATAAAACAAACTGCTAAAATATAACTATGGACATTAAATTATAAAGTTCAACAGTCACTGCTCATTACATAAGTATTAAAAATTTAAAAAGTCCGAATGGACACCTGTATAAAAGTCTTGCAAAGATATTTTTAAAAAAAGTTGTGGATAAAGGTTGTTATATATTCATAAAGTTGTGCAACTGTAACTTTATTTTTAACTACTCTACACATTCATTAGTAAAAATAGAAATAAGTTAATTTATAAAATGGAATCACAATATTTAAATAATAGTGCTTTATTTGTGGGTAAATCACTGGAGGTACGTTTCCACGAATGTATTAGCCGGGAAAGATAGATAATCAATAGCACTGGCAAGAAATCACTTATAAATACCGCAAATTATAGTAAGAACAGAAAAGGCTATTAGTCGTTTACAGAATACGTCACGAAGTACACCTGTTTGTTTCGCTATAACCTACACGATGCGTTATGCATAGCAGTTTCAACTGGCGCCGGGAGACCTGATAGGTTGTTGGTAGGAGCCAATGAGATGCTGCATATGCCTCACGTACTAAAAAGAAAACTTCTTGTTTAATCTATACCTAACCTTCGTAAGGCTATGCTACAGATCCCTTTTTTTTCTAAAGTGTAAGCTAGGTTATGTATAGGTTAAACAAGAAGGTTTTTCCTCAGTGCGTGAATCTCCGGTTAAGAAATATGCAGCATCTCATTGGCTCCTACCAACAACCAATCCGGTCTCCCGGTGGCAGTTGAAACTGCTGTACATAACGCCTCGTACAGCCTATGGCACGGTCAGTGTTTCCTGGTGGCTGAGAGCAACAAGGACAGCTTACAACGCCTGCACGGGTTGTGTACTCCGACCGCTAAGATACTGAAGGTCAAACTACTTGCGAAGTATGCCACTTGTTGTGCCTTGTCCATTTGGTTATAATGCTTGCTACATTAACCTTCCTTACAGAAGGTGGAATATTGACACTTGTAAGCCCGTCTCGTATACCGTTTTCTCCGCAATAATTCAGGCGTATTTGGTTAAAGAAATAAATCCATGTTAAGAAGATATGTATATTTTCAAAACTTAACAAAAAATGTTTAATTAGGATCCGACATAGCCTTGTGGTAGGAAGGTTGCAAGAGGTTTTAACTACTTTGGTTTTTACGGTCCCTCTTAGATCTAATATATAAAGCAGAGTGTCCGTATATTTGTACGTGTTGTATACAAATCTACAGTTTTGTTCCAATCTTTATGAAATTTTATACACGTAAGCTTCAATTCATGAGGACGGTCGCCGTAAGTGTAAGAATCACGCACGATAAATAGTTCTCGAGATATGACGTCATAAACAATGAGATGCGCGTAAAACTGCTGCATCTAGCGACAATGTTGCTCATTTTCTCCTAAACCATTGGACCGATTTCAACCAAACGTGGTACACACATTCCATACCGTGAGGTACCAATTGCTGCAGGGTTAATAATCACACACGACACATGGTTCGCCGGCCGCGGTGGCCGAGAGGACTGAGGCGCTCCAGTCACGGTCTGCACGGCCACTACGGTCGGGGGTTCGAATCCCCCCTCGGGCATGGATATTTGTGCCGTCCTTAGTATAAGGTAGTTGATAAGTAGTTTGTAAGTTTAGGGACTGATGACCCCGTAGTAAAGTCCCATAAGCTCTACAAACATTTGAACATTTGACACATGGTTCACAAGATATTACGTCATAAACAATAAGAATCGGAAAAATAAGTCACATAATACGGCGAAACTTTATAAATACGTAGACTGTATGAGAATGACAGGACTCAGCGACTTGCAATAAACTTTAAACATAATTTCAAACCTTATTAAAATTTTTCCCGCCGACAACCATAGCAAAATGATGAAAGGGAAAAAGTTTCTTGGTTACTACTTCTCCGCTGTTTATGGAATAAAATTACGGCATTCGGTATGACGTTACTATTTATAATTTGTACACTACAAAAAACACCCGCAGGAAATTTTACACACAGGATACACACATACAGTTGAATGTATCTTCGAAACTGTATCACAGTACGACACGTAATCCACTCTATATGAGCACATAAACAATAGCGTTCATGGAAAACCGCCCCATCACGCACCAAGTTTTAATCTACTTTTTCTTGACTACTAATTGTATATCCAAGAGATTTTACAGACACACAGCCCTTGTACAAATGAATATATACGTGAAAAATGGCAGGAATAAAGAGTAAATACCCGGGTTTTCAGCTAGTATGTAATAAAGGATCGACTATATATCGGTGTGAGTGATCATTTGCACTAAATTACAAGGGCTGCATTTTTTTCAACGTTCGGTTAGTTTTTAAAAAATACTAACAATTTCATCCAATGGTATAATCTGACTAAAAACGTTGGTTTCATCCAAGACGCTTTTATGATGTACATGTTAGTACTAACAGAAAAATAACTTGCATTTATTGTAAAAATTAAAAACAATGTTTGTTAAGCTCATGGGACTTAACTACGGGGTCAACAGTCTCTAAACGGCCGGCCGCGGTGGCCGAGGTGACTAAGGCGCTCCAGTCACGGTCGGCACGGCCACTACGGTCGGGGGTTCGAATCCCCCCTCGGGCATGGATATTTGTGCCGTCCTAGTTCGTAAGTAGTTCATAAGTAGTTTGTAAGTTTAGGGACTGATGACCCCGTAGTTAAGTCCCATAAGCTTTACAAACATTTGAACATTTTGAGTCTCTAAACTGACAAATTACTTAAAAACTAACTTATACTAAAGACAACACCAACATCCCCGCATGAGGGGGGATTCGAACCCCCAACTGCGAACGGCCTCGCGCATCACAGCATAGCACCTCAATGCGCTCGGCCACTCCGCCGCGGCTTCTAAAAATATCTATATTTTGTTAAAAATGTAGGGAGCACCTGTGGATGAAGTTGAAAGTCGTGAAATTACTTGTCTGGCCAATAAATCTAATTTCATTTTATTCATCACGACGTTCAACAACTTCAGGTGCCCAGATTTGGATAAAGGTAAACGACCTCCACACCGCTCCATCATTAACCAACAAAGGATACACCTGCACAGTCTTTTTTATTTATTTGAATGAAATGGAATAGTGCCCCCCAAGTCGACTAGTCCTTGGTTTGGGTTGTCGCCTATCCTCTGGTTCTATGCATGTCCAAATGACGTAGCAGCATGTCCTGTACTAGCCGAAATTCCACTGTTATAAATAATGCAGGAAACAGCTTTGGTCGCATGAAATCTGTATTGCTTTGAACTATTGCATATCGCTGTAAAGTACTTGGGCTGCTCCTTGCTTACCTTGTGTGCTGGCCAACAGGCACAAGGGGCTCTCGTACATTTGCCGGCGCTCCACACAGAGCCAGTTCAAGACAGTTCCACGGAGTTCTTCAGTTTGACAGTTACGATCCAGGAGTTCCATCGACTAGACCAAACAGTCTGCAAGCCGGATCAATACTATTGCCAGATGTAGTAATACACTGCGGAACTGTATAATAGCGAGGAAGAAGTTTGTACTATCACTAGCACATCAAAATGAAGTACTTATTTCATGCTGTAATCAAGTTACAGTAAAGCAGTTACAGACCCATGTCCACATCCTTGCTTGTCGCTGTCCACTTCCTCCCACGCTGCATCGCGAAGAGCCAATGGCAACACGTCTGCTCTATGTTATGACAATTACTGTACAGAGTGTTAGTTACATATTCTATAGCCGTTGATCTCTATACTACCTAGATGTTGAACTTGAATTGTCTGAGCCCGCCAACAATAGATGCTAATGTTTCGTTTCTTGCCAAATTCAAATATGGCAGCTACCAAATGTTACTAGAATACGAAAAGAAAATACATTTTGATACTGTTCTCATCCTATTACATTGCATATTGACTTAAAATTGAAAGCAAGAAGCAAGTAAGGTATAATTTGTCACTTACAAAATAATATTCTATTTTATATGTTTGGACTTTGTACTGATTTTTATATTTTCTTGTACTGTAGGTGCATTGAGGATGATCACTATGTGATCGAAATCAATCTGCAAAAACATTAATAAAAAACGACGAATTTGTTGCCTTTGAGATGTGTAGAGAGGGTTCAGCGGGTTTCCAGAATATTTTTAATTGGAAGGGGGTCGCCTGGAATATTTTAGTCGGAAGGGGGTCGCACAGTGGAAAAGGTTGAAAATCACCGCCATGTGGCAACGCGAGGCGTTAACGGGCTACTAGATCCATTTCCAGACGCATTTCCTTACATTTACGTAAAAATGTAATTACATCCTGCACTTCATAACTGGCACGTGCAATAATTTTCTAAGTCGTCTTTAACCGCCATTCACACACAAACGACAATTCAAACATAACCATTAATCTGTGCCCCCACCCCTCCCCCCATAAAAAGTGAATATGTCACACGTTAACAATCACAGAGAGCACTGCGTTTGCCTTGCTTTGCTCTGACTGCAGTATGAGTCAAATTATTGAATTTGTGTCTCGCTTGAGTTACATAGTTTACAGCTGTCGTTGCTGTGTGGGGATGTGATCTGATGACGGTTTCGTTTTAGCTGATATTCGTAAACGACGTAATTTAAATGACTGTTTTAGCGATAGCAGTGTTCTGAACCTAATTTTCGTTTTCTTCTGTTCCAGGTGAGTACCCAGTGTTGAATGCCTCTCCACCATGCAAGTCTCACGTGGTGAGTTGTATCCACATTGTCTTCTCGTTCCACGACGATTTCCAAAGCCCCACATCTCGAAACATTACAGAAAACTGTATCAGGGGTTTCATTGTACAAGAGCGTTGCAGTTAAATGTGAATTTTTAAAAGCGACTTTCTTACGAGATACGGAACTATATATTTACATTCGGCTCTGAGGGTACGCCATTTTGTGAGTAGTCTATAGACGGAGGTGGAGCCAGTAAGATGCCAGGCCGAGATGTAAATAGAACTATGTTGTGGGTAATACAGAATCGATATCCCCGGATTCTATGGGTTTTACAAGAGGCTAAAATTGTGCATACCTGCCAACTTTTACGGTTTATCCGTAAAATTTACGGAAATTGCAGCATTTTACGGTTTTTCTGATGCTCACCACTCTCCGAAGGAGGCAGCCTTTCCTATGACGATACACCAAGACGTAGATATCACTGTAGATCAGTGAAAGACCGCGCACTTCACCAACCACCATGTTTGGCTTACAAAGCTCCAGCATAGCGTTTGACTTGATGCCACGTTCCAGTTTTTTATAACTTGTCAGACTATCCAGAAATGGGGTGACAGCGGCTGTCTGGCGTTACATGTCATCAAGTGGATGAACAGTCCTATATGTTCATAGAATGTAGGCTTTCACGGCCGGCGTCTTCATTAATTAAAACTTCCGGGCTAAGTTGCCGTGGTCCATCAATAAAACTTCTTACTCCCGACGTTTCGTTGTCTATTGCGGGCAACGAAACGTCGGGACTGAGAAGTTTTATTGATGGACCACAGCAACGTAGCCCAAAAGTTTTAATTAATGAGCCATATACGTGTTTCTATGTTTCACTGCGCATGTGCAGATCATACATATGGTTATGGATGTCTTCATACACTGAAGAGCCAGAGAAACTGGCACACCTGTCTGATATCATGTAGGGCTCCCGCAAGCACGCAGAAGTGACGCAACAAGATGTGGCATGGACTCGACTAATGTCTGACGTAGTGCTGGAGGAAATTGACGCCATGTATCCATAAATCGGTAAGAGTACGAGCGGATGGAGATCTCTAGTGAACGGCACATTTCAAGCCATCCCAGATACGATCACTAATGTTCATGTCTGAGCAGTCTGCCTGGATAGCGGATGTGCTTGAACTCAGAAGAGTGCTTCTGAGGCCACTCTGTAGCATTTCTGGACTGTGAGGTGTCGTATTGTCCTATTACCCAAGTCCGCCGGACTGCAAAATGGCTGTGAATTGATGCAAGTGATAAGCCAGGATGCGTACGTACGTACCACCTCTCAGAATCGTATCTAGACGTATCAGAGATCCCGTTCAGTGCAACTGCACACGCCCCTCACCATTACAGAGCCTCCCATTCGCTTGAGCAGTTCCCTGCTGACACTCAGGGTCTACGGATTCACGAGGTTGTCTGCATACCCGTACACGCCTATCTGATCCAAACAATTGGAAACGAGACTCGACAGACCAGGCTACACGTTTCCAATCATCAGCAGCCCAATTTCGGGTTTTACGGGCGCAGGCGATTAAAGCGTTGAGTTGTCCAGTCAGCAAGGGTACACGAGTGGGCCTTCGGCTCCCGAATCCCATATATATGATGTTTCGTTGAATGCTTCGTTCGCTGACACTTTTTGATGGCCCAGCATTGAATTCCGCAGCAATTTTCTGAAGTATATATACATGTAGCGTCTGTTCCGAAAGAACAGAATATATGACTTCAACTGCGATTGGGCAAAGCTGAAAATGTGTACCCAGCCGGGATTCGAACCCGGGTCTCCTGCTTTCTAGGCAGTTGCGCTGACCCCTACACCACTGGGGATACAGTGATCACCGCACCTGCAGGACTACCCATGCACGTCTCCCGTCAGATACAAATTCCCAGCTTCGCCCTGCCCATAGTACTCAAACTCTGTATTCCCAGCTTCGCCCTACCCATAGTACTCAAACTCTGTATCTGACGGGAGACGTGCATGGGAAGTCCTTGCAGGTGCGGTGATCACTGTGTCCCCAGTGGTGTAGGGGTCAGCGCAACTGCCTAGAAAGCAGGAGACCCGGGTTCGAATCCCGGCTGGGTACACATTTTCAGCTTTGCCCAATCGCAGTTGAAGTCATATATTCTATGAATATTAAATTTTCTGAAGGACTGCACTTGTGTCACGTTGAACGACTCTCTCCAGTCATCGTTGGACCCGTTCTTGCAGGATCTTTTCCCGGCCGCAGCGATGTCAGAGATTTCATGTTTTACAGGATTCCCGATATTCACGGAGCACTCGTGAAATGGTCGTATTGGAAAATCCTCACTGCCGTGGCGCGCAACGGCAACAAACAAATGTGCGCCAGTACACGCGCCACAGCGCAACAGTGTTACGGAGCGCACCCTGCTTAAACCCCGCGCCTCGCCTCGACTCAGCTCGTCACGAGGCACGCAGGCCAGCCGCGGCCGACAGATGTCGCTGGGCCGCTCCCGCCGCTAGAGCCCTGTATTGGGAGAGTACCGCCAACCGGGCGAGCGCCGCCATTGTAGGCCCATCTCGCAATAGCGGCGCTATGATGAAGGGGACCGGTCTGGACATCGACGTGGTGTGACAGCATGTTAAGTAAACAATGATCAAAGCTTTTTAATCGTTTTCTCACCTCTAATGCGGATATTAAGGAAAAATTGGTAATCAGAGATCGACATCTGAAATCAAGACCTTTTATTTTGACCAAACTAGTTGTAAAATTGTTTCGTGCAAAGGTCTGTCAAAAGTAATATATGTAGTAATGGTAAGAGACTTTAAGTCGCTAGAGTTAACATATTTCATTTAAAGTACTGGTACTTATTAAAACACAAATATGTAGTTTAGTTCTTTAGGCTGCTAAGGAAAAGAATCAAAATTGGAAAATTACAAATTAATTTGTCTAAAAAATTTGAAAGGTATTTTATCTACATAGTAACTGCATCTTAAAATACCTTCACGGCATTCATCATGCCAATACTTTTACCACCGCACTTTGCTGTGGAATCCTCTGCTCGGCGATTATATTTTCTCAGAAGAATATGTACTCTAGTGGTTAAAAAATACGTGCACAACTTTTTCCACAACACTGTGACACGAAGGAATATTTTGGAACACGTTCATTGATTGATTTATGTCCAAGCAGCATTGTTCGCTATCTTGAAATGTATAAAAAAAGTTTTGTCTAAATACATTGCGATAAATTTACGTATAATGAGTAAGATACGAATCTTATTTATATACATATTGTGGTGTCGCACAAGTCCAAAGTGCGCGCCACCTACTTTCGCCGCGCGCCTCCATGCACGCACGGCGCGGCGTTCTTACGACGACAGCCACGAGCGCCCTCTGCTGCAACCCCGCTCGTGGCCACCACGGAAAGACATCGGGCACTTGGGACTGAGTTAGGAACGAGTAAAGACTTCGGAATCCGATAGGCACCAGTGAAGACTTGGCTATCAGTTAGGCACTAGGCAGGACTCTAGCTCAACTATGTATCAACATTCTGCAGTACTATGTAAAAGTTAAGTATTGTATAAATTCTGTGCAATATATATCTCGTTCTAATTTACTCTAGTGTTTCTAGTTTCTGGCTGCTCCTCTCCATACCTGCACCAGCGTGCTATCTTTATTCCTGTGTCGGTCTCATTCCACTCGGCCACCGACACCTACGACGGAAACGAGACACAAAAGCGGCGACGAGGCTGGGACACAAAAGTGGCGACGAGGATGGGATACAAAAGTGGCGACGAGGCTGGGATACAAAAGTGGTGACGAGGAGTGATAGACGAACCTTGGACCAGCAGCCAGACAGCAGCAGTCGGAGCACGCAGAAATTGCTACCGCCCACCCACCCTAATTATAAGAATTTTGGGGGAAGATATTTTGTTCCGTGTTTTGTGGACTTTTTTGTTGCAGAGCGTCCTCTTTCATATTGCATTTGTGTTTTGTTATAAGTTACTTGTATGCGCGGCGCCTAATCGGTCAGCATGGCCACTACCCCGAACCCAAACTTAATGGAAATTATTCAGTTACAGACGGCGCAAATAACTCAACTCCTGCAGGCTGTGGCCCAGCTCACAGCGCAAGCAGCTAACCAACAACAACAGCCGCCGCTTCAGCAGCCCACACCTGCCGCCGCAACGCTTCCTACGTTTCGCCAGTACAACGAACGTGAGGAAGAATGGAGCGACTACTTCGCACAGTTTCAAGAACTCGTCGCGGCTCATCAAATTACAGGTCAGAAAGTGAAGCATCTGCTATTATCTATGGTGGGCACCAACACCTTCGTGTTACTGAAAAAACTTTTCCCCGACGTATCTCCTCGTGATGTAGACTTTGGACAAATAGTAGAGGCACTAAATGCTCATTATGAGAGAAAAGTTCTCGTAGCTGCGGCACGGTACCGATTTTTCAGACTTAAAAAATTACCGCAGCAGTCACACCAAGAGTGGATTACGGAATTGAAGGGCTTAACCCGCAAATGTAAATTTACTTGCTCTTGTGGACTTTCGTATAGTGACGTGATGTTGAGGGATGCGATTACGCAGAACATTCAGGATCCCAGAATTCGGGCAGCAATTCTAAAACAGTCCGACCCCTCATTAGACAGTGTACTGCAGCTTATAGAAGTGCATGATACTTTTGACTTAGCAGAAGTAGAAATGCAAAACCACAGTGTTAATTCAGTGCGCCGCAACGGACGCTTTCCTAGCCGTAGTTCTCAGTATAGCACTAGTGATTCTTATTTTTCTACCTGCCGTGCTGAACAGTCAGTGAACAGTAACCAGTGTAAAAGTGCGACACAAAGGTCGCCCCGTCGTGTTAGACACAGTAATTTGCATAAGGGGTGCCAACGCTCATTTCAGAAAAATGTACGTAAATCTTGCCCCCAGTGTGTGTCTCGCCACAAGCGTGCTCATTGCCCTAGTCGCAACGCAACCTGTTATCAATGTGGTAAATCAGGACATGTACAGTCTGTGTGTATGCAAATTATAAACTCAAAGAACGGTACCGTTAGAAACAGTGCTTCGCAGAGTGCGAGAACAGCTCATTCTGTAAATGTTATACAGGCTGTGGAATTGAACAGTGCTTTCCTTGGATCTCAATTGCAAGAAAGTAGTTCTGCGCCTATGGCAAAACTATATAGTGCGCCACGTAGCAAGCGCCGACGAGCGCGTAACACAGTGCAACGGAAAAGGGTTCGGGACAAGCAAAATGACTATGAACAGTGCATTCCTGTAGTGAAAATAGTGCCTTCTGCAACTGCTCCTTGTAATAGTGCCCAGTACTGTGTAGCTAGTGACAGTAGACATCAAGTAGCTACTCAAAAGTGTAGTGCAGTAGTTAGTAAATCTGGAGTGGCTTCGCATGCTTGCGCGGACGCCGATCCGGCGGTAGTGCCCTCTAGTGACAGTGTTGTTAATCCACTGCGTGCCGAGTCTGCGCCGCTTACTTCACTACGAGGCCCGCGCAAGCGCAGTAAACAAACCGTAGCAGACGTTGCCCACATTCGCGCACCTGTCGAGCGCCGCAAGCAAAAACTGTTTGTGACTCTCTTCATAGAAAATAAGACGGTGCAATTTCAGCTTGATACTGGTTCCGCTGTCACATTAATAAATAAAGATACTTATGAACTTCTGGGTTCGCCAAAATTGTCGCCGTCACAGCAAGTGTTAACAGCTTATACGGTCAAAATATTCCCGTGCTAGGAACGTGTAGCCTGCCCGCCTCTTTTCATGGTGTAACAAAAACAGTTGCTTTTGTAGTTCTTCAGGCCAAATCGACACAGAACATTTTTGGACTAGATGCTTTTGACTTGTTTGGTTTATCAATTCAAAGAGATGTGCTTCAAATTTCGTCAATAGTGCCTCAGGATAAAATCAATGCATTGTGTGACAAATATAGTGACTTGTTTTCGCCGGAACTAGGTTGTGCAAAAGACTTCGTGGCACATGTAACTTTAAAAGAATCTGCAGTTCCAAAATTTCGTAAAGCTAGACCAGTGCCTATCGCCTTGCGTGATACAGTTGCCGAAGAACTTAAACGTTGGCAAGATAATGGGGTGATTTCTCCTGTTTCTGCGAGTCAGTGGGCCTCGCCTTTAGTAATTATACCCAAGCCATCAGGAAATCTTCGTCTCTGTGCGGACTTCAAATCAACAGTGAACAGTCAAACAATTGTAGACACTTATCCCGTGCCCAGACCTGACGAACTAATGGACAAATTAGGACAGTCTCGTTTCTTTTCTAAGATTGATTTAGCAGAGGCATACTTACAAATTCCGCTTGATGACGAGTCAAAAAAGTTTTTCGTCATTAATACTCACATGGGCCTTTTTCAATTTCAGCGCCTACCCTTTGGCAGTTCTTCCGCCCCCGCTATTTTTCAGCGTTTTTTTGGAACGGCTGACAGTTTCTGTACCGTGTTGCTCGAACTATTTAGATGATATTGTGGTATCCGGACGTACAGTTGAAGAACACTTAGCAAACCTGGAGTGCCTTTTCAGAGTTTTGACTGCAGCAGGTCTACGTTGCAATAAAGCAAAGTGTTCGTTTTTTCAAACTGAAATAGAGTACCTAGGCCATGTGATTAATGTCCAAGGAATCCATCCCTTAAAGTCGCATCTTCGAGCGATCAAATATTTGCCTCCTCCTAAGAATGTGCATGAATTGCAAGCAGTAATGGGAAAGCTTAACTATTATTTCAGATTTATTCCCAATGCCTCTCAGATTGCAGCTCAACTGCATCACTTACGTAGGAAGAATGTTCCTTTTGTATGGTCTAAAGATTGCCAAGTTGCCTTTGACAAATTAAAGTCTGCACTACTCAGTGATGCATGTTTGATTCCCTTTGACCCACAGAAGCCTGTCGTGTTAGCTGTTGATGCCTCATCGTACGGTCTAGGTGCAGTAATTTCACATCGTATTGGATCTCACGATCGACCTATTGCCTTTGCGTCCAAGCTACTGACGCCAACGCAACAGAATTACAGTCAGATAGAAAAGGAGGCCTTAGCAATCATTTACGGCGTCTCAAAGTTTCATCATTATCTCTATGGCAGAAAATTCTATTTGTTGACAGACCACAAGCCTCTCACGTCGTTGTTCTCACCCACAAAGCCAATTCCGCCACGAACGGCACAAAAGCTTCAGAGATGGTCCTTGATATTGTCAAATTATCAGTATGAGATTTTGTACCGACCTACCACTAAACACGCCAACGCGGACACACTTTCCCGACTTCCGGTTGGCCAGAATGTGTCGTTTGATTCTTCAGAAATGGCATGTTGTTAGATAGACTCCAGAGATGCTTCCGCTGTCGCAGACTTTCCTTTGAACTCTCGTCGGGTTGCACAGGAAACAGCTGCGGATAAAGACCTAAGTGTGGTAGCACGTTTTGTTCGCTCAGGGTGGCCTGCTAGAGCCAAAGACATTGATCGGCCTCTGGTTCGACGTTATTTTGCACAACGTCATGCATTATCTTTAAGTCAGGGTGTACTGTTGTTGCATACCGACAACGACCAAGCAAGAGTGATTGTTCCTCGTTCCCTGCAACGAGAAGTATTACGCCTCCTGCATCAAGGACATTGGGGCATTGTTAGGACAAAGCAATTGACCAGACGTCATTGTACCTGGGTTGGCATGGACGCTCAGATAGAGAGCATGACGTCACAGTGTACGGTTTGTGCGGTGCATCAGGCGGCTCCTCCGCAACGTTTCTCAGACTGGCCTCGCCCCAAGGGACCATGGCAACGATTACACATTGACTTTGCCGGACCTTTCTGGAACACGCGGTGGTTAATTGTTGTAGACGCTTTCAGCAAGTTTCCTTTTGTGATTGCCATGAACTCAACGACGGCGTCTAGTACAATCAGTGCCTTAACATCAGTGTTTTGCATCGAAGGTTTACCTGAAACTATCGTCAGTGACAATGGACCTCAGTTTGTTAGTGCGGAATTTCAACAGTTTTGTCGTGTGAATGGTATCCAGCATATCACCACCGCACCTTTTCACCCTCAGTCCAATGGTGAAGCAGAACGTTTCGTTCGAACATTCAAGTCTCACATGGAAAAGATGAAAGGTCAGCACTCCAGGCAGCAAGCTCTTCAAATTTTCCTGTCTACGTATCGATGCATGCCACGTGACGGCCCGTCTCCTGCCGAGCTGCTACACGGCCACCGTCACCGCACTCTCCTTCTCCTGCTGCAGCCTCCCACGCACCGAGTCGGTTCGTATGGCGCTTCGCGTTTTCAGGTTTCCACGCCGGTGCTGTACAGGGTGTTTGCTGGCAACAAGAAGACGTGGTTACCGGGCATCATTCGGCGTGTGCTCGGTCGCAATATGTATGTTGTACGTTCTTCCACAGGGTCGGAGCTGCGGCGCCACGCAAACCAATTGCGCCTGCACAGGCCGCGCGATCCTGTCTCGGGTTTCTTGATTCCAGACCCAGTTCACCGCCAGGGAGCACAGCCACATCGTTCGTCCCCGGAATACGAGATCCCTATGGACGTCGACGTACCTCCGACGCAGTCGTCACCGCTGCTGTCGCCGCCACAGATGACAGCGTCACCGAGAGGGACTCCGGGACCGTGCGGGTCCCCCCAGCTTGGGCCACGCACCTCAGAAGAAGATGACCTGCTCCCTCTGGGCGGGGGCGGGCGCCCTTCCGCTGGTTTTCGCGGGTTTTCCAGCGGATCGCAAGGTGTATACCGGGGCGCGGACGGCGTCTCGATCCCAGCCTCAGCTACGACGCCCGTCCCACCAGTAACGCCCCCGCCCAGGCCCTCCTCCCAGTGCCGTCGCCGTGGCGCTCAGCCCTACGCCACGACGGCGCGGTGGTTTGGGGGGGAGGGGTGTGGTGTCGCACAAGTCCAAAGTGCGCGCCACCTACTTTCGCCGCGCGCCGCCATGCACGCACGGCGTGGCATTCTTACAACGACAGCCACGAGCGCCCTCTGCTGCAACTCCGCTCGTGGCCACCGCTGAACAACATCGTTCACTTGGGACTGAGTTAGCAACCAGTAAAGACTTCGGAATCCGATAGGCACCAGTGAAGACTTGGCTATCAGTTAGGCACTAGGCAGGACTCTAGCTCAACTATGTATCAACATTCTGCAGTACTATGTAAAAGTTAAGTATTGTATAAATTCTGTGCAATATATATCTCGTTCTAATTTACTCTAGTGTTTCTAGTTTCTGGCTGCTCCTCTCCGTACCTGCACCAGCGTGCTATCTTTATTCCTGTGTCGGTCTCATTCCACTCGGCCACCGACACCTACGACGGAAACGAGACACAAAAGCGGCGACGAGGCTGGGACACAAAAGTGGCGGCGAGGATGGGATACAAAACATACAATATATGTAAACGGTTCTGCCTGTCCAGACTTTCATCATATTCAGTATAAATGCTAAATTCGTCAAATATGGCAGATTATGTTAGATTTTCATGTATTTGTATTTTAAAAAAATATCTTTTCTCTTACATGATTCTCCGGCCTACATTACTCGCAAGAAACAGATGAACTTAACAGTTTACTCGATATTTCAATACAAATTTGTTTACTTCACACAATTTTGCATTCTCGTATGGAAATGCATCTTTTCTTCCAATGCGGTGTACCCGCAATTCGCTTCTTTTCGCATCTCTTTCGCCCTGTGGAATGCGGAACCTCGGACTGTCTTAGTGTAACAATTCACTGCACGACACTGCGGCGTTCTTCACCATATATAAAAGTGGAATATGCTATGTTAAGCTCTTAATTTAATACACAATGAGTCTACACATTTCCAACACCTCTAAATGCTAAAATAACAGCTAGTTAAGTGAAATATGCCATTCACGCTGATGGATTGCTTAGGCCTAAAATGGCGGACGTGCCCCACCCGCGCTCAACTGACCAATAGCAGCCGGCGGTTGTCGGCAAGCCACACATAAAAGGTTGGCGCTACTCTCCCAATACAGGGCTCTACCCGCCGGGCGCCGGCGCAGTATCAGCGACACCGCGGACTACTTGAAGTGTGGGAAGCAGACACTAAAGCGGCCTATCACAGCACGCCGCGGACCGCCAAGCAGCTTCGAGTGTCTCCTTCCGCGCCGCATTAAATACCGGCCCTACAGCCACGTCAAGGCGTCCTGGACCACGCCGCCGTCGCCGCTGGAAGCCGCTGGAGTCTCTCGGTCGTCGTCTCGCCACGCCGCGCTGCCCAACTCCCGGTCTCCGCCCGGCCACCTCTGCTCTCCACGGAAGGCTACGCCAGGAACGGAGGAACCAAAGGATCCTAATAATTTCTACCTTTCATTACCCTGCTTTAGGAGCAGCTGCATTGTTCTTGAATTTTGGTTGTCAAGTATATTGCAATATTTTGAAGAGAGTTATACGGAGGAAACTGTTACGAGAAGAATTTATACAAAAACTTCTAAGGAAAATTGTTATTTTATAATTATAAGAAGAATTATTGTTTTGCTTGTTGCGTGGCTTAGCTCCACTATTTCAGTCAATAAATTGTGTGTTGATAGAACAGTCACGACTTAGTTTGGAAGACACTTCACTCACCTCGTCGCTACCTCGGAGATGCTGTTTCCCATCTCTCGTACGTGGACACTTAAATTGTGTAACCTGTTATAGATGCCACATTAACCGATCAGACTCCTGCGCCAGATGTCTGTTGTTCCGGAACGCAGCGCCGTCCTGTGACTATTTTTCATGTCTCTGTGTTTGCATACACATGCCAATACCAATTTCTTTGGGTCCTCAGTATACATATGGTTATGTACATCGTCATTGAGCCTAGAAATGTCTTGATTCCGATCTATAAGACAACAAGGTACAGATGTATAGAGCTCATCTTCTGACTGGACATTCTGAAAAACGATACAGCACGTTCAGTGATCATCTCGATCTCGCGAATGGAAGACAATAACGTACTAAATGGAGTGTAAGACAACATGCAGTTTTGTACTTGTGTAACTTGTGCTTCGGTGACCAATAAAGAAATATAGCTTGCACAGCAGCAATGAAGAAACGAAGTTAAACCAGTAATGGTGGAAGCATTAAGGTGCGGAATGCTTTTTACTTTATTAGGAAGAAAGAAATGGAATTAAGCGACAGACATTCTCTTCTTGACTATGATATTTTATTCAGTCAACTGTCAGCAGCGTTCATATAGTTAATAAAACTCCTCGGTGCTACTTAACACAATTTATTTATCACGATCTGTTTTGTTTAACACCATCATCTAGCGTGAAAAGTCTGGTTGAACCAATTTACATGTCAATTATATATGAAGCATCGCTACTTATAGTAATAGTTTAAAAATAGCATGCCCAATTTACTTTAAAGTATTACACGATGCAAATCTTTTCATCTAATTTTCCGCTTTATCGTCGATCATGGCGCGAAAGCGGACGAGATATATAATCTGAAAGCTGAAGTGAGACAGCGAGAAACGCATCCACAAGTTCGTGAATCGGTTCGATCGGCACACCACATAGGAAGAAACAACAAGGAAAGCGGAGTGATACCTCTTTAGAGCAGAAGCATGTAACAAATGATGTTATGAAGTGTCTAATGTGACAGTTTAAGGTGCAGCTGATTTGTAAATTAGTAAATTTCCTTGCGGATTCAAAGTTAAGATTGTGTAAAATGGAACCTCAGGTCGTTGAGCGAAGCAGGAATGCAGTAATCAGGAGATAAGTGCTAGATAGAAAAAAGTAGGCAACCACGTTAAATAGTCAGTTTAAAACTGATTAGGTTCCTCATGTTTCCACTGCAGGGAAAATGTCGGGTTAGCATCCTTTTTCGTCTTTGTGGAGTTAGCCATGCCGAGCACAACCAAATGAATATTATGGTTCTATATTACATAAACGATAAAGCATTTACAGATGGAACAAAAGCTCGAAGTATAGAAGGAAATCGGTCGATTCCTTGAAAATATTTTCGGTAATTGCCTAAAGCGATTTTGGAAAACCCCGGAAAACCATAATCTTGGTGTAAGGACGACAATTTGAACCTTCGTTTTCCAAAATGTGTGTGAACTTTCTTCCAACTTCGCCTCTTCCCTGAGTGCATGCAGATGAAACACCGCCGGATCCGCTCTTTCTTCAAGTAGGTGTGCACAGAGTGCGAGAGAGAGAGAGAGAGAGAGAGAGAGAGAGAGAGAGAGAGAGAGAGAGAGAGAAGAGCTATGCCTGCTTCTGGGAAGCACTGCAGGAAAGAAGTGTTGAGTAAGAGGCATGTTCAAGCACGGGCGCGTGGGAGGTCATTACACCCACCAGCGCAAGCGTGCGACTGGTAAGGCCGTCACACCTTTTACTGTAATGCACATAATTACTGCCTTCTGCCAGCAAATATGCAACAGCTGCTATTATCGTAAGTCAGGAACAACTAAGAGAACATTAGAGTTCAAACACACTCGGTGTTGACTGCTCTATTTAGGCGTACAATTATAGTTGCCGCTCACTGAAGTGAACTCTTCCCACATTCAACGACGCATACATTACTTACAGTCGCTTAACCGTCCTAAATCTGTCTTAAAATACGACAGCCGTGGTGGAATGGCCGAGCGCTCCAAGGAGCCTTGCTGCGGAGCGCGCGGTTCCTCCCCATCGGAGGTTTCAGTCCTCTTTCGGGTATGTGTGTGTGTTGTCCTTAGGTTAGTGTAAGTAGTTTGTAAGCCTGTGGGACTGATATCCACAGTAGTTATGTCTCATTGATATACAAACATTTGTTCTTAATGGACCCAGTATCTAAGATGAGGAAAAAGAAAGGGGCGCAGGAAGATTAGGGTTAAAGTACCATCAACAAAGTGGTCATTATAGACGGAGGACAGTCTCAGATTATTTATTGTTATAATCATTATATTTTGGCCCACTTTAGGTTAGGTAGTAACACTAAAAGTGGGCCTTTGCGATCGTTTTGTGACAGCTCGAAATTTAAACGAAAATAACGCCTTGACCATTCATCTGACACGAAAACTGAATAACCTAATTTGTAGAGGAGTAAATTCTCTACAAGTTTGCTCTCTTATGTTTTCTTCATATCTCGTATCGTTTGAGAGATATTTGCAAAAATAACGGCGATTTGACACCGTCTATTGATTTTACGAAAACCAGCCGTTCGCAGATGTCACGTGACATTCCACGCCCAGAACTCTCTGGCATACGCCACCTTGCGTTGCGTATTTAAGGATTTTCTTATTATAACTTACACGTTGTTATTTCAAAGCAACGGCGCACTGAAGAATTAACAAAAACACGTCGTTCTCCGTACGATAAATGATAATTAGTGTCTAAAAATGCCATATTAGCATCAGTTAACAACTGCCATCAATAGTAAGAAAATAAAGGACGAATTTCGTAACTGTTCGCTGTAGTGTAATGGGCAGCGTGTTCGATCATGATGATTGGTCCGTGGTTCGAGACCCGCCACTTCCAAGTATTTTTCTCCCTTTTTCCTAAAAGGGTTACGTATTGGGTGCATAGATATTATCACAATAATAGAGTCGAAATCTTACCCCTATTTTTTTATTATTTACATCATTATTTTTGTTCGAAATGTTTGCAAAAAAATGATAAAACTATGAATTTAAAGTGGGCCATAAAACACGTCATTGCGATTTTTTAAATTTCATTTATTTACGAGGGCAGATCAAAAAGTATTTTGCGCTTCCACGTTATAGCTATTTAGTAAACTACCTATACAGAAGCAACACGACTATGACAAAATGCAATGTAAGTTCACTTCTCCACGTAGTCTCCTAGATACTGTAAACATTTCTCGGAACGGTCAGCCAACTTTTCGATTCCGGATGCACAGAAATCTCCTCCACCCTCTTTTAGCCACAAGGAGACAGCCGCTTTCACCTCCTCATCGTTTAGAAATCGTTGTCCACAGAGATCCGTTTTCAGCTTACCGAATAGATTAAAGTCGCACCTCACAAGGCCCACCAAACGTGCGAACTGCTGCAGCGATTCAACTGCGAGGTGTGGCAGCATCCTCCATACAGTACAGACTTAGCGCCATGCTGCTTTCATCATTTCGTTAAGCTGAAAACAGATCTCGGTGGACAACGATTTAGAAACGATGAGGAGGTGAAAGCGGCTGTCTCCATGTGGTTACAAAAGGGTGGAGGAGATTTCTGTGCATCCGGAATCTAAAAGTTGGTTGATCGTTCCGAGAAATATTTACAGTCTCTTGAACACTTATTTTATGTTGTCGTAGTTGTGTTGTATTTGTGTAGGTGTTTTAATAAATGGCCATAGGTAAATTGGGCGTATCCTTTTAAATGAAGCATTCCGGAGGTCTCCTAAAGCAATTTAAGGCATTCACGAAAACTCCAAATCTGAATGGCCGGAGGTGGGTTTAAACCATCGTCCTTATTATACTACTTCGCTCGGTAAGATCAGCAGTTTTCCTACTTAGGGCGATGTGGTTAAGGAACTAAAGCACCATTTTCTTACAAACTACTATACATTCTCAACATATATTATTTCAGGAGTAAACCGGTGTTCGAAGCTGTTCTAAGCTTTCCAAGGTATTCTGCATTGCCGGCCGCGGTGGCCGAGGGGACTGAGGCGCTTCAGTCACGGTCTGGACGGCCACTACGGTCAGGGGTTCGAATCCCCCCTCGGGCATGGATATTTGTGCCGTCCTAGTTCGTAAGTAGTTCATAAGTAGTTTGTAAGTTTAGGGACTGATGACCCCGTAGTTATATATATATATATATATATATATATATATATATATATATATATATATATATATGTATATAATGTTTGTACAGCTTATGGGACTTAACTACGGGGTCATCAGTCCCTAAACTTACAAACTCCTTACGAACTAGGACGGCATATATATATATATATATATATATATATATATATATATATATATATATATATATATATTTCCTGCATTATCTCCCTGCAGTAGTTCTGAATTATTATCTCAAGTTATCCCAAGATTTTATTTTACTTAAATAGTGATACTAGTTCAGTTCCTCTAAGACGGACGTTACATGAATTCACATCGGAAATATGGAACTTAGAATTCCTGTCAACGATGACAACTTAAATAACAAAAACTACGTATCTGGGAAGTTACCTTAGACAGAACGTTAACGTGTAACGAACATCTGACAAAATTTCTTACAAGAACTGACATCATAGAAAAGCTATGAAGAATCACATGGAGCTCTTCGGCTTCTACATTACGGAAGACAGCTTTAGCTCGGATTAAACCAATAGCTAATTCTGCAGCACCATCTGGATTAACAGCCCCCACAACAAGATAACTGGCGAACTAAATCATACAATTTGAATGATTTCGGCACGCAAGAAAATTTAGAAAAATCTAAAACTATCGACAACTTCATTATTTCATTCGTTCTCTGATTGCACAAATGTTAAGACTCCGTCTAGAAAGATATATGCTTATAAAAACATTTGGATCATATAAATATACCAAAGTTCTGCTAATTTTATAGTTTTTTATTGTGATTGATCCATTCAGCTAAATTATCATCTTCAGGAAATCTGCGAAATATACGTAAATTTTGTTACATAATATTCACCGTATTGTATTTATGTATATATACTTTTAATGATATGTCTGTTTGTCGATACATAAATTTTGTACGTCCATATAACTTCAGTGGCAATGTCACACTGACACATAACAAGAAGGTGAGCTTTGGCGTCACACTTATCTTTCGCAATATTTGACGTTTTGTCAGTGGATTTGACAGCTTGCTGTTTTGATAGTTGTCCAAGGATGTTATACGGTTAGAGTTGCCACGGTATTTTTTGTTATTTTCGACCTTATGATCTTTGTGGTTGATGAGTCAGTGATCTCTACAGAAACTGGATGTATAACCACAGTCTAACATATACAGTCACGACACTCATTGCTGTAAAAGTTGTTACCAACTGACAATTGCTGCGACACTAGCGCTCCTAGCGGTGGGTAAGCTGCCGAAGTAGTTATGTTTGTTTATAATCGCTTTTGTACGTAATTAAAGAAATACTTACTATAATTTTTGCTTTACAAGCATTATTAAAATATCGAGAGAAATATAATACGGAAATTAATATAAAAACAGCCTCATTTAAATGATTCAATGGAATAAAGAACAACTCTCATGAACAAATACTTACGATTATGTGTATATTTGCAGCTTATTCCGCTGAAAGTAAGTTGCATATAAACATAATGGAATAATAAATATCTATTATTGTCTGTTCTTACTATGACAGCCAGTTTTTGACGTGTATCAATTCGGTACGGAGTCTAATGATTCTCACATTTTTATACGTCACTCGTCTTTCTTATACGTGCATATTCTTTTAAGTGTATTTACTTTAGCTTTAAAAAACCAATGTTTTGATGATTCTTGCCGTTTGTGGTTCAGATGTAGCAACAATTGTGGAATTGAGTTCTTCTTTGTTGGAAAACAGTTTGGTTGCTTTTATCGTTATATTGCCATGTCTGGGACGTTTTTCCTTAGCCTACAGCTGTGATGGTTGATTTGGTATGTTAAATACCGTATTTATTGCATTCTATATGCGTTTCCTATGTTCCAACCTCACCGATTTTACTGGAATTGTAATGAAGAATACTTAACGTTCCTGCGTAGAAATTGACGTCTCTCTGCTAAAGGGCATGTCTCCTGGTGTTTCCGAGGCATTTTTATTTTTAATAGAAAATGAAATTCCTCATTTAAAGCCTGTGTGAGACAGGATGATTGTAAATTGACTGTCCTGTAAAGTACCGTTTCGTACCTTATGAGGGCTCTTATGAAACCTAACAAATGGGGAGCTATTTTTAATATATTACCTATTTATAAGGCACTACATACGTTCCCTAATGTAAAAAGTATGCTGAAGTCAATCTAAACGATACTATTCGCACTCATGAACTATCGTAATCAGAAACGTAGCTTGCCGGCCGCTTGGAGCGCTGCTATCGCAGCGTATAACAAAAATCTGTGGGAGTGTCGTGACTGTATGTGTTAGACTGTGGTATAACTCCGATGTCTGAGCATAGAATTGCGGCAAGTCTGCACATTAATATGTTTTATACACGACTTTGCATTGTCCGCCATGTTTACATTTGTCAAGAAAGTTTCCAACAGTTATTACGTGACAAATAATTGCTTGCTTACCTCTTGATTTTGAATTTAAAGCAAGATGCGATTCAATGTGCTAATATGGGAGCGGAATCGAAACGTGTTTTCTTTTCTTTTTCTTGTAATGCTTCACAGCTGCCATGTTTGAATTTGGCAAGAAACTAAATATGAACATCTATGAATGGCACGTACAGACAGATGAAGTTCAACATCTAGATCAAGGAGGTTAAAATAAGGGGAGACGCCGCTACTATGCAAAGCTTAGCTCTCAATTGAAGCCAGTCCGCCGTCTTGCGCAGACAAGGAACTATGTTTTTAGATTTACGTACTGTGGGGTTCTTGTCCAATTAATTTTCATACATTCATATTACTCATTTCTGAGTATATATTTGTATAGTCTTCTTTTGTGGCCAATTACTGACCTTCCAGATAGCTGAACTGTGATTTATTAACGCGAAATCTCATTCGATAAGTATGACTTTACATATTGGCATAATACCCAAATGCTTTATAAGAACTGTAATTGGTAGCTGTAATAGTTCAAAGGAAATATGTAAAAAGTTTTTTTCACCAATGACACAACCAAGGTGTATCATTTTCGTAAGATCAGTACTGAAGAGACGATTTTTTACGTTTAACTCTTGAAAATTCTATCCACAGGTTCCAATATCGTTAAATATTCATACTAAAATTCTGCACCACCAGGTCTTTGAGATTTCAAGGGAACCTAAATCTCGTAAAAATGAAAATTAGAAATGACTGGGGGAAAAACATCGAAACAAATACAAAGTATTATTTTATCAGAGAATACAAATTCAGTGTAAAATAGCTAATTACTATTTTCTTCTCCTTGCACATCGATAGGTAATGCAGGTAACGTATGTTTTACCGGCCGCGGTGGCCGAGGAGACTGAGGCGCTCCAGTCACGGTCTGCACGGCCACTACGATCGGGGGTTCGAATCCCCCCCTCGGGCATGGATATTTGTGCCGTTCTTAGTATAAGGTAGTTGATAAGTAGTTTGTAAGTTTAGGGACTGATGACCCCGTAGTTAAGTCCCATCAGCTCTACAAACATTTTAAACGTATGTTTTCTTATTAGATAAGTACCAAAATCAGAATGCAATGAATACACACTCGTCAGCATAAAGTTATTGGCACCGTAAAATGGCGACAATGGCTTCACTTCTGTGGCGTTAAGGGCGGTATTACACGGTCATACTTCTTTGTCAAAAATTTACATCATAAAAATTTGATAGTGTAATATTGAACTTTGACATATCTCTGCTTTCCTAAAAAAAATATGATCATATCTAATGCCTCGCAGTATATTTGATCATAAAAGTCGTTTGGCTTCTGTTCACTGCAATGCGAAATGTAACCACTTGGAGCACTAGTAGCATCGCAGTAGCTCCTGGACCGCGCTTATTTGAAACCAAACTTCCCTGTTTTAAAACATGACGTCGAAGTTTAGGTGACGTGTGTCGTCTACAACAAAATTAATCGAACTTGATGAAGCACTGTATAATCCCAGACAACCTGCAAATAATAACAGAGTAAGGAGACTCGAAAGTTTCAAGATAATGTCGGAGGTACACAACCGAAAATTTCGGCCTCGGTGTACAACCGAGATTATTAACAAGAAGATTAATGGGCTACTGTTAATAAAAATATATGAAGCAGATTTATATAAGCTCTCCACTCTTCTCAATCTAATAATAATCGATGTTGTTCCCGCTCAGTTGTTGACATGTTTGTATGTTAATCCTTCTCGTGTAGTGAACATTTCGTTGCCAACATGAGCACGTTACTCCGCCTCGCCGTAAATAAAATTTAATCGCAGTAGCAAGAATTGCTGTGTCACTGTAAACCTGTATTCTGCCGATATAGTCTTTTCACGTGCGTATACTGATTTTTAATGTGTGGAGGCACTTTACTGAGTAAATAAGGATACATTGTATTATCCATTCTCCACTAATTTATATATGACTTGCAGCTCCCGCAACACGAAATGATTTTCACAGTTTCTCCCAAGTAAGCCCTTTTTTTCCCTTCAAAATGCAGTTTCCGTAGTAGCAATGACAGCGCATGATAACATGTGTTTACTGTCAGCCATCTAGAAATATGATCAAAAATATGACGACAGTGTAATACCCCTTTTAGTGTCACGTCAAAGATAAAAAAAAAAAAAAATAAAAAAAAATATTACGAAATTTTGATGATATTTTTATGTCAAAGATTTAATCAAAAATTTGACCAGGTAATACCTGCCTAAGGGATCTCCCCTTATTCTAACTTTAAGGTATGTCTGTGGTCTGTTGGTGTTTATATTTATGCGTTATCTTACTTATTCGTTAGCGGAGGACGAATGGAGTTGGCAATAACAATTGTACGCATAATTCCTAGAGGTCTAGTAATGAACATTCTTCAAGTGATAAAATATATAAACTATACACACAATACAACACCCTAATGACGCCGGCCGCGGTGGCCGAGGAGACTGAGGCGCTCCAGTCACGGTCTGCACGGTCACTACGGTCGGGGGTTCGAATCCCCCCTCGGGCATGGATATTTGTGCCGTCCTAGTTCGTAAGTAGTTCATAAGTAGTTTGTAAGTTTAGGGACTGATGACCCCGTAGTTAAGTCCCATAGACTATACAAACATTTGAACATTTGAACAACCCTAATGACATTTAAATGAACAATCTTATTTTAAACAAAGTTTTTATCGTTATCTTTATTTCTTTCGCCGTATGTACCGAACATTGGAGCCATCTTGACAAATTTTACTTACGTTTCGATCATAGAATTTCTCCAAGTCTCATTACGGTACATACGTATATACTCGCTTAGCAAAATGAGTAGATGACTTGCTGGCTGGGCAGGCAACGTAATCTCGTTGCAGTGTCCTGATACTTGCACTAGTGGCTTTAGTTACTCGGCGTTCTGTCGCTCTACATCTACATCTACAACCATCCTCCGCAAGCCACCCGACGGTGTGTGGCGGAGGGTACCTTGAGTATCACTATCGATTTTCCCTCCTATTCCAGTCACGTATTGTTCGCGGAAAGAAGGATTGTCGGTATGTCTGTGTGTGCGCTCTAATCTCTCTGATTTTATCCTCACGATCTCTTCGCGAGATATACGAAGAAGGGAGCAATATACTGCTAGACTCCTCGGTAAAGGTATGTTCTCGAAACTTCGACAAAAGCCCGTACCGAGCGACAGAGCGTCTCTCCTGCAGAGTCTTCCACTGGAGTTTAGCGCTCTGCGCAGTCTTACACAACGGCCTGTGAGCTTGGCGCGAGACGGCTCAATTAATTTATTGTTGTCCGGCGGACTGGTTGCAGACGGCAGAATCTCGGTGGCGGCCGTGACCTGGGATCCAGCCGTTTGCTCTGCGAGATTGGAGGAGGGCAGGCGTGACGCAGCGCGTTCTGGAGCGCTGACAGCGAGAGCGCTACCCGAGCAGCACGTAACATGTCTGGCACTCTCACGGAGGAACAGCGGCGGCATTACTCCAGTCACTGTAAAGTGGCTCCCAGATGAAGACCAATGTTGATTGGAATAAACTATTTCAAGTTCTGAAGCAAGCAGGAGTAAAATATAGGGAGCGTAAAGTTATTTACAACTTGTACAAAAACCAGACAGCGGTTGTCAGAGTTGAAGGGCATGAAAGGGATGCAGTAGTTGGGAAGGGAGTGAGACAGGGTTGTAGCCTTTCTCCAATGTTATTCGATTTGTACATTGAGCAAGCTATAAAGGAAAGCAAGGAGAAATTTGGAGAAGGAATTAAAGTTCAGGGTGAAGAATTAAAAACATTGCGTTTTGCCGACGACATAGTAATTCTGTCAGAGACAGCAAAGGACCTGGAAGAGCAATTGAATGGAATGGACAGTGTGCTGAAAGGTGCATATAAGATGAACATTAACAAGAGCAAAACTAGGGTAATGGAGGCAGTCTAAGAAAATCAGGTGATGCTGAAGGAATTAGATTGGGAAACGAAGCAATAAAGGAGGTAGATGAGTTTTGTTACTTGGACAGTAAAATAAAAAGTGATGGTCGCAGTACAGAGGATATAAAATGCAGTATGGCAATGGGGAGAAAAGCGTTCTTGAAAAAGAGAAATTTGTTAACATCGAATATTGATTTAAGCCTAAGGAAGTCCTTTCTGAAGGCATTTGTGTGGAGTGTTGCCTTGTATGGGAGTGAGACATGGACGATAAACAGTGCGGACAGGAAGAGGATTGAGGCTTTTGAAATATGGTGCTACAGAAGAATGCTGAAGATTAGGTGGGTGGATCGCGTAACTAATGAGGAGGTACTGAACAGAATTGTGGAGAAACGAAATTTCTGGCATACCTTGACTAAAACAAGGGATAGATTGGTAGGACACATTCTTAGACATCAAGGAATTGTAAATTTAGCGTTGGAGGAAAGTGTGTGGGGAAAAAATCGCAGAGGAAGATCAAGAGATGGATACAGTAAGCAGATTCAGACAGATGTAGGTTGCCGTTCTTATGTGGAGATGAAGAGGCTTGCTCAGGATAGGGTATTGTGGAGAGCTGCATCAAACCAGTCTCCGGACTGAAGACCATAACACAACAGATGAAGACCTTCTGCTACATGCGGTCACATCCTCCAGTTATTCTAAAGATTATAATGCAGGGTGATTCAAAAGTCGCAGCACACGCTTTTGTTTCAAAAAACTCTTCAAGGTATTGAGAAACCTGAATGTTATAGAAGGGTTAGGGTGGTCTCTCTTTCACGGTACGTACCGAACATGGTTACCACCTTGAAAATGGCCATCTTGAATCCAAGTAATTTTTTAATGGAAATGGATAAGTGTGATGTGTAAAAAAATATCGGCATTTTCTCACAAGGTTTTTTTTTCTGTAAACACATTCGATGTAGCAGTAATGGTTCAAAATTTACAACACATTTTGTTTGGAGGTAGAGGCTGGACTGTTCTCTATAAAGAACAGCCATTTAATGTGTTCAACATGCTGTCCCTCTCAATCAATGAACACTTGAAGGCACTAAATCCAATCTTCCTGCACCCGTTGAAGGAGTTTCGCAGAAATGCTGACACACGCTACTTCAGTGCGTTGCTGGAGATGGTGTCTGTTTCTTACTTTCTCTGCATGTACGATTTGCTCCACAGACAAAAGCCAATGGTATGAAATCGGGTGCTCTGGGTGGCCCTGACACAGAAACAGACCGGCTAGTCTAATGATCGGGAAATTGACCATCTAACCACTGACGAACAACAGCTCCGTTGGGTGGCGGAGCCCCATCTCATTGAAAGTACGAGGGAAAGCTGCCATCTTAATTCAGAACTAAGGGAAACACCCCTTCTTGCAGCACTTCCAGGAAGCTTAGTGAGTTTAGGTGCTGATCAATGAAAATGGTTAGAATTACACAGGTACTTATATTTCACACAATAAGATAACCTTTACGTCTCCAACTATCGTTCAAGGTTACTTCCAGTCTGTATTGCGGCTACTACAAAATTTATGGCGGCGACTGTTGATTTCACTACTGACAAAAATGTTTCCCTCTTTACTAAACAAGATACTATTCGCAAAACACTGACCTTGTTACTCTTGAACCCTAACTGTTAAGTCGAGTATGTTTACATGAATGAACTCGTCAGAAAAGCAGCTGTATGAATATCAAGAACTCAGACGGAAAACCAGTACTAAGCAAAGAGGGGAAGGCTGAACTGTGGAAGGAGTATATATTTTGTGTCCCAGCCTCGTCGCCACTTTTGTGTCTCGTTTCCGCCGGTTGTAGGTGTCGGTGGCAGAGTAGAAACAGACCGACACAGAAATAAAAGATGCACGCGTGTGCAGGTACGGAGGTGACCAGCCAGTGAGACAGCAGAAACTAGAAACACTAGAGTAAATTTCAACGAGATATATATTTCATAGAGACAGTAATACTTAACTTTTACATAGTTCTTGACTGCCGAATGCTGATACATAGTTTATATAGATGCCTGCCTACTGATGATTCCTAGTGCCTATCCGATAGCCAAGTCTTAACTGGTGCCGATCTCAGTCCCAAGTGTTAACTGGTTCCTATCTCAGTCCCAAGTGAACGATGCAGTCCAGTGGTGGCCACGAGCGGAGTTGTAGCAGAGGGCGCTCGTGGCTGACGTCGTAAGAACGCCGCGCCATGCGTGCATGGCAGCGCGCGGCGAAAGTAGGTGGCGCGCACTTTATACTTGTGCGACACCACAATATAGGGGCCCTATGCAAAGGAAATAAATTTGAAGGCAGTATTTTAGAAATGGAAGACGAAGTAGACGAAGATAAGATAGGAGATATGATACTGCGAAAAGAATTTGATAGAGTGCTGAAGGACTTGAGTCGAAACAAGGCCCCTGGAGTAGATTATATTCCGTCTGAACTGCTGATGTCGTTAGAAGAGCCAGTCGTGAAAAAAAATGTATCACCTGGTATGCAAGATATATGAGACAGGGGAAATACCCTCCGACTACAAGAAGAATATTGTAATTCCAATTTCAAAGAAAGCAATTTCAGACAAGTGTGAAAATTACAGAACTATCAGTTTAATCAGTCATGGGTGCAAAATACTAACACGAATTATTTACAGACGAATGGAATAACTTGTGGAATCCGACCTTGGGGAAGATAAGTTTGGATTTAGGAGAAATGTAGGAACACGGGGGGCAATACTCACATTATGACTTATCTTAGGAGATAGGCTAAGGAAAGGGAAACCTACGTTTTTAGCGTTTGTCGATGTGGAGAAAGCTTTTGACAGTGTCGACTGGAATACACTCTTCAAAATGTTCAAATGTCTGTTAAGCTTATGGGACTTAACTACGCAGTTATCAGTCCCTAAACTTACAAACTACTTATGAACTACCTTATACTAAAGGCGGCACAAATATCCATGCCCGAGGGGGATTCGAACCCCCGACCGTGGTGGCCGTGCAGACCGTGACTGAAGCGCCTCAGTCCCCTCGGCCACAGCGGCCGGCAATACACTCTTCCAAATTCTGAAGGTATCAGGGGTAAAATATAGGGAGCGAAGAGTTATATTCAACCTATACAAAAACCAGACAGCGGTTATTAGAGTCGAAGGGCAAGAAAGGGACGGAGAGGTTGGGAAGGGAGTGTGACAGGGTTGTAGCCTTTCTCCAAATGTTGTTCAATCTGTACATTGAGCAGGCAGTGAAGGAATGGAAGGAGAAATTTGCAGAGGGCATTAAAGTGCAGGAAGAAGAAATAAAAACATTGCGGTTTGCTGATGATATAGTAATTCTGTCAGAGACCGAAAAAGATCTGGAAGAGCAATTGAATGGAATGAACAGTGTCTTGAGAAGAAAATATAAGATGAGCATTAACAAGAGTAAAACGAAGGTAATGGAATGCTATGTCAGAAAATCGGGCGATGCTGAAGAAAATAGATTAGGTAATGAGACAATGAAAGTAGTAGATAAGTTATGTTATTTGGGTAGCAAGATGGCCAAAGTTAAGAAGATATAAAATGTAGAATGGCTATGGGAAGAAAAGTGTTTCTGAAGAAGCGAAATTTGTTGACATCCAATATAAATTTAAACGTTAGGAAGTCCCTTCTTAAAGCATTTGTCTGGATTGTAGCATTGTATGGTAGTGAAACGTGAACGAGATCAGACAAAAAGATGATAGAAGTTTCGAAATGTGGTGCTGCAGACGAATGATGAAGATTAGATGGGTACTCACGTAACTACTGAAGAGGTGTTCAACAGATTTGAGGAGAAAAGCTGTTTGTGGCATATCCTGTCTAAGAGAAGGGATAGGTTGGTAGGACACATTCGGAGGCATCAAGGAATCGTCATGTAAGCATTAGAAGGAAGTGTATGTGGGGAAAAAATTGTAGAGGGAGGCCGAGGGGCGAGTACAGTAAGCAGATACCAAAGGATGTAGTTTGCCGTTCGTATTCTCAGATGAAGAGGCTTGCACAGGACAGGGTAGCGTAGAGAACTGCATCAAACCAGTCTGAGGACTGAAGACCACAACAACAACATATATATACGACGGTTGGAACTTAAATAGTAGAAACACTGTTGTGGAGACACTATGCAATGGAATGTACTGCCGGCCGCGGTGGCCGAGCGGTCTGCGGCGCGCCAGTCACGTTCTGCACGGCCACTACGGTCGGGGGTTCGAATCCCCCATCGGGAATGGTTATTTGTGCCGTCATTAGGATTAGCTAGTTGATAAGTAGTTTGTAAGTTTAGGGACTGATGACCCCGTAGTTAAGTTCCATAGACTTTACAAACATTTGAACATTTTTTTTAGTTAAGTTCCATTAGCTCTACAAACATTTGAACATTTTTGGAATCTACTATTGTCGCTGACAGCACACGTTGTTGACATACCTACCTTACCTCCGAGCATATGGGCTCGTCCGTTCCACGTTACGGCGTGCGTACAATCGAGGGAAACATAGTCGCTTGTGAGCGAATAGTCTAATATAACGGTGCCACTATGTTTTAGAAACAAGAACAACGGAGTTCAATCAGTATTGAATGTGCCAGAGGTCGTATAGCACGACAGTGTCATCAAGGTCTTCAAGTGACAGTAACACTTCCTGCGCAACCCACCCATCATTTTGCACGACAATGCGCGAGCGCATACAGGACAAGCTGTGGCTGCTCTGTTCGTTCGATGGGATTGGGAAGTACTGTACCATCCACTACACTCCTTGTGATCATCATCATCATCATCATCATCATTAGAGATTGATTATGCCTTTCAGCGTTCAGTCTGGAGCATAGTACCTCTAATAAAATTCCTTCATGATCCCCTATTCAATGCTAACATTGATGCCTCGTCTGATGTTATGCCTTTTACTTCATAATCATTCTGCACCGAATCTAAGTACTTTCTTCTTGGTCTACCTCGACTGCTCTTATCCTCCGCTGCCGAGCTCATGAGTCTCTTAGGTAACCTTGCTTCTCTCATGCGTGATACTCCTTGTGACTGATAAAAATTCCGAAGATGAAACACTTCGTGGCATTCGCTTGAGAACTATTCCAGAGATTCGACTACTTTGAAGGACAGTAACAGGTGCAATCATGTAACGTTTAAGTTTCAACGCATATATTCAGGTTTCCTAGTTCCTGTAGAGTTTATATATATATATATATATATATATATATATATATATATATATATATATATATATATATATATATATATATATATATATATAAATGGTGTTAGCGCGACCTTTAACTAACCCTGTAGATAATAGTTGTATCTTAATTTTTTATTTTATTTAATTAATTTATTTATTTTTTGTTAATGGTATCAAATCTCGATGATAGTCAGTAGTCTCTGAAAATGAAAAATCTCGTGGATGTACTCTTTATGAAGTGTTGGTTTATTATTATTCTATACAAAGTAAAAAGATACCGCTCCATTTCAATATGTCCGTCGTCAGTGTTACCAAAATACTAAACGTAAGAATCATATGAAACTGCCAAATCAACTAGAACTTGCTGCTCCCATCACGCTGTTAATAACTGCCCTAATTCATTTGAAGGAAAAATCGACTGAAATAAAGCCTTCAGCGCAGGTACCCTTTTTTTTTTCTGGTGGGCTGTGATGGCTTTCTCATAGCATCAACGGAGTCCTGCGTCAGAGCTACAAAGTGTTTTACGTATAAAACTATCATTTGTACAATTTCAAATGACACTAAACACACATGCCACTGTGTCTGTCCCGCTTCCAACTTTATGACTCTCCATGCCATGACTTCGGGTAAGTCACGTTGTTGTTTGATTGCACTACCTGCTCTCCAGACTATCTGTACCCAAATGCTTGTGTAATTCGTTTGTTAGAGTAAACGCAAGTCAATAACAACCCCAAAATGTTCAAATGTTTATAAATCTATCGGACCAAACTGCGTGGTCATTAGTCCGTAGCTTACAAACTACTTAAACCTAGGTAAACTAACGTAAGGACAACACACTCACTCATGCCCCAGGGAGGACTCGAACCTCCACGGCAAGCAACCGCGCGCTCCGCAGCGAGGCGCTTTAGACCGCTCGGCTACTCCACCGCGGCTGAAGCTTCTTGTGCAGAACACCCGCACGTAAGAAGAATTGCAGTTTGTCCCCACGGCTGTTTATGCAGCGCTACTGGGCTACGTGGGGTTTCCGTACAGGGTGCCGCAGGTAGCTCAGCTGTTTGGAACCACCGATGCCGTAACATCCGAAAAAATGCCTACCCCCACTGTTTGTCTACCTCAGTCGGTCACCATCAGTGCATGTGTTGTCACAGTTTCTCAGTGTCGCCGCTGATAGCTTTCGTTCCGCGCATTATAGTAAGGTACTGCTGTTCTCTGCATTATACAGCACGGGAGTGATAACAACAAAAGGGAAGCCGTGTCTTGTAAAGGATGGTCATCGCGATCTTATCAACAGAAAAAAATGAAGAGTATAAACAGGGTGTGCATCAACATCGGGCTTAGTATGTGCAGAGACTGTTTAAAAAAATGCAAAAACATTGTCGACCAGACAAAAATGATGCGGAGATAAAGAAGACAAGCATAAGTGCAGAAGAAGAGTTTGCGAAGTAAAGGAAGTGCCGGTTTCACAAATTTTAAGCTGCATTTTCAAGATCTCAAAGATAAAGGCTCAGAATTCGTTGCAAATGTTTCGAATTATGACAGCTCTAAGACGCATTTGTGGAAGGTGAGACTTGAAGCCATTGGAACAACCTAGAAGCCTGCCTGAAGTTCGGAAATTCAGCTCAGTGAAGACGTTTTGAAATTAACGGAATGTATAGTTTTTTGAAGATCGATCATCGTTCTGTACCAGACAAAAGAATTCTAGTGTTTGTTTGTTAAGAAGCAGAGAAAATCCTTTGCGAAAATGGTACTGTGCTCATGGTTGGAAAATTTGGCAGCTGTTCGAAATAATTCCAAAATTGTACACAATACATGTCTACATGGGAAGTACAGAAAAGGCATGAAGATATTTCCGTTTCATTTGCTTTGCTCCCAGACAAAATTCAAAATACAAATTCCATTGACTTGCCTCTTCAAAAAAGAAACAAAAGGTACATAGATCATGACAAACGATTTAAAGGCATTCTAAAAATATAAATGAAGACTTTGGGGATTTAAAAAGGTGTTTCACATCTCTAGCTTTTTTACAAGAAATCTAATAAGAAGTCACAATTTATAAAATAAGAAAATACTTAACAAAATGCTACTGTAATGTTCAACAACAACAACAACAACAAAAATAAATAAAAAATTAAAGGAAAAATTATTTAAAAAAATCTTTCAACATGCCCCTGTAGTACGTCCATTACCCACTCCTAAGCCTGGATAAAATGTGAAGAGATGTTCTTACTACCACATCAATCGTAAAGTGCAGTATTATATTATTTGTAGTCGGAAACACGATCGTCGCCAAGCACCAAGGGGGAGGGGAGTGTCTTCTGGAGATGCGAACAGTTCTATGTTACCACAATGTTCTGTGTAAAAAATTATCTTTCTTTCTGTAAGTTGGGTTGGGTTGTTTGTTTGGGATAGGGGGACTAAGCTAGTGAGGTTATCAGTCCCCCGATGGGGAGGGGAAGGAGTGAGGGTAGGAAACGAGAGTAAGTCTTAAAATGTTGTTCTAAAACGGTATGTCTAAATACAGGGAACATTTTACCAGCATAAATAATTTCTTAGTAAACATGACGAAGCTTGAGTTTCATGAAATATGTCCGCCGGCCGCAGTGGCCGAGCGGTCTGCGGCGTGCCAGTCACGGTCGGCAAGGCCTCTGCGATCGGGGGTTCGAATCCCTCCTCGGGCATGGATATTTGTGCCGTCCTTAGTGTTAGGTAGTTAGTATGTAAGTTTAGGGACTGATGACCCCGTAGTTAAGTCCCGTAAGCTATACAAACATTTGAACATTTCGAAACTCGTGAGGAGCACAGTTGTTCCTGACGCCAACTACACTTGATATTTCTCTAGAAAGTATTTAGGTATTCTCAGGTCTTCCTGTGGATTATTTAAAGTCATGATATTGATAACAAGGCTATTTTTAAGACACTGTCCACCAATAATAGACAAATCTGTTTCATGACATGTAGATTTAAAATGAGAAATTCTTAGCGATGGTTTCAAACAACTAAGCTCTCTCCGGCACCCAGTCCGAATACCCCACGACGTCGGTCTTAAGGTGTGCCTGCGCAGAAATGCTAATCATGCACATCTGTCGTCGCCACAGACATATACCGCAAATGACACCGGATTTAGATACTTCCGTCAGAGTGTTGCAATATTAGAGCGACTGTGTGATTACACAGAAGAGATTTCAGTAAACAGAACACAGCATGTAGTTCTCAATGGAGGGTACTCTTCTAATGTGAAAGTAAAAGATGTAAAATGGAGTTGATTGTCTTCGATATTAGGTTCCTCAGATACTGCCTACGGTAGTGTAACAATTCGGACAGAATGAATTTTGCATCAATATGAGATTGAAGCTTATTATAAAGCATCCTTTATAATAGCATGGTTTGTGGACTGTAACATTTCTGAAACTGATTGACAACATCAGACTTCAGAACATCTATGGGTTTAGTTAGAGCGTCGATTTGGTTCCGCAATGCCAACACCAATACCTTGTTTGGTTTCTGATCTCTAGGAGGACGGAGTTGCCATTTCTCTACATTCAGACATCTCATTAGATGTGTCAATAGCAGGGCTCAAAGAGTAGGGTGGACACACCTCAACAGGAGCGCATTTTCAGTTCGTGTGTAGTAATAAATATAACAGAAGTCTGTTGTTGTTTACTGTGAGTTGCTTTTATAAACACGAGCACAATGACTTCGGTGCAGAGATCACTCAATGAAGACCAAAAAAATTCGCGTATAAAGAAAAAACTACTGTGGTCGTTATTTTTGTATAGTGGTAGGAAGAAGTGGCAGGAACAACATATTAGAGTTCCTGACCGATGTGGCGAGCATAGGTTAAAAGGAGGAAGAGTTACAGATTGCACTCTGAAGTTTTTCTGGCATAATTCGAATACTGTAGCTTATTGCGAATATGTTTCCTAGTACATAATTAATCTACATGAAAGTTACTACAAAAAGGTCATTTTTCTCTAGAGAATAATAGCTTCTCCATTACAGGGGATGAAACGATTAAGGATTATTAAAAACTTTGTTTTGACAGTGTGAAATCAGTGTGCAGTAGAACCGTATTATAATGGGACAAATTGTTTTCCGGTGGTGTAATGGATGTTTGGGGTATCACAGGAGTATATATTAATACATACCCTTCAAGTTCTAGTTCGAAGGGATCATTATCTCCCGTTGTAGTAATTTTTCCACATTTAAAATTTTGCGATGCGATTCATAGATCTACAAACGGAAGTGTTCAGAATATATTAATAAGAGAATACTCTCAGTGCAACGACGCACTAGTAGCCGGGTCACTCAGGAAGAGGAGAAACAGCGACAAAATGTTCCACTTAACACGTAAACGGAAGCAACTGCCTCCTCCAAAAATATTCCCTCGCGCTTTTCTTGGAAGGTTTCGACACCGAAACAGGTTCGCACGAAACACGTATGCGTGCAGAACTAACTGAAGCCTTGAGTTCAATGTTGGGAATTGTGGCATTGAACGACATTCCACATTGGGCTCTACGCAAGGCCGTAGTGAGGCTGGCTCGCCAATCCCCTTCTCCGAGTTCTGAATCATTTATCGTTAAGTGTAGCGCTCGAGGCGCTGCACTGGTTAATACTGTCGCGATATCCGTTCTCAGCTTATTCCCCACTGTCTTTCTTCTAATACTCGTTCGGCGGCCGGTGTGTCAATACTGATGTTTTATTTGACCTAATGCTCGGTTGAATTCACGGATATATATATATATATATATATATATATATATATATATATATATATATATATATATATATATATATATATATATATATATTTGGAGGAGACAGTAGCTTCCGTTTACGTATTATATATATATATATAGGTCTACCGCATTAGTGGCCAGCACCATTAAGCCCAGCTGCACGCCAGAGAAGATGAAAACCAGTGCTGCTAGTGTCCTACTCGTCTTGAACACCACTTACGGGGGATTTAACCGACCGCACTGAAGTACAGTCTGCCGATCTGGAGTTACGTACAACAGTGTTTCTCACTGCAACTTTACGATTAGTTTCCTTGTTCAAGCGATACTACAGCGCTTTGCGTGGACGGTAGGGAAAGATGTAAACTTAGTTTAGGGACGGCGTTGATAGCAGTGATGATCTGTGTTTGTTTTGTTTGTATTTGCGCAGTTAATGCTTGAGACATAGACTGTTGAATTCAAGCAAGGTCACATCTTTCTTGAAGTATAGTTTAAAAAACTGAACCAGCGATGAAAACACCAAGAAAGAGCATAATGTGATAATAAATGATCAGCACTTAGAGGTGCATGTATTATCTGGCACCATAAACTTCTCAAGCACTATGAGAAAGCTTTGTATAAGATGGGTTCCGGGAAATAAAATTTAATTTCTACATAGTTCTAATCTTCCGACTTTAAGAAGAATGTAATAATCCCCATTCCAAAGAAATTAGGCGCAGACAGGTGTGAAAATTACAGAACCATCAGTTCGATAAGTCATGGGGGGGGGGGGGGTAGGAAAGAGTGAAGGAGAGGGGTCGTTGG
This sequence comes from Locusta migratoria, assembly GCA_026315105.1. NCBI lineage: Eukaryota > Metazoa > Arthropoda > Insecta > Orthoptera > Acrididae > Locusta > Locusta migratoria. The sequence continues at coordinate 343,879,669 of CM048745.1, forward strand.
TTTTACAGGGTGGGGGGAGGGGTGGGAAGGATTAGGGTTGGTAGGATGGATAGATATCGGAACGGAGGGCGTTATGCAATAGGGCAAGGTGGCGGAAGTGAAAATGGGAGAGCATGTGGAGAGTGTGGAGGTGAGGGAGGGATACAGTGGTGTAGGCGTGGCAGAGGCCCGGGATTGGTCAGGGTTTATGGGAGATGTGCAGGATACGCATATGTTGGAGGAGGGAAAGGAATTAGGTCATAGAGGATCCGCATGGGGGGAGGGCGCCGGTTGCGATAGGCAAGGCGGAGGGCGTGGCGGTTGAGTATCTGGAGGGATTTGTAGTAGGCGGGAGGGGCGGTAATCTAGACAGGCTGGAAACTGCATTCAAATGTGCAAATGTTTGTAAATCTATCGGACCAAACTGCGTGGTCAACAGTCAGTAGCTTACAAACTACTTAAACCTAGGTAAACTAACCTACGGACAACACACACACCCATGCCCAGGGAGGACTCGAACCTGTACGGCGAGCAACCGCGCGCTCCGCAGCGAGGCGCTTTAGACCGCTCGGCTACTCCACTGCATTGGACGAGGTGCGTGATGGAACGACAGGTGTATAGGATGGTGGAAGGGTTGACTCTCCACGCCAGGCCGGACATTTAGGAGGATAAGGCGGACCGTGCGGGAACTTCATTTGACGTGCTTGTGTTTGACGGTTTAGGAGACAATCTGAATGGCTCCCTTAGACTGTTCGCGGAAGATGTTGTCCTTTATCGGTTAGTGAAGTCAACAGATGATCAAAAGCAACTGCAAAGCGATTTAGGCAAAATTTCTACTTGGTGCGAAAATTGGCAATTGACACTAAATAAAGGAAACTGTGAAGTAATACACATGACAACTAAAAGAAATCCGCTGAACTTCAATTACATGATAAATCAGTCAAACCTTAAGGTCGTAAACTCTACCAAATACCTAGGAGTTACAATTACGAACAAGTTTGACTGGAGAGAACGCACAGAAAATATTGTGGCGAAGGCGAACCGAAGGTTACGTTTCATTGGCAGAACGCTTCGAAGATGCACCAGCTCCACCAAAGAGACTGCCTGCATCACACTTGTGCGTCCTCTCTTGGAGTACTGTTGCCCCTTGTGGGACCCTCACGAGGTGGGACTGACGGAAGATATTGAGAAGATTCAGAGAAGGGCAGCTCGTTTTGTTTTATCACGTTACGGGGGGGGGGGCGGGGGGGGGGGAGAAGCGTCACGGGAATGTTGCACGAATTGGGGTGGAAATCATTAAAAGAAAGACGTTATTCATTGCGGCGTGATCTGTTTGCGAAGTTTCACTCACCGACTTTTAGTTCTGAATGTGAAAATATTTTGCTAGCACCCACCTGCTTAGGGAGACATGACCATCCCAATAAAATAAGAGAAATCAGATCGAAAACGGAACGATTTAGGTGTTCTTTCTTTCCGCGCGCTATTAGAGAATGGAACGGTAGAGAAAAGTTATGAAAGTGGATAATGAACCCTCTGCCAGGCACTTGAATGTGATTTGCAGAGTATCTATTCAGATGTATATTTGACCCTCTCTTCTCTTTATTTATGACACAGGCCTGCAGACTGTGCGCCATGATTGGCAGTGTTGTCTAAATTGTAGCTTTCGTATCAAACGTTACGTTAATGTTCGTGTGAAAACAAGGCAGTTGTCTGCGGGACGGAGAACGGCCGGCCTTGCCCTTGACGCTGTCCCGGTTGTGTGGTCGCTTAGCGTCGCGGACTTTCGCTGTCCGGCGCAGCAGGCGAGCGTTGGCCTGCGCGGCGCCGCCACAGCAGACAGACTGCAGGCGGTACGGGGCAAGTGGACTGCAGCAATGCGGACACGGCTGTGCCAAAGCTCTGCGCGTCGCCGACACACGCCGGCGTAACGCTGGCCACCAGTACAGAGAGAGATTCGCATACAACTGTTTTGTATCCCATTCTCGTCGCCACTTTTGTGTCTCGTTTCCGCCGGTTGTCGTAGGTGTCGGTGACCGAGTAGAAAGAGACCGACACAAGAATAAAGGATGCACGCGTGTGCAGGTACGGCGGTGACCAGCCAGTGCGACAGCAGAAACTAGAACACTAGGCTAAATTAGAATGTTGTTGTTATGGTATTCAGTCCGGAGACTGGTTTGATGCAGCTCTCCACCCTACTCTAACCTGAGCAAGCCTCTTCATCTCCTCATAAGAACGACAACCCACATCCACTTGAATCTGCTTACTATGCGCGTCTCTTGGTCTCCCTCTGCGATTTTTACCCCACACACTTCCCTCCAATGCTAAATTTACGATTCCCCGATATCTAAGAATGTCTCCTACCAAGCGATCCCTTCTTTTAGTCAAGGTATGCCAAAAATTCCTTTTCTCACCATTCTGTTCAGTACCTCTTCATTAGTTATGCGATCTACCCACCTAATCTTCAGCATTCTTCTGTAGTACCACATTTCAAAAGCCTCTATTCTCTTCCTGTCCGCACTGCTTATCGTCCATGATTCATTCCCGTACAAGGCAACACTCCACGCAAATGCCTTCAGAAAAGACTTCCTTACCCTTAAATTAATATTCGATGTTAGCAAATTTCTCTTTTTCAAAAATGCTTCTCTTCCCTTTGCCATTCTGCTTTTTATATCCCCTGTACTGCGACCATCGCATGTTATTTTACTACCCATGTAACAAAACTCATCTACCACCTTCATTGTTTCGTTACCTAATCTAATTCCTTCAGCATCGCCTGATTTTCTAAGACCGCATTCCATTATTTTTGTTTTGCTCTTGTTAATGTTCATTTTATACGCTCTCTTCAACACTCTGTCCATTCCATTCAACTGCTCTTCTAGGTCCTTTGCTGTCTCTGACAGAATTACAATGTCATCAGCAAAACGCAATGTTTTTATTTCTTCCCTCTGAACTTTAATCCCTATTCCAAATTTTTCCTTGCTTTCCTTCACCGCCTGCTCGATGTACAAATTGAATAACATCGGAGAAAGGCTACAACCCTGTCTTACTCCCTTCCCAACTGATGCTACCCTTTCATGCCCTTCGAGTCTAATAACTGCGGTCTGGCTTTTGAATTAGAATAAGATATATATTTCGTAGAGTTTTGGTAATACTTAACTTTTACATAGCTCTTGACTGCAGAATGCTGATACGTAATTTAGATAGAGGCCTGCCTACTGATGATCCCTAGTGGTTATCCGATAGCCAAGTCTTAACTGGTGCCTATATGATTCCCAAGTGGTCGATGCAGCATTCGTGGCCAAGAGCGGAGTTGCAGCAGAGGGCGCTCGTGGCTGACGTCGTAAGAACGCCGCGCCGTGCGTGCATGGCGGCGCGCGGCGAAAGTACGTGGCGCGCACTTCATACTTGTGCGACACCACAAACTGGAAATACGTTTATGAAGTTTCTACGGTCGTTGAATTTCAAATGCAAAAATTAAAAATGGAGGATCCAAAATGGCCGAGTTATTTAAGAAAAAAGTTTCAGAATTTAATGTAAATTTGTAAGATAAGGAGTTTTGGAATAGCAGATTAGAAGTATTCATTACAGTTTTCGCAATAACAACACAACAGCTTTTATTTTTAAACATAGAAAAATTGAATTTATAAAACAAGTAGCTGAAAAGCCGGCGTTGCCCGGATATTTATTTATTCCTACCTTCAGTTAGTACTTCTCCTATCCCTTCTCTCTCTGTCCATCAACCCGTTTACATGGACTCCCAAAACCGCATTTCGTAAACAGATTTCCCAATTCCGCTTTTGGTTGGTCATGTAAACACTTCAAAATCGATTCTAGAAATTGACTTCTCTAAATCGGTTTTCCAGTTCCACAATTGATTTTCGTGCCCATGTAAACGCAACCGTTTTTGAAGCGTTCTTGCCTTGTCAGATTGTGATTTCTTCTTAAGAATTTTCGGCATATATGGAAAGAGTGATATTATCTAATGTGATATAAAAGTATAAATATTAGTCTGAACATAAATCTCTGTATTTAAGTAAAGAAAAATAGCGATTGTGCTGACTAAATCAGGTGTTTTTCAGCCGCCATATTAAGTGGGCTACATGTAAACACGACAGCGAAAAACAGTTTACGAAAACCTGTTTTCGTCTTTCGAAAGATGCGTTGCATGTAAACGTAGTGCATCTTCCTCTCTCTCTCTCTCTCTCTCTCTCTCTCTCTCTCTCTCTCTCTCTCTTTTTAATATATTTATCGGAGAATATATATATAAGGAATAAGACTGTGAAGTATTAAAATGCCAAGATCGCCAATATTGATTTATTTTTTCCTGACGACCGGTTTCGATACACTAAGGTATCATCATCTGGTCACTGAAGAAAGGGAGGTACATTAAATTACAGTTGTTTGAAATATAATAATATCAAATACAGCAATAATGCAACAAATTAATATACACAATTCATTTACATGGGATACTATGCAAATCACATTTAAGTGCCTGGTAGAGGGTTCTTCGAAGCACCATTATACTTTTTATCTCCCATTCCACTCTCGAATAGCGCGCGGGAAGAAGGAACACCTGAATCTCTCCGTTCGAGCTCTGATTTCTCGTATTTTATTCTGATGATCATTTCTACCTATGTAAGTGGGAGTCAACAATATATTTTCGCATTCGGAAGAGATTGTTGGCGATTGGAGTTTCGTAAGTAACCCACGCCGCAGCGATAAGCGCCGTTCTTGTAATGATTCCCATCCCAGATCCTATATCATTTCCGTAACGCTGTCTCCCCCGTATCGTGACAATACGAAACGAGCTGTCCTTCTTTGGACTCTTCCGATGTCCTCCGTCAAACCCACCTGATAAGTATCCCACACTGGGCAGCCGTACTCCAAAAATTGACGGACAAGCGTAGTGTATGCAGTTTCGTTAGTAGTTCTGTTGCATCTTTTAAGGGTTATGCCAATAAAACGCAGTCTCTGGTTCGCCTTTCCCACGACCTTATTATACCTTGTGTCCTATGTTACCGTTTTGTGAAGGCGCATGACATTAAAATGTTACGTCAGTCATAAAACAATTCACTTTGACCAATGGTACGTCACACATAAAACGGGTAAAATACTTAAAACACATTCTCCATTGTGTTATGTTGATCGAGCGCCTTCTTACAACTAATTATCGGTGTCAGGCTTGCAGCAAAGATACTATTGCCGCCAGAGTGTGCTGTTGTGTCATCTTGTATATGCTTTCTACCAATGATTACTTGCCAAGATACTAGTGCATATTAAAAAGCTATCCTACTTCACAACAGACTTGCCAATAACAAGATACAAAGAACAGAGATCGCCGTCCTACCATGGAAAAATTAACGGAATAAGACTGTCTTGCATAACGTACAGAATTACAAGTGCCGTATCCAAACAAAGAAAGATAGTAATCAAAATACAATGACATATAAAATAATGTACAAATGACATATACGCTCTCATATTTATTGAGTTATACGTTGTATAATCGTATAATGTATCAGGTATATATTCATCTGTACAAGTGCTGTATGTCTGTAAAATCTGTTGCGAATACAATTACTAGTAAAGAAGAAATAGATTAAAACTTGGAGCGTGATGGGACGGTCTTCCATGAACGTTACTGTTCATGAGCACATATTTCATTAACTACGTGTCATACTGTGATAAAATTTCAAAGATACATTCAAATATATGTGTGTTATCTGTCTGTAAAATTTCCTGCTCCTACACTTTGAGTGTACGTGATCCTTTGTGTCTTGTGTTTGTCTGTGTGTGTGTAAGAACGAAAATTTCAGACGTTTGCTGAATGTTTCTGTGGCAGTGCTAACGTATATAAACAGTGGATGTGTGTGCACATAATGCGTCTGTATGTGCGTGCGTGCGTGCGTGTGTGTGTGTGTGTGTGTGAGAGAGAGAGAGAGAGAGAGAGAGAGAGAGAGAGAGAGAGGGAGGGAGAGGGGGAAAGTTGGGGATAGGAGTGAGAGCCGGCCGCGGTGGCCGAGGAGACTGGGGCGCTTCAGTCACGGTCTGCACGGCCACTACGGTCGGGGGTTCGAATCCCCCCTCGGGCATGGATATTTGTGCCATCCTTAGTGTTAGCTAGTTCATAAGTAGTTTGTAAGTTTAGGGACTGATGACCCCGTAGTTAAGTCCCATAGACTCTACAAGCATTTGAACATTTGATAGGAGTGAGGGTTGAGGGTACTCTATTGTGGCAAGTGGTAAGTAGTGTTTTTCCTTGTGGTAGTGTGTTTTTTATGTGATAATTCACCTCTATTATTAATTTCTGGTATAGGCTATCGCTGGTACTAATAATTTTTAAATCATGCTCTATTTTGTACGGCGGTGATTCTCTGATATTAGAGTGCAAAGGTTGAGTGAGAACTGCTACTTTATAAAGCCGTTAAATACTCAGTGTATATGTTCCCGAAGTTCCTGCACGTTTGGCCCACATATACATGGAGTTGCAGGTTAATTGGTTAATTGGTACATGCCCGATTAGTCATATTTGTCAATCTTGGTTGGTTTTTGGATAATTTTGTTTTGTATTGTTGTTTATACTATATACTATATTGACTACTTGTCTTTTTAATATGTTTCCTATTCTATGTGTCGTTTTGTTATAGTATGTCATTATGTGCCATTTTTTGTTAACGATTTGTTGATATGGTGTGCTCTGTATTGGGTTGGACTGTGTTCGGATGTCAGGGTTTCTGACATTCCTGTGAGGATAAGGAGGCGATCCCCTTTATAATTACAAAAAAAAAAAAAAAAAAAAAAAAAAAAAAAAAAAAAAAAAAAAAAAATGTTTGTGGTGCTTATGGGACTTAACTGCGGGGTCATCAGTCCCTAAACTTACAAACTACTTATGAACTAGCTAATACTAAGGACGGCACAAATATCCATGCCCGAGGGGGGGATTCGAACCCCCGACCGTAGTGGTAGCTCTTTGTTTGCCCAGATCGGAACATAGTACAGTAGATTAACAGTTTGGACAGTTTAAACTGTCATTTTCAAATTGTAAAACGTTAATAGAATATTAGCTGCCCGCCAGGATACTGCCAACTTACGTATCACTACCGTCAGTGCCCGGAGGTGCACGGGTACGCATTTATTCCATTTTTGTGCTGAATCATTTTCCTCCAGTGGCAGTGTGGGAGTACTGTAAGTGGCGTATTGTTCCACGTGTCGCCTCGCTCAGCACTGATTCCTGAGATTAGAGGCTGAACCCCGAGCGTTACGCAAGCACGAGGTACGAGGAAAACACTAGCCACACTTGCCAGCAAAGAGGCGGCGTGTGTGGTAGCCAGAACAGCTGGGACCAGCTGGCGCCCCCCGCACGTGCAGCAGCAGTGTTGTATCCCTGACGTGACGCGAGGCTGGTGTGGTCGGGCCGAGAAACAGCTCAGCGCGTCCGACTTCGCAGTCCTGTGAAGTTGGCACCCCTTTTTTCAAAAATGTAATTTTTTGTCAGAGTTCTAGGCAGATATGCAATAGTTCTGGAGTTCTCTGTACAAAATTTAAATAGTTCTGCACTAATTCGCGAAAAAATTATAACAAATTTTAGTTTTTTCCAAATAATTATTTGCCTATAAGCGTAAACATAGTTCTGATCACAGTTCTAAATAGCTCTCAAAGAGTTCTGCAGAAAATCCTAATGATATTTTTTGCCCAGATAATAGTTCATGAGCTAATTGCGTAAATGAGGGACATAAACTATACAAAATTGCGCCAGAGTCGTGTGAAGTTGGCACCCCTTTTTTCAAAAATGTAAATTTTTTTCAGAGTTCTAGAACTGTGATCAGAACTATGTTTACGCTTATAGGCAAATAATTATTTGGAAAAAACTAAAATCTGTTATAATTTTTTGTAATTTTTTCGCGAATTAGTGCAGAACTATTTAGTTTTTGTACAGAGAACTCCAGAACTATTTCATAACTGCCTAGAACTCTGAAAAAAATGCACATTTTTGAGAAAATGGGTGCCAACTTCACAGTAGCGTGTAAATGGATTCCGCATTATTGCAATTATCTCATGAAGTATAATCTGCACAGAAAAATGTCATTAGGATTTCCTGTAGAACTCTTTGAGAGCTATTTAGAACTGTAATCAGAACTATGTTTGAACAATTAGGCAAAAAATTATTTTGAAAAAACTAAATTTCAATTTTTCGCAATTTTTCGGCGAAATTACGCAGAACTATTTAAATTGTGTACAGAGAACTCCAGAACTATTGTATATCTATCTAGAACTCTGAAAAAAATTTACATTTTTGAAAAAAGGGGTGCCAACTTCACAGGACTCAACGTCGCTGTGGTTTCCACCCACCTCCAAGGCGGTGCCCTATTCTCACGTGACGTCTTGCGAGCCGTGGGCGAAGGGCAACAGGCAGAGTGTGCTTTTCTCGAATTCAAAAAGGCGTCTGACGCGGTGCCGTACTGCAGACTGCTAACGAAGATACGAGCATAAGAAATAGGTTCACATAAGGCTCTTATAAACCCGAGCTGAACTCTCCGCCATTTTTTTCCCGAAGCTGTAGGAGTTGCCACGTTCCGAACGAGCTCACAAGCTACCTCGCGTTTCATTCAACTCGCTCACATTCGCAAACTACTCACTGTATGAACGTGGAATTTTCATCAATGTCTTCGTTAAGAACTACACTACATTTTCTTTTTAGTTTTATTTATTAGGCCTAGTCGTAGACAAAAAAAAATGGCCTTAGGTCCAACAAAATTGCAGGAAGCTGAATTTTTGGTATGTTGTTAGGACATATTAGAATAGTATTAAACCAAGTTTGCAGCTTCGAAATCCTTTAGATTAACTTTTAAGAGCCAAAAAACCTCGAAATTTTCTGACTTTTTTTCTGGTTTTGGCTTATAACTCGTGAAGGGTGGTTTTTTGACGAAAAGTCACTCACACCTCTATTAATGTAGATAAAATATGCTACAATTTAAGCCCAACCGCAGCTCTGTAAGTCCAATAGTTCCCGAGATACTGGACTTTAAAAATTGACTTATTTCCCCAAAAAGTTCAAATTTTCGATTTTAGTCATCTTTCGGCTAGAATACTGGCTTTAATGATCATCCCACGGGGAAAGTCATAATAAAGTTATAGAGCAGTTATTCAGCTTTAATCTAAGTACAGAATGAAGTCCATAGTCCCAATAGATTCCTAGTTATAGTTAAAGAACGAAAAGTAGGAAAAATCGGAGTATTCAATAAACTGACCCAGACGAATTGCAGTCCTCTTATCCTATATATGTTAAAGAAAAAGGAGGAATCACTCATTGACGATGATTATTAACGCATTTCATATAAATAGGTGTAATTTATGTGTTAGTGCATAACAATATATTTGTGAAAGTAGGTTGTTGTTATGGTCTTCAGTCCGGAGACTGGTTTGATGCATCTCTCCAACCTACTCTATCCTGAGCAAGCCTTTTCATCTCCTCATAAGAACGGCAACCCACATCCACTTGAATCTGCTTACTATACGCGTCTCTCGGTCTCCCTCTGCGATTTTTACCCCACACACTTCCCTCCAATGCTAAATTTACGATTCCTCGATGTCTAAGAATGTGTCCTACCAAGCGATCCCTTCTTTTAGTCAGGGTATGCCAAAAATTCCTTTTCTCACCAATTCTGTTCAGTACCTCTTCATTAGTTATGCGATCTACCCACCTAATCTTCAGCATTCTTCTGTAGCACCACATTTCAAAAGCCTCTATCCTCTTCCCGTCCTCACTGCTTATCTTCCATGTTTCACTCCCGTACAAGGCAACACTCCACAAAAATGCCTTCAGAAAAGATTCCTTACCCTTAAATTAATATTCGATGTTAGCAAATTTCTCTTTTTCAGAAATGCTTTTCTTCCCATTGCCATTCTGCATTTTATATCCTCTGTACTGCGACCATCGCATGTTATTTTACTACCCAAGTAACAAAACTCATCTACAACATTATTTCGTTACCTAATCTAATTCCTTCAGCATCACCTGATTTTCTTGCACTGCACTCCATTACCCTAGTTTTACTCTTGTTAATCTTCATCTTATATGCACCTTTCAGCACACTGTCCATTCCGTTCAATTGCTCTTCCAGGTCCTTTGCTGTATCTGACAAAATTACTATGTCGTCGGCAAAATGCAATGTCTTTAATTCTTCACCCTGAACTTTAATTCCTTCACCAAATTTCTCCTTGCTTTCCTTTATAGCTTGCTCAATGTACAAATTGAACAACAATGGAGAAAGACTACAACCCTGTCTTACTCCCTTTCCAACCACTGCATCCCTTTCATGCCCTTCAATTCTGACAACCGCTGTCTGGTTTTTGTACAAGTTGTAAATAACCTTACGATCCCTATATTTTATTCCTGCTTGCTTCAGAACTTTAAGCGAATGAAATGTTGAAAATACATCAAATTTTCATCCTCTCCAAACAGCAACTATATGAGAAATGTATAATTTGAGATAATGTCAGTTAAATATGACGCACTGGGATCCGCCCGCCCGCCTAGTAGTAACACGTCTTCCGTATTAAAGCTCCTAATAATTAGGCATATGTTGTTACTGCATAACATCCATACTTCAAGATGCTGGTATTGACTTCTTTTAACCCATTAAAATTAATAGTTGCACACTACAAAAGTGTCTCTATGTAATACGCAATTTCCAATTTTCAGTTATATGAGAAGGATATTCTAAATATCTCAATACAGACTGCTTTATTATGTGAGGAAATGAGAACAAGTCAGTTCGTTAGCTAGTGAAGAGATCCTTGCTATCTGTCATTTTCAAGTATTCTCACATAAAATCCTCATTAGATCTAGTAACTTCCGTTCTGTTACTGCTAGGCTTTAAACTAAAGGAAATGTAAGTCCTATTAGGTTTTGGAAACTGAGTAGAAACACAATGGACAAGAAGCAAAGAAATAAACATTTCTGAGTGACGAAGGAATATCTGCAAATCGAATAATAAATCACCAACCTTACTCTTTTTCATCCTACAACTATGTATTTCCTTGAATAACGCGACAGTTAATGAAGTTTTGCGTAGTAACCATGTGGCAAAATACTCCCCTCTTTGCATGTTATCATTTGCCGAAATATCATTTTGATACCTCTGGTGTGTTTATTGCTGTTACAAACGGTTTATCCTGCAACGAAATTGAGGCAGATACTTCCTGTGAATTGGTCTGGGTAGAGGTTATACCTGACCACCGAAATAAATTAATAATTGGATCTTTTTATCGGCCCCCTGACTCAGACGATGCGGTTGCAGAAATGTTCAAAGAAAGCTTGAATCATATTTCAAATAGGTATCCGAAGCATACTGTTATAATCGGTGGCGACTTTAATTTACCCTCGATATGTTGGCATAATTACGTATTCAAAACCGGGGGCAAATATAAAACATCGTCTGAACTAGTTCTGAATGCTTTTTCTGAGAACTACTTCGAACAGTTAGTTCATGAACCCACTAGAATAGTACGTGGTTGCGAAAATACTCTTGATCTCCTAGCAACAAATAATCCCGAGATAGTAAAGAGCATCAAAACAGATACAGGGATTAGCGAACATCGAGTTGTAGTAGCGAGACTGAATATCGAAATTCCCAAATGCACCAAAAATAAACGAAAAATATATCTATTCAATAAAGCAGATAAAAATTCGCTTCACGCTTTCCTGAGTGATAGCCTCCAGTCCTTCAAAACTAAAAATGCGAGTGTAGATCAGTTGTGGCTTACATTCAAAGACATAATATCAGTAGCAATCGAGAGATTTATACCAAATAAATTAATAAAAGAGGGGGCTGACCCCCCGTGGTACACAAAACAGGTCAGATCACTGTTGCAGAAACAAAGAAAAACGCATGCAAAATTTAAAAAGACACAGAATCCGCAAGACTGGCAATCTTTTACTGAAACTCGCAACCTAGCGCGGACTTCAATGCGAGAATCTTATAGTTGTTTCCACAACGAAATCCTGTCTCGTAATCTTGCAGAAAATCCAAAGAAATTCTGGTCATATGTGAAGTACACTAGCGGCAAAACACAAACAATACCTTCACTACGCGATAGCAATGGTAATACTACCGACGACAGTACTGCTAAGGCAGAATTACTAAACACAGCTTTCCGAAATTCTTTCACCAAAGAAGACGAAGTGAACACTCCAGTATTCAATCCAAGAACAGCTGCCAGCATGCGAAACTTAGAAGTAGATGTTCCTGGAGTAGTAAAACAACTTAAGTCACTAAACAAAAATAAATCTTCCGGGCCAGATTGTATACCAACTAGATTCCTCTCAGAGTATGCTGATGAAATAGCTCCGTACTTAGCTATAATTTACAACCGATCACTCAGCGAAAGATCCGTACCCAAAGACTGGAAAGTTGCCCAAATTACTCCAATATTCAAGAAAGGCAATAGGAGTGATCCCCAAAATTACAGGCCTATCTCATTGACGTCGATTTGCAGTAGGATTTTGGAACATATACTTTGTTCGAATATTATGTACTACCTCGAAGAGAACGACCTATTAACCAATAGTCAGCACGGATTCAGAAAGTATCGCTCTTGCGAAACACAGCTTGCCCTTTATTCACATGAAGTGTTAAGTGCCATCGACAAGGGATCTCAAATCGATTCCATATTTCTGGATTTCCGGAAGGCTTTTGATACTGTACCCCACAAGCGGCTTCTAATGAAATTGCGTGCTTATGGAATATCTCCCCAATTGTGCGATTGGATTCACGATTTCCTATCAGAAAGGACACAGTTCGTTGTAATTGACGGTAAGTCATCGAGTAAAACAGAAGTGATATCTGGCGTTCCACAGGGAAGCGTTATTGGTCCCCTACTCTTCCTCGTGTTTATAAACGATTTAGGAGATAATCTGAATAGCTCCCTTAGACTGTTCGCGGATGATGCTGTCGTTTATCGGTTAGTGAAGTCAACAGAGGATCAAAAGCAACTGCAAAGCGATTTAGACAAAATTTCTACTTGGTGCGAAAATTGGCAATTGACACTAAATAAAGAAAAGTGTGAAGTAATACACATGACCACTAAAAGAAATCCGCTGAACTTCAATTACGCGATAAATCAGTCAAACCTTAAGGTCGTAAATTCTACCAAATACCTAGGAGTTACAATTACGAACAACTTTGGAGAGAACACATAGAAAATATTGTGGGGAAGGCGAACCAAAGGTTACGTTTCATTGGCAGAACGCTTAGACGATGCACCAGCTCCACCAAAGAGACTGCCTACATCACACTTGTGCGTCCTCTCTTGGAGTACTGTTGCCCCTTGTGGGACCCTCACCAGGTGGGACTGACGGAAGATATTGAGAAGGTTCAGAGAAGGGCAGCTCGTTTTGTTTTATCACGTTACGGGGGGGAAAGCGTCACGGAAATGTTGCACGAATTGGGGTGGAAATCATTAAAAGAAAGACGTTATTCATTGCGGCGTGATCTGTTTGCGAAGTTTCAATCACCGACTTTTAGTTCTGAATGTGAAAATATTTTGCTAGCACCCACCTACTTAGGGAGACATGACCATCCCAATAAAATAAGAGAAATCAGATCGAAAACGGAACGATTTAGGTGTTCTTTCTTCCCGCGCGCTATTAGAGAATGGAACGGTAGAGAAAAGTTATGAAGGTGGTTAATGAACCCTCTGCCAGGCACTTAAATGTGATTTGCAGAGTATCGATGTAGATGTAGATGTAACTGTGTATGAGATACGCAATGATTCATTCTGGCCTTATCGCCATCGGAAATGAGTGTGCTAAATAAAGTTTAGCGGTATGAGTGAAAGGAAAAGATCTCCTCCTAAGTCGAAAATAAAAATCAGTCCATTAGAAAAGTTTCATCCGCAGCAACATATGGTGCAACAAGCATCAAACGGAATATCATAGCAGCCTGTATTTTTTACTGCAAACTTTTCCTAATGTAGCGCAGTCTCTTATTTCGAAGCCAATATCTTATTAACTATGACTATTAACGAAATGACGAGCATTTCGTCACAATTCTGTCATATAAAGATTTAAGTAGCGGAAAAATTAAATATTTCTACCAATTAGTTTTTGCAAAATCGTTTGTGAAAGATGGCAGGGCATGCGCCTCTACGCTGTTAGTGCAGCGCGATTCCAACCTTGTTGGGGAAAACATGGCGGACGATTCAGCCCGGGTATTTAGGAGCTCTAGGTTCACAGATTTGTGTCTGGCTGGAAGACTTCCTAAGTAAAAGAACACAGTACGTTGTTCTCGACGGCGGGTGTTCTTCTACGTCTACATGGATACTCTGCAAGCCACATTGAAGTGTATGGCAGAGAGTTCGTCGAACCACTTCTGTGATATTTCTCTATAGTTCCATTCTCTAATAGCTCGCGGGAAAAAGGAACGCCTAAAACCTACTATTTTCGATCTGATTTATTTTATTATGATGATCATGTCTCCCTATGTAGGTGAGTGCTAACAATATATGTTCTCATTGGTGAAAGAAATTTCGCAAAAAGATCTCACCGAACAAATAACACCTTTATTTTAATGATTTCCGCCCCAGGTCATGTATCTTTTCCGTGACACTCTCTCCTCTATATCACGATAATACAAAACGAGCTGCCCTTCTCTGAATTTTCTCTAAATCGTCCGTCAGTCCCACCTGGTGTGGATCCCACAATGCGCAGCAATACTCCAAAACAGGACGCTCAAGTGTAGTGTAGGCAGGTTCTTCAGTAGAACTGTTGCATCTTCTAAGTGACCTGTCAATGAAACGACGTCTTTGGTTCGCCTTCCCTACAATATTTTACATGTGGTCTTTCCAATTTACGTTGATCGCAATTGTTACTCCTAGGTATTTTATTGAATTGACGGCCTATAGATTTCACTGATTTATCGTGTAACTGAAGTTTAACGGATTTCTTTTAGTGGTCATATGAATCACCTCACACTTATCATTATTAAGGGTCAATTGCCAATTTTTGCAACATACAGATATCTTATCTAAATCATTGTGCAGTTGCTTTTGGTTTTCTGATGACTTTACTAATCGATAAATGACAGCATCATCCACGAACAATCTGAGACAGCTACTGATATTGTCTTCTAAATCGTTTGTAAAAATAAGGAACAGTATGGGTTCTATAACACTTCCCTGGGTAACACCAGATATGTCTGTTCTACTCGATGACGAGTGTATCGTTAGGCGTACCCCAGGGGAGTGTGATGCGACCGCTATTATTTTCTATCTATATAAATGATCTGATGCACAGAGTAACTTGTAATATGCGGTTGTTTGCTGATGATGCTGTGGTGTATGGGAGGGTGTCGTCTTTTAACTGACTGTAATAGCATACACGATGACTAAGACAAAATTTCTAGTTGCTGCAGAGAATGGCAGCTAGCTCTAAATGTAGAAAAATGTAGGGGTGAAGTACATGAGCACGAAAATAATCCCTTATTGTTAGAATAAAACATAAGTAGTGAGCATCTTGATACAGTCGCGTCGTTCAAATATCTAGGCGTAACATTGCAGAGCGACATGAAATGGAACGAACATGTAGGGACAGTTGTAACGCGGACAGCCGACTTCGATTTATTGGGAGAATTTTGGAAAGATGTTCTCCATCTGTAAAGGAGACCGCGTATAAAACGCTTGTACGACCACGTCTTGAGTATTGCTCAAGTGTTTGGAACCCGCAGCAAATCAGTTTAAAGGAAGACATGGAAGTAGTTCAGAGGCGACCAGCCAGGTTTGTTACTGGTAGGTTCGACCAATATGCGAGTGTCACGGAAATGCTCCGGAAACTCAAATGGAGATCGCTGGAGGAGAGACGACGTTCTTTTCGAGAAATTCTGTTGAGGAAATTTAGTGGGCCGGTATTTACCGCCAACTTAAAAAAAATCAAATGTTTGTAGAGCTTATGGGACTTAACTACGGGGTCATCAGTCCCTAAACTTACAAATTACTTATGAACTAGCTTATACTAAATACGGCACAAACATCCATGGCCGAGGGGGGGGATTTGAACCACCAACGGGGAACGGCCACGGCATCGGAGCATAGCGCCTACTTACATTTCGCGTAAAGATCACACAGACAAGGGAAAGTAGGGCTCTTACAGAGGTATACAGAGATTGTTTTTTCCTCTCGTTGTTTTAGGGAGTGGAATAGGAAAGGAAATGGCTAGTAGTGGTACAGTGTACCCTCCGCCACGCATTGCAATGTATATATGTGGATGTGGACGGACGAACTCAAAACTTTGTCGATCTGGAGACATGTCTTATTCTTGCGACAAATGTTAAACAGCACCGACGAGATTTGGATCCGTCGTGAAATGTAATCTCCCCCCCCCTCTTCGCAATAGTTGGCTGAGTAAGTCGGTTCACATCTGAAGAGATGTATAACGTAACTTTCAAGATGAGCTAGTCTAGTAAAGCAGTGGGATATTCAAATTAGCCATCGGACTTTACTTCACGAGCGACAAATTGCGGTGGTTCTGAAATTGTTCTCCTGTTATGGAGGAGCAGGGAAGCGTCTCCCTTTGTAAATACGTTGCGTCGGTGGACAACACGCACACCCAATCCCGAGGGAGGACTCGAACCTCTGGCGACGAGCAACCTCGCACTCTGCATATTAATTATACGAGGGTTGGAACTTGAAAAGTGGCATCTATTTATTCGCAATCAATACATACAGGTTACATGTTTTCACCTTTTTAATGTCCTTCAAACTAATCATCAACGTTGTGCAGAACCAGTTACCAGGTTCTGTTGATGGAGTGAATGGGACGGTCTACAGCCTGTTGAATCTCTGGAACAGTTCTGAAGCGAATGCCACGAAGTGGTTCCTTCATCTTCTGAATCAAATCAAAGTCATAAAGACTTAAGTCCGGGGAGGATGGTACAGTACTTCCCAGTCCTGTCGACCGAACAGAGAAGTCACAGCTTGCGCTGTATGCGCTCGCCCAGTGTCGTGCAAAATCGTGGGTGGGTTGCGTAGTGTTGCCGCTCCTGTCGCAAAGCTGGTCGCAGGTGATGCTCCAAAAACGAACATTTCCTGTTTCGAAAACATATTGAGACCCTTAAGTTTGACCACTCCCTCACAAGTGACTGTGTTTCCCTCGATTGTGCCCACGCCGGAGACCTGGGACGGGCGAGTCCATTTGCTCGGAGGTAAGGTAGGTATGTCAACTAATGTGTGCTATGAGCGACGATGGCGCTGTAGATTCCAGTGCAAAGTGTATCCACAGCAGTGTTGCAGTACTTAAGTTGCAGCCCTCGTATATTCATTTTTAGAAATGGGAGGTTCTCTCTACAGCGTAACGAAGATACTGTTCATTTTCAGGTAATGTATGACATTAACTGCGAATGGGTAAAGTTGAAAATTTGTACCCAACCGGGACTCGAACCCTAGTCTCCGGCTTTCAAGGTAGTTGCGCTGACCTCTACAGCACTGGGGACACAGCGATCATCACACCTGCACGGAATTACTCAAGTACGCCTCCCGTCAGATACAAATTCTCAACTTCCAATACTCTGAGATTTTCAGCTATCAGCCGATTTTTTTTTTTTTAATTCTTTATTAGTAAATCATGATTTCGGCCAGAAACTGGCCATTATCAATGCATGTGTTTCAAATCTACACAAACACTGAAACGGCAAAAATGTCCAGTTGTCATACTTCGAGTGGTGTGAGTTATCCATATTAATAGCATCTCCAGTTAAACACATGCATTGATAATGACCAGTTACTGACCGAAATCATGATTTGCTAACAAAGAATTAAAAAAAAAAGATCGACTGATAGCTGAAAATCTGAGTATTGGCTACATATCACGGTCGAGGAGCGCAAACCATGGAACATAACCTGAATTCTCAACTTTACGCTGTCGACTAGAACTCAAACTCGTAGTTATTGTAAACTAATTCCCGCAAGAGTAAGGGCCTAGGAATGCCTCCCCACTGAAGAAACTCTGTAAACCAACGAACACTTCTCCCGTGCATCAAGTGTGCTCTGTGTCATGAATAGTAAATAATTACTGGTTCTTAATATTCCCCGCTCTGGCGTAAATTCGACCTGTCCATTTTGTTGCACCAACTGCTGCATTAACTATCTGGCTACTCCACTGAAACGTCGGCTGCAGTGAGCTGAACGGGTTGCCTCACGCTTGCCAGGCTGGTAAGAACCGAAGTCCTCCCGGGAAAGCAATCGACCGCTTTACCCGCTGTGCTCGAGTGCACGTGCGCAGTTCTGCTTACGTCACGGCAGACAGAGGTGCTAGAAGTGTTGCAGCCTTTTAATCAAATTGCGTGGTTATGGAATATTGCCCCAGATTTGTGACTGGATAGATTTCCTGTCAGAGAGGACAAAGTTTGTAGTAATCGATGGTAAGGTATCGACTAAAACAGAGGTGATATCCGGCGTTCCACAGGGTTGTGTTATTGGTCCTCTGCTGTTCCTTATCTACAGAAACGATTTCGGAGAGAATCTAAGCAGCTCTCTTAGGTTGTTTGCAGG
Source organism: Locusta migratoria (assembly GCA_026315105.1). Taxonomy (NCBI): domain Eukaryota; kingdom Metazoa; phylum Arthropoda; class Insecta; order Orthoptera; family Acrididae; genus Locusta; species Locusta migratoria. Next base: position 343,898,194 of record CM048745.1, read on the forward strand.
TGATGCCGTCATTTATCGTCTAGTAAAATCATCTGAAGATCAAAACCAACTGCAGAACGATCTAAATATGGTATCAGTTTGGTGTAAACATTGGCAATAATGAAAAGTGTGACGTCGTTCACATGAGAACGAAAATAAATCCGTCAAACTTTGTTTACAACATAAATCAATCGAATGTGAAGGCCGTAAATTTCACTAAATACTTAGGAATTACTATTACTTCAGACTTAAACTGGAAATAACATGTAAATAATGTCGTAGGAAAGGCGAACCAGAGACTGCGTTTTATTGGCATAACACTTAAAAGATGCAACAGAAATACTAAAGAGACTCCATACACATACTCAAGTATAATTGGTTAAATTATAAAAATTTAAAAAATAAATCACAGATTAGTAGATTTAACAGGCTCTATTATATATATTACCCCCCCCCCCCCACACACACACACACACATACGCAGAACCAAGTCCTGGCTGCGGCTGCGCCACTGAATGAGACTGAGAAATTCTAACTTCTAGGCATACAGATAGCAAACAGTCGCAGAAAGCCCACGGTCAAGGTTAAAAAACTAAATTCGGCTTTATTAGAACGGTATCTGAAATAATTTATGGTTCATTAAGATAACTAGTCTGCTTTACTTATTTCATTCACTTATGAGGTATGGTGGAATTTTTTGGGGTAGCTCTTCTGATTCAAAACGGGTATTTTTGGCTCAGTCGGTTCGAGAAATATGGTGTAAGCTCGAGAACCTCTTGTCAGCCCCTGTTCAGTAGTCGGGGAATTCTGCCATTGACCTCTCTGTACGTAGTTCCTGTTGTCAACAATGAAGGCATGTTCCCAAGGGTTAGCAACCTTCAGTCTGTTAATACTAGATAGAAATTGAATCTGCATTTGGATCACACCTCCTTGACTCTTGTGTAGAAAGCCTTGCAGTATTCTGCATCCATTTTCACTATGCTGCCACAAGAATTCAAAAATATTATCACTAATCCGTTTCATGTCTAAAGTGAAGTACTTCCTCATGGCTCACTTTCTCTGTTGAGGAACTGTTGTAAATATTAAACAATAAAGCTAATTGTTGTGTTACATTGTTCATTAGGTTTACTTAAACTTACGGCCTATCGTATTCGCACTATTCCTATACGATTGGTTTTTGTCTGTTACTTTTCTTCTGTTACAAATTCATGAACGACTTGTTTCATAACCATGGAGGCTTCCTTCTCAACATACAAACGGTATCTAAATACGTAGAAAGCTCTTGGGATTCGATATAAAACAGGACAACAAGCAAAATAAGGTTATGTCCTGTACACATATGGTTTATTTGCTTTAGTAACCGTCAGACAATAATTTCGAATCAAATATTCAAATGATTGTGAAAGTTATCAGACGAAACTGCAGTAGTCATCGGTCCATAGGCTTACGAACTACTTAAACTAACTTATGAGAAGGACAACAAACACACACACACACACACACAGCCGGCCGCGGTGGCCGAGGTGACTGAGGCGCTCCAGTTACGGTCAGCACGGCCACTACGGTCGGGGGTTCGAATCCCCCCTCGGGCATGGATATTTGTGCCGTCCTAGTTTGTAAGTAGTTCATAAGTAGTTTGTAAGTTTAGGGACTGATGACCCCGTAGTTAAGTCCCATAAGCTTAACAAACATAAAAAAAAAAAAAAAAAAAACCACACACACACACACACACACACACACACATGCCCGAGGGAGGACACGAACCTCGGACGGCGAGCGGCCACGAGCACAGCAGCAAGGCGCCTTAACTCGCACGGCTGTTTCGCCCCGGCTACATAAAATTCTTGTGGTGTATATAGCACAGACCACATCAGTATGTAGGTCGGTCATTTGTGTAGGACGCACAAGTAAAATGAACATTTAGTCCCTATTCACCTATTCGCGGCTGTGTATATTTGTTTTGCATCAAAGCAACGAGATGTCTGTTGCGTAGTAAAGTATACACGTGCATACAGGTGATAAGGCAGAACGGAGTGATATGTGTTGCCAGTTGATATTGATTGCGCTTGAAGTGAAAGTGTTCGCAGTCGTTGTTGAGTGCGCGTACAGTACCAGTCGTGTATTATTACAATGGAGTACTCGAATCAGGGCAGGGCAGACATGCAGCTTCTGTATGGACTGTCTGAGTGTAACGCAAATGAAGCACGGAGTTGGTATGCGGATCACTTTCCTAACAGACGTTTAGCAAACAACAAGACATTTCCAAGCATACATTAGCGTCTGTGCTACATAGTCTCGTTAAGCAGACGTGTTGTTGGTAATGAACGACCTGCGAGCATAACAAGATACGTAATGTTACACTGACGCCACTAAATTACTTATAATTTCCTTCCTATGGTATTGATATCTTGTTACTTTGTTTCTCTCTGTTAACGTGTTACTTGAGGTAAAATGCAACGTTTTGCATGGAAATGGCGCACATGACTGCCTTCTTATGATTGTCTTTTGTTCCAAGTCAATGTTTCGTGACGTTCTGATCTTTCGAGGTCAAAGGTGTCCCTTTCCACACAGGGCAGCATTTGGTACCTTGTTACGATAGATGTGTGGTCAGAAGCTACGTTTCCTCTCTGCTATTCTGTTTATCGATGAAGCGAAGTTTATCAGAAATGGAATGCAGAACTTTCACAATACGCATTTATGGGCGTATGAAAATGACAGAGAAGTTGTGTAAACCAACAGTGCAGTATTAAAGTTTGGGCTGGTATAATAGGTGACACATAACCGGTGCTTTCATTGTACCGAGAACATTGACAGGTGCACCTTTTAAACAAATGATTTACATGGTTAGTTGGAAGACGTCCGTCCGAATTTAATTCAGCGAATGTGGTTCATACCTCGCTGGAATGGCCGAGTGCGCTAAGGTGCCTTGATGGAGAGAGTGCGCGCATCCGTTCCCCGTCTGAGGTGCGAGTCCTCCCTCAGGCATAGGTATGTGTGTCGGTGTAGCTCACGTGGTAGCGTTCTGGCTTTACAACCTTAGCGTAAGTGGTTCGAATCTCACTCTGACAGAATGTTTTCTCTTTTCAAATTCATTTACATAAAACATTTTGTGATATCTAATTCCACGTGTTTTCAGTTTTTGTTAATGTGTATGTAGACGAGCTGAACGCCTTGTCGTCACCTAAAACGATGGTTGAGTAGGTTAGCTGCTTGGAAAGCCATTGGTACCTATGGAGATGACTTTCCAAAAAACTAGCGTCTTAGCTCTTCACAAACTGAACAATCAAAGACTACCGGCGTCAACTAATAGTGGAGCCAATACTGTAAAAAAATGTATGTTTTTTATCGAATCCATCATTAATAACGACCGTTTACAAAATATAAGAAATTACAAATAAACAAAAAAACAAAAAAAAAACGTGAATTTTTCGTAAAAATTACCATTAGATATTAAAATTGTGTAAATATTCGAACACAGTGAAAAATTAAAAAAAAAAAAAAAAAGGATCTGTCACAGCAGGATTCGAACCATCAACCCTATGGCTTAAAGTCAGAACGCTACCACCTTAGCTACACCGACAGATGGTGTAACGGTTATAGTTATTGGCACTTACGTGTAATTGCAAAACTTCAAACTGAAATTTCTCGAGAATTTTTGAGAGTTGCGTCGAATGGCTTTGGCTGATTGTTATTTGTGTTTTTAACTTCACGTACCATAAATATAGACAAATTCTAAACTCTGATACTCATGTGGTCTCATTGTAAGGCGCCTTGCTACGGTGCGCCCGTACGTTCCACGTCGGAGGTTAGACTCCTCTCTCGGGCATGGGTGTGTGTGTTGTCCTTAGGATAAGTTAGTGTAAGTATTTTGTAATTTTAGGGACCGATTACCACTGCAGTTAGGTCCCATAACTTTACAAACATAAGAACACAGCCTGCATAGTGAAGTGGTCTCTGTTACTCGTATGCTCAGCACTAAAAATGTCTGTAACATGGTGACAAAATCAAATAAATTATATACGTGTACAGGATATTATTTGCTTGTTTTTCACGTCCTGTACCGAATTCCCGAAGCTTTCTCACATATTTAGTTACACGCTGTATAGAAATAATTAAATGAGTAAAACAGGGACGTTCGATTTTCTTCCCCATCCATATCAAAACAATCCGAGCTACGTCTCTAAATTGAAATGTTCAAATGTTTGTAAATCTATGGGCGTATCTGAGGTTATCAGACCCCAGGCTTACAAACTGTTTAAGCTAAGGACAACACACACACACACACCCATATCCGAGAGAGTACTCGAACCTCTGACGGGAAGCAACCGCGCGCTCCCCAGCAAGACGCCTTAGAGAGCTCGGCCATTCCACCGCGGCATTTGTCTCCAATGACGACGCAGTAGACGGTTCGTTAAACCCTAATCTCCCTTCCTCCTTATTGCAAAATGGTAGCGCTCCTATTCGGAAGGATAATGGAGTGTACGCTACTACTACATTCCCGCCATCTTTCTTTGTTGTAAACACGCGTGATTGTTCCAATAATATCAGAAGTTTATGAGGATAAAAAAGGTAATGGGTCTATGTATCTTCTACAGCATCGCTGGTCAGTTCTATAGAAGTGTTCATTATTCATATTTTACATATTACTCTATACTAGGTGTATCTCAAAAGTAAAGAAAGATTACTGTGAACCGAAAGAGGCCTCCTGAATCACTTCATTGGTTACAGTGGTCCGGCTTCGATACATCGGCATTCCCGTCGCGCAATGTTGCGTCGTGTGTGGCGTGAACAAGTGATGGAAAGTGGAGTGGATGGAGGTGTCCCTGGCTTTTATGAGACAGAGCTCCAAACGGATGTTTATGGGCGAATGGTCGGTAACCAAGCGTAACCTCGCAAGTGAAATGCCGGGAAATTCATTATTTTCTCAGACAGGAAAAAGTTCGTGAAGCTGATGAATTGATGGCGTAATATCTATAGTATTCGCAACAACTGTAGGAAACGTTCCCCATTGCCATTTATGACAACATCTTCCAATCCCAGTGATACTTCAGACGACAACGAGAAAAAAGTAGATTGGTTAATGTTAGAGTAGAGCTGTCTTTAGAGTTTGTAGACCTCTGGGCTGAACCAGTGCTGAGCCCAGGCAGGAGAAAGTACGCGTTATCAAACACACAAAAACATCTAATTAAAGTAATTTTCGAATTTAAAGCCTGCACTGCACCATTCAAAGTTTACTATAAAGGCTAAACTAGCAAAGCTACTTATAAATACTAGAGAGTACTGGATAGATTTTAAGGTATTGAGTATTTTATACTTACATTTAAGGATTCATGATTTCCTAACTTGGCTTAGTGTATATTCGAATTTGGTTTTGGCCGGTTAGAGACCGGACTGGAAAAGTCTGTTACCTGGCGTCCATTGGTGGTATAATTCCGAAGGAGGAATATTTTCTTAATATTCCTGGATTTTGATTCGAAGACCAGTTGTTATATAGGCACTGGTTGTGATAAATGGAAAATATTAAAAATATAAAAATGGCCGTGACAACTTAATATTATTTTTATTTTAATCGTAGGAAGTACTGAATTACAATTTGGGGTTACTCTTATAACACTCGTCAACAATACTGAATATTAGTGTACGTAAAGTAAATAAATAAATTAAATTTTCTTATAATTGAAATTTAGTTCCTTCTCGATAATTATTTATTTAGCCCTATTAAGAAATAAAGTCCATTGAAACTAAAGGAAACAATAGAAAGGAACTTAACCGAGAGGAAACTAATAAAAGAAAAAAATATATAGTACCGATTATAACAGGTTTCGATTTTTGATCTTGACATAAAGTACGGAAGATTACTGTTAGAGACAGTTTCAAGAAAATTACCACAGAATGTGCTACGCTTGTCCATCTTATTCAGAATTATTGCGAAGTATGGGACCCACCCCAAATAGGCTTGACGGTGGTTATCGAAAAAAGGGGCATATCATTCACAGACATATGATAGACACAGAGATGCGATCTCACTAAGGATTAAAACCATTGATCTCTAACATAGACAACTCTATACTATATATTATATAGAGATCACTGATTAAAAGGGTACTAAAATAGTCATAAATCAGTGGAGATAGTGATTGTCAAAATACGCTTTTAGTCTCTTACTTTATCGGAATACAATCTTAGTTATATGACAAAAGAATAACTATTCTCAAATTTATTAGAAATTTCCTGGGTGATATTATTAAATGTAAGTAAATTAAAAAATCTCTCTTTTAAAATTTGTCAGCTGTAAGTTACTGGTGTAATGAATAGAAGGTTTTTCTATAACATTCCGTCCAAAAGGTAAAAAAAAAAGACATACTTTTAGAGAGTGGAAACTAGTGCTTTGACGATGCTCTAATAAAAGAATTAGGTAAAAGAATTTAAACAATCTGAATTAAAGATTTAAACTTTTATATTCGCAGATTATGAGCAGCACAGTGATCGCGTTATCATTGTCAAGATAGATACGAAGCCAACACCGACAACAGTAGTACAGGTTTATATGCCAACTAGCTCTGCCGATGATGAGGAAATCGAAGAAATATATGAGGAGCTAAAGGAAATTATTCAGACAGTTAAGGGAGAGGAAAACTTAATTGTGATGGGAGACTGGAATTCGGTAGTAGGAAAAGGACGAGAAGGAAAAATAGTAGTTGACTATGGACTGGGCAGGAGGGATGGAAGAGGAAGTCGCCTGGTAGAATTTTGCACGGAACATGATTTAAACGTAACAAACACGTGGTTTAAGAATCACATAAGAAGGTTGTATACGTGGAAGAGACCAGGAGACACCGGAAGGTATCAGATTTTATAATGGTAAGATGTAGATTCCGGAACCAGGTGATAAACTGTAAGACATACCCAGGGGCCGATATAGACTCTGACCATAACTTGTTAGTCACGAACTGTAGGCTGAAACTGAAAAAAACTGCAGAAAGGTAGGAAAATAAGGAGATGGGACTTAGATAAATTGAAGGAAAGTGAAGTTCTGGAGAATTTCAGAGGGAGATTTAGGCAACAATTGACAGAAACAGGGGGAAATAAAACGGTAGAAGAGGAATGGGTAGCATTGAGAGATGAAATAGTGAAGGCAGCAGAGGATAAAATAGGTAGAAAGGCAAGACCAACAAAAAATCCTTGGATATCACAGGAAATACTAAATTTAATTGATGAAAGGGGAAAATATAAAAATTCAGTAAATGAAACAGGCAAAATGGAGTACAGACGACTAAAAAATGAGATTGACAGGAAGTGCAAAATGGCCAAGCAGGAGTGGCTAGAAGCCAAATGCAAATCTGTAGAAGAATGTATAAGAAGGGGAAAAGTAGATACCGCCTACAGGAAAATAAAAGAGACTTTTGGGGACAAGAAAAGTAACTCTACGAATATCAAGAACTCAGATGGGGAACCAATTCTCAGCAAAGAAGGGAAAGCTGAAAGGTGGAAAAAGTACATAGAGCAGCTCTACAAAGGAAATGAACTTAGAGACGATGTTGTAGGAAGGGAAGAGGAAGTAGATCAAGATGAAATAGGAGATACTATATTCAGAGATGAATTTGACAGAGCCTTGAAAGACCTAGGTCGGAACAAGGCCCCAGGAGTAGATGACATACCCTCAGAGCTACTAAAATCTCTGGGAGAGCCAGCCATGACAAAACTATTTGAACTGGTGTGTAGGATGTATGAGACCGGCGAAATACCCTCAGACTTTAAGAAAAATGTAATAATCCCCATTCCAAAGAAATCAGGCGCAGACAGGTGTGAAAATTATAGAACCATCAGTTTTATAAGTCATGGTTGCAAAATTTTAACACGAATTATCTACAGGAGAATGGAAAAGCTGGTAGAAGCTGACCTCGGGGAAGATCAGTTTGGATTCAGGAGGAACGTAGAAACCCGGGAGGCAATACTCACTTTACGTCTTATCTTAGAAGATAGATTAAGGAAAGGCAAACCTACATTTTTAGCTTTTGTAGATTTGGAGAAAGCATTTGACAATGTTGACTGGAATACACTCTTTCAAATTCTGAAGTCAGCAGGGGTAAAATATAGGGAAAGGAGAGTTATTTACAACTTGTACAAAAGCCAGACCGCAGTTATTAGACTCGAAGGGCATGAAAGGGAAGCATCAGTTGGGAAGGGAGTAAGACAGGGTTGTAGCCTTTCTCCGATGTTATTCAATTTGTACATCGAGCAGGCGGTGAAGGAAAGCAAAGAAAAATTTGGAATAGGGTTTAAAGTTCAGGGGGAAGAAATAAAAACATTGCGTTTTGCTGATGACATTGTAATTGTATCAGAGACAGCAAAGGACCTGGAAGAGCAGTTGAATGGAATGGTCAGTGTTGAAGAGGGCGTATAAAATGAACATTAACAAGAGCAAAACAAAAATAATGGAATGCGGTCTTAGAAAATCCGGCGATCCTGAAGGAATTAGATTAGGTAACGAAACAATGAAGGTGGTAGATGAGTTTTGTTACTTGGGTAGTAAAATAACGCCGGCCGCGGTGGCCGAGGTGACTGAGGCGCTCCAGTCACGGTCAGCACGGCCACTACGGTCGGGGGTTCGAATCCCCCCTCGGGCATGGATATTTGTGCCGTCCTAGTTCGTAAGTAGTTCATAAGTAGTTTGTAAGTTTAGGGACTGATGACCCCGTAGTTAAGTCCCATAAGCTTAACAAACATTTTTAGTAAAATAACATGCGATGGTCGTAGTACAGAGGATACAAAGTGCAGAATGGCAATGGGAAGAAAAGCATTTTTGAAAAAGAGAAATTTGCTAACATCGAATATTAATTTAAGGGTAAGGAAGTCTTTTCTGAAGGCATTTGTGTGGAATGTTGCCTTGTACGGGAGTGAAACATGGACGATAAGCAGTGCAGACAGGAAGAGAATAGAGGCTTTTGAAATGTGGTGCTACAGAAGAATGCTGAAGACTAGGTGGGTAGATCGCATAACTAATGAAGAGGTACTGAACAGAATTGGTGAGAAAAGGAATTTTTGGCGTACCCTGACTAAAAGAAGGGATCGTTTGGTAGGACACATTCTTAGACATCGGGGAATCGTAAATTTAGCATTGGAGGGAAGTGTGTGGGGTAAAAATCGCAGAGGGAGACCAAGAGACGCGTATAGTAAGCAGATTCAAATAGATGAGGGTTCTCGTTCTTATGAGGAGATGAAAAGGCTTGCTCAGGATAGAGTAGGGTGGAGAGCTGCATCAAACCAGTCTCCGGACTGAAGACCATAACAACAACAACATTCGCAGATACCCATCCCGGTTACACGAAGTATTAATAATACACATTGAACCTAGACTGGTGTAAGGCAGTTACCGTCAGTATGCGCTTGACTTGATTGTAATGTTCAAAAGTTTGTATAGCTTATGGGACTTAACTATGGGGTCATCAGTCCCTAAACTTACAAATTACTTATGAACTACTTACGAACTAGGACGGCACAAATATCCATGCTCGAGGGGGGATTCGAACCCACGACTGTAGTGGCCGTGCAGACCGTGACTGGAGCGCCTCAGTCTCCTCGGCCACCGCGGCCGTCTGATTGTAATGTGCAGGTACTAGTATGAGTGAGACCATAATCTACAGGCCCGAGGATGAGTGATGAAGATCATATACCACGTAATTTTTTTAATAGTGAGAAAACTTCACAATATTACAATAGTTGTACCTACAGGGAAGAAATATTGTTTGAAGAAGAAAGACTTGACTATTGCGGTTCCAATCCCCATCTCTGTTACACTGTAATGGAACACGATGTACTAAAAATTTGTGCTGGCTAGTAATTCACTCACCTTCGGAACAAAGTTGGTGATGGAAATTGTGTAAACAGTTCTCGCCACAACGAAAAACGCCTTTCGTTTGATGATTGCCACTCCAAATCGGGTTAGATAACCCTGTTACTCTCGCACTTTTTGAGCAATAACATGAAACGTGCTGCCCGTAATTTACTTTTTCGATTACCTCCGTCAATCCTATCTTGTGTGGGTCCCATATTTCGCAATAATTCAGAGTAAGATGGACAAGCGCAGCAATGACTGAATTTGTTGTATCTTCTAGTGTGTCGTCTTCCCCAAACATTTTCTCTGAGATGGTTCCAATTTAATGCATTCATAATTGTAATCTCTAGGTATTTAGTTGAATGGACAACTTTAAATTCGTTTAATATATCGTATAACCGAAATTAAATATATCACTTTTAATACTCCCACAGAATACTGCACAGTTTTTATTGTTCGGGGTCCATTGTCACGTTTCACACATCTTGCCTAGTTCATTTTACTGTTGATGTTTATCTTCTGATGACTTTACTAAAAGGTTAGTGACAGCAAAATCAAATGCTCAAATGCTTGTAAAGTTACGGGTCCTAACTGCAGTGGTCATTTGTCCCTAAACTTACAAACTACTTAAACTAACTTATCCTAAGAACAACACACCCACCCACCCACCCACCCACACACACACACACACACACACACACACACACACACACACACACACACATGACCGAGGGAGGACTCGAACTTCCGACAGCGAACGGCCGCGCGCACCGCAGCAAGGCGCCTGCGGCGTTACTGACAGCAGCAACTAGAAACTAAAAAGGCGTTTGTCTAGCTTCAAAACAGCACAGGATCTATAATACTCTTTTGGGGAACGTCAGACATCGATTCTTCTACACTCGATAACTTTCCGGCAATTGCAACTTCGAACTGCGACCTATCTGACAGAGAATAATGTGTCTTGAATGCCAAATTTTCCCACCTGGTTAGAAGTTTCTACGCTTCACTGCCATGTAAACTCCAATATCAGCCTGTCTCGGATAGTACATGCCACCTGATAATCTGTTACTTTTCTTCTTTCCTGTGTAGCCTACATCCTGTTTAATACTTCGTAGCGCAGCGAGAATGGTAATTTATTTGGGTACAACTGCTGTCCAACCATCGAGCTATATATCTATCGTTGTTTGCCAAGGTGCTGGTCGTTTTCCTACTACGTCCTCGTTGCATCCGATCTTTGTGTTCTGTGCTCTTGTGAGCTTGTAATTTTTAAGCCGTGCAGTGCAATACAGCCTTTTTCTGCCGTGGCTCTACCGTTGTATTTGAAGATTTTTTTTAGCATTATAGTATTATCATCCGTGAATGCAATACGCAAAACTGGATATAACTATCGTCTTCCGTTGCGGCTATAACCTGCGACTGGCTTTGGATTCTATACTGCAGTTGCATAACGTAGCAAGAGCATCAACAGTAATTTACGATTTGTCAAGGTAAGGCGAGAATAACCAGGGAGTTCCTTGAAGGTGCCTAATTTATCTTGGTGGAACTAAGTGTAATTGCCACTTGTGTGCCCCACTTCCTTTTATAAAAGCTGGACGATTTTTATTCCTGTTGTCATTTCCTGGTAACAGCTAGTCACAATGACATTACGCCAACTTCGTGCAAAAAAGGTGCAATGAAGGCCAAAATCGCGATGATCAAAAATATATCGCACTCCGGTATATACTTGGAAACATGTCTTACTACACAAGTAATACAGTAAAAAAATACACACAAAAAACCACATGATCCTTCGAGGAACATGTGGATGTGACTGAAATAAACTTATTAATTTTAACACACTTTTTACATCTTTTAAATCACTGTTTTCATCTTCGTTTACTTTAATTTTTGGATAGAATTTTAGGACATGCTATGAATATTTCGTACACGAATATGCGTGGACTTTAAAATTCAAATTATTAATCCATGATGCTAGAATGAGATATCTTAAGTTTGATCATATTTGGGGAATGGCGTTAATTAAGTTTTGAATATGAAAACTTGATATTTGAAAACAATCATGAAGGACTGCCAGAAAAAAAGAGCTTCTAACAAATCTCCAATAGGAGACTTTATTGAGAACTAACGCGGTTGTAGAAGTAGTGTAAGAAAATTGCCTGTTGGAGGTCGTCAAATAATCTCAAAATTTAGAATGCGTTGTAGTGTACTCTAGTAATAATAATTTCGTTATTGAATGTTGCAGCAAATCACAACTAATCGGTCGCAACAACACTTTCGCAGTGAAAGTTAAAAATTTTGAATAAAAAAAGATATTAATTAACCTTGGTCCTATCTAGCTTAGCATTGACTACAGCCTCCAACTAGCACCTCTTACGATTTACGAACAGTACAACTTCACTAATAAATGTGTCAGAATTCATGTAGTGGTGATGGCGTGTTCGTGTTATAATCAAAATTGTAATAGCAGATAGACTCTGATTGCAATGATAATAGCTCAATACAGTGAAACTCCGTGGTGCAATGAGCTTCACAAATACTACAGTCAAAGTTCTCAATAATTTTGATATTATTGTTTAAAGCATTCAAGTTCCTTATAAAACTTTACGTAAACTATTTTTTTTAATTGGTTCCAGGGCCTGGGTAGCGTACGCGTGTAACTGGCTGAGCAGAGTTTGGCATTTAACGTATTTCATAAAAAATTACTTCAGTCAAGTCTGGTAAAACTACTATAATACTTTGACTACTGTTAGCCTGGTTACTTTCTACATAAATGAAACAAACTTGCAAACTCTGTTGCACTTTAATTACTAGTCTCTGTGGTTGCAACACGTTTAGCAATTCTTTAACTCGTCTAGCAATTTCTTTAAAACTGATCGTAATTACTTTGAAAATGATTGAACTTGTTAGTCAATGTACAGGCTTGCATAATCAACATAATCTAATAATGCTGATAATGGGGTGACTAGAACTACTTACAAAATTAAGACTGGTTTCAAAATAAGTCATGTATAATTGAACCAAAGTTCTGATTGGGTTGACACTACCTTTACATGCATACAATATAAAATGTTACAAAAGTACTCATCTGCTTTCGTCGTCTTCGTCGTGAAGTCCAAACAAGACAGATATGATTACAATAGGTACTCTTACTATAACAACGATCACACTCGGTGACAATAGACTTGATACCAAACAATTACTTTTCTTGCACACATGAAAAAAGATTACACTGATCGAGTATAAATAAACTTATTGCGCACTTCCTTCAATACATTAAACAGTACGCCTATCAGACTTATTACGATTGCTTTAAACTCGCGCCACACTGCGCCTACCGTGCCTTTGCACCATCAACAAAACCATTTACGTGTTTACTATAGCGAGTCCGCTCCGCGACTGCATTTATGTCTTTACTTTGGCGAGTCCGCTCCGCGACTGCTTCAGCAGCGCGACACTCACAGCTACTACTTCTGTGCCAAAGACAGTCTTTACAACAGGTTCAACATTTTCTCTGACGCATTGCTAACTTACAGCATAAGAATGTCCTTGCATTCATGCGGGTTTACACTAAATGATTCAATATAGAAAATGTCGTTACATAAGAAATATATCTAGCATACAACACATGAAAAATACATGAAATAAACAATTTTAACACAATATATACATTACGTTAAGTAAGATACAGCGATAGGTGTACTCTTACAATATATTTTCCAGACTATCTGTAATGTTCGTTTACAATACACACTCCTTTAATAAACACGAAGAAAATAAAGACAGAAACAGGAGTTCCTTATAAAACTAATAGGAACGCTTGCAATTTGCAGGTCACTAGGTATTTCTATATCTTTTTATTATTTTCATTGAAACTGATTGTTGTTTTAGTGGGTACCACATTACCTCCCTGGGTGTCATTAGCCGAAAATACACAACTGTTAATTATCCTCATATGTTAGTCTGCTTTTAAGGAGGAACAGAGTATGATGTAGTGTTGTCTGTGGAAACTGCTGAGGTCATCAGTCCCTAGACTTAACAAACTAACTTATGCTAAGAACAACATACACATCCATGCCCGAGAGGGGACCCAAACTGTGAGGGGTGCGACCGCGCGATCCATTTTTAGCACCTTCTATAGAGAACTGTATGTAATGGATTACACTGTATCAACGCAAAAGACCAACCTACACAGTGAAGTGGTCTGTGTGAAGTACACCACAACAGATGCTTGTAACAGTGTAACTTGATAGACATATTGCTGACTATCAGACAACAACCTCTGTATGGTTTAGAACCACCTATGGCATATAGTTGAGGAAATAATGAAAGACAAACATTGAAATTCGCGAAAAACTGCCACATCGTGTGGCAATGTAATCGTGAAAGCGTTACGGAGATGACTGATAAACTCCAGTGGAATACTCTGCAAGAAAGACGTTCTGTCGCTCGGTACTGGCTTTTGTCGAAGTTTCGAGAACATACCTTTACCGAGAGTCTAGCAGTATATTGCTCCCTCCTACATACGGTATATCTCGCGAAGAAATCATGAGATTAAAATCAGAGAGATTACAGCCCATACAGAGGCATACCGACAATCTTTCTTTCCGCAAACGAGACGGGAATAGGAGGGAGAACCGATAGCGGTACTCAGGGTACACTCCGCCACACACCGTCAGGGGGCTTGCGGAGTATGGATGTAGATGTAGAATGTTCCGCATTTCGGTCGAAACTAATGGTTCTATTTCAACGAAAGTTAGTACAAATATTCGTTGACATAAAAAATCGCTTTAGGGGCAAACACCACTTGCGACAGTATAGGCGGTGTGACGTCGTAAACACTAAGACGCGTGGCAATGTGACGCATCATATTTGTCCGTAGTGGGTGAGTTTACGCAGCGTTCATCCTTTTGCGATGAATCTTTGTCAACACATTGCTTGCACTTTCGCGAACGTAACAGGCATAATTATATCACTGTGTACGTAAAAATGGTATGGAGCATGGTGGAGGGTACCTATGAACGATTAAATCTGAAGTTTTATTCCAATCTTGATTTAATTTGGCACACTTAACCGTTAAAACAAGAGGAATATCACAGTCTAGCTTTTCATACGGTGCATGGCGAAGGGTACCTTGCAGTATACTGAGACACCATCTTGAAAGTTGACAGATTAATATAATTATTCACAGATGGAGGAGGCAATGGACTGACGACGTGGATGAAGAGTTCGGCAGAGACGATGAGCTGATTGACAAAGGGGAAGGTGAATATGGGCAGAGTGACGGATAGGAGGAGATGAACAGAGAGAGGAGATGAACGGAAATATTAAGAAAGTATGAGGAGGAGGAGCAAGAGGAAGAAGAGGTGGACAGAAAGAGAGGAACGAAAGAGAAGGACAGAGAGAGAAAAGGGAAGCAGTACCCGGACGACGCCGGGTTGTCAGCTAGTGTAAAAACCCAGATATAGAGGAATTATTTGTGGTTTAATTTTTTCAGAAGCTATTAATTACCTTCAATTCACAGCACAAGATCAATAAACGTGATTTTTTTTTCAAAATCACGTAATTAGTTTTGCCATACTACCATTTTTTTAAGTACGTCAAAATGATTGTTTTAGAATTTTAATCTGGTGAATCATTAATATTAAAATAACAAAATGAACAATATGCATATAAACGTCGCAAAATGTACAGAATTTTCAAGAAATACACGCCGAACTACGAGGAAGTCTTGAATACTTACTACATGAACCTCAACTTTGAAGCTGTATCCAAGCAGTTTGTAATCAACAATACAAGTTAAAATGGACAGCAATGGGAGCAGAAATAAAATACGAGACTATACATGGATTCTTAAATACAAGAATGAAAAAGTAAGTTCCCGTTCTCGTCCTTCTGGAAGGACGTCAGCCTTATCTGGGTTAAGACAAATGAACACACAGCTGTTAAGTCTGGTCGCAAAGAATATGCAGCCTGTGGCAGGACTCAAGGACTGGCGCACTGTGAGAAGAGCGGTAGATGAATAGTGCTGGCCACTGCCGCAGTGTTACCAGCAAAACACGGCGCGTCAGTAGCAGGGCACTCCTCCAGAAGGCGACAAATTTTTCCGTGTTCAGTGTCTTCGTATTAATTACTTGCTTCCTATTCGGTTCACAGAATGGAGCTTCGTCTCATTAGTGACCTACATGGCACAAGCAAATGCCTTGCTTCTGCGCCACATCTAAAGACATTTTCTTTTCTTCAGGTTGATTTTACTGTGAGGATATCACCAGTAGTGTGGTCTCATTAAATTAGTATACCTGGAAAGACGTCGATTTCCCCCCACCCGGGGGACAGTAGATGTACTGATAATGGTTTCAGTGTCGCCCGCCAACAGTTAGCGTCGTGACAAAGCTGGTAGAGCGCTATCCGTGAGTACCCTATAACAGCGAATGTGTACAGCCGTAAGGCTCAGTGTGTTAGCAAGGGGTGAAGCAAACAGGCGTTTTGCCATAGAGACGCAGTCGTGCGTCCTACAGCCTACTGAGCCAGTTTGAAAGGACCAAGACATTCCGAGTGGCGGCTGGTTCTTTCGGAGAAATGCCACACGCGCTGACCGTGCTGCGACGGTTGTGCATCGATATTGGTTGCAGTGGTCACTTGAAAATTCTCACATCTGTAGACGAGCTTCTGCACGTTCAAGCAGCTTAGACGATCGCCAAGATCGTTGGATTTTAAGGGCAGAGGTGGCGGATCTTACAGGTACAGCAACACAGACAAGAGAATTCATGAGCACTGTTGCCCACCGGTTACTACGAGGGTTGAAATTTAAACAGTGGCAACACTGCTTTGGAGACACTACGCAATGGGATCTACTACTGTCGCTGATAGCTCATGTTGTTGACATACCTACCAGACCATGGAGAAAATGGACTCGCTCGTCCCACGTCATCGGCGTGCGCACAATTGAGGGAAGCTGCGGTAGAGTGGCCGAGCACTTCAAGGCGCCTTGCTCAGAAGCGCGCGGTTGCTCGCCCGGGGGTTCGAGTCCTCCCTCGGGCATGTGTGTGTGTGTGTGTGTGTATGTGTGTGTGTGTGTGTGTGTGTGTGTGTGTGTTTCTTCTTAGGTTATTCAAGTTAGTTTAAGTAGTTTGTAAGTCTAGGGTCTGACTGTTACAAACATTTGAACATTTTTGAATCGAGGGAAACACGCTTTGTGAACGAGCATCTTCATATAACGGTTGTCACTATGTACGGCTGTGACGGTGTTATCCTAAGGTAAGTGCACAGCATTACTGTTCGTTTTTGGAGCAACACCTGCGACCAGCTTTCCGAAAGAAGCGGCAATGGTTGGTTGGTTGGTTGGTTGGATGTTTAAGGGGGACCAAACTGCAACGGTCATCAGTCCCCCAAAGCGGCAATACTATCTGCGTAACCCACCCATCATTTTGCACGACAATGCGCGGGCGCATACAGCGCAAGCTGTGGCTGCTCTGTTCGGTCGATGCGACTGGGAAGTGCTGTATCAGCCACCATACGCCCCGGACTTAAGTCCTTGTGAGTTTCATTTGAATCCGAAGATGAAGGAACCACTTTGTGGCATTCGGTTCAGAACGGTTCCAGAAATTCAACAGGCAGTAGACCGCTCCATACGCACCATCAAAAGAAAGGCTCTGCTAATGGTATACTACGCCTTCCACATCGCTGGCAACGGGTTCTACACAACGCTGGTGACTACTTTGAAGGACAGTAACAGGTGCAAACGTGTAACGCTTTTGTATCGATTGTGAATAAATAGTTGCCACTGTTTACGTTCCAATCCTCGTAATAGTTGGACACTTCTAGCCCGTCTTCCACTCACGCCAGAGCATTGATGCTTCGAGGCGCACGGCTCCATTGGTGCTGACAGAGGATCACTTGAAACGACGAGCCGCGGTCTTGAGCGGTGAAAGGACATTTTGACTGCGCTTAGGAGATGGTCGTTTCCGTAGCGAACGCTGTCTGGTAGAGTGCATTTGTCTAATAACACAGGCGCCACCTCAAGCCTTATCGTCTGGGTTGCGATAACCTACAACTCTCGTTCAGCTTTAGCGTTTCTGTAGCAAACGTTGACCAGCGGTCATTTCGTTAAAAGTTTGCCGCAAGGCCAACTAAAACTTTAGATTATGCAAATACCAGAAATCGTCATACTTGAGCTTCTTGCAAAGACCACGGATATGCGTCGGCATGTTGCGCTATACAACTGTGAGTTCACTGAATACCTGTCCGGTCAGTCTGCGTGCTAAAACCCTTTGGTTGGTAAAAACTGTTGCTCCTCAGTAATTTGTCTGTTAACTGCACAACGATCTCAATGTCGTGTTTGAGCAATCCAACAGCATGACAGAAAGAACGTATAACCTTTGCATCAGAGTCTTTTACTAAATAACACAAAACAGTTTTTTTTAACATTTACTTTGGCAACAGCATCTGAACAATATTGATCTCCATCAATCATCTGAACTTAATCATTAGTAATTTAATTCAGCTGACTGTGCCCATGGAACGCTCGTTTTGTCATGCAATTAATTCTTTTCAAAACAGCAACTAACTTGACTCCCATTAATACCCTGTAAATTAATTTTCTTTATGGTGACTACCACGTACAATGTAGCACAATCACACACGTTCCAAACAATGTAACATTAACCATTTTATCAAAATTCCTCTATCAATGATCTGAAGTTAATCATTAATAATTTAATTTGTTAACACACTGTAAATTAATTTCCTTTATAGTGTTTACCACGTGCAATGTAGCACAATCACATCCGTACGAAACAATGTAGCATTAACTGTTTTATAAAAATCTATGACAGGGGAAATGCAATACTACTCGCTACTAAAAAAATACAATCTACGATTTGTGACATAATGATTATTATTATTTAAATCTTCCTCTACACACTAGTTTAACAATGTGTACAATTTCTCTACAATTCTGACAAAACTGACTAATATTATAGATACCTTTTAATATCTCCTCCTCTGCAAGTTTCTTACATAAATAGAAAAATCTCATATCTTCATCACAAAGAAAGTTGATTAATAATACTGCCTCCCCTGCTTGGTAGGGCAGCCTCTCAAAAAATGTTCAAATGTTTGTTAAGCTTATGGGACTTAACTACGGGGTTATCAGTCCCTAAACTTACAAACTACTTATGAACTACTTACAAACTAGGACGGCACAAATATCCATGCCCGAGGGGGGATTCGAACCCCCGACCGTAGTGGCCGTGCTGACCGTGACTGGAGCGCCTCAGTCACCTCGGCCACCGCGGCCGGCGGCAGCCTCTCATTCAAGACATGTTACCACAGCGACTCTCTGCGCACACCTGCTACTCACAACTAAACTACACTGCTCTCTCTCTCTCTCTATCAGCGATAATGTATACCATCCAAAGATATGACATAAATACTTTGACATCCATACAGGTTACAATAACTTTGGCATACAAAGTAAAGACAGTAAAAATTCTTCATTCATTATATGAAAAGCAATTTATACATTTTTTTTTTAAACAACCCAGAGGGAGATACGCAAACTGAACGTGCTCAATATGTGCATAAACATCTCCGTTTAGCACCTCATCCGTACATGTCTCTAATGGGGCACGTGTCGGGTATGCTGGGACGACGACTGACACATTTGACTCGTCAACCAATATCATGTCAGTAACTACGTGAACAGTTCGATCAGGCGTGCAGTAACGCACCCCAAGAGGTATTCGCAAAAGGTGTGATCGATGGGATGCCAGAATCAACGCCTTCATTGCCAATCGTGGGGGCTACACCACTGACTAATATATATATGTGTTTCATTACGATCGAAATCCGGTACCTCTGTACTGCTTGAGCGATGATTTACGGTAGTATACGAACTAAATTAGCTTTATAGGTAAGGTCCGCTTTGAGCAAACACAAATGTGTGAAGTGAAGTGAAAGTGACACAGTGCCTGTTCACAACGCGAAAACAGCGCTTATTCACCAAAATGACAAACTACCAAAAATTCTCAGTGACGTCTTGTGAGTTGAAGAACCACAAACACTATTACATGTGGTATTCAGACAATATGAATTAAACATCCCACTGATGATGCTGCAACGCCAGCGAAACATGTATGGGAGAAACCAAAAAACATATGTCTTTGCTCAAGGCGGACCTTACCTATAAAGCAAATTTATTTTGTAAGCAAAAACGGAGATTGAAGAGCTTTTCAAACCTCAAGTGTACGAACTGATTGAGCTCTTGTATAAAAAGGACCTACTGAAAAAGGTAAGTTACGAGAAAAGTGGCCGAAGTTTCTGAAATAGTTCTCGCATAACACATGGTTTTATTCCAGACTGTTTCTAGGGAATGGCCTGGCTAGGGACAGAAGGAAAACTTTTTAACATGGAATAGAATGACATCTGCATAAACAGAGGAGTCCAGATCTCTAGTTTCAATTCGCTTTATTTAGACCGGTTTCTGCAATCCTTAGATGCCATCTTCAAGTCTCTTAACATTTAAATATTATATGGTAATATTTCGTTCAGTTCTTGGATATCGGTATGTCGAAAATAAAATATTTTTTGCGTCTATTATAAAATATGTTGAACAATATCGCAAGCCCATCGCTCAGAACGTTTATTTACAAGTATTTAAGCCAAGACAATGCTATTCAGTATTGATGACAGCTTTTGTTGGCGCATTTTTGTCAGCACAAAAAGCTTATTTTAGCTATTAACGTCAGCCAAATTCAGGTGTTCTGCAATTACTATAAAACGTATTTAATGAAGGTAATGTTACTGTATGTTCTGCCACACTTAATGTTGCTTTAATTCTATATACGTGAGATTTTCGTCATTACCCATTCGATATCGTTGAATGTCAATCTGTCATATGGTCGCACACTGATTTTGTATTTTATAAAAGCCGTATTTATATTTATTTATTTATTTAGCCTGATCGTGAGTTAGCTATAAAATAATGATTTTAATAGATAAACGACTAGTAACGTATTAATAATATAATTTAGACAGCCTGAATACCGTACATGTAAAAAGAATGTAAATAAATACTATTGACTTAACTCTAATAAGATTAAAAGCAGCAGTACTACAGAGACAGCTTCCGCTGTTGTTGCTATAATATAAATAAGAACACTGATATTAATATTAGCAGACACAAATTGTACTTCTGAATATACAAAAACTGCTTAAGGCTCGGCGAATTCTGATAGAAGGAAATTAGGAAAGCTGTACTTGGAGAGAGCAATGCCAATCGGCGATTATAATAGGAAGTTTAGGGGAACAGAGAATGGCGTAATTATTGCTTTAGTAGATAATTCTTTAAATATTATAAGCAATTATGAACAGATCTTGGTTGGACAGTTGCGTCAATGATATTGTATGTTTACATAATGTTTACGAAAAGAGGTTAGAATAAAGGGAGGCGGCGTTACCTATGCTGATAGCAGGCATTGGTTGAAGCCAAAAGGGCCACGCTTTAGCTCCAAAAACAAAGATTTCTCTCTTAAAACCCTCTGTGAATATTGCCTTCTTTACGTAAACTCACTAAATTGACTCACATCTGAATATTCACTTAGATACTGCGTACATTTCAACGACTAGAACTACTCTACACATGCATTACAGCAAATATTTTGGGCACAAACAGATGCCGGAGTGCGCATTTTGCTGGCTTCACTTTTTTAGTATTAGGGCATCTCCAGAGTCCAACCTCCTTGTGTTTACGTCATGTTATCTATGTCAGTTGGGAAGGGAGTAAGACAGGGTTGTAGCCTTTCTCCGATGTTATTCAATTTGTACATCGAGCAGGCGGTGAAGGAAAGCAAGGAAAAATTTGGAATAGGGATTAAAGTTCAGGGGGAAGAAATAAAAACATTGCGTTTTGCTGATGACATTGTAATTCTGTCAGAGACAGCAAAGGACCTGGAAGAGCAGTTGAATGGAATGGACAGGGTGTTGAAGAGAGCGTATAAAATGAACATTAACAAGAGAAAAACAAAAATAATGGAATGCGGTCTTAGAAAATCAGACGATGCTGAAGGAATTAGATTAGGTAACAAAACAATGAAGGTGGTAGATGAGTTTTGCTACTTGGGTAGTAAAATAACATGCGATGGTCGCAGTACAGAGGATATAAAATGCAGAATGGCAATGGGAAGAAAAGCATTTTTGAAAAAGAGAAATTTGCTAACATCGAATATTAATTTAAGTGTAAGGAAGTCTTTTCTGAAGGCATTTGTGTGGAGTGTTGCCTTGTACGGTAGTGAAACATGGACGATAAGCAGTGCGGACAGGAAGAGAATAGAGGCTTTTGAAATGTGGTGCTACAGAAGAATGCTGAAGATTAGGTGGGTAGATCGCATAACTAATGAAGAGGTACTGAACTGAATTGGTGAGAAAAGGAATATTTGGCATAGCCTGACCAAAAGAAGGGATCGCTTGGTAGGACACATTCTTAGACATCGAGGAATCGTAAATTTAGCATTGGAGGGAAGTGTGTGGGGTAAAAATCGCAGAGGGAGACCAAGAGACGCGTATAGTAAGCAGATTCAAGTGGATGTGGGTTGCCGTTCTTATGAGGAGATGAAAAGGCTTGCTCAGGATAGAGTAGGGTGGAGAGCTGCATCAAACCAGTCTCCGGACTGAAGACCATAACAACAACAACATCTATGTTGTGTATTTTTTGTGTTGCTGTGGATCTGGTATAGATTGTCTTTGGCTGTTTTGCACATTTTATCTGTTTACATGCTGAAAGCTGTGAATAAAGTTTTCGATATAATTTTTATATTTCAGTTTAGTTTGTTCGTTTATTAGACTTTGAGTGTCGTTTATGGGGTGCAAATATATTTCCGCTTCCTCAGAAGTGTTAGGTTCACAAGTGTAACCTTGTACAGGAGTGAAATGTAGACGACAAACCGTGCGGATGAGAACATAAGTGTTTGCAATGTCGTGTTACAGAAGACTGACGAAGACTGATTACGTAACTAGTGTCGAAGAAATGAATGGAAAAGGAAATTTGTGGTATACTTGACTAAAAGTCGCCATCGATTGATACGGCACATTCTGAGATGTCAAGAAATCCTCGACCTAATGATGTAGTGCGGAGGGGGGGGGATAAAATTATTATACAGGGAGACCGAGAGATTAATACAGTAAGCAGGTACAAATAAATTCATAATTCAGTGGCTATCAGGAGACGCAGAATCCTGGACAGTATACAGTTGCGCGAAGAGCTGCATCAGACAGGTCTTCGAAATGAAAACTGCAGCATCAACAACAGCCAGAAATTTTAAATCGGGACAAAGTGCTCGAAAAACTCTAAGAGTGTAAACGCTATCAAGTCTGGACTGTATCGTTACTTCATTCTTCCACAGTGCTTACGACAGAAATATATACGTTACAGGGAGTAGGACTTGCCTTTCTCCACAAAATTCGTCATTTCGGCTCTAATGATGGACCGACGGAATAACTGGCTTAGAAATACAAAAGATGACGGTAACAAACTAGCTGTGGATTTAATCTCTTACCGCTCAGCCTCTGCATCAACTGTAAGGTCAACGGCCCTAGCCGAAGAACGTGATCGCCTCTGAACGTTTGAAGCCATGTGAAGCCCCTCACTGTTCTCGTTAATTGAGAACAGCCAGCGAGCAGACGTGCAAGTGCCAATTGCAAGCTGTATGGAACTTTAGAAGGCGTCTTTATGAACGTCGATGGTGCAAACAATGTTTACGTTAGAGACCACCTTCGATGAAATACATGAGGACAACATCAGTACTCGGCGTTGCTGGGGTATGTATTTATTAACTCTTACGTTAGTCCACCTCCTTATTTTTCATTAGTTCATCGCCTTCTGCCACACTCCTTGTCCACTTCACCTCTATCAGTAGCTAATTTCACCCTGTAGTTTCGGTTTCACGCAGCTCAATCCTTATTACGTCATACCTCCTGAGCAATGTGTCATGCCAATTATATAATTCTCCAGGTACGTATACTGGGATATTAGGAAAACATCTGCTATACGTGTTGCAGATACAGTAGTAAACACGCAATGGTGCGGCTTTTCATGCATCTCATTGTCTATGGCGTTATATCTCATGAACTATGTGTCGACTACCTTTTAATCTGCGCCCCAAGTATACAAAAATAAATTAATTAATTAATAAAAATCCGATTTATTGTTTTTTGCAGTTATTCATGGACTTCATGTTCCAAATAACGACAGAATTTTTATGATTGACAATGTGTCGTGTCACCGACCACAAAATTTTGCGATTACAGAATGAAACTTTCATTCTGCAGCGGTGTGTGCGCTGATATGAAACTTCCTGGCAGATTAAAATTGTGTGCCGGAACCGGGACTCGAACCTGGGACCTTTGCCTTTCGCGGGCAAGCGCACTACCGACTGTGCTATCCCGACACGACTCACGATGCCGCCTCACAACTTTACTTCCGCCAGTACCTCGCCTCCTACTTTCCAAACTTCACAGAAGCTCTCCTGCGAACCATGCAAGACTAGCACATCCCTTAGGCTGTGGCTAAACCATGTCTCCACCATATCCTTTCTTCCAGGAGTGCTAGTCTTGCACGGTTCGCAGGAGAGCTTCGGTGAAGTTAGGAAAGTAGGAGGCGCGGTACTGGCGGAAGTAAAGTTGTGAGGCGGCATCGTGAGTCGTGTCGGGGTAGCACAGTCGGTAGTGCACTTGCCCGCGAAAGGCAAAGGTCCCAGGTTCGAGTCCCGGTTCCAGCACACAATTTTAATCTGCCAGGAAGTTTCATTTTGCGATTAGTTTGAAGAACGTCTGGACAGTTGCCAGTTGCAGCGAATGATTCGGCCACCCCGATCAGCCGACATTAACCTCGCTAATCATTTCAGAGACATAATCGAGAGGTCAGTTCGTGCTCAAAACCCTTTACACTTTCGCAATATTACCTACGGCCATAGAGGCAGAATATTGCAGCGCCTCTTTCGTGCGTGTCACGTAAAGTTGCTGCACTTGGCTGGGCAATGGGATATCCGATACGACATTAGGAAGTATGCCATGATGTTTGACACATCAGAGCACACGCTTCTTCTCCGCTGCACAGTGGGATGGACTTGGTTAGCGGCTGCCAGCCATCTGCGTGATGGCGGCTAACGAACCACCTCGGTGTGTCATCGCTGACTGAGAGTCCCTAACTACTGAGTCGTCCCCGCCTAATGTACTAACGTCCAGTCCACGAGATGATCCGACAAGCTATGATCTATGCTGCAGTGGCGCAACAACTAGGACTTGGCTTTGGGGGGGGGGGGAATAGATCTGCTTGACGAGCAAAATTTTAGTCAGTTCCCAGACAGACTACCATCTACCACTACTGTTGAAGAAACTAATTCACTCCCATCCAATGAAAGCTTATGGTAAGACATCCCAAGTTTCCAATCTTTACCTTTACCATATTGCTGTTATACGACTTCTTTCTTTTTTTTCCCTTCTTCTTTTCGGGGTTCTGGGGGGGGGGTTTCTATCCCCCTCATCCCTCCCGCCCCATATTTACGTCACTGCCATGCTGTATCGCGGGAAAACCATCAAATATAGATGACTACACCACCTCGAACCATTACTCTGAGACTGCAAGAAGAAAGATACAAAATTGGGCACAAAAATTCAAATGCAACTCTTTGGATCCGATGAACACCGATGTTCCTTGTTATTTCTTAAAAAAAAAAAAAAAATAAATAAAAATAAAAAAAAAAAATAAAAAATAAATAAAAAAAAATAAGCCGGTTTCGGACACTTACTGCTCTTTTCAGACGTTTGTTGGTGTCTTGTGTGCAGTTATATGTGTGAATACGTTTCAGTGATTATCTGTCTGCTGCAATTGACATTTATTCTGTGGGTAATACCTCTAACGAATTTTGGTTAAGGAAGGCAGAGGTTACTAAATGTCAACATACAGACATAACTGAATAAAACTGATACCGAAAGATGAATAGGCATCCTTTCGGCTTAGCATTATTCAGGACCAATAACATATATAGAATTCAAATTTGATCTAGTTCTGTACTTCAAAAGAAGTGTTAGTCCCTGTCGTCTCTCCGTAACAAAACTTATATTTTGTTAAGTCTAGCTCTCACCCTCTTTTTCTTCCAATTCATAACCGAAATACTTCTTCGAAATATTACTACATCCCAAGGCGACCTTCAACTATCACGTGAATCTTGAAATATTCACTTCGAAGATGATTTTTAAAGCAATATCTTTAATTATTTAATTTACAATAGTTTTTGTAGAGTAATATCGGAATCTAATGTAAGTCTGTATTGTTTTGCACATGTTATATATTTCCAACATTGTGTACTTCACTCTTCCTAATTTAATACGATAAAATCGTATTTTTTTCTTCTTCTGAGATTTATCACCGTAAATAGCATAAACCGAATCATCAGCATCTGTTGCAGCAATTAGACGTGCATTTTATTTTCTCGCCGCGTCTTTGGAGCTTACCTGCTGGTGGCTACTCCATAAGCTTGCCTTCCTGAGAGAGAAAGGTTCGTAATATCTCTTACATATATTTCAAAATCTCATAAAAGTAATAGAACTGCTCGCATAGAAATGAGATACAATAAGCTTGCCTTCCTGAGAGAGAAAGGTTCGTAATATCTCTTACATATATTTCAAAATCTCATAAAAGTAATAGAACTGCTCGCATAGAAATGAGATACAAACCAGTTACCATGTAGGAGGAGTAGGCAGATGCTGTGAACGATTTAACAGAGAAATAGGTATATAACTGAGAGTAAAACACCGTCCTCCCAAAATATGAAAATCAAAAACATTTTTTTTTTTTTTTTTTACAGTAAAGTCTGGAAGAGTCCACAGTGGTGCCATATTATCTTAAGGAAAAATAATATTCATTTCTGTCACCTCCTACCGCGTTTGGATTGTGTACAAATTTCAAATAAAATATCCCATGGTAATTGTTCGCAGAAATAGTAAAATTAAATTTTGAATACGTAAATTACGTTCCGGTTTTTCAGTTTTAATTTTTAATTTTTTTTTTCCTTCAGAAAACACTTTTATGCGAATTGTTAGCATTTTTGCTACAGATCTACAGCTCACATCATTTCACATATTATTAACATAATTTCCATATACAAACTCTGTCAATAAAGTACGGTGAATAGTACTGAAACATTAATGTAAATGAAATACGAGCCACAGTTACCTTACTGTCCTTTTTAAATAGACGCCTCCCATAACTATGCACCACTGAGTCTGTGATACAAGTCCTGTGAACTTTGCACAATGTCTTCCTTCGTAATGGTACTCAAAAGCCTCATCACGTTTCGTTGGATATCAGGAATATCGTCAAATTTCTTTCTTTTCAAAGCGAGTTTGAGTCGGGGGAATAGGGAATGGCCTTGCCCTTTAAAAGGAAACATTCGAGGATTTGTCTGGAGCGACTTAGGGAAATCAGGAAAACTCTTGATCTCGATAATCAAAAATGTTCAAATGTTTGTATAGTCTATGGGACTTAACGACGGGGTCATCAGTCCCTAAACTTACAAACTACTTATGAACTACTTACGAACTAGGACGGCACAAATATCCATGCCCAAGGGGGAATTCGAACCCCCGACCGTAGTGGCCGTGCAGACCATGACTGGAGCGCCTTAGTCCCCTCGGCCACCGCGGCCGGCTCTCGATAATCACACATTTGAAATGCCGTTGTTCCGAACACATGTCCAGAGTATTAATAACAACGGCAGTACATTGCACTAGGACAGGCAGTTAAATGTGATTTGCACAGTATGAAACGTGTCCATAAAAAATTGATAAGAAAATGTCTAATATTCTGTCTCCTGTTTTGTGTCGAGTAACTTGCTTGCAAGAAAATGTATAATATTGCTTCTACTATGTGTATCGATGTGTGTACTTAACTCTGTGAAGTTTCTTCTTTGGCAAATATCATGCATTGCATAGCATTGTAACTCGCGCAGAGAGAGAGAGTGGCACTTGTGGTTTAGCTCGCTTAGAGAGCGGTTGAGTTGTGTGTATGGCTACGATGTAGAGCAGAGGCTGCTGTGCCAGCAAGTTGATTTGATTGTATTTAGAATTTATATTATATTGTATTGTATTGTAACACCGCTGGAATGAAGGTAATTGCATTTGATGTCATTAGGAAAAAGTTGTATTATGTAGGTAATGTAATGCTAATTATTAATAATAAGTTGCAAAGTTGACCTTTCTTTCCTGTTTCATTTACGTAGTTAGAAGATTAACCTACTTGCTTCATTTGATAATTAGTTATATGTGGATTTAAATTTCAGTATTGATTTTGAGAATCTTGTTGAACAGATTTCGTTATTTGTGCCATAGTAAATGATTGTTATTCAACACTGCAGCTAATTGATTATGATACTGAATTTTGATAACCAGGTACTGATCTGGATAAAATTCTCGCAGTCAAACATTAAGAAAGTGGTTTGTGGCTTTTTTTAATATCTATTTCGCAGCCAAATTTTTTGAGTATAGTCAGTGTCTGTTTCATATGATGACTTGCCACAGTTGTTTTGTTAAAAGATCCGTTGCGCACATAATCAGTTTAATGCACTGTTTCTTATTTAACAGTATATACATCAATATCAGGACCATAATTCAACCAAATCACTGTGTTAATGAACAATTTGTTGTCTGATTTAACGATAGGTTCAACATTAAGCAACACACACACAGCTTGTAAGTATCCCATGTAAATGTAGATGATGGATTGCACGACAACGCTTGCACACACACACAGCCAGTATCGCCAAACAGTTCCTGGCAAAAAAGGTTTGGTGCAATTTGAGCATCCGCCATACTCGCCGGATCTCAATCCTCCAGACTACTTTCTCTTCCCTCGACTCAACTCGCTTTGAAAGGAAAGAGATTTGACGATATTCCTGACACCTGCCGAAACGTGACGAGGCCTTTGAACACCATCCCAAAGGAAGACTTAGTGCAAAGTTTCCAGGACATGAATCGCAGAGCTCAGCGGTGCATAATTATGGGAGATGACTATTTCTAAGGACAGTAAGGGAACTGTAGTTCATAGTTCATCTACGTTGTTAATGTTACAGGACTATTCACCGAACTTTATTGTCAAGTTGTACATTCAAACTTTCGTCATAGCAATTCATGAGCCTTAGAATCCGTCTTGTGCCTAAAACTGTACAGTCTGTTAGTGTAGCAAACCCACTAGCACTCTCCAAGCCGGCTGCGGTGGCCGAGCGATCTGAGGCGCGCCAGTCACGTTCTGCACGGCCACTACGGTCGGGGGTTCGAATCTCACCTTGGGCATGGATATTTGTGCCGTACTTAGTATTAGCTAGTTCATAAGTAGTTTGTAAGTTTAGGGACTGATGACCCCGTAGTTAAGTCCCATAAGCTCTACAAACATTTTGAACACTCTCCAAGAATGTAAAATGCTCTAATGCTTCGTAAACCGCGATTATATATGGCCACTTAATAATATTTCCATACACTTCAGTAATCTCACGATGAAACGTTGGCGTTGTCTTTGGTTTGCCCACAGAACTCGTATTACTGGAACTACGTCACAAATGGCACGTTCCTCTTCTGCTGCAACGAGCGAGGTGGCGCAGAGGTAACACACCGGGCTCGCATTCGGGAGGACGGTGGTTCAAATCCACCTCCGGCTACCCAGATTTACGATTCCCGTGATTTGCCTCAATCTCTCCAGGCAAATGCTGGGATGGTTCCTTTGAAGGTGCACGCTCGATTGTCTTCGCCATCCTTACCCAAAAAATCCGAATGTGACCTCCGTCTCCAATGAACGGGACGTTAAACCCCAAGCTTCCTTCGTTTCTTCCCCTCTTTCTATTGCTGCACACGTTTGAACACCTGTATTGGTGAGAGATATGACCGAATACAACCCACAGTTACACTGGCGGGCCGTACTCAACCAAGCTACACAACGGAACAAAGTGGGCGATGTTAATACCGCTCAGTCGCATGACGTAAGAATTTAGAATCGTTCTCGTATTTCAGTAAGTGCTGATGAGGCCCGAATGTCTTCATTCACACTTCCCTTAGAATAAAAAGAAAGCGATGTAGCCAAGAAGAGTATAGCACTTTTGAACGGAATTAATGGTTGTGTGCGCACATATCCACTTTCTGAACATCTTGGCTACGCCTGTTAGTTGCTCGATTGAGCTGTGGTTTAAGTACACGACGTCGTAAACCTAAAAATGAAAAAATTATAACGAGTGTTAAGAGTGACACTTCTGTTATTCTGTGTAAACTCAGCCCGTGTTCTCTATTTTGCTCTAGTCGCTGCTACCGATTGTGTAACACTACTCTTGTAAATAAATAAAAAGACAGAAGATTGTGATTTCCACTTTGTACACAGGTGACTGACCTCGGATCTCTATACAAACAAATTTAGATTCAATTTTATTATTGGGAGCTTAAAAAAATTGTTACAACCTATAGGGAATAAGAATGTGTTTATACATGACAATGAAATGTTTCTAAAATGTCAGTAAGGAACCAAAGCTTACCAAACCACTTTCTTAAAGTTAGATTTGACGGAGTGAACGAAATGTTCAAATGTTTGTGAATCTATCGGACCAAACTGCGTGGTCATCAGTCCGTAGCTTACAGACGACTTAAACTAAGGTAAACTAACGTAAGGACAAACACACAAACCAATGCCCCAGAGTGGACTCAAACCTCCGACGGCGAGCAACCGCGCGCTGCGCAGCGAGGCGCCTCAGACCGCTCGGCTACTCGACCGCGGCCAGGGTGAACGGAAGTACTTAGTACAGAGAACTGAATCGCCGTCCTCTTGAATACGAGTCAATTACGTTACTTTTCCACCACTTCGAAGATATTATTGGAGGTGGTATGTCATCTCCGTCCGAACGTACGATGGCGTAAGCAAACCTGTGGCCGGCCGCGGTGGCCGAGGGGACTGAGGCGCTCCAGTCACGGTCTGCACGGCCACTACGGTCGGGGGTTTGAATCCCCCCGGGCATGAATATTTGTGCCGTCCTAGTTGGTAAGTAGTTCATAAGTAGTTTGTAGGTTTAGGGACTGATGACCCCGTAGTTAAGTCCCATAGACTCTACAAAAATTTGCAATTTGCAAACCTGTGGTTCAACGTCGCTTCCTATCTTAGTGCAGGGACTCTGTCGTCCTCTGCCGACTCCGCATCGGCCATACTTGGATTCCGCACGGTCACCTCCGTCGCGAGGACCCTCCTCACTGTCGCTGTGGTGCGCCTTTGACAGTCGCCCACAAAATACTGAAATGCCCACCTTTCGACGCTCAAAGACGGACTTTTAATCTCCCTGACTGCTTAAGACTTGTTTCAGGTGACAATGCCTCTGTGGCTGATTCTAATTTTATTCGAAACACTGTATTATACAGAATGTAGGCTTTCACGGCCGGCGTCTTTTTGGGGCACCTGAATAGTATCAATCCACGGATACAATTTACTATGGAGAAAGAGGAAAACGGACAGTTGAACTCTTTGGATGTATCGGTAATCAAACGGGCAGATGGGACCTTGGGGCATAAGGTATACAGAAAAGACACCCACACCGATCGTTATCTTCATAAGGATTCGAACCATCATCCTATGCAGAAGAGAGGTATCCTTAAAACATTGGTGGATCGAGCTTATAATATCTGTGAGCCTATTTATGTGAGAGACGAATTAAACCATTTGCGAACAGCGTTTAAGAAAAATGGGTACACCGATAAAGAGATAGATCGAGCTCTTATCCAAGAAGAAAAGGGCCCGAAAGCAAGCCACAACAACAGCTGTCGGCCGGAAAAGTTTTTCTTCCTTTCATCCACAAAATTACGGACCGTATTGGGAAAGTTTTGGGCATGTTTCATGTTCAGACCGTCTTTAGACCTACCAAGAAAATTAGCGAATGCTTACGATCGGTGAAAGATGCACGACATCGCCTAGCATCACCTGGGGTATATAAAATTCCCTGTAGCTGTGGCATGGTGTATATCGGAACAACAAAAAGGAGTGTTAATACTCACATACTGGAACATGAATTGTCGACTGGGTCACACAGACAAGTCAGCTGTGGCAGAGCATGTTTTTACACGTGGTGACCCTGAAATCAAATTTAGTGAAACGAGCGTGCTAGCCAGGACGTCGCATTATTACACACGGATGTACAGAGAAGCCATAGAAATACAAAAACACCACAATAATTTTAACAGGAAAGAAGAAGGTTTGAAATTATATAAGATTTGGCGGTCAACGTTGAACCAAAGATATGACAATCGATTACCTGTAATCGAGAGACATGACGTTGGACAACTTCATAGTCGGCAGCACGTGACAAGTGGTGGCGCCATCTATGACATCTATATAAAAAGGGCCTCCAGCGCCTAGAAGGCAGTCGTCGACTCACCCTTGAAGATGTTGCCCGCAGTAGGCAACGAAACGTCGGGAGTTAGAAGTTTTATGGATGGACCACGGCAACTTAGCCCGGAAGTTTTAATTAATGAATGACTGTATTATACAATTCCATCTGACGTTCACTGAGTATGTTTTATCTATTTCATCTGCACTTGCTTAACATTTTTAGGTAGTTTTCTTTTAATGTGATGCAGAGTGGCTGGACGTTCTACTTTTATTTCTGTGAACACCCAGCCTACACGCTCTGGTATTTTTTAAATTTCTCCTTTCCTCCATTTTATTTGTTTCTTTTACTTCTGACATCTTCCATCTACGGTTTGATCTAATTTAATGAGTTGTACCATTTTAGCGATCCTTCACTTCGTCTCTGTGATTGGAAAAAGAGACTGATGACCATAGTAGTTTGGTCCCCACAAACCAACAAACAATCTTAGTGCAACGTATACTGAGGCTGTTACTAATACTCTGAACTCGCATTCGGCATTTTAAATGTGTGTTAGATTATCCAGATTAAGATGTTTCCTGATTTCCCTACATCGCTCCAGAGAAATGCCGCAATGGTTCCTTTAAATGCCACGGCCTATTTCCTATGCTATCTTGAAACGTTCCGAACGTGTGATCCTTTTTATACTGAGCTTGATGTCTGTGTCCTCTTTACCCCAACGTAATAATTTTTCTAGTTACACCGTCGGTCAAAGTTCACTCTCCCCTTAAGACGCTGCATAACCGAGTTCGAAGGCCAAAGGCAATTTAATGCAATGTTAGAAATATAGTAAATAGTTTCAAAAAATATGCATTACACATTTAATGTAAAAACCAAAGCTAAACTGTTTCTCTTATTAAAAATTTCAAACTTCGGGGCAAGAGTTAGCATATAGAATAACCAAAACAGAGAGAGTGAACTATTCAAGTGTAATCAATGACGTAATTTTTCATATTCAATTTTTTAAATATTCGCGAAGTCGATACTGCCGCTTTGCCGCCATAAAGCTGGTCTACGACGACGTGAGATAACGGTCAAACATAGAATACTGCGGTGCCTTGCGCTAGTTTCTCAGACAAAAGACTCGTACGTGTGAAGTTTTTTGTATACGTCTATTTTTGTAAATAGTAACTGCTGTTGTCACGTCTGACGAACACCTGGAGATATGAGGCATGCCAACTTGCAAAACTGCTTTTACTGTATGCGACTGGATTACACTGAGGACTCGAGCTGTGATAAAACAAGACTTAAAGCCTCTCTCGTGCATTGAAAAGGGAGGACTTTTTGTGAAGTCACTGTTGTTTGTTAACTACAGAAGGATCAGCAGGAAACGGTAGATAAGGTCTAAATGAATCTGGTGCTGCTGTAACGAATATGACTTACAAACGGATTCTCTCACAAAACTTACGGGAAATGAAACAGAAGAAAGAAATTATATCTGCATCACGTAACAGTTAGTTCAAAGGAGAAAAATCTCTTACAATGCAAGCCGCAAGGTAGTGGCCGTGCTCTCTAGGGCCTTGCTGCGGAGTGCGATTGGGCAAAGCTGTGTCCCCAGTGGTGTAGGGGTCAGCGCAACTGCCTAGAAAGCAGGAGACCCGGGTTCGAATCCCGGCTGGGTACACATTTTCAGCTTTGCCCAATCGCAGTTGATGTCATATATTCTATGAATATTAAATAATAACAACTGCAGGATCAGAAGTGAAGTCTATTCTTTCGGAACAGACGCCACATGTATATAAATCATTTATCATATAATATTGGTTCAATTTGTAAATGACACACAGCCCATACAAGAGACCTCGTAGCGTCAAGTGTGAGTACGGTATAAGACGAGGCATCACCAATGTCTTGTGCTTGCCTGCCATGAGGATCCAAGAAATCTTCATTCAACACCAGTAACCTTGGAGCTGTACCCACAATATCGGTATCTTTATAGTACAGATCACAGTAGACAACAAATGGATGGTGGTGGTGCAGCAATTATGAGCGTCTCGTTTCTCGGAGCATTGGCTTTTTATCGTCGTGTGGCAGCCCTGATTTATATTTTCAACGGCTTCCATCTGTCTCTAGTTGTTAGACACCTACAGGGTCGTTACAAGTAACCACCGCCGCTTTCCCTCCTTCCCTCACCAACTAAACTAACGTTTCCTTTCCAATTATCTCCCTCTCCACGAAACGTTGATTCTAGTGACGTTTTAAGATTGGTATCAATGTCATATCACGTTTGAATGATACACAACCGTAGACAGAATTTTTATAACATTTATTTAAAATAAAAAGTCTTCTATTAAGAAGACATAATTAGTTTTGACTGAACAATCAGCAACCATTTCCACAGTTGACTTATTTATTTCTGATCTGTCTCCGGCACTTGGTAAGCGATAATAAATATTTCTAAATGGATGCTTGTTATTTCAACAGCTGAGAGCATTTCTATGGGCAGATAAAATACGTAACATAATTATATGATTTTTGAACTTCGCTTGCGTGTTTTTACTCTATCGGTATATAGTAATAAATTTCATATTGTCCAGAAATTTATAGAAAAAAATGCAGTTATAATTCTGCGGTAAAACCTGGTCAAAAATTATGTTTCAGAAGCCGGCAAAAAATTTTGCTAATTTTACTTGAAGTATTTGGATCAAACTATTTCAGTCTGATTAAAAATTGCATATTGAAATTATGCAGATGTACCTGAAAGTTGTAGACGATCGAGTTTGGCCCAAATCAGGCTAACTTCCGGACTCAAAATAGGTGTCAGTTGTACATATCATAATAATATTTCATGAGTTGTTTACAAAATGATTGTCACACCAACTGAGACATATATGAGTTATAGCTCAGAAATCATCTTGTAAACGACTCACAGAACAGCTTGTCAAGTGTCACTGTTTAAATACACAACTGATACCAATTTTGAGTTCCGAACTGAAGTGACATAACAGTAAATGTTACTTCTTGGGAGGCAGACGCGAGAAAGATTCATAAGGAACATGAGGTCGTCTTACAGTTTTTCGATAATTACAGGTTTCCTTCGTAAGATAAGAAGCTAAAGAAAAAGATTGGTAGCAACTATGAAAGAGGAAAAGATATTTACGTATACAACCAGCTACGTAAAATCTACTCAATTTAAGATAAATACATATACAACTCAAATTTTGAGAGGTGTCTTTCAATCTCAGTTGTCATTAATCTTTTACAAAATTTACGAATAAATGCGTAAAGTCTTACGACCATGGTCCAGAAAGCGAACTTTCAACATTTTTGAAGATACTATTCTTATGAACTAGTCAATACTACATGGTAAGTGTGTATTTTAAATTTATGATTACACCGCTTTTATATATTAGTATACATTTTAATACTCGTTAACAGCTTAAACAGCCGCTCGCCGCCCATGGTGCTCACAGTTCTTTCGTGAGTATGGTCGAGGCGAGCACGGGGCCCCGAGCTAATGCAGTCTTTGTTCCTTCTTTCTTCCCTGGTCTGCGTTTCCTTCCCTTCTTCTTTCCTATCCTCACTCCTTCCTGTCCCCACCGGGTGACTGACGGCCTAAACAGTTTAGTGCCCCTGACCCAAACCACCAACCAACCACTCTTAAACACGGTGGACGTATAGCCATTTCATGTAAATTAAACTATTTGTAAATTAATTAATTAATCTATATCTATACATGTGAATGTCTGTTCGGTGTACGTTTATCACGTCTGAACCGTAAGAAATAAAGAGCTAAAAATTTGTACTACTAATGTCTACCCGTGGAAGGCTTTAGGCACGGTTTTACGGCGATCGGATAGCTATTTATCCATATATATTAATGTGAATGTCTGATCGGTGTACTTTTATCACGTCCGAACGACAAGACGCAGAGACTTAAATATTTGTACATTTACCAATTTATATCTGAGGAAAGTTTAGGCACGATTTTATAGCGATCTGATAGATATTTAGTAATTTGAAGAACATAACGCGAAATGCGAAACAATAATTACTCTTTGAAAATTATATTTACTCTTTCAAAATTGTTTTATTGGTTGCATTGTACAGTATAAAATAGAAACACAGTTTTCCTCTGTCTGTCCCTTTTAACTTTTTATAACTCGAGAAGTACCGAACGTTTCGTCATGCGGTTTCTTTTAATTTCTTCTTTAGAATCCTCGGATAATCTTAGGCTATATTTAATGTCAATAAGAATATATGAAAAAATAAGAATAATAACGTAGAATCTTTTACCGCTTCTGCGCTTTAGTCAGCTTTGGTGCCTAAACTATAATAGCTAGGCGGTGTACTTAGTAGAAACTTGCGGAACTCAGAAACGTCTACAAAAATCACGCGAGAGCATGTGTCTAACTTTTACGAGTGAACCACATTTATAATTTTTCTTCTATAAAGCACTGGCGCCATTTGGCTTCAGACTACAGATGTAGTGATTGGTTTTTTTTTTTTTTTTTTTTTTTTTTTTTTTTTTTTTTTTTTTTAATGTCGTGAGTTCTAAATTCTGTACTACGTACTTTGGCGCAGGTCTCATAGTTTAGGCTGTTCTACAAAGGTCACGAAAGTGCGGAAGTGGTAAACCTTTCTACGTTATTATTCTTATTTCAAATATTTCTCATTTTCGTATTGGCATTTAATATAGCCTACGTTGAACACAGGATTATACTGAAGAAATTGAAAGAAACCGCATCACGATACGTTCTGCAGTTCTCGAGTTAAAGTAGTTTAAAGATTGATTACCCGCGCAAAGCCGGGGCGGCTTAGCTACTTGAAAATAAATAAAAAATACACCTGGTGTGTTTCAGGCTATAGAGGACGACTTCAGAGTTATATTATCCCACAGCATAAATGGCAGATAAAAAAATCTCTATTAAGAATAATAGGGTAAGGTGGTACAATTTCGATCATTTCGGACAAATGTAATTATAACTGGGAACAAATTGAGAAAAGTAATGATTTTAACTATGGCACTTGTTCTTGGATGTTTAATGAATATGTAACACAAATATTATACAGTTACAAATGTTGGTATAAACACAAAAAAAGGTTACGGAAAAAAAAACAATCGAAAATGCACCACACTAGGTACAATTGTGATCACTTCCTCGTACAATTTTGATTACGGGCATCTTTCACATAAAAAGCACTTTTTCTGTCACGCACCAACGCATACTTCGTGGTACCAAACATTGCATTTTTGGCAGCGAATCCAGTCGCCCTTAACTAGATGATTTATAAGAGCGCGTTAGACTAAGTAGCTTCACTTACCTCTTTAAAGGGAAAAAATTATATCTCCTTACCGAAAAGCGGTGTATTCTTGGAAAAGACAGGAGGAGCTGTAGAAACCTGCTACTCTACAACGCGACACAAAGAGACACTACGAGACAGACAAATGGCGCGAAAACTTACGTTGATCGGAATCGTACCTACATCGAATTTGTACCACCTTACGCTACTGTACGACTTGGCGGCATTTAATGGTTTGCAACACGTCATGAGATGACGAAGTGCTACAGTGAGATGTTTTGACATATTTTAATCGTTATTAAAAATTAGTAATGTCTACGTCGACGCTCAAGTTGTCAGCGCAGCTGACTGCTATTCGGAGGACCCGGGTTCTGTTCCCGGTATTGCCAGAAAGCTTTCCTTTCTGGGGTGAAGAGTAGTAACGTGTCCAGGAGACGAAAACTGAGGCGTGTGGAGTACGCGGTGCTTCATATCGCATCCTACGTCACAGGATAAGACGGGGTCGGTCGGTACCGTCAGTTCCGCAAGGCCTCTGGACGTAGCATTTAAAAGTTACTCGTCGCCAGGCGAGTTTTTGTTCCACCTGTTTGTCTCAGCTAAGATAGCTCACCCACACTACAACTGGGTGACGCAAGGTAACTTTCCGTACTGGCTACCAAGTTGCTGTTGCCTCTGCAAGTCGGAAAACGACCAGGTTTACCTTGTTCGCCCGTCAGCTGCGGTATTACTGCATTATTAATGGTACATTAAATAGCTCATGCTGCAAAGAAAGCCTTGAAAACGACAATTTATTCAGTGTCTGGAAACTTGGAGGTACAAGGTTACTACTAATTACTATAGACCCTTGCATTTTCGGTATTCATCATCAGTTAACGTAGCCCTTCTGTGAGCAGTTCATAAAATATCTACCCGATCAAACTTGAATTCTGAATCAGTATAGTATTGTTGATTGATTAGTTTTAGTTTCACTAACCGAACTGTTCAGTTCCACGGCAAGCAGAACAACTCTCTAAACGTACGCTGAAGTCAAGGTTGCAACGTAAAACACTCCACTGTACGACTCGTGAACTGCAGTTGCTAAATGCCTACACAATGCAGCCTTACTGTTCTCCTCTAAGACAGGATTCCCAAATTCTCTGAATCAAAACACTGATGAACGAAAAGTGATTCATGTAAGGCTAAACACTTTTTTTCATCGTACAGAATCTAACCCACATCACACAGAAGCAATACCTTCTCTCCAAATTCCATAATCAACTGTTCGCCTCAAACTCCACCGACGAACTATTTCCTGACATATGCCAAGAACGGCGTTTAAGACGCCTATAGGACGATGAAGTTTGACTTGTAGCTCCAGACAGTAGCAATTCGCGTCAACCATTCTGATTTGAATGATTTCTACTCAGCAATATATTAATGTTCTCTGATTCATAAAGGAAATAAGGAATATAATATCTTGACTAAAATATTGTATTATTGCTGTATACCTCGCTCGTTTCGACTCAAGTCATTATCAAATGAGAATGTTGAAATGTTTGTAAACATATGGGACCAAACTGCAGAGGTCTGCAGTCCCTAGATTTGCAAACTACTGAAATTAACTTATTTTAAGAACGACACACACACACAAACACACTCACTCACACAAGCCCGAGGGAGGACTCTAGCCTCCGACGGGGAGCGGACACGCACTCAGCAGCGCACTTAAAGCGCTCGGTCACTCCCGTGCTGCCATTTTCAAAGGAAAAAAGGAAAAACAGTGTCATTAAAAGAGGGTGTCGCTAATAAAAGATTAATGAAACTATGGGTATCATTGTATCTTCGATCGATAGAAGAGACAAATAAAACGTTTGTAAATCTATGGAACTTAACTTCTCTGATCATCATTCCCTAGATTTAAAAACTACTTTAACTAATCACACTGACAGGTCAGGTGACCTGGGTTTGCCAGTTAGTGCAATATTCGATACATATCTGCCCGGAAAGCATTAGTGAAGTATGTGATACCTTTGCTTTACAAGCGCCATTGTGGCATGTTGTGTGGGATCTAAAAGCTTCCCTCCATTAATAAACTGAACAGACCACTTATTTCATAAAAATGTAAGTAAGCCTGCAATTTAGCAACCCATGCATTAATTGAAGTATGTGATCAAATTAGAATTTGCAACATTTTGTTAATATAAAATTTATTGTAGAATAATCTACAATGTATTTCGAAAGTATATGCATTTCATCTAAATCGTTGTAATAAGAAATTGGCTTAACGAACTATAATTTCACTAGTTATTTTCAGAAAATATATTTATATTCTATATTTAAACTGTAGGAATATTCATTACACGTTATATATTGTAATTGTAACAGCTTTAGTAAGACATCTATAATCTAAAGTCAATTAAAAAGGACAAATTTAAAATTGTATTTTCACCAATCAAATCTACATATCGTTTAAAACTTTTTTTGTTCATCCTAAAATTGATGTATCAATAAAGATAACGTATCGAATTTCATGTAGTTTCCGCAAGTCTGATACGTTATTACAAGCACACTAATTTCGTGTAATTTAGATTAAAACGTATAAACAAAAGATAACTTAAGCACAGTGAAGTCACCGACATTAATGTATCCCTAAATTTTTAAATGACAACATATGTAATTTTAAAGTGTCTATTGAAATTCAGTAAAAATAATCGTGCCTAATCAGCATTGTAAATTAGAGTAAATATAGAGCCACCGATGAACGTTGAATCAGTTACTCATTGTGCAGCCTTTGATGTATAAGCAACTCCTTGCTGTTATTGTCTTTGAGCAATGGAAGTAGTAATAGTTGCTGTTGTGATATGCATCAGCAAGCTTTAGAAATAAAAATGGGAAAAGTAATTTAAAAAATATTTCAATTTACCTCGTCAAGACAATCTATTTGCATAAAAAGCACAGGCACCAACCCTGACGGCAGAGCGCCCGTCCAAGAGACTACAATACCAGTGGCTGCCGGCGCGGCGGTACATGAAGCTAGGTGTTGCAGCCGCGTGTCAGTGTTACATTTTTATATGAGACGCTTACGAGGCAGAAAATTTTTTCTCTCTGGCCTCTTGACGTTTGTCGAGACATAAACAACCATAGAATTTTTGGTGTATGAAGGTCACAAAACTAAATTTTCGCAAATCCATGTTGATGTCCTGTTTTAACTTAGAGATATATCAGTGGCAGGAACACATCTCTGGCAAAGTGCATACTACAATAATTTATCCTATAATCGTTACGTACTGAGCTACATTCCTACTGGAAATGAAATTCATTCGTCATTCAAAATATTGGAAGTAAGATACAGATTACATATACCTTATAACTTATAAGTACTGCACCGAAATCTGCCCTCCTACTTTTAATCTATGGAAATTCATCAGTGACCCGCTGATTAAAGTCTGCGATTTTCATCACAAGATGTCTTTCAGTGGAAAGCATCGCTAAGGCTGACAATCTTTTCTGGAGCACAGAGCTCCGTAAGAATGATTTTATTCTTTTCTAAGTTCAAAGCCACCTATTCGCTTTGACTGACGTTATGGGAATTGTGAAGTTATCCTCAGTAGTTTAGAGCACTCCGTCTTCCCTAAATTGTTTATTATTATAAACTCTGGTAGGCTATCAGCTGTAGACACTGATGTAATTTTGTAAGTAATTACAGAAATGTCAGTATTGGGTGGCACAATGTCATGCCCGAGAAGAAAGAATGCTGGGAGAAGCGAGGGCAGAATTAAAAGTCCTCTGTAGAGCGGTGTCATCTAGCGGAGCACTGGCCATTGTTGACAGGTCCGAAATTTGTTTCTTTTTCGGAAGAAAAAGTAAAAAACTGGAAGGTACAACACACTAAAAAATAATAAAAGAGAGAGCACAGTTATTTATTTCAGAACTAGGCGAGTGAAAATAAGACAATCTCTTATAATAAATTTAATCTTTATTCATACTCAGTTTATGCTGGTAAGGCTGTCTCACTGTCAACATTAGATGTTGCGTCTAATTGACAGTGCTCT
Organism: Locusta migratoria; assembly: GCA_026315105.1. Classification (NCBI taxonomy): domain Eukaryota; kingdom Metazoa; phylum Arthropoda; class Insecta; order Orthoptera; family Acrididae; genus Locusta; species Locusta migratoria. Next base: position 343,939,719 of record CM048745.1, read on the forward strand.
TCGTGGTATTGCCGGTTCTTCGGTTCTTGCGCCCAAATAATACTGTAGTGGTACAGCGGTGGTCACTGTTAAGGCAATGTTTTGTAGCGATAGCAGCCTGGGTGGGGGGGGGGGTTACACACAGGACTAAACTTAAAAGAGAAAAGAGAGAGAGGCATGTCTTCTTAAGCTACTGTTTTACGAAATCAATATTCCATACTCCGTTCCTACCTTATGTTACTGTTTGAAATCCTGGTTCGCGACTGGATCGAGTTGATATGGTATTTGTTAACGTAGCACGATACACCATCGGCGAAGAAAGTTTGGAAAATTTCTCAACATTCACTCGAAATTTCAGGAAGATTCGTAAAGTTTCGGAACATTATTGGATTCGCGATTTCCTTTCATAAAGGACACAGTTCGTGGTAATTAACGGTAAGTCATCGAGTAAAACAGGCCGGCTGCGGTGGCCGAGGGGACTGAGGTGCTCCAGTCATGGTCTGCACGGCCACTACAGTCGGGGATTCGAATCCCCCCTCGCGCATGGAAATTTGTGCCGTCCTTAGTCTTAGCTAGATCATAAGTAGTTTGTAAACTTAGGGACTGATGACCCCGTAGTTAAGTCCCATAAGTTCTACAAACATATGAACATTTGAGTAAAACAGAAGTGATATATGGCGTTCCCCAGGGAAGCGTTATAGGTCCCCTACTCTTCCTTGTGTTTATAAAAGATTTAGGAGACGATATGAATAGCTCTCTTAGACTGTTCGCGGATGATGCTGTCGATTATCGGTTAGTGAAAACAGAGGATCAAAAGCAACTGCAAAGCGATTCAGACAAAATTTCTACATGGCGCGAAAATTGGCAATGAACACTAAATAATGAAAAATTTGAAGTAATACCACTGAAAGAAATCTGCTGAACTTCGATTACACGATAAATCTGTCAAATCTTAAGGTCGTAAATTCTACCAAATACCTAAGAGTTACAATTACGAACAACTTAGACTGGAGAGAACACACAGAAAATATTGTGGGGAGGGCGAACCAAAGGTTACGTTTTATTGGCAGAACGCTTCGAAGATACAACAGCTCCACCAAAGAGACTGCGTACATCACACTTGTGCGTCCTATCCTGCAGTACTGTTGCCCGGTGTGGGACCCTCACCAGGTGGGACTGACGGAAGACATTGAGAAGGTTCAGAGAAGGGCAGCTCGCTTTGTTTTATCATATTGCAGAGGGGAAAGCATCATGGAAATGTTGCACGATTTGAGGTGGAAATCATTAGAAGAACGACGTTATTCGTCGCGGCGAGATCTATTTGCGAAATTTCAATCGCCGGCTTTTAATTCTGAATGTAAAAATAAATTTGCTAGCACCCACCTACTTAGGAAGATATGATCACCCCAATAAAATACATCAGATCGAAAACGGAACGATTTAGGTGTTCTTTCTTCCCGCGCTCTATTAGAGAATGGAGAAAAGTTATGAAAGTGGTTGATGAGTCCTCTGCCAGGCACTTAGATGTGAATTGCAGAATATCTATGTAGAGTAGTATTGCCTGTGGTCGAAAATCGACCAATTGTGTTTACAATGGGGATAAAATTTTACGTATCACGTCGGCGGCCTCGCGTGATTATGTTGGCAACATCAACAACACGATAGAAAATCTTTACCCATTAGTTCGAACCACATAGAATGAATGACTCGATTAGTGTATCGTACAGACCGTGAAGTAAACAAATGATGCTGTTCCTGCTTTATGGTTGACAGGTTCTTGTATGTACCCTCGTCCGCTCAGTAAAAATAGTTGCCATCCTAAAGCGAAGATTCCATGAGAAAACATCTGCGTTGTCAAGCGATTGGCTAAAATGAAGATACACAGGATTCTAACTATTCAGCATCTGTTGCCAACATTATCATAGGAGGCCGCTGGGATATTTGGTAAAATTTAACCGGCACTGTGAGGTATGAAACGGTATCTTTTACTTGTTAAGGAAAATGCCTGACACAATAACAACAAATAAAAACGGAAGTATATACTTCTGATCCCATTTTCGAATTATATAACTTGATTAGCCTAATATTTGAAATGGGACTCCAATTTGGGGGTTTGTATATTTATACAACGCCAAGAAATAATGTTATTTCGGTACTGCGATATTCAGAATTCCAGAGCTGACAACATGTCGACTTCGGACCCGTGCACCGCTACATGCCCCTCCCGGCGCGTCATCATTTATATCGGCATTCTCATTCTCGACTTCGTAGTTCCACCCGAGCACCACTAGATGCCTCTCCCGTCCTTTAACCACTCTTAATCACTGCGAAAATGAAGCATTTGAACGGCACAAGATAGTGAGTTCGGAGCACTCCATGTTTCGATATTCACTTATTTTAATACGTTATTTTAATCATAGACCATAGATAATATAGACTCCGCGTGACGTCATCACACTGAAACCAACATCTAAGTCACGTGACTCGGGGCAGAACACCGTTCTCATCATTACGAGTAATGCAAAATATAGCTGAGAGTTGAAGTTCTTATTCTTTGTAGTGGAAATTAAGCGTATATTTGAACAATAAAACGTATTAGCGTATTCTTATTACATCTTTAGTAGTAAAATTAGCGTTAGTTCTCAGCAGTTGCAAGAATTAATGCGATAGTTATAGTTTTCACATGTGCCTTGATGAAACGTATTGACAGTCTTTTTACAAGCAACAGAACGACAGATTTTAAGCGAAATATTGTTGTCGTTGTACGGTGAGTCTTTTAGTTTGCATTTTACACTGGAGTAGACGAACAAATATCAGTTTGAAGCGAGCATCAGCTTTCTTTACGATTCCTCAGTAATACATGTAAAATGTGTCCTTGTGCTTTTATAAGAAATAAAATGTGTTTGCATCCATATTTCCAATTGTAACAAAATACAATCGTGTATATTTTAAATGTGTTTGCATCCATATTTCCAATTTTAACAAAATACAACCGTATATATTTTAAGACTTTTGCCGCAGAACGTGAATCCAAAACGTAAAACAACAACAATATTGGCTGTTTACATTAAATAATAATGGAGCGAGGTAACATCATCGATGTACTCTACATGATGTGACTATGTAAGTATAGTTAATTATTTGTATGAATGTTTAGCTTTGTATAACGTTAAAGCAGATTTGCACCAGATATGACTTACTTACTGACGTATAAACTTGCTCAAGAGCAGTTTGAAGTATCTTTCCATCGATAATGACAGTCATATTTTGTAAGAAGTAAAGGATTGATGGCGTAACACAAACACCGAGGATGTTTACTTCTGTTGCTCCTAAAAATAACTGGCAATACGGTAATTTTCACCTGGGCACATGTTAACAAGACAATCACTGAATTAATACTAATAATAAGATGAAATTACGTTACCATTCCTAATAGTTGTGTACTAAGAATATGAGAAGTAGTTTTATTGTTACAAATCACCGCTTGATTTCACCTGTAAATGAGAAAAACTGTTGCTCATAATGAGGAAAACTCGGTCATGTAACTCCGGACAATTTTAGATGTTGGTTTCAAACCACAACACGCAGAGATACGGACATGCGCAATCTATGTTATCTTTGGTCTACGATTTTAATAGTGCAGATGCGCTGCATTACAGCGTCTTTGGTCGAGGCAAACAATCAGTGAGCTGATTGTTGGAGAATGTAGAACTTGATCCAAGCTGTAGATAGGAAAATTTCTACTTCCTTTTTCCACTTTTAATGGCTAAATGCACAGATAATATTTATATTCGCGAAATCTACGACAAACAATCTTTCGAATTATGTAACTTTTATTGGCCTTCTTGTTAGGGTTGGCAGATCTCCGGGCGCCGCCCGGAGTGTCCGGGTTTGGAATGAATTCTCCGGGTCTACGGGGCAATGACCCTCATCTCCGGGCTTGAATGTAACCTTCATCTTGACTTTTTTTTTTTTTTTTTTTTTTTTTTTTTTTTTTTTTTTTTTTTACGACGCTTTTTAAGTACTATGTTCATGTAACGACGATTTACTTCAAACTTAACGTAACTTAAACTAAGGACGAACACAACATCCATGCCCTAGGGGGGGGGGTTCGAACCTCTGGCAGGAGCAGCTTCGTGCACCGTGGCAAGACGCCTCAGTGCGCTCGGCCATTCCCGGCCGGCTCCTCTCTAGTGATTTTGAATAACTTTATATAAATGTAAATTTCTTATTGCAACAAAACGCTACTTTTCTATTCTTCCTCTGAAAACTTTTCGCTGTGGCGTCGGTAGTAATCGGCTAGCGCATTATTAAGCAAACATTGTTGCGGCAATATGTCAACTGGCGACGTCTATTATTTGTGTTCGTTCGTTCATTGTTTGTTATCAGTTTACCGGCAATTTTTGGAATACTCGGATCGTGTGTGAACAGACAAGCTTACAGTAACTCAGATTAGTGAGTAATAACAGTGAAATGAAGAGACGATATCTAAGTTCGTCCCGTGAAGAATGATTGCAGGCTACAAAAGTGTATTAGGTATTTGGCGCTCTTCTTGGTGACCAGTTTGCTGGGCCTGTTCGGACAGCCAATAACCTATGGACTGGGCGGTCACACCCGCCAAGGGTTCGAGTCCTCCCGCAGGAGTGTGTGTGTGTGTTTTACGTGTAATCCTGATTGGTGGGGGGGGGGGGGGGGCGGGGAATTGGCCGCAGTTGGGGCAGGGGAGGGTGAGTCATTGGCCAAGGGGGAGGGGGGTACGTCTGGTCTCCGGGCCTGCCTCGAGTTCAATCTGGCAACCCTACTTCTTGTACGAATAAATTAGTAATCTGTACCACAGTTTTCGTGTTAGCGTATTTATATAATGATAAGCTATTTGTTCCGACGCAGTTGTAACCACTATACCAATATAGAGCAGTGTTGTGGTACTCACCATCCCATGAAGGAAGGCGGCGGCGGCGATGCAGGCGAGGGCGCGCACCTTGTCAGCGGCGAGCCGCAGCTGCGGGCAGCGCCACATGGGCCTCCAGGGGGCAGCTTCCGCCGCCTCCCGCAACGGCGCTGCTGTCGCGTCCTCCGCCGCTGTTCGCCGTCTGCTCTGGGAAGCGGATTCCCGCGTGCGACAGCACCGGCTCTTCCTCACTGCTGGCGGAAGGTCAGGGCCTCCAGAGCTGCGCTTCTGTCAGCCTGCGCTGCACTTCTCCGCGTATCAGCTGTCGCCAGTCTTCTAACCGCAACCGGGCCTCCGTCCACTGCACTTCACTGTATCGACTCGTCTATTATTTAACACTGGCAAACAGGGGCGACTCGCGGGCACTGGTTCGACCGTCAGGCTTCCGAGTTTTAATCTCTGCAGGTCAGTTTCACTTGACCGCTTAACAGAGGGGAGAACAGCCTTTGGACTGGAAGCTTACGGGTTCGCACAGAAAACTCGCATCGCGTGTTCAATTCACACAGTCACGAAACACTCTCGAATTCTGTCGGTTTCTTCATTCGATTGAAGTCCACTGATGGTACGTGTATTGTATAATTATGAGTAGCGTAATGTATCAAGAAAAGGAAAAGAAATGTAATCAATCTTCTTGGCACCGACGTTCGTTGGCAACGAGAAAAATTGTGGATTATGTAGCCACCGTCTGGTTTTGCAAACAATACTCTTTGCGTGTTTGAAAGTACAGAAATAACCTTTTTAAATAGCGATACTAAAAATTGTTAAGTAACAAATGACGTTGCAATTGTCCAAAGAGGCAGAAAGAGAGCGAGAAGGGAACAGTGTGTATACTGAGAACTCCGCTAAAGAAAACGCGTCAGGCTTTAGTTATACTAAAACAATCGCCGATTACTGTTTCACTGAACTGCATACATGATATAAACAATCACGACCCGTGCTCCGAATCAGTCAAGAGGTCACGTGTGTTCATGAAACACACACGTTTGACAGTCGATTACTGATCTTCAGGTACCGTAAGATCTACTGAGACACTGTCCACCCTTCTCGTTTAATTATTTACACTTACTCGAAAATAGCGAAGTAATTTGTTCCTGATTCTCGTGAATTTTTGAGGCACAAATATGATGTACGTTTATTATAGATAGATTTTTCCTTGCGAAATCTCATTTAGTTGCACGGAGAAAAATCACCGTCTGGTATCACAGCGAACCGCACACGTAATACAATCAATCATAAGAGGTGCACCCAATCAGACGGTATTGCGGCAACTAGGTGTAATATATCTCATGGAATACAGGTTTGAAAGTTCAGATCCGCTTATTGACTTCGGCCTTCTCGCACAATTATTGAAACTCACTCAAAACACTAAGTAGTTTTCTTCTGAGTTTTGTCAGTTTTGTAGCCTGAATAACGATGCATGTTTATTATATTTCGAATCCATCATGCGGAATGTAAACCATTATGCTCGGAGAAATCACTGACTGACACTTTAAGCACCGTTCACACGTATTTCTGCTGGCAATAACCCGCGCCGGTAATGTCTGAAGTAAATTTGCTTGATAGTGCACTAAACTGACCACTGTTCAAGATTTCTGGTGTCCATAACCTAGCGAGCACAACAATATATCGGGGCGCGTGTAGCTCGTTCTGTTCTCACTGCAGTCCATTGGAAAGTAAACAGATGCACAGTGGACTCTTGGAGCTGTCCTCCTCTGGAACTGAGTAGCGTACAGAGACTTCAGGTGTCGGTGACGGGCGTCGTATCGGGGCGCATGTATCTCGTACTGTTGTCACTGCAGTGCGTTGGAAAGTGAACAGATGCACAGTGAAGTCTTGGAGCTGTCCTCCTCTGGAACTGAGTAGCGTACAGAGACTTCAGGTGTCGGTGACAGGCGTCGTATCGGGGCACATGTATCTCGTTCTGTTGTCACTGCAGTGCGTTGGAAAGTAGACAGATGCACAGTGGAGTGTTGGAGCTGTCCTCTGGAACAGAGTAGCGTACAGAGACGTCAGGTGTCGGTGACAGGCGTCGTATCGGGGCACATGTATCTCGTTCTGTTGTCACTGCAGCGCGTTGGAAAGTAAACAGAAGCACAGTGGAGTGTTGGAGCTGTCCTCTGGAAGCGTACAGAGACGTGAGGTGTCGGTGACAGGCGTCGCTTTGACGGGTTGAGTACCGACGCGGTGGAGCGCGACCACGGTTCGCGAGTCGCAAGTGTTGAGGAGGCGAGGCGGCTGTGAGGAGGCGTGCGGCGCTACTGAGCGTCGGGCCGCACTGCTCGCGCAACTGGGGGGGGGGGGGGGGGGGGGGAGGTCTGCAGCGGCAGCGGCGGTGACGCTGGGCGCGTGGCCTTGCCGAGACGCGGAGTGAACGTCGGTACACCACAACACGGGCCGGCCTTCCCCCAGTACCCCTCGCCAAGGTCGCGCCGACCTGAACCACACCTTTTTTTGCTCCAGTCTCCGAGAATGGACCGCGGAGCAATCAGCTGCGTAACCACTGACAGCTTCCACTACATTTGCCGCTTCGACGCCTCACTTAAGACACACCCGCGCGGGGATAGTGGGAACCACCGAGTGTCGGCGGATGACGCCCTGCACGCGCTGCAACTCGCGATGGCGGAGGAGAGGGCGCACTAGCGCGCTGCGCTGGACGCTGCTACTCGCCGCATAGCAGACCTGGAGCGGGAGCTACACTCGGTGAAGACTGCTGTGGCGGCCCTCAATACCCCCCCACAAGCGGGGGTGGCACTGCGGGCGGCTGTCGCCACACAAACCGGTGGCACGCTCGCACCGGTGGGCGCTGCCGCGGACCCTGCCTTAGTGCAGTCTGCAGGGCAGGCGCCAATGGACACGACGGCGCCCAAGGTGACGGCCGCCGCAGACGACGAGGAAGCGTCGGAGGAAGACGTCTCGTACTTAGACATGCCCAATAAGTACGATGTAAAGAAGGTCTTAACTCCAGCTCCTCGAGAGCGTGCGCAGACACGAGTACGACAATGACGCCCACATTACCCTTTTCTACCGAAATCGCAAGTACCACCACCACCCCACCATCCAGTACAATTACCAGAAGCGATTCAGTGCCCTATTTCGCGGTTGGTGGGCTGCCAAGGCTATCATGAACTTAACAATCATTGTATTTTCACGGAGGAACAATTCGACAAGTGGCTCAAACTGCACAGGAATACCTCGACCGCCGCCGCGCCAAACGATTGGAGCGGCCGTAATACTCCATCAATCGGGGTCTCTTACGAACCAAGGGCATTGGCCCTTCGGCTCTCCAAGTACACCCCCAAAGTTTAGAGGCAAAATAAACATGTTAGCCTGTGTACTTACCTATTCCGTTCCTCTACGGAGTGAAAATTGCCGAGTAGGCGATGGGACTCCGTCCTACCTTGTTCCACCTTAATAAAAAAATAAAAAAAATTAAGACACACCCATGACAGCCCGTACGCCTGCTGTTGACTGCGTCCACCTGCGAGGCGTCTTCCCTGTTGAGTAGCGGATGGCAGCCCGATTATAGTGTTACTTGCGATAAATCATTAGCCCTTTCCCCCTCAACACTTTTTTCCCTAATCTAATTACGAGGCGCGTCCAGAAAGTAAGTTCCAATTTATCCTCGCTGAACCGCTGCGATTGCAGTTCCGCACATGGGCTGTAAACGATGTGAATCAAGGAGAAGAACGTGCGCCATTTGGAAAACGCTGTCAGTTACGTACGCTTTGTTGCGCTTGTTTGAAATGTCGGCGTTGATTATAAATCCCGCCGCCTGTGAAATCAGGTCGGTGATTCGGTTACTGAATGCGAGGAAAGTGAAACCAAGTGAAGTTTATCGGCAAATTTGCGATGTTTACGGACCAAATGCTATGAGTGATTAGATGGTGAGAAGATGGGTCCGACAGTTCACACTGCAAATGTGACGAAAAACCTCCCTGGGACGTGTTTGACCATCCTCTGTACATCCCTGACCTCGCTCCTAGCGACTTTCATCTGTTCTTACATCTCAAGTCTTTCCTTGGCGGTCATCATTTTACCAATGACGACGAGCTGAAAGAAACTGTTTCCAATTGGTTGAAGACACAGGCGGCAGATTTCTATGAAGAAGGTATACAAAACCTGGTGCCACGCTATGGCAAATGCCTGAAAAATTTCGGCAGTTATGTGGAAAAGTAGTTTAAGAGTTGTAGAATTTTGTGCAATAAAAATTTCTTCTGTATCTGTGTACAATTTCATTTTATTACCAAACGCAACTTACTTTCTGGACGCGCCTTGTATAAAGCAGAGTGTCCGTATGTTTGCATACAAATCTACAGTTTTGTTCCAATCTTTATGAAATTTTGTACAAGGAAGCTTCAATCCATGAGGACGGTCGCCGAGTGTAAGAATAAGGTACAACACAGAGTTCACGAGATATGACGTCATAAACAATGAGAAACACGGAAAACTGCTGCATTAAGCGACAATGCTGATCATTTTTTACTTAGCACTGGGCCGATTCCAACCAAATTTGGTACACATATTTCTTACGTCAGATAACAATTGCTGTAGGAGTACAAACCACGTACAACACATGGTTCGGGAGATATAACTTCATAAACAATAAGAATTGCAAAATAAATAAATAAATAAATAAAGACTGCCACATAATGCGGCGAGACTTTATAAATACACTATATGAGAATGAGAGTACTTAACGGCTTCCAACAAACTTTAAACATATTTTCAAACCATTATTAAACTTTTTCTCTCTTGCAACCACAGCAAAATGATGAAATGAAAAAGGTTTCTCGCTTACTACTTTTCCGATGTTCATGGACTAACACTACGGCATTCGGTATGACGTTACAATTTATAATTTCTACACTACAAATTATAGCCGCAGGAAATTTACACACAGTATATACACATATAGTTGAATGTGCCTTCTAAATTGTATCACAGTATGACATGTAGTTCATGATATATTAGCATATAAACAGTAACATTCACGGAAAACTACCCCATCAGGCAGCAAGTTTTAATCTATTACTTCTCTGCTACTAATTTTATTGCCAAGAGATTTTACAGACATATAGCACTTATACAAATGAATATAACCTGAAAAATGTCGGGAATAAATAAATAAATAAATACCCGGGCAACGCCGGGTTTTCAGCTAGTGGTGAATAAAGTTGAAATGTCTGTATACTTGATCGTAGTAGACACTGGGATAAATAATAAAAAAAAATTATTCCATAAAAATGTAGCGAGAAAACAATTACCACAATCGTGAGGGTCAGGTTTTATTTCACAGAATTATTCTCTGACTTTCTGCTATTTCTTTCATATTGTAAGTTACCTGAGGAACAGTTGTGGTGGTCTTCAGTCCGCAGACTGGTTTGATGCAGCTCTCCACGCTACGCTATCCTATGCAAACCTTTTCATCTGAGGATACGTACGGTAACCTACATCCTTTTGCATCTACATACTGTATTCTTCCCTCGGTCTCCCTCTGCGATTTTTACCCCACACACTTCCCTCTAATGCTAAGTTGACGACTCCTTTGATGTCTCAGAATGTGTCCCACCAATCTATACCTTCTCTTAGTCATGATATGCCGGAAACTCCTTTTCTCTCCAATTCGGTTAAGCACCTCGTCATTAATTAAATGGTCTACCCCTCTAAATTTCATCATTTATCTGTAGCACCACATTTCAAAAGCTGCTATCATCTTTTTGTCTGAACTCCTTATCGTCCACGTTTCACTCCCATACAATACAACACTCAAGACAAATGTTTTCAGAAAGGACTTCCTAACATTTAAATTAATATTGGATGTCAACAAGTTTCGCTTCTTTGGAAACGCTTTTCTCCCCATAGCCATTCTGTATTTTATATCTTCTTGACTTCGGCCATCAGAAGTTATATCGCTACCCAAATAACAGAATTCATCTACTACTTTTACTTTCTCATTACCTAATCTTTCAGCATTGCCTGATTTTCTAACATTACAATCCATCGCCCTCGTTTTACTCTTGTTAATGTTCATCTGCTATCTTCCTTTCAAGACACTGTCCATTCCATTCAATTCCTCATCCAGATCCTTTCGCAGTCTCTGACAAAATTACTATGTCATCGACAAACCGCGAAGTTTTTATTTCTTCTTCCTGAACTTTAATTCCCTCTCCAAATTTCTCCTTGCATTCCTTCACTGCTTGCTCAATGTATAGATTGAACAACATTGGGGAAAGGCTACAGCCCTGTTTTACTCCCTTCCCAACTTCTGCGCCCCTTTCTTGCCCTTCGACTCTAATAACTGCTCTCTGATTTTTGTATTGGTTGAATATAATTCTTCGCCAAGCTTTCTCCAAATCTACAAACACTAAAAACGTAGGTTTGCCTTTCCTTACCCTATCTTCTAAGATATGTCGTAATGTAAGTATTGCCTCCCGTATTCCTACATTTCTCTTAAATCCAAACTGATCTTTCCCGAGGTCGGATTCCATGAGCTTTTTCCATTCGTCTGTAAATAATTCGTGTTATTATTTTGCAACCATTGCTTATTAAACTGATAGTTCTGTAATTTTCACATTTGTCTGCATTCGGTTTCTTTGGAATTGGAATTACGATATTCTTCTTAAAGTCGGAGGGTATTTCCGCTGTTTCATACATGTTGCTTACCAGATGGAGAACAGTTATTTATTTACTAGTTATTATAAAAATGTTACATAGATTGAAAATCATATTCTGTGGCAAAAAATTTAATAATCACAAAAATGTTATCTCTTTTGAAACACAAACTTCATGAACTGTTGTCCCTGAAGATTTCCCTGTCTTTGCAACACTATACATATTTGTATATTTCGCTGCCTCTTCAAAAAACCTATCACTGAAGTATTCACAGAAATATTTAGCAGGAGTTCCAGTTGGTAAAGGACTCTAGAATTAAAAAGAAGATATTTTAGTAAGAAAATGGGAATGATATATGAAATAGGTAACTCAGATCGCACCTCTTTGTCACTGACCTCTATAGCACTGTAATTAATTTTTGGTGGATGACAATTCTGAACAAAATTTGATCTCCGAAAATGTAGTAGTCTGACACTGGTGGGAACGCCTGTGCTCATCAGGTCCTCCTTCGGCACTCAGGTCATCATTAGTCGAGTCGTCTGCATGCTGACTACTTGAAGGAGAAGAAACAAACTCGTCGTCTTCATCTGACTAATTGTCACTCAAATCCGAATCCTCTAATACACAACGAATTTGATTGTTTGACAAACTCGCATGCAATAACGAGAATGTGCAAAAAACTTTCCCATTAAAAACTGTATGAAAAGCAGTAATAAAGGAAGGCCAATGACACAATCAACAACACCCAGTCTAGGATGTAGTTACACAGTCAACACCTAACCCGCACAATCGTGCTAGTCCAATTTAACGCAAAATTACTGTGCAAAGATATGAAGTTACTAATAATTATCAATATCACAACGCTGTACACGCTATTACAATAGCCAGATCCAGCAAATCGCCGAATCAATTCAATTTAACTTAATTATTAGCTACTAACCTGGCGCCGGCATAATGCGCACTTCTCGATCAACTTAAACAACATGTGCTGCAATCTGTTTGCGCCGAATGTCAACATAAACATGAGAAACGCATAGCGCACAACATGCACGATCGTTATAGGTCGGTTGGAAGGAAGGCAAGAGATTCTGTATGTCGTAAAGAAATAAAAACCGAAGCCGCACGATCGTGTGGGCGCGGGTCGAAAGGGTTAAGTTCACATGTTTCAGCAATGATAAATGACTGCTAATAAGTCGTACAGATAAAGCGCCGATTTCGATAGAATATTTTCGATTTCAGCAACGGTTAAGTTTGTTGGCAAGGAACACTACAATCGACAAAATTATACCCACTACATGTTAAGAATCACATTGATACTTATTCTGTATATTACTGATTCTATAGGAAGTCAAAGGTACAATTCGCCGTCGAGAATGATTTACCATCGTCTATGCATCGGTTAGGACGGTATTACACGCTCATATTTCTTTGTCAAAAATTTACATCATATATTTATATCATAAAAAATGGATAGCGTAATAGGCAACTTTGACATATCTCTGCTTTCGTCAAAAAATATGATCATATCTAGTGCTTCGCAGTAGATTTGATCATAAAAAGTCGTTTGTATTTTTTTTTTTTTTTTCACTTCAATGCGAAATGTAACCGCTTGGAGCGCTAGCATCGCTGTAGCTCTTGTACCGCGCTTATTTGAAAACAAACCTCCGTGTTTGAATGAAAACATGACGTCGAAGTTAATTTGGTGTATGCCGTCTTCGACAAAATTAATCGAACTTTCTTAAGCAGACGAAGCACTGTATAATCCCAGACACTCTGATTAAGAACAGATTAACCATTCATTGCCAGTGTTGTTCCTGTACAACGTCTTAAAAGTTGATTTACACCGTATTTTGTGCATCAGTCCTTAAAGTTGCATTTTTGTTGATGAACAACTTGCTTCTAGTACGACATTTTGCTGCTCAGTACGGCGTATAACCACTTCTGAGACATTAATCTGTCCATCTTGGAGGTTGTGTTGCGTTGCCGTCTGTACGTGGCTGAGAGTGTGAGCGTGAATGTGGTTCCTTTTATTTTATTCCAACAGTGAACTGTCTTGTATTTAGTGCTGTGGGGACGATTATGCTAGTATTATTGATTTGGCAGTGTTAACTGTCAACAAAATAACGTCCATGTGATAAAATACCTGTATACAAACGTCTGTGTTGTGCATGAAATATGACAGAAACATCAATAGTTCGACCAAAAACTTTAAAACATATTTTTATGTTTACTGCACTGTATTAATAAAGAAAACACTGAATCATATTTTTTCCAAAGCTGATTTCATAATGTGGGACAGAGGGTTAAGGAGAAATCCGTCCTGGCTGTACAGCCGAGAACATTGACAAGAAGATTAAAGGCCTCGTGTATTAATCAACTACAAAATTAATAGAAACATACGAAGCAGATTTTTATGAGCTCTCCACTCTTCTCAATATAATAATAATAGATGCTGTTCCTGCTCTTTTAACACGTTGTACATCACGGCAAAACCGTCGGACGTTTTATTCCTGGCTCTACTATACGAACACTTCGCCAAAACTTAGTAATATGGCGAGGTAGGCTTCACTTTTTCAGCGTTAGGGCGTATCCCTGTATTCTAACCTCCTTGGTTAGTTCGTTACTGCCCTGTCTTGAGATAAGACGTATGTTCACTCAGTTTATTAATCTTAATAAAACTGCGTCTTCAAAGTTATTTGCCTGCAAATATGTGTTTCGATACATAATATACTTACCGTTATTAATATGTGCAAAAATTGAAGTTTATAATTGTAAAGGAGAGAAGATCAGTTTTTTTCTTCGGTGAGATCTAATTGAAATTATATAACTGATAAAAATGCATTCAAGTATTAAGTGAAGTGTATCTGATACATAACGAGAAGAAAGATCGATTATATGTTTTGACAAACAATAAAACAGTCAACTAAAATTTCACGAAGTTGATTTTCAGAGTTTTATAGGATGTAAATGACTTTGGGACAATTCGTTAGGTTTATATCGAGAGTTAATATTTCGTTTAGGGATTTAATTCAAGGAGGTTAGAATACATGGACAGGCCCTTACGCGGAAACATTGAAGCCAGCCACCGCCATATTGCTAAGTTTTGGAGAAGTATTCGTATTGTAGAGCTAATGTTTTATGTCAGTTAAAACAGGAATAAAACGTCCGACGGTTCTGCCGTGATGTACAGCGTGTTAAAGGAGTGCAAATTAGCCGTTAAAAATTAAGTTTTCAAATATATTACGATGAGTATTTATTACTATTTATTCAAAAAAGTATATTGTTTGAATTTTCATACTTTGCAGTGACTGTCATTTCAATGCATTAACAGTAAGAGGGTCGACTTAACGCATAGTTTTAACGGAGAAATAGCATTCCGAAACTGACCAACTGACGTATGTGCTCTCTCTTTATTCTAACCTCCTTGGTTTAATTAAATTTTTTGTCTCTGATTGATGCGGGTGTAGGAATTGAAATTCGAGTTGAAAAGTGATATCGCTCGAGTTTCCCGTAATGAACGTGAAACTGTTAGTTTAAATGCTATTTGCCGGGGTTCGAATCCCCCCCCCCTCAGGCATGGATATTTGTGCCATCCTTAGTATAAGGTAGTTCATAAGTAGTTTCTAAGTTTAGGGACTGATAGCCCCGTAGTTAAGTCCCATAGACTTTACAAACATTTGAACATTTGGCCGAGGTGACTGAGGCGCTCCAGTCACGGTCAGCACGGCCACTACGGTCGGGGGTTCGAATCACCCCTCGGGCATGGATACTTGTGCCGTCCTAGTTCGTAAGTAGTTCATAAGTAGTTTGTAAGTTTAGGGACTGATGACCTTGTAGTTAAGTCCCGTAAGCTTAACAAACATTTGAACATTTGAACATGGTTGTTTGCGTCGTCTTTAGTAGAAGGTAGTTCATAATTAGTTTGTAAGTTTAGGGACTGATGACCCCGCAGTTAAGTCCCTTAAGCTTTACAAACATTTGAACATTTTATTTGCTATTTGCCCGCGTCCCATAACACAATAGGATTTCAAAAGTTCGTGCTGACACTTCCGGGCTCACAGACTCTCTTCGCCGAGGTAGATGTAGCATACGATGTACCAAGGCTGTCCTCACAACACGACGATCATGGCGGACGTCTGTACTGCGTTGACGTGCAGAACCTCTTATACGGATGTGAGAATGTTCACGTGACCACATCATCGTTGCACAACCTAGCAGCACGGCAAACATCTTGACAATTCGCCGAAAGGAAAATCCCGCCACTCCGAAGGCCAAGGTGTGACCCCTTCAAACTCGCTCAGTTGATTGAAGGAAGTACCAGTGCGTCTTACAAAGAGACCACATGGGTGTCAGATTTTAGAATTGTTTTATATTTATGATTCGTGAAGTTCAGAACTCAGATAACAATTACCCAAAGCCATTCGAAGCAACACTCAAAAATTCTCGAGGAAATCGACTTTGAAGTTTTGCAAGTACACGGAAGTACCAATAATGAAATCAGTTGCACCATCTGTCGGTCTACGAGTAGCCCAGGTGGTTCCTGGCGCCGTGGCTCAGCACGCCCCGTCAGAGGGCTCAACGCTCTCTGTCTTAGAAAAAAAATGATCCAAATACTCAACAAACACCAGAAACAAACAATAACGAACGACCACAAAGCATCGACCTACCTCAATAAAAATAAAAAAATAAAAAGTGGTAGAGTTATGGCCTTACAACCATAGGGTCGCTGGTTCGAATTCCTGCCGTGACAGTTTATTTTATTTTCGTTTTGTTCGAACACTTACACAATTTTAATATCGAATGGTAATTTTTACGAGAAATGCACGTATTTTTGTTTATTCGTAATTTTTCATATCTTATAAAATGTTGTTAGTAATAATGATTTAAATTAAAAAAATAAGTTACCCTTTTTTACAGTGTTGGCTTCACTATTAGTTGACCTCTGTAGTCTTTGATTGTTCAGTTTGTGAACAGCTACGACGCTGTTTTTGGAAAATCATCTCCATAGTTATTTAAGGCTTTCCAAGCAGCTAACTTACTTAACCGTCGTTTTAGGTGACAAGTTGTTCAGCTCGTCTATTTACACATAAACAAAAAGTGACGTAACACGTGGAATTAGAGATCTCAAAATGTTTTATATAACTGAATTCGAAAACAACGATAAAATAACACTGCTCACCGGAATTCCAACCATCGATTCTATGGTTGTGAAGCCATAACGTTACCACCTGAGCTACACCGACAGATACTGCAACTCTTTTAATTATTCGAACTTACGTGAAAGGGATGCAGTGGTTGGAAAGGGAGTAAGACAGGGTTGTAGTCTTTCTCCATTGTTATTCAATTTGTACATTGAGCAAGGTATAAAGGAAAGCAAGGAGAAATTTGGAGAAGGAATTAAAGTTCAGGGTGAAGAATTAAAACATTGAGTTTTGCCGATGACATAGTAATTCTGTCAGATACAGCAAAGGACATGGAAGAGCAATTGAACGGAATGGACAGTGTGCTGAAAGGTGCATATAAGATGAACATTAACAAGAGCAAAACTAGGGTAATGGAGTGCAGTGTAACAAAATTAGGTGATGCCGAAGGAATTAGATTGGGAAACGAAGCAATAAAGGAGGTAGATGAGTTTTGTTACTTGGGCAGTAAAATAAAAAGTGATGGTCGCAGTACAGAGGATATAAAATGCAGAATGGCAATGGGTAGAAAAGCGTTCTTGAAAAAGAGAAATTTGTTAACATCTAATATTGATTTAAGCCTAAGGAAGTCCTTTCTGAAGGCATTTGTATGGAGTGTTGCCTTGTATGGGAGTGAGACATGGACGATAAACAGTTCGGACAGGAAGAGGATTGATGCTTTTGAAATATGGTGCTACAGAAGAATGCTGAAGATTAGGTGGGTGGATCGCGTAACTAATGAGGAGGTACTGAACAGAATTGGGGAGAAAAGAAATTTCTGGCATACCTTGACTAAAAGAAGAGATAGATTGGTAGGACACGTTCTTAGACATCAAGGAATTGTGAATTTAGCGTTGGAGGGAAGTGTGTGGGGTAAAAGTCGCAGAGGAAGACCAAGAGATGGATACAGTAAACAGATTCAGACAGATGTAGGTTGCCTTTCTTATGTGGAGATGAAGAGGCTTGCTCAGGATAGGGTATTGTGGAGAGCTGCATCAAACCAGTCTCCGGACTGAAGACCACAACAACACGTGTACTTGCAAAATCTGAAAGTTGATTTTCTAGAAAATGTTTGAGAGTTGGGTCGAATGGTTTTGGATGATTGTTATTTAAGTTCTGAACTTCACGTATCATAAATATAAAATCCGATACCCATGTGGTTTTCTTGTTATTGGAACGGCATCTGTCTTCTCTACACATTGATGTCACACTGACCCTTATGGCTGTTTACATTCCTTATTAAAGGCTACACATACATGCCGAACGATGTTGAAAGTGTGTGTGTGTGTGTGTGTGTGTGTGTGTGTGTGTGTGCGCGCGTGTCTACGTGTCTATATGACCAGTGATTTCCACTCATCCATTTAGTTATCGAGGCATGCTGTTGCTGCAATAAGCAGAAATGACGTTATTGCCAAAATCATGTCCGCAAACGGCATATAAACGGCAAGTGTATTTTCTCATACTATTATTTTTTTACAAGAAATTTGATAATTTACCCCATCACAGGCATCAATTTTAGGTAATGTTGAACGAACAGCAGTTTACGCTAGCTCCAATACTTACACAATAACTCACCAATAAAGACTTTTGTGACCCTTGTCCCAAGGTACAACCTATGGTTTCACCTCGGGACAGTGGTGGTTTTATCTTGGGACACGGTGATGTATTCCAATTTGTTAGTTTTATGAATGAAAAAATCGTATTGGAATTAGGTAGCAAAAGTTTGTTAGTCCAAATACAAGCAAGAGATGGTGGGAATGAAATATTAAATGAATGAAACCCACGACACACCACAGGAGCTGGTAGTTCTTTCACTATATTACTGCGATTAACAATGATGATGTTCTCAACATTAGGGAATACAAAATGGTTCTTTGCTTCCTTAAGAATTTCACAGTTACATCTTCTGTGCTTCCTAAAACTACTCCTGCATTTTAAACATTAGATCTGCCACTGATGTCAAATTTTACCAAGACCCAACTACCTTGAGAACAAGAAAGTGTTACTTTCCTAGATGGAAAGAAGGATGAGAAATCCTCTTCTTCAGATGACAAATCAAATATGCTACCTCCAGAGCTACTGCCAAGCTCGGGAATTTCTTCATCAAAAGAAGTGGAAGATGAAAAGTCCTTTGTCCATTTAGTGGCTTCTTTCTTTGGGAAATACTTCTGTTTCTTGTTTTCTTTTTTATTTTTCCTCTTCAAATCTTTGTTTTTCTGGTGTATCAGTGACAATCATACACCTTTCAGGTGTCCCAAGGTGCAACCAGCGAAGTGTCCCAAGGTAAAACCAAATACACAATAACAGAAAACAGTATCCTAACCTATGTACACAATTATATCTTTATAACTTGTGGCATCAATAACTTGCTTAAACAATGCCCTGCAACACTGTATTTAAGAAACATCTATAATGACGCTTAGCTTTAGTTCAAATGTTCAAATGGTTGTAAAGTCTATGGGACTTAACTACGGGGCTATCAGTCCCTAAACTTACAAGCTACTTATGAACTACTTACGAACTAGGACGGCACAAATATCCATGCCCGAGGGGGGATTCGAACCCCCGCCCGTAGTTAGCTTTAGTTCATATATTGTAAGGGTAGTGGCTAAATTTTACTTTCAAACACGTAAACTTGTAAAACTCCTCCTCAGATCTCAAACATCATCCAAATAGTATGTGGCCTACTACTCCCTCTGAAAATAGGCCTAACAACTTTACTTCATAGTTCTTACACTTTCCTCTAGAGTTCACTGCCTTTATTAAAAAGTGTCCCAAGGTAAAACCGTCCCAAGGTACAACCCTTTCCCCTAAACAGTTTCCTCCGTGCCAACCCACTGAGATTCGATCACGTTTATGGCGGTAGATAGTGCAGGGTGTCGAGCTGTTAGTAACGGCAATTCGACGCTGTACGACGGATATTAGATTCACGTGTAACTTCGTACCGTTCATGTTTTGCATTTTGGTATTCCTGTTGCCATGGGTTATTTGACCGATAGTAATTTTTTTTATTTGAGTTTACATATTGTCATTTTGTTATTTAGAGAGGGCGAGTGGAGCTGTGGACGCTACAGAATGGGGTGTGAAGTGGAAAACTGGAATATTTTCGACAAATCTCCTGTTTGAGTTCGACAGAGGTGCTGCAGTAGCGGAGACATCCAGAAACATGTCCGCAAGAAAATTATTTTCTCCATTTAAGTAGAATCGTTTTCATCTTATTGACTTTTCAAATTCAGTAAGACTTTCTGGAATTAATCAAGATCGTTAAAACGCATTAATTCAAAAATAATAATAAAAAATAGCAGATGAGGACACATTATCGATTACTAAAGTCTCTGTTATGTTTATTGAACTTAAGGAAAAATGTTACGAACTTTTGCACCAACCTAATACTTCTCGAGACATGTGTTAAAAAATTACATAAATGCATAACTGCCTAGAAAGAGCAACTATGTGTTTATACACTCTTTTCTCACCATTACTATCCACTGCAACACACAAGGTTGATGTGGTTGTTGGTTGCTGTACGACACATGGTTCTGGAGATATGAGCTAATAGACAATGAGGTGCCCGCGAAACTGCCTCATCAGTCACCGAACGGAAATAGTTTTGTTATCAACTGCACTATCCTTCAGCTGGAGGCGACTGCAGTTTCCGATGTGCATCAACAAAGGACAGAACCAAACATTCCGATATTGAGTCATTATCTTACAGCGAACACCCCCAGTTGACGTTGTGCACTCACGAGTTGGTTCTCCTGATAGTTTGTTTACTTATAGTCAAAAATGTTCAAATGTTTGTAAATCTATCGGACCAAACTGCGTGGTCATCAGTCCGTAGCTTACAAACTACTTAAACCTAGGTAAACTAACCTAAGGACAAGCACACACACCCATGCCCCAGGGAGGACTCGAGCCTTCACGGCGAGCAACCGCGCGCTCCGCAGCGAGACGCTTTAAGGCCAATTCACACTGTCCGTCACATCAACGTCACGTCACGGAACCGTCACGTCAAGTTGTATTCACACTGTCCGTCCGTATCCGTCACGTCAATTCGTCCATCTCAATACGCGGTGTTGAAAGTGAGGTTATGAGTGGCGATCTGTTATGTAGAAAGTCATAGGTTAATACTAGAGAGGGGGAACAACAACGCTAAATGTTATTAACGGCCAAAGAAAACTTTACAGTGTATGTTTTTGCCCAAATTTCTGGGAACTGAAACAACATTTCAAAACATCGATATCTATTTTCAAGCGAAAAAATAAAAAAAATATGAAGACGTCAAACCATACTTGTTAAGAGCATAAATAGCGCCTGTATACTTTAACCATTACGATTTGCTCGCTGACATTGTTAATACCGTCGTAAACAACTGTCTTTCATTAGAACTGACGTTTTCATTTAAAGTGTTATTTAATGAAAAATGCGTAATCAAATTTCAATCCTATTCAAATAAACAGTTTGCTTCAGTCGTTTCTGTTACAATGTTACGTAACATAAACCATTTTTTGGTTTCAGATATCCGACCTCGATTTTGTCAATTGACAAAAATATTTAAGTCGTCATGAAACATTGGAGATTTACCCCTAAAACGAGGTACAACAACAACACAAAGATGAATAAGACACATTTGGATATAAAAAGTGCAATCGTCGACTGCAACACGTAATTCGTGTGACGAAAATAGGTTAACTTCCGATGTTAGCAGACGGCCGTTCCGTCAAAACATTCTTCTCGAGAAAGCTTGACGGACGTTGACGTGACGTGACGGTCCGGTGACGGACAATGTGAATGCCGCCATTAGAAATACATTGCGGAATGTTCTGACGGACGGTGACGTGACGTGACGTGACGGACAGTGTGAATTGGCCTTTAGACCGCTCGGCTACTCCACCGCGGCTTATAGTCCCGACAGTAAAACTACAAACATTGTGCACAAAAAAGGAAGGGTTTAACGTCCTGTAGAGACGTTAGGCCATTAGAGACGGGAGATTGTCTACAAACAAGTGTTCTGAATATATATATATATATATATATATATATATATATATATATATATATATATATATATATATATATATATTCTTACTAAATTAAGCTGTTTTTATGTTGGACAGTTTAATTTATACAACTATTTTTCATCGCATCATTCATTAATCAGTTTTCATACACTGTAAACAAGGTACGTTTGATGGGATAATCTCTTCATATGATAGGGAGACCGGTCGACGTGCTATTAATCGTGACATGTATTCTGATCCGAGAAACACCGTATATTGCAAGTACTAAATTTTATAACGACGATTTTATGATAATAATGTAATCCATAGAAAATGTAACAGCTATGAGTGTATACAAACGCATTGCGAAACCATATTATTATAGTATCTGTGTATCGCGTTTTGATTACAGACACTAAACTGGTACACGATGATTTCTATGTGTGATGTTCGTTTAATGAGAAACGCACCAAACTCGTAAGTAGACAGTCAAAAACATATCAAGATTTATTTTGTCCGACTGTAGTACGATCTCAGTAACACGAAAAATGCAAGAGAGGCAGAAAAATAACACTTGGAAACGTCACAAAGATATTTATGTTAACATACATACTTGAAAATGAAAGTGAATTCTCGAAACGCTTTGTGTTAAACATGAAAATAAAGGCGGCGTTTATGCAGCTATCTATTATTTAAATCATTTACGTGATTTGCAAATCGCACCATTGTTTCCTTCT
The DNA here is from genome assembly GCA_026315105.1 of Locusta migratoria. Classification (NCBI taxonomy): domain Eukaryota; kingdom Metazoa; phylum Arthropoda; class Insecta; order Orthoptera; family Acrididae; genus Locusta; species Locusta migratoria. The sequence goes on from CM048745.1 coordinate 343,962,175, forward strand.
ACTCCAGTTCTAATATTGTTTTCAAATCTCTACTATGCTTAATTGATATTGAAGTTTAAATGCAGTGGAGGTAAGCTGCACCCATGCCTAACGATTAACACGATTCACGTTTTGTGGGTCCACATTTCTTTCCTTTCTAGACTTAAAAAAAAAACTCAAATGTTTGTAAAGCTTGTGGGGTCATCAGTCCCTAAACTAACAAACTACTTATGAACTAATTTATACTAAAGACAACACAAACATCCATGCCCGAGTAGGATTCGAACCTCCGACGCGGGAGGCCGCGCGATCCGCAACGTGGCGCTCCAGACCGCTCGGCTGCTCCCGCGCGGCCCTATATAGATCACTCGTTGCCCTCGTTATTTCGAGGATCTCGACTGATTTACATTGTCCTAGGCTTAGAATTGTCGGTTAAATTATGACGCTATGGTAGTCCTTATTATTTTTTACTTTAAGAAGCCCAAAGGCAGAGAACAGACTGAGAATAATGAATTGTAGTTCCTTGCGGATTTAGGAAGTTTTTCTTTAAACTTTCGTAATTGTGAGCAATGTATTGATAGTAATTGTTGCTTGTATGGGACAACGGTGAGTCTGGGATAGTTTCGTGTTTGTGTGTGTGTGTCAACGAGAGAAAGGAGAGTGGTTGTGGTGATGGGAGGAGGGGGGGGGAGGAGCAGGGGAGGTGAAATCTGATGCCATCAAGTCGCCTGCTGCTCTCGAATAGCACCGAAGTGGGTCGCAGAGCTTAACGACCCTGTGTCGTATGCAAGCACTCCACGAGCGACTCCGAGCGAGTTTGGTGTCTGACCGAAGACAATGGTGCAAAGTATTCCGCTCAGGGAATTAACGCTATCATCTCTTCTCTCCTCACCAGGAAAATAAAGAAAAGTTACATCATAATATTTCAAGTTAGCTAACTTCGGTGCCAGGTTGACAGGTTCCACATCATCGCACCTCCGTGACAGCGACCTCAGAGGCGTACCGAGAAGCTAGTATAAAAAAATGTAAAATTATCCAGTTTTATTAACAAGACTAATGATAATACGTCGGTACAAGACACACATCTTTAAAAAAGCGAAAGACTAAAAATTAAATAACTACTTACCTAAAATAGAAGTGTAGTTGGCAGAATACCATTAGAACCATGGAAGTAGCTGTAGACCCATATAAACAGAAGAATTTATGGTCTCTTAACCGCTGTCCTTACGTACATGCGTTATTGCCTGTGTCAGTTTCTCTATACAGCGTTTGTTGTAAGCCGACAATCATTCTTACCAATATTAAAATTTAATACCTGTTGCGTAACGCTAGCAAATCAGCTTATACGGGACTGGTTCAGGAAATTCCGGAACTTTTCCACAAATTTTTTCTAGGCTTACCTATTGCTTATCGCGCATCACGCTCAGTTAACTAAGTGCGTACCGAGAGGCTAATATAAAAAAGTAAAATTATTCAGTTTTATTAACAAGACTACGTCGGTACAAGACACACATCTGTAAAAAAAAAAGCGAAAGACTAAAAACTTAACTACTAAGTGTAGTTGGCAGAATACCAGTACAACCATGGAAGTAGCTGTAGATCCATATATACGGACGAATTTATGGTCTCTTAACCGCTGTCCTCACGTACATGCGTTATTTCCTGTGCCAGTTTCTCTATACAACGTCCGTTGTTAACCGACAATCATTCTTATCAATATTAAAATTTAATACCTGTTGCGTAGTGCTAGCAAATCAGCTTATACGGAACTTGTATAGAAAATTCCGGAACTTTTCCACAAAATTTTTCTACTCTTCCAGTTGCTTATTGCGCATCGTCTTCTTCGAAATCGCCTCCTCTACAGTTTAATACACCGCTTCCCAACGCCGTTACCACTCCTGGAAATAAGTCTTGGTGCACTGCTTACTGGATCGCGTGAAGAACCTTCTGTGAATTTCCTTTTATCCCGCCTATCGTTGTAAATTGTCGTGTTCTCAACTTCTCGCAGGGGACAAGTCTGGAAAGTACAGAGGATGAGGCGGCACAGTGAATTCTTTTTGTGCAATAGTGACGCAACAGCAGGGACGAGTGTACGGGTGCGTTATAGTGATGCAAGAGCGATGAGTTGTCTCGCCTCATTTCACGCCGTTTCCAATTCACTTTTTTTCCGCAGGCGTCGCAACACGCCCCGATAATACCATCGATTAACAGTCTTTCCCTGTGGCCCGAATTACTGCGGAGCCGGCCGCGGTGGCCGAGGGGACTGAGCCGCTCCAGTCACGGTCTGCACGGCCACTACGGTCGGGGGCTCGAATCCCCCTCGGGCATGGATATTTGTACCGTCCTTAGTGTTAGTTAGTTCATAAGTAGTTTGTAAGTTTAGGGACTGATGACCCCGTAGTTAAGTCCCATAAGCTATACAAACATTTGAACATTTTTGAATTACTGATGAACAATTCTTAAGTAAAAGCCATGCTGATGATGGCTTTGTCATTTACCCCGGCCTGATGAGCTTTTTTTTTTTTTTTTGTCTTAGGGAACCTTTCCCGACCCATTGTAAAGATGGAACCTTGGTCTAAACATCGTAATCGTAGACCTACCGCCGCGCGCGAACGGCCTCATGGTCTAAGACGCATTGCCACGGACTGCACGCCCACTCCCCGTCGGATGTTCGCGTTCTCACTCGGGCATGACTGTGAGTGTTGTCCTTAGCATAAGTGAGTTTAAGATTGAAGAAAGTACCAGCATCTGTGCAAAGATTTTTTTTATCCAGTTATGCGACCGTTTTCGATTTTATATTCGCATCATCTTCAGGCCCCCGTACGCCACCTACATACAATGGGTATAACAGAAGAGGACCCTAAATGTATGATCTGTGATGACGATGATGAAACTGCATCACATCTAATCTTCGAATGCATTGCATTGGAGAGTAAAAGGCACAGAACATTTGGGACAACCAGACCCGAAGAAATTGAGTCTAATAAATAACTGGTAAAGGGACTCCTTGCACTGTTCAAAGGTATTGGTTGGCTTTACTAGATATACAGGGAGCGATACCGCACAATAAACTTAGTTCCGGTGCGGGCAGTGGCGGGTTGGACCAAGACTGTTTGGCTTCACTGAAAAAATCAAATCAAATCAACCTAAGGACAAACACACACACACACACCCATGCCCCAGGGAGGACTCGAACCTCCACGGCGAGCAACCGCGCGTTCCGCAGCGAGACGCTTTAGACCGCTCGGCTACTCCGCCGCGGCGAGGCGTCTTCCCCTGTTGAGTAGCGGACGGGAAACCGATTATAGTAGTGCAGTGAAGGCTTTTACGACCGGCTGATATAATTGCTGTTGAATCTTCCGGGTTATGTGGTCGTGGTCGAAGAAACATATCTGCTCCTGACGTTTCGTCCAGAACTGCGCTGGACATCCTCAGAGGTACTACTGGTAGCGGTGAGTCTTGCCGACTAGTCGAAACGTCAGGAGGAGATATGTTTCTTCGACCACGACCACATAACCCGCAAGATTCAACAACAATTATAGTAGTGTTACTTGCGATAAATCATTAACCCTTTCCACCCTCAACACTTTTTTTCCTATAGGTGAATAAAGCTGAATTGTCTGCATACTTGGTCGTAGTAGACACTGGGAAACGATTACCGTTGAAACCGGTAACCGTAAATTTCTTTATACTGTCATGTTTTGAGTTGTCGTTTGATTTTTGACATGAAAGGACAAAGAATCCATTTTAAATGTTCTATTACTGAATATTACACAAGGGAGCTGCAGACGGTGCGAATATAGCACCGAAACCGTAATTGAATAAAAAAGTTTGCCTAACTCTGTCAGCTGTAGTCCCAATCCACTGATTATCGAGAGAATTAAACAATGTCAGTTTAAGTAGTTTGTAAGTCTAATGACCGATGACCTCTGTAGTTTTCGCCCTTATGTTTATATTTCTTAAGCTTATAGGACTTAACTGCATGGTCATCAGACTCAAACTACTTATAAACTTTCTTATACTAAAGGCAATACAAATATGCATGCCCGAGGGAGGATTAGAACCTCCGACGGGGAACGGCCTTGCGCATCGGAACGTAGCGCCTCAATGCGCTCGGCCACTCCGCCGCGGCTTTTTGTAGACTCAGTACTCATCACTATTTCTAATTCTTTTAAGGAACACCTGATTTGCGCGATCCAAGTGCTCTTTATTGATTGCGGAGCGATACTCTCTGTGTTCTTGACTTACGAGCCGTGGGACGAAATTGGAGATTCTGTGTCAGGATTTCATGACATGATCCAACTGAAATGTTAGATTCTTCTGCAACATCTCAGACAGTAACTTTTCGATTAGAACGCACAGATTTATTGACATGAGCGTCCTCGGTAGATAAAGGGCATCCTGGACGAGGGACATCTTCAACTTTTCTTAAACCGCGCGAACCATTCGTAACACCGAGTACGGTAGCACTCATCAGCGAGCATTCCTGTATCATTTTGTGTGTCTCTGTATAGGTTTTCCTGAGTGTCACGCAAAATTTAATGCAGACGCGTTGCACCTCTAACTCTGCCATCTCGAAATTCGCAAACTGTGCCACATAACGCTGTACTGAGAACAGTAGTCAACAATAACTTCTGGCAGTTGCACATTGAACATGGGCGTCTGCACTGATGACAACCGCATCATATGCAAGGCCATCCCGCTTAATCCTGGATTGTCAGAAGAAGACGATCTGCTACCAATCTCCCTACCACGCCGGAGGAGAGAATTAAGGCAACCGTTCGCGAAATGGTGGGTGCAGGGACGAAAACTGTCCGTGCAAACTAACTTGACATTCGGCGTGGTGACTGATTTTAGCGTCCATCATGCCCTCAGCTACCAGAGCCGTCTGAATTTGCACGGACAGTATGAACACTGGCCTAAAGGGCATGAGCAACAACGACAGGAAATAGAAGGACAAGATAATACTATTTTCACTGCGCAATTCGTACTGAGTAATCAGTTCCGATTTATCTCCAATAAAAATTCAACTAACGACTTCAATTTCACGCTTTTTTTTTTCAAACAACGGGAATGCAGATACTTATGGACGTTATTTTCGTCTATTAAGTCAAGGTTTATGCAACGTTCTATCAAATAATTGATACCATTTACTGGCAACACAGCTTTTCCCTGCAAATGGCGGCTTTCAATATGCAATTGCTGCGCTAGGCCCAGTGAGCAGTCTTTCGATTCGTTTCCTGATTATCGGTTTGTAGCAGAATAATAATGTCACAGATAGCGTATTAAATACGATATGCGTAAAATATTATCTGTTTCAACATTTTTAAATTTGAATGTTTGTTTTTAGGTACTCGATCATTTCGTACTTTGGAACACTTTTAAGTATTTGCAAAAATCGGTACATATCCGGAGATTTTTTGTGACTTCAGCAAAAAAAACTTTAACTCTCATAAATGCTGTGAAATACAAATCGAAGTGATGGAATGAAATGGTATAAGTGTAAGACAAAGGTGTCGTAGAGGAAACTGTAGAGGTAAGAACTGTTGCTACTCTAAGCTGAAGAGAAATGCTAAAGAGAGGAAAAGGCCGAAGACTGCGGTGCATAAACCAATTATGACAATATAAAACAGCAAGCCTACTAATGCAACGTAGACATATTTTTTATTACGACAGCCTTAGGGTCATTGCATTCTGTATTAGCTGACATACTTCACTAGTCTGTGTCTGCTTGATTGCCGTCCTATCTCTCACCCCCCCCCCCCCATCCTTGCCGTGCCATTGGTCTCCGTCATAGATATGTGCCTCTAACAGTGGAAACTGCATTCAATAAAATTTCATAGCCACATTTTCTCCATCTTTAATTTTTTAAGTACTTATGGTAACTTAATTTTGTTAGTTATATACGTCTTTATATGGTACCTGCTTTTACATTGTTTAACATGAACACGTGTGCCACCTGCCTACACCTTACGTTTACTTGGACGGTGCTGTCTGCTACTTTGCTTTAGTACATAGTTCAGCAGGTCTGTGGCGTTATACGATTAGTATGAAACTTTACCCCAGGCTTAGGTATGTACTTGGCTCCTTGTATTGTCTTTTTGTAACACCATGCTAACTGATGGGTATAATATTGCAGATTCTGACGATGATTATTTCGAAACGCGTCAATAAGTGACCATCACCACCTCATCACCACCTGTGGCCTTTATATTCCCACGGCGTCTCTAATAGCACTGTATAATAACTAACTAGGAAAGTACTTGAACTCGAACAAACAGAAATACCCCAAAATCGTATGAGAGATAATGTAAAGATCCATTATTGCACTAGTGGTACTCCCGCATCTGCAAAACTCTGCAGTCGTCCATTAGAGGCCTCTACGTGTGCCTTGCCACATTGCACTTTGACCTGTCGGTTCGCCAGTAGGGACGGTGCAGTGTGTCTCCGAAGTCGCGTTTTGTGACGTTATTTGTGTGGTGAAGCGTCAGATGGGGCGGCGATTGGTAATCAATCCTGCTAATCTATTGCGATTGATTAAGATGAAGTTACGAAGAACCCTGCTTCGTGAAGATGGTATTAGTGTATAAGATGACTCATTCGCATGCTTTCTCGTATCTGTTATGGTAGAGAAATATGAGCATAAGTTAGATACTGTTGTAACACCAACACATAATGATGATGATAGGGATGATACTGACGAGCAACTCACTGCAAGCGGTAGTGCTACGGCAAGTGCGGGAAGAGGCGATGGAAGCAGAGGCAGTGAATACCAACAGTCTTTCGGGAAGAAGGTTAAAGTTACAACTATCATCAGGGCTTTTGATGACAATTCGCTAGAGAACATGTACGATGGTTATTACATAAGTTATAGTTAAGATATGTGCATTGTGTATTGCGTCTACAATTACATCTACAGTGCTATCTAGAGCATGATTGCAGAGTTTTGCATAAAAACGCCACCCACCAGCACATTGAGGTGTACGTAGAGATTATGTAAGCAAACGTTCATACAGGTGTGTTTGTTCGAGCCCATGTACTTTCCTTTTAAGACATAATCTGCTCGTCTCAGCATTTCAGTTCCCATAACAAGAATTGAATGCTGAAGAAGATATGGCAAAATCAGTACGCAATACATTGCACATATTTCGTAATATTACTTGCTATTCTGTCAAATGTTGAAATGTTCGTAAATCTATGGGACTTAACTGCTTGGTTATTAGTCCCTAGGCTTACATAACACTTAAACTAAGTTAAACTAACCTAAGGACAACACACGCACACACACACCCGTTCCGCAGGAAGGATTCTAATCTCCGACAGCGAACGGCCGCGCGCACCCCAGCACGGTGCCTCAGTGCGCACGGCTATTCCGCCGCGGCGCTAGTCTATCGACGCGGCGAACGGTGTATTTGGGTGCAGCAGGTAGGTGGTGTTTTGAATGTAGTTGTGGCTTGAGAACGGGGCGCCATATCAGCTGATTAGATCGCGGCGAGACGCGTGGGACAGCAGCCTGCGAGGCCGCCGTGCTGCACGCTTCTCACTCGCCGCCGCGCCGTGTCAAGGGTGTGCAGTCAGTGTGTGGCCGCGGCGGAACAAGTGGCGCAACCGTAACAAACACACCGGACACTTCTCCGGGAGGCCGACACTTCTCATGCCGACATCTACACCGAAGGCCCAAACAAACTGCTACACCTGTACTTCAGCTACACGATCAGGCTAATCTACAGGCCGTCAATTCAACTATATTCCGAGGAATAACAATTAAAAACAATGTGATACCTTAATTTCTCCCGGCGAATAACAACTTCGAAAAACTTACGGGTATGCTTCCAGGTACCAAAATCGACGACCAGCAGACCACCCTGCCATTTTCAAGGCGAAACTGCAGTAAGTAAGCAATGTGCGACCATCTTTAAAACCTCGGTTTTCAATGAGTAAACAGGAGAGACAACACACACCGAGCAAGCAAGCACACAGCGCCGACACGACCAAAGATGAAACCGGTCAGAATATCGATAATAAACATCAGTTCTCGACAGATGAGGTCGGATTAGTTTTCTCCCTCTGTTTTTTGACAAGTGAGAGAGCAGAATCCCAAGCGGAATTTAAACAGAAGCCTCCATCCCTATTCATAAGGTTGTCACCTAGTTTTATTTCTATCGCCTCCTTGATAACACAGTCCCAGTAGTTGGAAGTGCATGCCAGAATTTCCGTTTCGTTGTATTCCATAGGCTGACCTGTGTCAAGACAGTGTTCGGCCACAGCATGTTTGGCTGTTGTAAACGTGTGTGACGTTTACGCTCAATACAACGATTCTCAACAGTCCTAATAGTTTGACCAACATATGACTTGCCACAGCTATATGGGATACGGTAGATGCCCGCCTTGCGCAAACCGAGATCATCCTTAACGGATCCCAACAGTGCCTTAATTTTAGAACGTGGACGAAACACACATTTTACATTGTTTTTACGCAAAATGCGATCAATCTTATTGGAAGTGCTGCCAAAGTATGGCAGAAAGGCTACTGACGTGGGTGCCGACTCAGTGTTATCATTACCAGCCCGTTGCACGTGTGGTCGATAGCGCAACGCCCTTTTTATACTGCCCTTCACCATAGCCATTCTGTCGAAAAGTTGCCACCAGATGAGACAGCTCAGTGGGTAAACTTTCCGGGTCAGAAATGACATGATCCGTATGCACTAAGGTTCTAAGAACCCCTTCACGTTGAGCCGGGTGGTGACAACTATCAGCTTGCAAAGACAAATCAGTATGCGTTGGCTTCCTATAAACAGCATGTCCCAACGTACCATCTGCCGAAATATCGGCCGTCGTCGATTTTGGTACCTAGCAGCATACCAGTAACTTTTTCGAAATTAAAAACTTTTGTGTCCCAGCCTCGTCGCCGCTTTTGTGTCTCGTTTCCGTCGTAGGTGTCGGTGGCCGAGTGGAATGAGACCGACACAGGAATAAAGATAGCACGCTGGTGCAGGTACGGAGGGGAGCAGCCAGAAACTAGAAACACTAGAGTAAATTAGAACGAGATATATATTGCACAGAATTTATACAATACTTAACTTTTACATAGTACTGCAGAATGTTGATACATAGTTGAGCTAGAGTCCTGCCTAGTGCCTAACTGATAGCCAAGTCTTCACTGGTGCCTATCTGATTACGAAGGTCCTAACTGGTTGCTATCTCAGTCCCAAGTGAACGATGTCGTTCACTGGTGGCCACGAGCGGAGTTGCCGCAGAGGGCGCTCGTGGCTGTCGTCGTAAGAACGCCGCGCCGTGCGTGCATGGCGGCGCGCGGCGAAAGTAAGTGGCGCGCACTTTGGACTTGTGCGACACCACAAAAACAACTTAAATTGGAAAAAATACAGAAAATATTGTATGGAAGGTGAACCAAAGGCTACGTTTCATTGGCAGAATATTTAAAAGATAACTGCCTGCACTACACTTGTGCGTCCCATTAAAGAGTATTGTTGGTTTTGTGGGAACCACACCAGGTGGGACTGACGGACGACTTAGAGAAGATGTAGGAGAGAAAGTGACGCGGAAATGCTGCACGAGTTGGGTGGAAATCATTAAAAGAAAGGCGTCCTTAGCGTAAGTTACTGTAAATTAATGTAAGTAGTTTTTAAGCGTAGGGAGCGATAACCAACATAGTTAAGCCCCTTAGATTTATAAACATTTGAACTTAAACTAACTTACTCTAAGGACAACCTACAAAAAATGTTCAGATGTTTGTAAATCTATCGGACCAAACTGCGTGGTCATCAGTCCGTAGCTTACAAACCATTTAAACCTAGGTAAACTAACCGAAGGACAAACACACACACCCATGCCCCAGGGAGGACTGAACCTCCACGGCGAGCAACCGCTCGCTCCGCAGCGAGACGCTTTAGACCGTTCGGCTACTCCACCGCGGCAGTCGAACCTTCGTCGAGAATGGCCGGCCACTCCGTAGCATGATGCCTTGCAGTGCACTGCCAATCTGCACGGCGGCTGTCCATACATCCGTAAGAGTACCAGGGGGCCGAGATCTCTTCTGGACAGCACGTTGCAAGGCACCCCAGATATGCTCAACAATGTTCATTCCAGAAGTTTCTGGTGACCAGCGGAGGAGTTTAAACTCGGAAGAGTGTTCCTGGAGCCACTATTTAGGAATTATAGACGTGTGGGGTGTCGCATTGTCCTGCTGGAATTTCCCAAGTTCGTCGGGTTGCACAACGGGCATGAATGGATGCAGATGAACAGCCAGGATGCGTCACATATCAGAGTTGTATCTAGATCACTCAGAAGTCCCAAGTTAGTCCAGCTGGACACGCCCCATACATTCACAAAGTGTTCACCAGCTTAAACACTCCTTTGCTAACACGCAGGATACATTGATTCATAAGGTTTTCTCCATATACGTTCATCATTTCGACACAGTTGGAAACGAGACTCTTCAGACCAGACAACATGTTTCCATTCGTCGTCTAATGTCCGCGCGACGCGTAAAACTTTGAGTCATGCAGACTGAAAGGGTATACGAACAGGCCTTCCCCTCCGGAAGCCCTTTCGATGTCGTTCCGTTGTATGGTTCGCACGCGACGCTTGCTGATGTCCCAGCATTGGACCCGCAGCAGTTTGCCGGTGGAGTGGCCGAGCGTTCTAATGCCGTCGGCACACAGGGCATGTATCTGAACGAGTGTGGCCAACGTGGCGAGTTTCTGACGTCACCACGTGCCGATCGCTCGTTGGCTACGCTTTCCCAACGTGTGGGGCCAGGGGGGGGGGGGTGTAAATTTGACTAGCGCGCTTTGCTTGTGTGCGTCACCTGGCAGCAAGCGCCGAGCAGTTGCCGCAGCTGCCTTATGTGAAACGTGCAAGGCAGGGAGTTGTGTTTTGCGCTCGCTCGTTTCGTGACCTGTTAAGTGTTCGGATAGAAAGTAGCTTTCTTGTATTAGGGAACAATTTTTTCATATATCGGCTGCTACGTTTGCGCTGTAACGAGTTTTCTTTATCTCTATATATAAAAGGAAGTGTCCCGATTGACTGACTGACTGACTGACTGCCGCGGTGGCCGAGGGGTCTGAGGCGCTCCATTCACGGTCAGCATGGCCACTACGGTCGAGGGTTCGAATCCCCCCTCGGGCATGGAAATTTGTGCCGTCCTTAGTGTTAAGTAGTTCATAAGCAGTTTGTAAGTTTAGGGACTGATTGATGACCCCGAAGTTAAGTCCCATAAGCTATACAAACATTTGAACATTTTGACTGACTGACTCGTCATCGCCCAGCCCAAACCACTGAAGATAGAAACTTGAAATTTGTGGAGGTTGTTGATCTTACTCTGTAGGCGTCATTTAAGAAACGATTTTTCGATATTCCGTCCGTAAGGGGGTGAAATAGGGGATGAAAAGTTTTTTGAAAATACGTAGCTATTTAGGCAATTTTGAAGTTAGAATTACAAAATTTCTGATTTGGATTCGGGGTTCGAATTTGAAAGACACATATTTCGGCATTTTTTGAAATTCGACAAATAAGGGGGTAAAATAGGTGACGCAAAAAATTAATTTTCAAAAATATGTTGCGGTTAACTCAAATTTTAAGCTACAACTACGAAACTTCGGATATGGAATCTTGGTCAGGATTAAAAATCCATGATTTTTACTATTTTTGGAAATTCAACAAGTTAGATGGTTAAATAGAGGATCAAAAATTCTTTTTCGAAACACATAGCTATTGATACAATTTTGAAGCTAGAGCTGCAAAAACTGATATTTGTATAGTTGGTTAGACGTTACAAAATACGTGTTTCGGTATTTTTGGAAATTCGACCATCAACGGGGTACAATTGGAGAGAGGGTGTTTTTCGAAAACATGTTGCTATTTAGGCAATTTTGAAGTTAGAACTACAAATTTTCGGATTTGGATTCGGGATTTGAATTTAAAAGACACGTGTTTCGGCATTTTTTGAAATTCAACCAATAAGGGGGTAAAATGGTGGACGCAAAAAATTGATTTTCAAAAAATGTTGCTGTTAACTCAAATTTCAAGCTATAACTACGAAACTTAGGTTATGGACTCTTGATCAGGATTAAAAAAGCACGTGTTTTGGTATTTTTGGAAATTCAACAACTAAGGGGCTAAAAGAGGGGATCAAAAATTCTTTTCGAAAACACATTGCTGTCAAGACAATTTTGAAGCTATAGCTACAAAAATTGGTATTTGTATTGTTCGTTAGAATTTAAAAAATACGTGTTTCGGTATTTTTGGAAATTCAACCATCGAGGGGGCTAAATTGGAGAGTGGATGTTTTTCAAAAATCTTTTGCTAATAAGGCAATTTTGAAGCTAGAACCACAAAAATTGGTATATTTCTTGGTCAGAATTAAAAAGACACGTGTTTCGGTATTTTCAGAAAATTAATCAATTAGGGGGTGAAATAGGGGATGAAACTTTTTTTTTTTTTTTTTTTTTTTTGAAAATACGTTGCTACGAAGCCAATTTTGGTGCTGTTAACTCAAATTTCAAGCTATAACTACGAAACTTAAGATATGGATTCTTCGTCAGGATTAAAAAGAAACTAATGGTGCATATCAAACAGCCTACGCATGCGAAGCAGCGGGGGTTCAGCTAGTCTAATATATAAAAATGTAGGCCTCTGTTTGTCCGTATGCTATGCCTGTCAATGTCATTCAGTCGATTGCAGTAAAACTTGGTCAGCTTATTGCATGAGCTAACGTCACGGTTATAGGCATGGTAAAATTTCGAAAATCGCACTCTAAGGGAGTCAAATCTTGATATTATATAAAACAGAAGCGTATTTTCTCTCTGCTTGTCCCTTTAACCTTCTACAACTCGAGAATTACTGAACGTATCGTGATGACGTTTCTTTCTAATTGTAGGTTTCACAAATGCCTAAAAAAAGTCCGGGAGAGCGTATGTCAAACTTTTACGAGTGAAGCGTATGTACAATTTTTCTCTCCTAAGGCGCTGGCGCCAGATGGCTTCAGACTACATAAATAGTTATTGTGGGAAATCTATAAAAGTTAGACATGTGCTCTCACGGACTTCAATTTAGATCTTTATAAGTTCTACAATTTAAAAAAATAAATAAATAAAAAATAGGAGGAAACAAACCTCATCACGATACGTTCAGTGCTTCTCGAGTTAAAGACCAAGTCGCAGGGCGGGACGGGTTAGCTAGTTGTTAATAATGTTTGAAGCTTTTCTGTTTCAGTCCTTTGTGTGTTAGTATACATATATGTTATGCCTAAGCATGTCCCACTGCTTAAAAGCAATGTTTTTTTTTTTTTTTTTTTTTTTTTTTTTTTGTCGAATGAGAAAAGAAAAGACGGAGAAATGTGTTCACGGCGGCCTTATAATACACCGGCTTGCTGCCGAGTGACGCAATACAGCGCTAACCAATGACAGTGAAGAAGCCCAAACTGGCATACCTTTCTAGTCTACGTTTACGTACCTTGGTGTCGGGCAGTATCAAGCATGCCAGATATTCTCAACGAGCGTCTGAACGATCACCAACAATGTGGCAGAACGCCCCCGACGTCACACCACATGGCTATCCGGGGAGGAGGGCAGCTCTTTTCGGTAGAGAGACGAAGACGCCATATAGGCGTATTTAATGGCTTATATGTATATAACTTAGGTCTTATGAGTGTATGACATTTCAAAGCAAGTAAAAGTAACTGAGCAAACCAAGAATCTCTCGAAAACCGGTCATTAGAGGTACTATTTGTTGGAATAAATGACTGAAAACGTCTTATGAATGGTTAAAAAATTCCCGTATTTCAGTAATCTCCTTTCCAAGGCAAGACTGACTGAAGACCTATCAACACGAATTATTCTTTACATCATTTGTTGTAATTATATGGCAGCAACCGACATATCTATCAGTAGTGTATACAACATGTTTAATACCTTCGTCGATGATTATCCGATACGTTAATGACTGTAGTGTAGGCAGCAAAGTGGTGGATTGTGAAACTGAAGCACGTCCAACGGCTGCTGGTTCAAGGTTCCTCGGAAGCAAATATTTTTTTCTTATTCTATTTCGGTCTTCTGATAGACTCAAGAACTTTCCTAAAAAATTCATAGAAGTATACTGCATAATATTCGATACTATGTAAACATAAGTACGTATCCTCTGAGGTGTGAGTTTGCTGAATTCGTTTTATGAACAGGACAGTTTTCACCTTACTTAGAGTAAAATACGCACTTTATTGTTTCACGTATTCCATTTTATACGTTCTTAACATTCTCTACTGAATAGTAAAATTGACTGTGTAAGAATGACCCTTGTTGTTGTTGTGGTCTTCAGTCCGGAGACTGGTTTGATGCAGCTCTCCACAATACCCTATCCTGAGCAAGCCTCTTCATCTCCACATAAGAATGGCAACCTACATCTGTCTGAATCTGCTTACTGTATCCAACTCTTGGTCTTCCCCTGCGATTTTTTCCCCACACACTTCCCTCCAACGCTAAATTCACAATTCCTTGATGTCTAAGAATGTGTCCTACCAATCTATTCCTTCTTTTAGTCAAGGTATGCCAGAAATTCCTTTTCTCCCCAATTCTGTTCAGTGCCTCCTCATTACTTACGCGATCCACCCACCTAATCTTCAGCATTCTTCTGTAGCACCATATTTCAAAAGCCTCAATCCTCTTCCTGTCCGCACTGTTTATCGTCCATGTCTCACTCCCATACAAGGCAACACTCCATACAAATGCCTTCAGAAAGGACTTCCTTAGGTTTACATCAATATTCGATGTTAACAAATTTCTCTTTTTCAAGAACGCTTTTCTACCCATTGCCATTCTGCATTTTATATCCTCTGTACTGCGACCATCATTTGTCATTTTACTGCCCAAGTAACAAAACTCATCTACCTCCTTTATTGCTTCGTTTCCCAATCTAATTCCTTCAGCATCACCTGATTTTCTTACACTGCACTCCATTACCCTAGTTTTGCTCTTGTTAATGTTCATCTTATATGCACCTTTCAGCACACTGACCATTCCATTCAATAAGAATGACACTAAAGTTTTACTAAAAAGCGAGACTATTGCAATAGTGTTTGCCTCATGTAAAAATTTTATATCGCACAGTTTGTCATGAAACTTTTATAATTCGCTGCACTTATTGACGTAACATGCAACTTTTATAAGAGTCTTATGTCCATAGATATTTTCTTGTTACTTATGTAGGCCTACATCACAGAACATAACGATGTATACACAAGTGCGGAAATAAGCGATTTAATGGAAGAAAAGCAGGAATTGCACTCTTTTGATTTCGTAATCAGTGTGATTCCAGAACCTGTTGCCGCCGACAACTGTCGCTGGAGCGCGCTGCGGTCGCGTCTAGCTCGTTGAGGCAGACGTTTCGTATGCACAATAGAGCTGGGTTTGAACATGACTCGAACTGTTCGAACAATTTACGTCATAGTTCGGGAAATCTCGGGATATGTTCGAACATTCGATAACGACGCTATCTAGCGATGTCAGATCGTACCATCACTACGATTTACAGCGATGATATTCATAAATATTTTCGTCGCTGTGCAGTAAACTATTTATAACGAAGATTGTGCCTTTAATGTATTATGAGTAATAATAAGTAAAAACAGCAACGAATTTAGGCTATACGTAAACGATAGCAATCGCGATTTCAAATTCTAGTGCTGCGATCTAGCGACGCCTGTTCGTATTACGAACACAGCAGCTCGTGCACTGTTAATTCTGTCGTCGGAATTACAGTTCATTTTTGTATGAATTATTTCAGTTATTGGGTATTAAACTTCTAATGTTTCTCTATTTCATCTCTTTTAATCCTGTTTCCAGGTGATTAAAAGGTGGTAACATTTTTATCTGTTACTGTACCGTATGAACAGGAAATGGAATTGTCTTTTGCAACCTATCACTTATCACATTAAACGTAATTTCTACTTATGGATTCACAGAGAAGTAACATACTTCCTTTTTCCTTCGACTGTTAGCTTTGCAGTAATTCTGTTATAGCAGCTGATACTTTGTTTATCAATGGATCAGATCTTGTAGTGATATCAGACAGGTCACTTATGCACTGTTTCAAACAAAATATACAGCTTATCGTAGTGGTGCCCATGTTTTCACAACCTATGAAATTTGTTCTGAGTAAAGCAATAGTGCGCTAACTTCAAAATTTCCGCGTACTGTTTGCAGATACGCAACGCGAGTCATTTGTTATCTGAGTGTTCGAAAAGTTCGATACTGTATCGAGTTCTCCGCTGTATCGGGAAATCCCGAACATGTTCGAGACGCCGTCTCCGAGCGTTCAACCACACGTTAGCCACACACTTTCAGATACACGCTGTATATGTTGACGGCTTAAGGTGACTAGCTACTGAGCGCGCCGCTGCTCGCCGTCGGATGTTCCAGTCCTCCCTCGGGCATGAGTGTATTTGTTGTCCTTAGTATAAGTAGTTTGTATCCCTAGGGTCTGATGACCGGAGTAGTTAAATCCCATAGACTTACGAACATTTGAAATTATGTTACGTTCATCTACATCTACATACATACTCCGCAATTCACCGTAAGGTGCGTGGCGGAGGGTACACTGTACCACTACCAGGCATTTCCTTTACTATTCCACTCCCAAATGGAACGAGGAAAAACAGAATGCCTATATGCCTCCGTACGAGCCCTAATTTCTCTTATCTTGTCTTTGTGATCTTTATGTGAAATGTAAGTAGGCGGCAGCAAGATCGTACTACACTCAGCTTCTAATTCCGGCCCTCTAAATTTACTTAACAGAAATTCACGAAAAGAACGTCGTCTTTCTTCCAGCGATCCCCAATTGAGTAGCCGGAGCATTTCCGTGACACTCGCGCAGTGGTCGAACCTACCGGTAACAAATCTAGCTGCTCGTCTCTGAACCGCCTCTATGTCTTCCTTTCAACCGATCTGCTGTGGGTCCCAAACACTTGAGCAATACTCAAGACGTGGTCGTACAAGCGTTTTATACGCGGTCTCCTTTACAGGTGAAGTTCATCTTCCCAAAATTCTCCCAATAAACCGAACTCGGCTGTCCGCCTTACTCACAACTGTCCTTACATGCTCATTCCATTTCATATCGCTCTGCAATGTTACGCCTAGATATTTGACAGCATCAAGAATCTCTCTATTAATGCTGTATTCGAACATTATAGGATTGGTTTTTTCTACTCATGCGCATCACCTTACATTTTTTTTACATTCTTCACACCAACTAGAAATTTTGTCTAAGTCGTCCTGTATGCTATTACAGTCAGTTACAGACGACACCCTACCATACAACACAGCATCATCAGCAAACAGCCGCAAATTACAACTTATTCTGTCCATCAGATCATTTATATAGATAGAAAATAATAGCGGTCCTATCACACTCCCCTGGGGCACGCCTGACGATAAACTCGTGTCTGATGAACACTCGCCGTCGAGAGCAACGTACTGCGTTCTATTACTTAGGAAGTCTTCCAGCCAGCCACAAATCTGTGTACCTATTCTATAAGCTCTTATCTTCGTTAGCAGTCCGTTGTGTGGCACTGCGTCGAACGCCTTTTTGAAGTCGAGACAGACACAATCTTCAGTCGTTGTTGGTCCCGTTCTTGCATGTTCTTCTTCCGGCCGCAGCGCTGTCAGATTTGTTGTGTCATCAGATTCACGACATTCCGGTGCACTTGTGAAATGGTCGTGCGGATAAATCCGCACCTCATCCAGCACCCCCTATAGAAGAAAGCCTGCGCACGACGTCACAACATGGCGGCGATGAGAGGCTTAGAGTCCTCTGAAAGAATGTAAACATTAGCAGTGCACGCTGTTTATAGTATATTCTTTCGTTGAGGAGTGTATTTATTAGGTAAATTGGTGTTGTGTACGGTGTGATCGCTATGCTGGACGATTTGTGTGTGTGAGAACAACGTGTGATCTATTTTTCACTGACAAAATGTGCCGAACTGTAGAGGACATTACGACTGTGGCCCAATAGTTACTGTCTTTAAACGTCCGGAGAAGAAGAAATGGATATCAAGAATTCCCAGGATAACTTGGCTCCTTCTTCAAGTTAATGAGTAAGTTTTCGTTTTTGTTTAACCTTTATAAAAGAGTTTAAAGTCATGACTGTTTACCATTGGATATTGCGATTCATTTTATTTACGTAACTTCCCCCATTAGCTTCTTCTTCTCTGGTCATTTAAAGACGGTAACTTCTGGGCCACAGTCGTAATTTCCTCTACATATCAGCACAGAACAGCGAAACGGCATTTTGTCAGTAAAAAAGAGATCGCATGTTGTTCTCACACACACAAATCGTCTAGCATAGCGATCACACCGTACACAACACCAATTTACGTAATAAATACACTCCTGAACGAAAGAATGCACTATACCCAGCGTGCATTGCTAATGTTTACAATCTTTCTTAGGACTCTAAGCCTCTCATCGCCGCCATGTTGTGACGTCGTGCGCAGGCTTTCTTCAAGTGTGTTCAAGTGTTTGTAAATCTATCGGACCAAACTGCGTGGTCATGCCGGCCGCGGTGGCCGAGGGGACTGATGCGCTCCAGTCACGGTCTGCACGGCCACTACGGTCGGGGGTTCGAATCCCCCCTCGGGCATGGATATTTGTGCCGTCCTTAGTTGTAGGTAGTCCATAAGTAGTTTGTAAGTTAAGGGAATGATGACCCCGTAGTTAAGTCCCTTAAGCTTAACAAACATTTGAACATTTGCGTGGTCATCAGTCCGTAGCTTACAAACTACATACACCTAGGTAAACTAACCTATGGACAAACACACACACACGCATGCCCCAGGGAGGACTCGAACCTCCACGGCGACACAGACAAATATATGTTACTCTGTGACGGCGAGCAACCGCGCGCTCCACAGCGAGACGCTTTAGACCGCTCTACTACTCCACCGCGGCAGGCTTTCTTCTATAGGGGGTGCTGCCTCATCGCCACCTCGGAGAAGCTGTGTCCCGTCCCTGGTGCGCTGACTATAGCACCGAGTTCAAACTCACTCAAATCATGATAACCTGCCATTGTAGCTAGGGCTGGGCAAACGGTACTCGCGTTCGAACATGCTCGGGATTTCCCGATACAGCGGAGAGCTCGATACAGTATCGAACTGTTCCAACACTCAGGTAGTAAATGTCTCGCACTGCGTATCTGCAAACAGTACGCTGGAAATTTTGAAGTTACCGGTCTATTGCTTTGCCCAGAACTGATTTCATAGGAAGTATAAGTACATGTAAAAAAAAAAAGCATCACCATGATAAACTGTATATTTTGTTTGAAACAGTGCATAAGTGACTTGTCTGATATCACTACAAGATATGATACTTCGATAAACAAAATATCTGCTACTATAACAGAATTACTGCATCAAATTACTGCAAAGCTAACAGTCAAAGGAAAAAATGTTGTTTCTGGGAGTATGTTACATTACTGTGAATCCTTCATAAGTAGAAATTACGTTTAATGCTGTAATAAGAGATAGGTTGCAAATGACAATTCCACTTCTTGTTTATACATTACAATAACAGATAAAAATGTTACCACCATTTATTCGCGTGGAAAGCAAGATTAAAACAGATGAAATAGAGAAAACATTAGAAATTTAATACACAATAAAGGAAATAATGGAAATAATTCATACAAAAATGAACTGTAATTGCGACCACGGAATGAACAGTGCACGAGCTGCTGTTTACGTAGTACCAACAGGCGCCGCTAGATCGCAGCACTAGAATTTTAAATCGCGATTGCCATCGTTTACGCATAGCCTAAATTCGTTGCTTTTTTTTTTATTATGACCTGCTACTACAGAATGCATTTCATAATAATTATTACCCATAATACATTAATGACACTATCTTCGTTATAAGTAGTTTACTGCACAGAGCCAAAAAGATTTATGAATATCATCGCTGTAAATCCTAGTGCTAGTACGTACTGATGTTGCTAGATAGCGCTGTGATCGAATGTTCGAAAATATCCCGAGATTTCCCGAACTATGATGTAAATTGTTCGAACAGTTCGTGTCATGTTCAAACCCAGCTCTAATTGTAGCATCAGCATTCGATCTGACGCCTGCTCCATACACCTGTCGTCTCACACAGACGTTGCCAACCGCAGTGCCGTCCTCTGAGTCAATGTATTGTGTCTACGTACGCGTGCCTACTCCAGTTTCTCTGGCTCTTCATTGTATGTTTACGTTGTTATGGTTTCCTTACAGCCATTGCCATCATCGTCCCCTTGGAAGGGCACGGACGATTTCTTAACCTATCTTTCGTCACTCTGATCTTTTCTCCATACGTAATAATTAAAAAAATATATATAACTTCAGTCTGTAGGTCGCTTTTATTTCTTTGAACAATACTCGTTTCTGGTCGGCTGCCCATGTTCAGATCTTTTGCACAAGAACTAGGAAATAACAATTCATTGTAAGCTTGAAATTTTAAGAGAATTAAAGGTATGTAAAAGATACCGGTTTTCACAATTGAAGACCTAACATTCTAAATGTGCTAAGGACCAAAATTGAAGTTCTGAGATATAGAAAAAAAACTGTATTGTTGATAGTACGAAATTAATCCACATAGTTTATAGTATTAAACCGTTTATTAACATCCAGTTAATACAAACTATACTGCAAATCAAGAGAAAATTGCATAGAATTGGCCAGAAAAAGAAAATTAAAAACGTGAAAACAGAAGGTGTCTTACACATTGCGCAGCAGACAATCCTGTAACTCGCCCCAACAATGAAATCGTCCACACTTTTGCCTTTCTTTAGGATGTTTACACTTTCAATTTCACTTGTGTCCTTTTGATGCACACTATTCCAGGTGACGTGATTTTAATTTGTGCAGCAGAACTGATGTGTAGCTTCGTTGTATTGATCACATTATCAGCAAGTCACTAAAGTCCCTTTCTTACATTCTGAGTGTTTTGAATGGGAGAGAAGGGCGTGCTGAAGTAATTACTTCTTGTAAATCATCCGGTACATAACACTTAACTACCTTCTTTCGCTTCTCTATTAAGGTAAAATTTTTGTCACAAGATAAGGAAACTGTGGCTTGAAACTAGATACTTATGCACTATACAGTCAAATAGACCACAAGCCCCTGCGAATATATATATATATATATATATATATATATATATATATATATATATATATATATATATTGCGCGGTTTTTATTTTGCCCACAGCAGTTGTCACTCCAAATCACAAGTTTCAAAAATCAAATTTCAAATGTTTGTAGAGCTTACGGGACTTAACTATGGGGTCATCAGTCCCTAAACTTACAAACTACTTATGAACTACCTAATCCTAAGGACGGCACAAATATCCATGCCCGAGGGGGGATCCGACCCCCGACCGTAGTGGCCATGCAGACCGTGACTGGAGCGCCTCAGTCCCCTCGGCCACCGCGGCCGGCAATCACAAGTTTCCTTTAGTTACCAGTTACATTGACAGTCCTTTTAGTGCTATTTAAGACATGATGCTATGTTGTTAGCTCCTTGAGACCTTTCACCCTTATGCCATAAACACATTGTTGCGTCGCTGTTGTCATGAGCATGAACACAGAAGTTGATTATCGAGCACATTTAGAAAAAAGAACGCTGTGGAGTTGACACCAATGCTGTCTGTCGGTGACTGTAAGAACCTCTTACATTTGTCATATGACAAAGCGCTTTTAATATAATACACGCGCATTGATGTAGCACCTTTAGAGCGAAAAAAACCAATTTTGGAAAAATGGTACTTAGCACATTTAGAATGTTAGGTCTTCAATTGCACGGTTACATATGTTTGCTGAAATAGATGTTGAGTGGTGTACCTTAAAATTTAAATGGATGACTATTAATACAAAAATCGTATCAGGTACATCGGAACTTACATTCAGGACTCGAAGAGAGAAAGACGTAGGTCGATAATACGGCGTTATTCACTTTCATAGTAATATCTTAGACAAACGAATACTGTATCCACAGTGTCTGTATCACAGATTTTGTGATCATTAAATTTCCATGACGATTATATTCTATGGCTGATTGTGCAACTTTTACAAACATGTTAAATATCTTTTGCATAGTTATTTTAATTAGGCGGCAAATCATAAATGAAGTACCGCATTTCTCGTTGCTCTTTCACCTCAACATTTAACTGTGTAACCCAAACATCGAAGGAACATATACGACTATGTTGTTCAAATTTCTCTTGGGATTATTGACAGCTTCCTAAAAACCAAACATTTAATGTCGCGTAGGAAGACTGAATATGATTAGTTTCTAGTTGTGTACTCTTAAGTGTGACTGTTTGTGCTAATGTGAGAAAGAGTGGGACAGCACATGTGACCTGATCTACGTTTTATTGCCTAAATTCCATAAATGGTATCCACATTCAACTGATACATCACTGGCATGGCGTCTGGAAGCCACGATGTTGGGCGCCAGAAACAAACAACGACGGAAAGTACAAAAGATTTAGCCAAGCAGACTAGGATGGACTCTCATTACGTGATGCGCCGTTCGGGCAACAAAAATAAAAAGCGAATTGAGACTACACCGAAATAAATGTGCGTCTAGGGACACTCACTGCTGTAAAAGTTGTCACCAACTGACAGTTTCAACGACACTAGCGCTCCTAGCGGTGGGCAAGCCGCCGAAGTAGTAGTGTTGTTTGTTTATCATTATTTTTGTACGTAATTAACAAAATAGTATAATTTTTGCACTACAAACATTAGTAAAATATCAAGAGACATACATAATACGAAAATTAATGTAAATACAGCCGAATTTAAGTGATTCAGTGGGCCGCGGTGGAGTAGCCGAGCGGTCTAAAGCGCCTCGCTGCGGAGCGCGCGGTTGCTCGCCGTGGAGGTTCGAGTCCTCCCTGGGGCATGGGTGTGTGTGTTTGTCCGTAGGTTAGTTTACCTAGGTTTAAGTAGTTTGTAAACCACGGACTGATGACCACGTAGTTTGGTCCGATAGATTTACAGACATTTGACTGATTCAGTGGTATGAAGAACAACTGCGTTATGAACAAATTCTTACGGATGTGTATTGTAACGATACTGCTGGCTCCCTCATCTCAATGTTATCGTACGATACCGTCTGCTTGGTCCTCTCATCTCAATGTCATCCTACGATACCGTCTGCGTCGGATCCGGAATCGTGTGGTTCAGTTGTGATATATGTTGCGTGTGAAGTTACAAACGTAATAGCCAGCCTAGGAATCAGTGTAGGACAGTGTCTCAGTAATACTGAGATTTCATTAATTAAGAGATTTGTATATGACGTTTCCAGATAATTCTATAAACAATACTTTTGCCATCATACATTACTTCAATAAATAAACAGACGAAAGGTACAAACTTTTGTAAAACATAAAGACATGAAAGTAAATAGCATTGTATATATGTTAGGCTTATAAACAAGTTGTGTAAACCAGCTAATTGTGTAATTAATGATGTACTCGAGATTTGAATATTGTATTTTTTTGTATATATTGACTGACATACTCAAAATCTCATATTTTGTGAATGGCCAGAATATTTGATAGTTCAGTATATGTTAGGAACATTTATGATGTATTCATTAACAAATTAATTAACATTTAACATCGCACTTTGTTGTTAACAGAAAGATCAGAAATTTCGTCTTAAAAATTCATGTGCCATCTAAAATTATTGTATGCATAGTTTTCATTTTATATTGTGATTATTTTTGTATACATGAAATGTTTTACTGTTGTGTTCGTTAATTGTAAATTACTATATTCAATTGTTATGAACAATGGATAATGTAACGTCATTATTGCCGATGTTATATATTTGCCTCACCGCCTTGCGTGGGGGAGTTCGAGTTTTGGCTTTTCTAAAGTGCACTGGAAGCTATATCGCTCTGTGTTTTGAAATGGAAGTACTACCGTTCTGATGCTTTGCATTGTTTTGAATTTGTTATGTTTTGGTGGAGAAGAAGTTCTATTCAAATTTAAGAAGAAGTGAAGAATTGTACATATTGAGTATTTATTTCTACCACGACGCCCCAGGAGAATAATGTTGCAGCGAGCGGAACCCCCATACATCATAATGTTAAAAAGATGAGTATTATGTTTGAAAGTGGTAGAAAGGAACTGTAATTACTCAAAAATATACGAAAATGTTTTATATGGTGGAGGAGCTGGGATTGCGTCATATAAAGTGTCTACAGAGTGTTTATGTTGCAGGAGAAGTATGTTTGGATGCATATAATCGATGTCAGAAAAACCGAGGAGGACATGAATATGGAATTATACGCCAAAGAAAAACGGAGCACTTAACCTGGAAATTGGCTGCTTGGGCCCGGATCGTCGCATCACTGGACACGAAATAACAAGATAAGTACAGCAGCACTTATTCATTTGTATTTGTAGTCTGGGTTGTTCGGCACTGTAAAAGACGATGTCAACAGAGAGTAGGAAATCTAGTGTAGACATGTCAGAACAGAATGTGATGGCCAGTACACCTCGTAGCAATGTATCAAATAGTGAAGAAATAATTTTTGCATCACCAGGTCTTATAGAGTTGTTAAATCGATTTACAGAACAATTAACTGAACGTATTGACAAGGGAAATCACGATCTGAGCAAAAAGATAGATGACGGTTTAGCAGATTTAAAGTCTCAGATAAACGAAGCAAACAAGGCAGTTGACGAAATCAGGAAACAAACATGTGATCTTGAAAGGGCAATGAAGTTAGGACATGAACAGCTGGACACTCGTGGGACTGTAGCAGAAAGTAAAATCAGTAATGTTGAGTTTGACATTGAAAACAAAATTAGCACAGTAGAAAAGCATTTTGATCAGGAAAATAAAATTAGAAAAACTGAAATTCAGGATGTTAAAGTGTCATTAGAAAATTAAATTAGTGAAAGTGTGACAAATTCTGAAAGTGTTATAAAGTAGGATGTGTATAACCTCAGTCAAAGGGTCAGTGCAGTGCAAGAAAGTTTAGTAAATAGCAAAATGTCGATCTGTTGTGGACTTAATTGGGCAAATGTAGTAATTAAGACATACCCTGGGAAAGGAAAAATTCATCCTAAAGACTTTTTACATCATTGCTCTGACAATTTCACAGTAGAAATGACTGATACAATGAAAATTAAATTTGTAAAGAGATTTTTGGACAATGAAAACGGGCAGGAAAACTAAATGTCGCCCCTATGAAAGCCTGTGAGGTTGGGGTGAGAAATAGAACAAGAAATCAGGCTACCACAAATAGGATCAGATTTGGACACAAATGGGAAAATGAGCAATATAGACAGGGACAGAAGGTAACACACAGGCTAAATCGGCTCAAGTTTGACAAAGAACTATGGGAAGTCATTAAGAACCAGGCTTGGAAAGAAGAGGACAAGTGTATAGAACCAGAAGAGGTGGTACTAGATGATGATACTGTAGCCAATATGTATAATGTAAGTGAAGATCTGACTGTAGAAGAACCCAAAATAAGTGAAGAACATGACGTGTTTGGATTGTGTAAATTGCTAAGTGATAAGGCTGAAGATGCTGAAGACAGACTGAATGTTACTGCTCATGAAACTGTGAAGACTGAGGATCATGAAGATTTTGATGTTTTGTCTAGTGTGAATTCAGAGAAGTCAGAGGATGACAGTGTTGAAGATAGTGAAGAAGATGTGGAAGTCATGGAGTTTGCAGATTTGGAGAAGGAATTTGATGGGATGATGTATGTTGAAGTCAAGGAAGGTTGCATCGTGTCAGATGGCCAGTGTGAGACAGTGTGTGTTGTAGATGATGTCACGTCTTGTGAGAATCATGTCGCACCAGTGAAATTGTGCAGTACTGAAAGTTGTCAAAGCAGAAACAGACAAGAAGAGGTAGGGAAAGACATCTTGCATTGTGTTATACAGAGCTACAAGGATAAGGAAGAGAAAGCCAATGTTCTAGATAAGTTACTGTGTAAATATCATGAGCTAGAAGATAATGTGCCTAAGCTAGAGCAGTGTGTTGGCAATGATAATTGTGTTGCTAATGGATATATGGCTTGTCAAACTGTTGAAAGTAATGTGTCCCTGAATCATGTGCAAGCTAATGACGATTCCTGTACTATGAAATATGAAGATATTATTGAAGATATTACTCATGAAGAAGAGAAGGGTATACAATATGATGTCACTGGATGCCTATATATTACCGTGTTTATTAATGGAAAAGGCAAGGAAGCGTTAGTTGATACAGGTAGTCCAATCAGTGGAATTTCTGAACAATTTACAGATTGTGTGAGACATGTACCGGACTACATAGAGATGCCTGTAGTTGGAATCAAGATCAAGGGTGCTACTGGCAGACACAGCAAGGTAGTTAACCGGCAGGCCTTGTTGAACTTCAGTGTGAATGATGTCAATTTATGTCAAGGATGTCTAGTAATACCTAATCTGTCTGAGGATATCTTGCTAGGAACTGACTGGATCATGAAAGTGAATGCTGTACTTGACTTGGGGGAAAAAAAGGTTATGTTTGTGGACCCGAAGACTGGTGTTTTACATTGTACTGCTATGATATCGAAAAATGGGAATAGCCTGAGTAAGCAGAGTGTAGAATTAGATTTATTAGATCATAATAGAGATGTAGAAGACATGCATGAAGAGCCTGAAGAAGCCATGGAGGAAGAGCCTGAAGAAGCCATGGAGGATATAAATTATCATGAACTCGTAAATACCAAGGTGCAGGAAGCCAATAAATTAGACGAAGAACACATAAGCTTACTCGAAGAAGTGTGCAGAAGATTAAGAGCAGGAGGGATGTCACTTAAGCTAGCAAAATTTCAATTTGCTGTGGAATACATTAAGGGCAAGGACAATCTTGTTGCTGATTCACTCTCTCGTTTGCCAATGGTGGGGGGGGGGGGGGAGAATTTGAAGATAACAGAACTCAAGCCATACAGACACTAGTGCGTAATAAGACTTTGTACAGGTGCTATTTTTGTAAAATTTATTACAGCTATGAGTTTTGTACATATGTATTCTTTGATGAAATATCTTGGAACTTATATTTTCAATATGTTGGATATTAACGTTTGTAACCTCAGGAAAGTACACATTCTGTGTGTGCTAAGTGCGTTGGCAAGCACTGGGTTTCTAGCTATGTGGTAGCATACTTATGATTTCGGTTTCTGCAGCCACATCTCCTACTCATTCTGTAACCTGTTCAAATTATCTCATATCTATCATTCTATCTTTCCTCTTTAGTGTTAAGGTATGAAATGTGTGTATGTAATTTGCTATGTTAATAAGACTATTGATTTCAATATAGTGTGTTGTGATTATTAATTTATGTCACAGTTAAAATTTGAATTCAAATTGTTGCCATAGTATTAAAGAGCTAAAGTATTTGAGATATTGATAGAAGTCATGATAGAATCAATTAATTAATGTTAGTGTCTAATAATTTTGTAACATACAAAGTTTAATGTCCTCAGAGTTAAAAAAAATTCAGTTCAGAAAGTAAGAGAACAGTAAATTATACATTATAGTTATGTGGATATTTTTTGTCATATGTTTTCTTGTGTACTTTGTTTTGATACTTAAAAAGGTCAGACAAGTTCAGTGTGGCAGATTCTCGAGTGTCAGCTGTTCTCGATTCTGCCCTCTGCTCTTGGGAGGCCATACCCTTGTCACCTACTTACTGCACTTGGAACTTTCAGGATCTGGTGAGGCAGTGTGCTGTGCCAACCCCAGACAGGACTAAGTGAGGTACTGATGCAGCCAAGCCAGCCACCGGGTCCAAGCCATCCAAAGTAGGGGCTCTACTCTTACATCGCCTCGACTTATGAGGGCATCATCGAGCTGATGGGGGGGGGGGGGGGTTGTGACGATACTGCTGACCCCCTCATCTCAATGTTATCGTACGATACCGTCTGCTTGGTCCTCTCATCTCAATGTCATCCTACGATACCGTCTGCGTCGGATCCGGAATCGTGTGGTTCAGTTGTGATATATGTTGCGTGTGAAGTTAAAAACGTAATAGCCAGCCTAGGAATCAGTGTAGGACAGTATCTCAGTAATACTGCGATTAAAACAAGTGATAGATTTCATTAATTAAGAGATTTGTATATGACGTTTCCAGATAATTCTATAAACAATACTTTTGCCATCGTACATTACTTCAATAAATAGACAGACGAAGGGTACAAACTTTTGTAAAACATAAAGACATGAAAGTAAATAGCATTGCATATATGTTAGGCTTATAAACAAGTTGTGTACACCAGCTAATTGTGTAATTAACGATGTACTCGAGATTTGAATATTGTATTTTTTGTATATATTGACTGACATACTCAAAATCTCATATTTTGTGAATGGCCAGAATATTTGATAGTTCAGTATATGTTAGGAACATGTATGATGTATTCATTAACAAATTAATTAACATTTAACATCGCACTTTGTTGTTAACAGAAAGATCGGAAATTTCGTCTTAAAAATTCATGTGCCATCTAAAATTATTGTATGTATAGTTTTCATTTTATATTGTGATAATTTTTGTATACATGAAATGTTTTACTGTTGTGTTCGTTAATTGTAAATTATTATATTCAATTGTTATGAACAATGGATAATGTAACGTCATTATTGCCGATGTTATATATTTGCCTCACCGCCTTGCGTGGGGGAGTTCGAGTTTTGGCTTTTCTAAAGTGCACTGGAAGCTATATCGCTCTGTGTTTTGAAATGGAAGTACTACCGTTCTGATGCTTTGCATTGTTTTGAATTTGTTATGTTTTGGTGGAGAAGAAGTTCTATTCAAATTTAAGAAGAAGTGAAGAATTGTACATATTGAGTATTTATTTCTACTACGACGCCCCAGGAGAATAATGTTGCAGCGAGCAGAACCCCCATACATCATACTGTTAAAAAGATGAGTATTATGTTTGAAAGTGGTAGAAAGGAACTGTAATTACTGAAAAATATACTAAAATATTTTAGTATGTATTTGCAGCTTATTCCGCTGAAAGTTTTGCTTGGGTAGAGAGGTGGCGAAGCTGCTGTACCTTTCACGGTGTTGCCTCTGCGCTATAAAAAGTTTCAAGGGCGAGCTCATTACGGCGCATGGCACAGATGGGGCTGGCTGATAGGGATTGTTTGGGGATAGCTGGGCGCCGCTCCGGCCGCGTAGCAGGCGGAGGTAGCCGCCCCAAGGCCGTGTCCAGGAGCGCGCTGCTCCCCACCCGCAAAGCCGCCACTCGACGCAATGCTAGCCTAGCGGCTGTACCGGATACGGCGCGGGGCTGCCGAGGCGAGGGACTGGCCCTGCTACTCCCAGTAGCTCGCCACACGGGGCACATCAAATGCTGCAACGGTCATGGCTGTGTGTATTGTCCTTAGGTTAGCTTACCTTAAGGCTAGTCTACACGACGACACTATGTTGCGACACTCGTTTCATGAAATGAGTTGCGCGCAACTGGTTTCGTGTATGTCTGTAGACAAGGTGCCAGTACTATACACTTCATTTTCGTTGTTTTGTGAGTGACGTAGTCGCCGTAGAATGAAAGTTTTGGTAGCTGTAAAAGTTGTGGCGGAGCTATTGCTTCTCTGTGTGAAATCACTGCATAAGACTAAACATAAAGAGAATAAAGAACGTGAAACTTCCTGGCAGATTAAAATTGTGTGCCGGAACCGGGACTCGAATCTGGGACCTTTGCCTTTCGCGGGCAAGCGCTCTACCGACTGAGCTACCCCGACACGACTCACGATGCCGCCTCACAACTTCCGCCAGTACCTCGCCTCCTACTTTCCAAACTTCACAGAAGCTTCAAAGGTCCCAGGTTCGAGTCCCGGTTCCGGCACACAATTTTAATCTGCCAGGAAGTTTCATATCAGCGCACACTCCGCTGCAGAGTGAAAGTTTCATTCTGGAAACATCCCTTAGGCTGTGGCTAAGCCATGTCTCCACCATATCCTTTCTTCCAGGAGTGCTAGTCTTGCGTGTTTGCAAGAGAGCTTCTGTGAAGTTTGGAAAGTGGGAGGCGAGGTACTGGCGGAAGTAAAGTTGTGAGGCGGCATCGTGAGTCGTGTCGGGGTAGCTCAGTCGGTAGAGCGCTTGCCCGCGAAAGGCAAAGGTCCCAGGTTCGAGTCCCGGTTCCGGCACACAATTTTAATCTGCCAGGAAGTTTCATATCAGCGCACACTCCGCTGCAGAGTGAAAGTTTCATTCTGGAATAAAGAACGTGTTTAGGTTTGTGACTGGATTAAAAAAAGACGTCAGCTCGGTTGCTCAGCGACCATGCTAAAAGAAATTGTGATCGAAGACCCTATAAGTTATTTTAATCAACTCAGAATGTCACCAGAGCCGTTTACGTTCCTTATAACCAGAGTTAGCAAGGCAATAAACAAACAAGATACTGTTATGCGTGAAGCATTGTTACCAGAACTGAAATTACAAATTGCATTACTTTTCTTGTCAAATAGATATTCGTTTCTACAGTACCTGTACCGTGTTCCCAAATCCTCAGTTGCCATAGTTCGGTTGTATAGGTATTTGGAATTGTATGTACTTTAGCCTGCAATTCACTAATCGTCAACCCATCAATATTTAATTGACGAATAATTGCTTTAAGAGCCGCTACTTATTCCTGAAATTTTCATCGTTAAAGTGGCACAAACACCTATGCATCGGATATATGTTCAAAAACCGAATTATTTCTTCCTTTTCCCCCTTTATGCTGTGTTTTGTTCTGTATTGGTTATCACCTAACCTAAAACACGCGCAATCAGTTTCGCCAAAGTTGGAAGGTGCCGAAACTGTTTAGTTTCGGCAACGAGTTTTGCGAACGCCTGCCGCGCATGCGCACTGGCCAGTAGCGCAGTTTCATGAAACCTAGTGTCGTCGTGTAAACTAGGCTTTAGTTTAAGTAGTTCGTAACCTACGGACTGAAGAACACGCAGTTTGGTCCGATAATTTACAAACATTTGAACATTTGAGCTGCAACGGCGAAGCGCAGCTGCAATACTGTTTTCTTTATTCTTTTTTCAATTCCCACACTAGCTATAGGGGGCTGGCTCGGGGGAGGGGGGCAGGGAGTAAGTGCCGGTCTTCACCCTGTAGACAACACTATTTAACAAGAAGATAATTAGGCATTCAAACAAGTATACGTTGAAGTTAAGGTGAAGCAATGAATTAAAATTTGTGCTTCAGCTGGAATCGAACCTGGACCTCCATACACAGTAGACATACGTCTTAACCACCTTTTTTTTTTTTTTTTTTTTTTTTTTTTTTTTTTCCCTCTCGTAGATCTATGGTTTGCGGTCGTTCATTCAGTTTGCTCGTGGTTGTTCGTTGAAGGGTTGGCTCAGCTTTTTTATTACAGGGTGTGTTTAGCCCTCTGACCGGGCACGCTGAGCCACGGCGCCCGGCTACCACTAGACCATCGCAACACTACCGATCGAGGCGCCTCGGAATAGTCTAAGTACGACTGCCCTCCACGTCACGAACTCTAATTCAGCTTCTGTGTCCCCATGAAGTATTGCCACAACTGTCAAGACTCTCCATCTGGCAATATTTCATGGAACACAGCAGCTGAATTAGAGTTTGTGACATGGAGGGAAGTAGTACTTAGACTATTCCGAGACGCCTTGGTCGCTAGTCTTCCGGTGATCTAGTGGTTAAGACGTATCCCTACTGAGTATGGAGGTCCAGGTTCGATTCCCACCTGAAGCACAAATTTTAATTCAATGCTTTAACTTTAATGTCTTTGACATTTTCGATACGCAAAATAGTCTCTGAGTATATAAATTTATAATTATATGGATACATAAATTGAGGGATTTACACAAAATAATAATGAAGATAAAATTTGCGAACTTTCTGGACATACACAGAAGGCAGTTCATCTAAAACACTGTATTTTGTGCGGTGACTGTACAATGAAACGCTGATGAAAATAAAGTAACACATGGAGATTGAAGCATTAGGACGATTAAAATACGAAGGCGTCGTCTGCGAGTTGGACATTGGCAATACTGAATCGACCCTGAACACTGATCGATGTACGTAACACACACACAACACAAAGTGGCGATCCACCTAAGCAGGGGAGTGGAATCAAAGCAGATATGTGCCATAGATTTCAGGACGAAAGGGACGTCCCAGAGTGTTGGATGTTGCCACAGGAGAGGATGTAGAGAGTGTGCAGGTGGAGGACGGGAGGGGGCAAGGTAGAGACAATGGTGGAGGCCGGCAGTGGGCCAGTATTTGAAAGTGGGACTGGTGGTTCAAATTTACAGGAGATGAATCGGAAGTAAGGAAGAGGAGGAGGTGGGGCAAAGTGATGAGATCGTAGAGGATCCGCGTGGCAGAAGGGAGGTGAATACAGAAGGCGATGCAGAGAGCATGGATTTCTAGGATTTGGAGGGAATTGAAGAAGTGCTGGAGGCAGAGATCCAGGCAGGGTTGTCAGAGCAAAGGACAGGTCAGATAACGGATTAATAAGTCTATAGGATGTTGGATGGTGCAGTCCCCAGATAGGGTCAAAAAGAAGCTTGAGGAAAGCGAGGCAGTTGTGGACTTTCTCTTGGATGGACTTAAGGTGTGGATTCCAAGTGAGCGTAAGGCCTAGGTGTTTGAAAGTGGAGTTGAGCTGTATGGTACAAACATGGATTATCAAGTAAAACCATGGAGATCGAAGGAGAGGGGCCACTGCAATTGAAATTTCACGACTAAAGATCTATATACAAACATGAGAACAAGAAAATTAAAGTATCGATTTTTAATAGTAATTATACAAGGAGGTCAATGAA
Organism: Locusta migratoria; assembly: GCA_026315105.1. Classification (NCBI taxonomy): domain Eukaryota; kingdom Metazoa; phylum Arthropoda; class Insecta; order Orthoptera; family Acrididae; genus Locusta; species Locusta migratoria. The sequence goes on from CM048745.1 coordinate 343,994,993, forward strand.
ACTTATATAATTCGAAAGGGTCTTTGAATCATGTATCTATGTAGTCGTTAACACTGTTTAAACAAAGTAGAGGTTTTGATCTGTAAACTGGATATAAGACGACGATCCGCCGCCGAGAGGTCTAGTGCAAGCGGTACAACGGGTGAAACTACGACGTCGACCATACTGTCAGCAGTGGAAATCTAAATGTAGCAGTAACGAAGCAATGTTATTTATTTACTGACGTTATGTGAATAACTGAACACGAAACCTGAAGTACAATAGTGAACACAGCGAACAAGGACATTTACTAAATGATGAAAGAACCTTTACGAAAAATATTGTTTATACTGAAGTTTTGTATAGCTAAATTAAGTATAAAGCAAATATTTCCCTCATTTGTGTCTTTCATTCTCCCATGTTTCCTTTTCGGTCTTTCTTACTACTTTTCTCATAGCGTTAAGATAAAACCTATTAATTTCACATGGTTCAGGTAGGAATTAAGAACATGCATAGCAAAAATTTAAATTACATCTAAAAATTTTGATTTTCACTATTTTGTTAAGTACAGTTGGTCGAATCTCAAGCTGCGCAGTAATGACCGCGCGGTTCTAGACGCCATGACAGGGACAGCACGGCCGCTTCCGCTGGAGGTTGGAGTTCTCCCTCGGAGACGCGCGCTGTCGTGTGTGTGTGTTGTCAAATTCAAATGTTTGTAAATCTATCGGACCAAACTGCGTGGTCATCAGTTCGTAGTTTACAAACTACTTAAACCTAGATAAACTAATCTAAGGACAACACACACACCCATGCCCCAGGGAGGACTCGAACTTCCACGGCGAGCAACGCGTGCTCCGTAGCGACACGCTTTAGACCGCTCGGCTACTCCACCGCGGCGTGTGTGTGTGTTGTCCTTAATGTAAGTTAGTTTAAGTGGTTTGTAAATATATGAACTGATAAACTCCACATTTTGGTCTCTTAGATTCACAAACATTTGAACACTTTGATTCGAATTTCGACCACAGACAAAATTAGATTACGTTGTTCTTGACGGCGAGTGTTCATCAGAGACGAGTGTATCGAAAGGCCTGCCCCAGGGGAGTGTGATAGGACCTCTATTATTTTCTATCTATATAAATGATCTGATGGACAGAGTAAGTTGTAATTTGCGGCTGTTTGCTGATGATGCTGTGGTGTATGGGAGGGTGTCGTCTGTAACTGACTGTAATAGCATACAGGATGACTTAGACAAAATTTCTAGTTGGTGCGAAGAATGGCAGCTAGCTCTCAATGTAGAAAAATTTAAGGTGATGCGCATGAGTAGAAAAACAATTCCATAATGTTCGAATACAGCATTAGTAGTGAGCTTCTTGATGCTGTCGCGTCGTTCAATTATCTAGGCGTAACATTGCAGAGCGATATGAAATGGAACGAGCATGTAAGGACAGTTGTGAGTAAGGCGGACAGCCGACTTCGGTTTATTGGGAGAATTTTGGAAGATGTACTTCACCTGTAAAGGAGACCGCGTATAAAACGCTTGCACGACCACGTCTTGAGTATTGCTCAAGTGTTTGGGACCCGCAGCAGATCACTGTAAAGGAACACATAGAGGCGGTTCAGAGACGAGCAGCTAGATTTGTTACCGGTAGGTTCGACCACTGCGCGAGTGTCACGGAAATGCTCCGGCAACTCAATTGGGGATCGCTGGAAGAAAGACGACGTTCTTTTCGTGAATTTCTGTTAAGTAAATTTAGAGGGCCGGAATTTGAAGCTGAGTGTAATACGATCTTGCTGCCGCCTACTTACATTTCGCGTAAAGATCACAGAGACAAGATAAGAGAAATTACGGCTCGTACCGGGGCATATATGCATTCATTTTTCCTCGTTCAATTTGGGAGTGGAATAGGAAAGGAAATGCCCAGTAGTGGTACAGTGTACCCTCCGCCACGCACCTTACGGTGAATTGCGGAGTATGTATGTAGATGTAGATGTAGAAATAAGTATTCGACTTCGTTATCCTAACATCTTCGATTAAAAAGTTGCATACTAACATTCCAGAGCTATAGCAGAGATTTAAGAGTTACAGTATGAAGATCAGTATCTCAAAAACGAATAACTGTGGGAAAGAGATTTAAAAAGACTGAGTGCCAAATACGAGGAGCAATGTCAGGACAGGTGTACCATTTCAACTACTTATGGTGTATTTTCTCACTGGAAGGCACCACAGTGAAAGAATTGGAGTCCAGGTGTAGCAAAGTTAATGCAGTGAGCGTTCGGCTACGATCTACTCTCTTCTGCAAAAAGGAAGTCAGTACCAAGACAGATGCGGCGGTGGCCGAGCGCATTGAGGCGCTATGCTCCGATGCACGAGGCCGCTCGCTGTCGGGGGTTCGAATCCTCCCTCGAACATGGATGTTTGTGTTGCCTTTAGTATAAGTTAGTTTATAAGTAGTTTGTAAGTTTAGGGGAACTTAAGTTTAGTTAAGTCCCATAAGCTTAACAAACACTTGTACATTTTAGTACCAAGGCAACTGTATCAGTGCAATGTTATATGGGTGTGTAAGCTGAGTGGATACAGGTTAACATATTAATAACGTCGATCTTACTGATATGGAAGTAGCAAGGATGATTGCTGGAACCAATAAATGAGAACAATGGCAGGTGGGTGTCAATTACGAGGAAATCAAAGAAAAACTGGGAATGAACACCATAGATCAAAAATGTTCAAATGTTTGTTAAGCTTATGGGACTTAACTACGGGGTCATCAGTCGCTAAAATTACAAACTACTTATTAACTACTTACGAACTAGGACGGCACAAATATCCATGCCCGAGGGGAGATTCGAACCCCCGACTGTAGTGGCCGTGCTGACCGTGACTGGAGCGCCTCAGTCACCTCGGCCACCGCGGCCGGCGAACACCATAGATCAATCAGCTCTACATCTACATGGGACACTGCAACTCACATTTAAGTGCCTGCCAGAGGGTTCATTGAACCACCTTTATACTATTTATCTCTCATTCCATTTTCAAATAGCGCGCGGGAAGAAAGAACACCTGAATATTTTCGTTCGAGCTCTGATTTCTCATATTTTATTGTGATGATTATTTCTACCTATGTAAGTGGCAGTCAACGATATATTTTCGCATTCGGAGGAGAATGTTGGCTACTGGAGTTTCGTAAGTAGCCCACGCCGCAGCGATAAGCGCCGTTGTTGTAATGATTCCCATCGCAGATCCTGTATCATTTCCGTAACGCTGTCTCCCCTGTATCGTGACAGTACGAAACGAGCTGCCATTCTTTGGACTCTTTCGATGTCCTCCGTCAAAACCACCAGATAAGGATCCCACTCTGGGCAGCAATACTCCAAAAAAGGACGGACAAGTGTAGTGTATGCAGTTTCTTTAGTAGTTCTGTTGCATGTTTTGAGGGTTCTGCCAATAAAACGCAGTCTCTGGTTCGCCTTTCCCACGGCATTATCTACTTTTTCTTTCCAATTTAAGTCTGAAGTAATAGTAATTCCTAGGTATTTGGTGGAGCTTACGGCCTTCACATTTCGTTGATTTATCTTGTAAAAATAGTTTAATGGATTTCTTTCCGTACTCATGTGGACGACTTCACACTTCTCACTATTTAGAGTCAACTGCCAATTTTTGTACCATACTGATATCTTATTTAGATCTGCAGTTGGTTTTGATCTTCAGATGTCTGATTACCTGGCATACAACCACAAGCAGACCTCTATGGAGAGGAAACATGATGGCCCTCCAGTACGAAAAAAATTCGAAATGATTCACTTTGGTAGAAAAGTGCTAGTGACAGTGTAGTGGGATGTGCGTGGCGTGTTATTGGTGGACGTGCTGAACACGGGGCCACTGTGAATGTTGCAGCCTACATTAAAACTGTGGCTGGTTGTGTCCTTGGTAACAAACGGCACAAATTGATGCTGGTGGTGTCAAATTTATGCTCGCCCCTGTGTTCTGGGTGGGAGGCGCTCCTGTACCCACCACTCCGTCTGTACCTTACACCACAGTCTAACATATACAGTCACGACACTCACTGCTGTGAAAGTTGTTACCAACTGACAGCTGTAACCACACTAGCGCTCCTGGTGGCGGGCAAGCCGCCGGGGGAGTAATGGTTGTTTATAATTATTTTTCTACGTAATTAACTAAATAGTTACTATAATTTTGGCCTTAGAAGAATTATTAAAATAACAAGAGACATACATAATTGAGAAATTAATGTGAAAACAGCCGAATTTCACTGATTCAGTGGTATAAAGGACATCTTATTCCTGAGCAAATATTTACGAATATGTATGTATTTGCAGATTACTCCTTTGAAAGTAAGTAGAATATAAACATAAGAGAAACACAAATTAATATTACAGTCTATGGTTAGTATGACAGGCAGTTTTTTTGACGCACATCAATTCGGTAGAGTGAATGATTCGCACATTTTTACGCCTCACTCGTCTTTCTCATACGCACATATGCTTTTGAGTGTCTTACTTTTGCTTAAAAACCAGTGCTTCAAGATTCTTACTGTTTGTGGTTGCACATTTGTAGAATTGTTTTTTTTTTATTTTTTTTTTTTATTTTTTTTTTTTTTTTTTTTTCTACGTGGAGAAACAGTTTGATTGCTTTTGCCGTATATGTCACGTCTGTTATGTTGTTTTATTCAGCTGCAGTTGTTCTGGCTGATTTGGTACGTTAAATAATGTAGATATTGCAACCCATATACTTTTCCTACGTTCAACTCTCACCGATTTTACTAAATTCTAGTAAAGAATCCTTAACGTTCCTGTGTAGAAAAGCGACGTCTTTCTGCAAAAGGTAGGACTTTTGTTGTTTCCTAACCAGTTTTAATTTTTAATAGAAAATGAAATTCTATAGGAAAAACCTATATGTTTGAAGTTAATTGCAAATAAACTGTCCTATAATGTACCGATTTACACCATATCAGGGATCTTAATACATCTGAGAAAGACAAATGTCTAGTTATTTTTTAGTTATTACCGATTTTTATGGCTCTACATACGTCCCCTATTGTAAAAAAACAGGCTAAAATCAATGGAAACGATACTATTCGCACTCATCCAATACCCTATTTGAAATGTAGTTTGCCGGCCGCTTGGAGCGCTGCTGTCACAACGTATAACAAATACCTGTGGGAGTATCGTGACTGTATACGTTAGACTGTGCTTTGCACTCTCCTACTTTCATCTGTTTGTTCCCGTGAACAAAATTCCTGGTCGGCCATCGCTTTGCCAGAGATGCGGACGTGAAATCAGCAGTCCGTAAACGGCTATACAACCAAACGGACTTTTAAGATCAGAACATATTGAAACTGCTACCATGGAGGGAGGAATGTGTTGAGAACCTGTTACACAACAACACAGTGACCAACGGTGCTTTCCGGTCATGTGTGCGTACAGGGTGATATATAAAACGATGCTGTATGTATTTTCCTCATTATATGTATTTTTTGTAATTTATTATGTATTTATATATTTGTTTCTGTAATATATTTGCGTTGTTCTACTAATTTTCATATATGTCAAAAATATTGTAAATGTAGTAGACACGCTGGGTTAGCAAGGCATTTGCTATTGTATAGAATCATCTTTGAGTAGGGAGTTTCTTATCGCTGGTAGCGCAGAGGCGCATAGCGAGGAGTCGTTGTTGAGAAGTAGCGACGGACAGACGGATTCGTGAGACAGTGCGCTCAATGGTGTACGGCAAAAAGTACTTGAAGGAGAATGCATGTTGGATTGGCACTACTGGAGGAGACGGCGAAGAGGGAATATTACTTATTCATACGACCACAGCTCAAATAATTAATAAATGCATGAAGAGGAATGCTGTGGGCCCAAAATTGTAATTAACATTCGTCGCCAAGAAGAGCCTGTGTTTGCCAATTGTTAAGTGCCAACACTCTCCAATCAGCAGCACCACGTCGCACACCAAAATCAGTAAGATCTGTCCAGTTTGTCTTAGCATGTACAGCTAACCAGCGTATTAGTGATGATTGTTCAATAGTGAACACTGTTATTTGTGAATCTGTGTTTAAAAATCATTACCCATAGTCATAGTCCAGACAGGTTCCTTCCTCATCCATTGTTTTTCCGAATATATTCACAAAGTTATAGAAAACTAAAAATTAGAGTCATTAAAGACAATGTGACAGACGTTAATAAAAAATGTGTTCAGAAAAGTATTACTAAATGTAGCTTATGCCAGTGTTGCTGATCAATAGGTTTGCTAAGTTGAACGAAACTGCTAGACTAACTTTCAATTTCAAGAGATATTTCAATAACAGTGCAACAGATTAATTGTTTCCCACTGCATATTATTTTGAGGTTAAGTTTTAACTTGCAAGTACTGATTAGTGAAAATAGTGATTATTTGCAAGTGTTTTAAATGCTAATAATTCCTGGTTAAAGAAAGAGTAAAAGTTAATCAGAAGGTTAAATTGTTCTTTTCTAAATATTCAGTGTTATCACGACAATCATTAATTAATTTTTGATCTTGCCATTAGTACAGTTAATAGTTCAGTTACAACTTGATTATTGCTAAAGCGCATGGTATACTCGCTGTCGAATAATTTCTGGTACTTATATAAACAATTAATTATTTGACGCTGTAAATAGTAAGTATTAAGGTGAGAGTTTTGCATGATCTGCTGCATGTTGCATTTGCGTGGCTATGGTGGCTATGGCTTGCATGTCGTTGTCTTACATTGAACTCCTGTGTTAATGAACTATTTCTCAGTAATTAGTATATTGTCAGTGTCTTTTGTACCGAATTTGACGCGCATACTCTGATTTTCTGCCCACCCAAATTTTACGTATTTTTTCACATTGTTAATTAACTTAGGTATTATTGAGATCCCACCAAATTGTTTGCTCGTACAACGAGCTGGCGACCGTAAATCAATAAGTTATTCACTTTTCCAAATTAATCCCGGTGTCCCGTTTGTTCCGCATTTTTTCATTTAAACATTAATAATTTTATTCCAAATTTGAGCTTCCACTTTCTTTATTCCTATCGATCGTTGTTGTCTACCAAAGAGGTGCAGCAACGTTCCGGTTATAGCCTCCGCTACATCATCGGCTTCATTGCCGATAGCTTTCCCACCAAATTAAGATAATTAGGCACACGGGTCATTTTTCTAATTATCATATACTAACCGGTGGTGTAGGACGGGTAGGGTTATAAACCTCGCTGAGTGTATAAAAAATTAGGTAAAAGATTTATGTTTACCTTGACGTTTTTTCCTTGTTAGCCATTCAACTTTTTTGCAGTAAAATCGTTGTGCGTTACTTTCCGACCTTCCGTCCAGGTTATCCACGTGATACACGAAGCAAACGGGTGACCTCCGAGAGATAGAGGCAAACATGTCCCGTGTAGCGGGTGGACCTTCAGCCGCCTCTCTGACTGAGAGAAACCAGTTTTCGGGGCGGCTTTAACCATTCCTAAATGGAAGCTCGTCACTGGCTACAGACTTTAGAAGGAACTTCGCAGAACGTTCATTGCCCAAAAATGACCGAACTGGCCATATATTTTCATTTTCAAAGGCAATGTAGAATGTATATCTCCCAGGACCAAAATTATAAAGAAAACTTCGTTGTATGGCATTGTGAATACTTTGACATATAGTGACGTATTCGTAATAAAATATGCTTTTATATTTCTGTTATTCTGTGAGCATAATGCCAAGTGAGCAGTCTTTCAAAACTAATGTAGTGCAGGACCGAGCTAGTCCGCCAGTGCCGGCCGCGGTGGCCGAGGGGACTGAGGCGCGTCAGTCACGGTCTGCACGGCCACTACGGTCGGGGGTTCGAATCCCCCCTCGGGCATGGATATTTGTGCCGTCCTTAGTGTTAGCTAGTTCATAAGTAGTTTGTAAGTTTAGGGACTGATGACCCCGTAGTTAAGTCCCATAAGCTCTACAAACATTTGAACATTTTTTTTGAGTCCGCCAGTTCCATGCAGAGTTTCGAACCTGAAGCCGGACTCAGGGGCAATCCTTTGCGACACAGTGGTCACCAAGGGTCTTCTAGAAGAGTAGCGCTTGTAGCACGAGTGAGACTGGGATGTTGGCTGTGCGGTACGTCACTAATTGCTTCGCGTTTAGCTGTGTCACAATACGAAGAGATCTCTCACTATGATCACCACTGCCTTCGGTCACTGTAGTAGTTCCAAATGAAATGGTACGAAACGTCTTAACAACCAAAACAAATTTAAATCAGACTATTCCGCTATGGGGAAACGTAGTGCGATATCTAGGGACGTGAAGCCTACGTCGTCAGCTCCCCCTAAAAAATTCAGGCAAGCTGAGGATCACCGTCTTTGTCGACGTCCGATACTCATCGAATTACTCGAGCACGCAAACGTCATTAATGCTCGCGAGAGAGTTATTGTGCTTCATGATAATGCGCTCCTACGCGTCTCCAAAGCCACACACGGTGTACTGGCCTCGTTCAAGTGGTAGAAGCTTGAGCACGCGCCCTACAGCCCGGACCTGTCACCCTGTGACTTCCACCTGTCTGATCCGCTAAAAAAAAAAAAAAAAAAAAAAACCACACCAAAGGGAAGCGCTTCAACTCGGACGACGCAATGAAGGACAAAGTAGAAGACAGGGCCTGTGCGTCTGACCACACAGTAACATATACAGAGAAGCAGCCCACCTTAAACCACTGTCCTACGCTCCCCTCGTAGTTCCGTAAGATGATAGCAGGTGTCAGGCGGCTCCTTAGGGTGCCTCTCGCACGTCAGAGGGTAGCGTGGAGGGGAGGCTGTGTCCGGCGTGCCGGCGTTTGAGGGGAGGTGGTGGTGGGGACAGCCGCTACCTGCCGCCTGCTCTGGCCAGTTTAAAGGGCTGCTTCTGACCGCAGCGCCATCATGGGACATCTTACGGAACTGCTGGAAACCCTCCCTCCCCGCATCCATGAGCGTAGGACCGGGCCCTTAGGCGGGTATTACCATGGAGGTAAAAAGAGGGGAGTGGGCATGACGTCACAAACTTGAAGCCGGCAAACCTAGCTCCGCCATTACAGTTTGTTCAAAACATTAGTTTTCTGCTGAGCTGCTGTGTTGAGTTGTCGAAGAGTTGCAGTTGATAATGCCTGTGTGTATTATTTATGGTTGTATTAACAGTTTTGATATCATTAATAATGTGAAGAAAATCACATTCCATTATGGTCTGTGAGTCTTTTGAACAAACAAACATGGCTGCTGACCGGCTTCAAACAGAAGTACAGCAGACGCCAGTAGTGGCATCTCCCCTCTTCTTACCTCCATGGGTATTACACTGTAAAAGATCTTTGACAAAGATCTTTTATCAAAGCTCTTTGGTCAAATCTTTGACAGTGTAATGGGTCATCTTTTATAAAAGTTCTTTTATAGCGAGAGAGCCTAGCTTTTATAAAAGTTCGCCATTGTATACATGCGTCTTTCGTTGCTTTGACTCCTTTTAACCTACAAATTAACGTAAAAGTGTATTTGTTGTGTCGCTACTGCCACAGTGATCGTTTAAAAGTGAGAAGTGTGCGGAATATTTATTAATACAAAGCACATTTCCAAAAATGTTGTGTTAGAATCGTATAAAGAAAAAGCTACTGCTGTCAGTTGTATTCAAAGTGGCTCACTGAAGCAGATGATAGGGAAGAAATTATATGGATCAAAGGATATATGGAGATGCATAAGTGAAATAAATGTTTTTATTTGAATTACTCTAACCTAACCTCATAATTCCTCCTAAAGTGATTTACATCTAGGTTCACTCATGTCTGGAATAATACGTGAAATCTTAGGCCTACACTGTAGGATTCGTGTATTTTACTGCCTGCTGGAATAGATTTTGTATGTGGATATAAATGGGAGGATCTTCAGTGGAAAGGGATTCATGATTTGCGTAATGAGGTACTGCACTAGTTAGCTCCATATTTTTTCTTGCTTTGCACGATGCTTTTCGACATTTAACCACAAGTCCAGGTATTTATACGGATATTTTATGTTTCGGAAAATCAGGCAAAACAAATGTCAGACTGCAGCAAACAAAAATCTCTTTCGCAGCGCATATTCCTTAATGAAGCCTAACATGAAAGAACTACGAAAATATTCTCTCTTCATAATTATCATAAAGTGTCTAACGAAATTATGTTTAGCTTGACACACGTTGAATTATTTCAGTTTTTCATTATTTACCCATTGACACAGCTTTAGGGCTTCCTGAAACATCGATTATAATGAAGTATGTGGGTGAATTAAAATATTTGGTCACACGTTGTTAAACAATTTAGGTTATTATTTCCCAGCAGTGTAGCCCGTGGAGTACATTTGTGCGAGCAGTTTTCATATTTTCCTCTTGCTATTCACGGTTTTACCTAAAAATGTTTCCATTTTTCGTTCTTTCCAATCAATGCATTCCCGAGCAACATTATATTACGTACTATAATACAGATGCTTTACTATTTTGGAGTCTTATTCCGAGCAACTATGACGAAATATTTTACGATAGTGTAATGTGCTCCTGTGAAGTAGTTTCGTCAAAGATCTTGGATAAAATCTTTGACAAAGATCTTTGTCAAAGATCTTTTACAGTGTAATACCGGCCTTACGGAGGTTTCCCGTCTGTATATATTTGTCTGTGGTATGACTCAAGCACGTCGGCAGCAGCGGAACAGAACCCCACCACCACGCGCCAGGCGCAGATCGCTGTGCGTCGTACCGACTGCTCATCAGTCCCTAGGCCTACAAGCTACTTAATCTAACTTATGTTAAGGGCTACAAATGCACCCGTGCCCGATGGAGGACTCGAACCTCTGACGGAAAAGCAGCGCCGCGCTCCGCAGCTATACTCCGTTCACCGAAACGAGAGACGTACTGTAAACACACTGAAGCGCGTGACCAGGGGTCGACAAAACAGGGTCACTCGCTGCATCCGTTTCAGATGTAAGGTCGTTGTGTGTGTTTTTATATAGCAGTGGTAATTGGTGTTGACTGTCAACTTCATCTTAAAGGACCAGTTGCTGAATAGTAACGTAAGTATTAGTGTTTACAATAACATTAAGCATTCGTAGTCTATGTGTCTCTCTTTCTCTCTCATTGGTATCACCTAAGAGAAACCTCATTATGTCGTCCTCCAATTTGAGTTCACCCAAGGAGCATTCAAAGAAGAAGTAATAAAGTTCTTTAGAGAAACACGTGGTTTCTAGTGTGTATAAAACGCAGCTGTTGTGTCCGGCACTGTCAATGGCTGATATTGTTACGAAAACAGTCAATAAAAAGCCACGCACTCTTAGAAGCCTCCAAGGAAAAAATAATTACGACAAAGCTTTCAGAACGTCTTGATAACTTTGACTTAAATGCGATACGAAGAAAAGTTTTTCGTAAGAGATTTTCAACACTTGAGAAAGTGCTTGTTGTCGTAAGCGAAGATGCAAATTTGGGAAATTTTCGCAGGAAATCACTTTTTATAAGGTATTAAAACAAATGAATGTGAAATGTTTGGCTTCTAATAGGCACTGGTATATAACAAAACACACAACGACCTCACACCTGAAACGGATGCAGCGAAATTGAGCAAGCGACCCTGTTTTGTCGACCCCTGGTGACGCGCCTCAGTGTGTTTAGAGTACGTCTCTCGTTTCGGTAAACGGAGTATAGGCGCCTTGGAACTCTCGGCCGCTCCACCGCGGAGCGGCGAGATATACTGCCCGCTTCGCCTTCCGCACACGCGGTCTTCGGCCCTCCAGAAGCTTCCAGACAGAGCATAGCAGATACATAAGCAGGACAACGCGCCAGCAACGGCAGTCAGTCATTTTACTCCAGATGACGTCGGCGGAGTTTTCTATCGAAAGAATAGGGATTTTATTCGACGCGATGCGGCTTGAAAAGCAAGATTTTATAGAAGAATGCCACCGCAAAAGACTCCAATTTATTTATATTGTGTGTGTATGTTTTTTTTTACGTGTCCAGGACTAAGACATATCTTTCAATCAATAAATCTACAATTATAATAAACAATTTATAATCTAGGGACACCAAATCCACTAAATATACGTTTACAGTGTACAATTACATTGAGAAAATGACAATCCAAGAATGCAAAATTCAATAAATATACAATTAAAATACACAAATTACAAACTAAAAACATAAAATATGGAAAGAGGTGACTATACCCGGGCCGCTGAAACTTTGCATTTGACGTTTACAAATAAGTGAAGAGCAAGAAGCGCCCCTCGGGCATGGATATTTGTGCCGTCCTAGTTCGTAAGTAGTTCATAAGTAGTTTGTAAGTTTAGGGACTGATGACCCCGTAGTTAAGTCCCATAGACTGTACAAACATTTTGAACATTTTTAGCAAGAAGCGCGAGGCGCTAGTCGCCAGGAACGATCCAATCGCAGCGCGGTCAACACTTCCAGTGATCACGTGCCGTGACGTCAACGTTCCCGCGTTGCCAGCTTTGTTCAGCACTAACCTAAACAACATTGTGTACCGTGTCTACCGCGTGTTTATGTTGTTTGTGATTGTTTCGCTGCGATTTGTTTTGCTGTGAGTGGTTTAACTTGATTTTCCGAGTTCCACTAATTGGATAATGTCACCGAAAAGAGTTTGTCTAGTGACGTTTTCTGAGTAAGTTCTCAATTTCGTTTCAATAAATACTTCGAAGCTTATGCTCTGAGCAGGAAGTTCATTCTCGCTTCAAACGATCGGAAAGAAATTATGGTGCAGTGGTTACAAGAAAGAAATATTGTTGCAGACATGCCAATGTCAAAACTTCCTTTATATTCGCTCGTGAAACAAAATAAGCCTTTTACGCCCACATATGCAGTAGACAAAATTGCAAAGGAGCAGCGTGACAATAAAATAAATCTGCCCCCATTTCACTGTCGTTTTAACCCTATAAAATTGGTGTGGAGTGACGTGAAGAATTACTGAAGGAACAATAAGTCTTTCACAATAACAGAGGTGGAAAAGCTGTTGAATGAAGCTGTTGCCAATGTGGCAGCGCAAACAATGGAAGGGATCATGAGCAGTTAATGATTTGTCTTGGTGATGACGATTTTGGCAGCGACAACAGTGAAGATGGGGAGCTGGATGTAATTGTACTGATTGTGCCATTGTCGCCGTAAATTGGAGAGTGAAAAGCGTTGTGATTATAAAAAGTAGAGAGAGAAGTTACTAACTTTATCATTGTTTATTTCGTATCCAATGCTTATTTTCTATATTTCTTTGCTCCGTTATTGAAAGCGTCTGCATTGTTGTGCTCTTGTTCCATTAATATGCCGTTAATTGCTGCTCAAGAACGAATTATTATATGCACTTTTATTGCTCAATAGCTTACATTTACGAGATGCATTTGAAAACCGTTTCGTCTGCTGTGTGTAGAGGCTAGTGTTGCAACGTCGCTAAAGCAGTGTAGGCAACTTAACTCGCCGTAACGCGAAACGTCAAATGCAATGTTTCAGCGACCCGGGTATAGTAATAAATAAATACTAAGTGCAGCCTCCTACTCATTGCTGTTGCAACGCCGGCGCGACGATGCACTGCCAAATCGATAAGGAAGTTAGATAGATGTAGGTCTGAGCAATCAAATTTCGCTTGTATTACAGAAGTGTGATTTTTTTTTTTTTTTTTTTTTTTTTTTTTTTTTTTTTTTTTTTTTTTACAAGGGCCCCATGCTGCTCGCCAGCCGCGTTGCGGCCACCCCTGATTTACAGAGTATTATAATAGCACTAATACCAGTGCCTATTAATATAATAGTATTTCAAATCACTGAAATGCAGATAGATTTAAACAAATAAAATTTACTCATGTTTACAGCATGATGTCCGGATGTTCGTTTTATTATGTGATTTATGTAAGGAAATTCGAGCCTGCATCACGCAATCGTGGATGGACTGTGGTAACGTGCGCAACGTGCTTTAGTTCCATGCTCCTACAATGTGCGGTGCCAGCAGTCGGCAGACTTCCAGTACACTTACAATAGCGGAAAGAAAGACTTGCTGACAAGGTATTGATATCCTTCTTTTCACATATCATATCTCACAACCAGTTGATTTTATGTGATCCTGTGATGTTGTTATGTTATTTCTTTCAAAGGCATGTGCAGGTCATAAAAATTTGCAGTGAAGGCTAAAAAACAGACAATTGTGTGGGTACAAAATTTTTGAAAGTAATTAATTTTTTGTAATGAATTACTGTATGTATTTTGTATCTTAAACGTCCCTCTGTATATTAATGTCACGTCACCTACAACCTTGGGTCTGAAAGGATTATTGCTGTGAAAACAACATACATTGTACTAATAAAAAATGTCCAAATATCCCTGAAGAGCTGACTGATAACCTCATACTGACCATGCAGGTGTGCAACTGTACTGGCCGTCCGAGGTGAACACACACCATATCAGATGGCAACAAGAACGACTTTTTCACTATTATAGTAGCCCCATAGTGCTTCGCTCTAAGTAAACGCCACATAACTCTCAAGAGTTGAGACCTCAAAATATCGTACTGTACAAAATTAAAGAAGGTAAAACAGTCAGATTGGTTTGAGCATCGCAGCGGTTTACTAGGCATGGTCCTGTTTGGAGGTGGTGTGGTGTTGCCTTTCTCTGACCTTCGAAATAACTTACCAGGTCAGTTATAATGGGACCTACATTTTAACGTGGATTCCGAACCACGGTGCTACTCGGTATTTTTCGCATCAGCAACACAGCCAGACCGGCCGCGGTGGCCAAGCGGTCTGCGGCGCGCCAGTCACCGTCTGCACGGCCACTACGGTCGGGGGTTCGAATCCCCGCTCGGGCATGGATATTTGTGCCGTCGTTAGTAAAAGCTAGTTCATAAGTTAAAATGTTTGTAGAGCTTATGGGACTTAACTATGGGGTCATCGGTCCCTAAATCTACAAACTACTTACGGACTAAGGAAGGCACAAATATCCATGCCCGAGGGGGGATTCGAACCCCCGACCGTAGTGGCCATGCAGACGGTGATTGGCGCGCCGCAGACCGCTTGGCAACCGCGACCGGCCAGTTCATAAGTAGTTTGTAAGTTAAGGGACTGATGACCCCTTAGTTAAGTCCCATTAGCTCTACAAACATTTGAACACAGCCAGAGGCGTAAGAAGTGGAAAATAACTGACAAAAATTCCAGGCCCTGGCGGGAAGCGAACCCGGAACATTGGGATTTATAGTCAGGCACTCTACAACTGTGCTACCAAGCCGTATCACACTGAATTCCGTGTTGTGTGTGATATCTCACCTGGTTCGCTAATTCTTTTGAGTTGTGTACATTTGTACCGGCGAGCTGTAGAACGTCAACAAACCCGCACTCGCCTCGGAAACGCAGAAAGCGCGTCTGGAGCAGGGAAAGGGCTACACGCGGACTTGTAGCTCGTGACGTCACACTTTCGGTTCGAAATCAAATGTTCAGATAATCAAAATATCCACGGGTGTACTGCCGGTCTATAGTGCCCAACGGGCACAATATTTCGGGGATCATACATGTCGCCATCATCAGGTGAACTGATGCACTGAGCTCCTGGAAACGCGCCGGCACGGAGATCCGCACGCTACGGTTGCTCGAAAGGAACTGGGTTCTAGCCCGGTAGCGGGCCATTTAAATACCCTCGGCCCGCGGAGCGACCCCTCCGCGGTCCGCGCACCGCGCCGCGGCCGCGCAGTGGAACCGATTGCGGCGGCGTCTCTGAGATGACGTCGGTGTGAGGGCTCTGTCCGCCGTGGTCGTCACTTCGTTACGTTTGCTAGATTTACTCTTAATTAACCCAATCGCTGGTTCCCAAGCTTTACTAAGATTATAGCCACAGTCACGGTTTATGAGGTCGTCACTTGTGCGAATTTCAATGGCCTCCGAAAAAATACATTCAAAAGGATGTAGGTTGCCGAACATATTCTCAGATGAAGAGACTTCCACAGGACAGGGTAGCGTGGAGAGCTGCATCAAACTAGTTTGCGGACTGAAGACCACAACAACAAACAACAGTGTGTGTGCACGCTGTAGCTTGTAAGTCAGTTCCGTTTGGTGGCATGTAGCTGAGTGATTATGACGTGCGATATGTACAGCTGGGCAGAGTAGTTACCCACTAGTTGTCTTTATGCGGACAGCTGGCTGACTCAGGCAGGTTCCCTGGGCCGCCCCCGCCGCAGCCGCAGCCTCAGCCGCAGCCTCGGCCCCGATCGCCGCACCTGCCCGCCCGCCGCCCGCCTCCTTTCGCATTCCCGCGGCTCGGCCGACGCAATCCGCAGCGCCCGCCGGTCCCCTACTCTTGACACAGTTTCCTCATCCACGCCTGCCCGCTGTTGCGAACGGCTATTCGCCGACTTGCACTTGCGTTAGCACCCTGCGCAACCTGAAACGCCGGTCGCGGTGCCGAGGGGACTGCGGCGCGCCAGTGACGTTCTGCCCGGCCACTACGGTCGGGGATTCGAAACCCCCCCTCGGGCATGGATATTTGTGCCGTCCTTAGTTGTAGGTAGTTCATAAGTAGTTTGCAAGTTTAGGGACTGATAACTCCGTAGTTAAGTCTCATAAGCTATACAAACATTTGAACATTTTTTGAAAACCCACTAGCGGGCTTTATGACGTCACCGGCTCGGCCCGCTGCGCTCGTGGGCTTGCGGACGCTGCTCGCCGCCTTGGCCGGGCCTGGGGCCTATTCTGTATCTTTTCGGCGCTCCAGAGTTCGGTCCGGTCAGAGAGCGCACCGAGGCGTCGAGTTATCGAAGCAGTTACGTTAGTTCATTCTGTATGCCTTTCGGTGGCGTTGCGGTACGCCTTCGTGGACACCGAAGCTCACGGTGGCGCTTTGCCAGATCTGCTCTCATCAGCCAATCAGAAGTGCCAGTCTGCTTCTCCGCGCATGCGCACTGCTGGTGAGCAGGGAGGACGGCAGCCGTGGCCGGCGTTCGCTGCGTTCCCTACCATGAGAGACAGCCCAGCAAAATGTAAAAAATGAAAGTCGCGTACTTTATAATCTGGCGACATAACACGACAGCGTGTTCCGGAAACTACCTACTGAAACTTTTTTTAAATTCAATTAAAACGTTTTGTATCTGAAAAAAGTGAATATTTAAACTTTTATGAAAAGTTGTTTATTCACGCTACTCTATGTTTATCACACCGTATATCCTAAACTAAGCGTCGCACAGCAAAATAATTTTATAATTGCCTTCAGTGCTATATGTTGTCGATGTCTGCAAACTTTCCGGCCAATATATTCATTGATAGTGAAGTAATAAATTAAAATCCCACGTCTGACGCATAACTTTTACCGAAACAACGTCCAAAATGTAATAAGCGACAAACTTTTTCCCTTTACATTTTTTTGTGGGGGTGTAAGCGAGAGAAAGTTTCGGAAAGGTTTGAATTTATTTTTGCCGTTTGTTGGAAGGCATTAGGTGCTACCGTTTGTCCTAGACGAGAGCAGAATTGTGCGATTCATTGGCGCGGCGCGAATTCAACGCGCTGGGAGGGAAGACGCGGCGTTAGCAGCAGAGAGAGCGCAGTGCTAGCAGTGAAAAATTTCTTATTTTGGCACTACGGAAGTACATGGAAGTTGCGGGAAAGAAAAAGGATTACATATTAGTCGAGACAGCTCTTAGAAGCGCAAATTAGTCAGTGTTTTTGTACTGAGGAAAGAGCGTACAATATTTTTTAATAACAAAACAGTTGTTTGACGATGCGGGAAAGCTAAAGGAATTTTTTTGTTTCATTCATAACCAGTTTTAGTATTTTCTGCCGAAGAGCAGTCGTAAATATTTCTTTACTGTCGAAAAATTTGATTTTGGTCGCTGTCAGACTCCCATCAGTGCTTAAAACATAGTTTGAAACGTACAAACATTTTCAGTCTTTGTATTGAAGATTATAGGTTCTTTTAAGGACATATTGTTAATCTATGAAATGCCAAAATGCTGCTTCACTTTATAGATGTTAAAAAACTGTTTATTATTATCGCAATAGGCCTATTTCGGCTCTGTGGCCATCATCAGGCTATCTGCGGACAAATATTTATGATTGCAATGAGTGAAATAAAGATACTTACAATTTTAATACATTTTCCGTGACATATTATTTCAGGCTCACTTCCATATAGCATCGTGGAGATATAATTGATTATAATGACTGCAATGATTGCAGTATACATGTTCTTTAGATGGTATATACATTACGTAAATCAGGTCTAATTCTTTACAGCTAATCTGTCAGTTTGACGTATCCTCCAGCGATGCTCTATGGTTACAGTTTGTTTATGAGTTCATATAGTGTGATCTTTGGTAGTGTGGTGTGATCTTTATTATTTTATGGTATTATCACAGTCTAACATATACAGTCACGACACTCCCACAGATTTTTGTTATAAGCTGCGATAGCAGCGCTCCAAGCGGCCGGCAAGCTACATTTCTGAATACGGTAGTTGATGAGTGCGAATAGTATCATTTAGATTGACGTCAGCATAGTTGTTACATTAGGGAACTTATGTATTGCCTTATAAATAGGTAATAATTTAAAAATAGCTCCCCATTTGTCTTTCTTAGGTTTCATAAGATTCCTGATAAGGTACGAAACGGTACATTACAGGACAGTTAATTTACAATCATCACGTAACATACAGGCTTTAAATGAGTAATTTCATTTTCTATTAAAAATAATAATGCCTAGGAAACACCAGGAGGCATGCCCTTTAGCAGAGAGACGTCAATTTCTACGCAGGAACGTTAAGTATTCTTCATTACAATTCCAGTAAAATCGGTGAGGGTGGAAAATAAGAGACGTATATAGAATGCAATAAATACGGTATTTAACATACCAAATCAACCATCACAGCTGTAGCTGAAGGAAAAACGTCACAGACATGGCAATATAACGATAAAAGCAACCAAACTGTTTTCCAACAAAGAACCCCATTCCACAATTGTTGCTACATCTTAACCACAAACGGCAAGAATCCTCAAAACATTGGTGTTTTAAAGCTAAAGTAATTACACTTAAAAGAATATGTACGTATAAGAAAGACGAGTGACGTGTAAAAATGTGAGAATCATTAGATTTCGTACCGAGTTGATACGTCAAAAACTGGCTGTCATAGTAAGAACAGACCATGATAGAAATTTATTATACCATTATGTTTATAAGCAACTTAACTTTCAGCGGAATAAGCTGCAAATATACACAGATTCGTAAGTTTTTGTTCATTACAGAGTTGTTCTTTATACCATTGAATCATTTAAATGAGGCTGTTTTTATATTAATTTCCGTATTATGTTTGTCTCTCGATATCTTAATAATGCTTGTAACGCATAAATTATAGTGAGTATTTTGTTAATTAGGTACAAACGCGATTATAAACAAACATCACTACTTCGGCAGCTTGCCCACCGCTAGGAGCGCTAGTGTCGCAGCAGCTGTCAGTTGGTAACAACTTTTACAGCAGTGAGTGTCGTGACTGTGTATGTTAGACTGTGGTATTATGATGTATATCTTTGTTTTAGCTCGACTCGAAAATTTTAATAAAATTGTCTAGATAATGTTTGTGTTGTAGTTCGGTTTGTTCATTTAAAATTTCGTCAGGGCTTTCCTTCAAATGTGTATAAATTTCTATCTCTTCCAGGATGTTCATATGATAGAAATTTATACACATTTGAAGGAAAGCCCTGACGAAATTTTAAATGAACAAACCGAACTACAACACAAACATTATCTAGACAACTTTATTAAAATTTTCGAGTCGAGCTAAAACAAAGATATACATCATAATACCATAAAATAATAAAGATCACACCACACTACCAAAGATCACACTATATGAAGTCATAAACAAACAATAACAAAAGAGCATCACTGGAGGATACGTCAAACTGACAGATTAGCTGTAAAGAATTAAGACCTGATTTACGTAATGTATATACCATCTAAAGAACATATATACTGCAATCATTGCAGTCATTATAATCAATTATACCTCCACGATGCTATATGGAAGTGAGCCTGAAATAATATGTCACGGAAAATGTATTAAAATTGTAAGTATCTTTATTTCATTCATTGTAATCATAAATATTTGTCCGCAGATAGCCTGATGATGGCCACAGAGCCGAAATAGGCCTATTGCGATAATAATAAACAGTTTTTTAACATCTATAAAGTGAAGCAGCATTTTGGCATTTCATAGATTAACAATATGTCCTTAAAAGACATACACAACGCTGCAGGCCCAAATGAAATGAGATTATAGGTTCGTTCCAGCAGCTGCCAGACTGCTTGACGCGCATGCGCAACGCTGAAATTGTGTTCCAGCAGCGCCTTCTCCCGCTTCTGGCTACTTGGAGTATAGCTGTTTGGTGTTCCAGCAGTTGCCGCAAGCAGCCAGACGCTACCCTGAAAAATATTTCAGGCACGTTCCAGCTGCCAATTTGCGCATGCGCAGAAAGGGCTGAGTTAAGGGTGGGGGCAGCCATCACGTGATTCGTGTGTGTTTGTGGAGTGTTTTTCGATTATTTCGAGGTCACTGCAATCCCACTTGAGATCATATATTTCTCGTTTGCACTTGTTCGTTATTAGGAAGGAAAGTATTTTAATTATTCCTTTAAATTCACATTCGCCTGCAGCCAGAAACAGTGCAGAAAGCGTTTCAGCAGTGCAAGTATCAAACAAGGATTTTTACGTCATAGTAGCTGCGCATGCGTAGTAGTAACACCTGTTTCTTAGTGCTTGAAAGTAGCCGTCTGGCAGCTGCTGGAACGAACCTATATGATCGTCAACATGAAGGCTGAAAACTTTTGTTTCAAACTGCGTTTCAAGCATTGAGAGTAGTCACACATGAATTGTTTGTAACAAGACTAAAAAAGTGAATAAAAATAAAAGTCTACGTTTGTTTCACTCACAGAAATTTCATCTTTTGTTTTATAATAAGAGTGAACCCCGAAGTCTAAGAAACTACTGCTGGCGCTCGCTCTTACATGTACATGCTAAAGAATATTGCAGATCATGCTTCTCTTACACGAGCAGAAATGTGTTCCAAACAAAATGACTGGTGAAAAAATATTTTGCACCCAGAAGGATTAATTAGGGTGTGAGTTTATCGCCTTAACCGCTAGCCCACGGCGGCTACAAGACAAACCGGTCTTTGTTTTCATTGACTTCTTTGCGGAATGATTATCGGTTATTTATACTGCTACTAATTTGTATGATTTCCACTAACTTCACAAAATTCCTTTCTATTTTAACTTAAACGTTGTAAAAGTGTGCTGTAATTAATAAATTCTCAGTTTGTACGGAAAAGTACGGTAAAACACTACTAAGTACCGTTCGATACATCGATAACGTGCTTGTGGGCACAACAGGACTTAAGATTGCGGTGAAAATGGCTCATTTTATGAAGATTTTCAATGCGGTGGAGTATCTGGAGTGCATATTTCAGTAATTCTCACGTACAAATACGAAAATTTGCCAAATACGACGCGACAGCTTTGCGAACGGCGAAAACGAAGGTGACGTCGTATTTGATGGATTTCGTATTTACACTTTCGTAATATGAGAGTTTGCAGGGTAAATGAAACGGCGCATTAAGGACATTACCGAGACGCGTATTTTAAGATAAAGTTTATTGCAATAGAGTTTACAGAAGTGCTATGTCGTTATATTAAACTCTAGAACGCTAGCAATTATTCTGATAATATCTGTAGACAACCTTGAAAATTAATGTTTTAAAGTTACTTATTACTTAAAAAACAACAGATGTATCATTATCGGAATTTAAAACGACACAGCATTGCTAAAATAATAATTTATCTTCGCAATCCAAGCCCACCGAAACGAACGAAACGGCCTCACCGAAACCTCAGCGGCTTTCGGTGCAGCGCTCGAAATTTCGGTGGCCGTTTCGGGCGGTAGCAGGCCGCAGAAACGTACAGAATAACCATTTTCGCTACCGAACCGAAATTGACGTCACCACCGAGAAAAACACACCGAACCGAACGGTACGAAAGATACAGAATAGGGCCCCTGGGTGGTCCCCGCAGCAGACTCACGGGCCGCGCTGTCGGTTACACGGAACCCACGGAGGCCGGCGGGCGCAACGGGTACGGCGATAGAGCTGGGTTTGAACGTGACTCGAACTGTTCGAACAATTTACGTCATAGTTCGGGAAATCTCGGGATATGTTCGAACATTCGATCACGGCGCTATCTAGCAACGTCAGTACGTACTATCACTAC
Organism: Locusta migratoria; assembly: GCA_026315105.1. NCBI lineage: Eukaryota > Metazoa > Arthropoda > Insecta > Orthoptera > Acrididae > Locusta > Locusta migratoria. The sequence goes on from CM048745.1 coordinate 344,017,227, forward strand.
GATTTACAGCGATGATATTCATAAATCTTTTCGGCGCTGTGCAGTAAACTACTTATAACGAATATTGTGTCATTAATTTATTATGGATAATAATAAGTGTGAAATGCAGACTAGTAGCAGGTCATAATTGAAAAAGCAACGAATTTAGTCTATACGTAAACGATAACAATCGCGATTTTAAATTCTAGTGCTGCGATCTAGTGACGCCTGTTGGTACTACGTAAACAGCAGTTCGTGTACTGTTCACTTCGTGGTCGCAATTACAGTTCACTTTTGTATGAATTATTTCCGTTATTGGGAATTAAATTTCTAATGTTTTCCCGATTTCATCTCTCTTGCTTTTCAGGCGATTAAAAGGTGGTAACATTTTTATCTGTTACTGTACCGTATGAACAGGAAATGGAGTTGTATTTTTCAACCTATTCTTATTATCACATTAAACGTAATTTCTACTTATGAAGGATTCACAGTAATGTAACGTACTTCCAGAAACACTTTTCCTTTGACTGTTAGCTTTGCAGTAATTTGATGCAGTAATTCTGTTATATTAGCAGATATTTTGTTTATCAATGGATCATATCTTGTAGTGATATCAGGCAGGTCACTTATGCACTGTTTTAAACAAAATATACAGCCTATCATAGTAATGACCTTTTTTTCTTTTTTACATGTACTTATACTTCCTATGAAATAGTTCTGAGCAAAGCAATAGCCCGCTAATTTCAAAATTTCCAGCGTACTGTTTGCAGATACCCAACGCCAGACATTTGTTATCTAAGTGTTCGAACAGTTCGATACTGTATCGAGTTCTCTGCTGTATCGGGAAATCCCGAACATGTTCGAACGCGAGTATCATTTGCCCAGCCCTATACAGCGAGCCTGGCTAGACGAGCCGAGACGAGCCTGGAGAGCCACGCCTAGCCTGTGACTCTTAACAGAAGACGCGAAGGATTTTCGCGACAGATACAACTTACACATGATAATTACCTATGATTTTGTCTTACGTACACCTGCTTTATTCCAAACTTGATGAAATGATCATTCATCACTTTCAAATCAAGAGAATGGTCACTGTTGCAGGGATTCTTGTAGTGGATGGCAGATGGTGATTCAGTTAAAGAATTTCTTACAATCTACGTTTTTATCATGATCTTGATGAAATCTGCATACTTGACATTCAAAATAAAGGTCAAGGCCTATATAAGATTTACGTGGTGGATGGCGGAGGATACTTCACGTATATAGTTTACAAAATTTATAGTATTATTTCTAACTTGATGAAATTTCGAGCACTTGACGTCAAGACTAGCGGAAGGTCACTGGCTACGTAAGACTCGTGTGGTACATGGCGGAGGGTACTTCAGTGAACAATTCTATAAAATGAAAAGTTTTATTACGATCTGTATGAAATTTCACACACTTGATATTCAAAACTAGCGGAAGGTCACTACGTAAGATTCGTGTGGTACATGGCAGAGGGTGCTTCATTTAAGAATCCTCTAAAATCTAAAGTTTTATACGATCTTGATGAAATTTCACACACTTGACAACTAGCGGACAACTACATTGCAAAATTAGCGGAAGGACACTGTCTACATAAGATGCGCTTGATACATGGCGGAAGGTACTTCACTTACGAATTCTACTAAAACATAACGGGGGTACCATCATGTATAAGATTTTGTTTCGTTAAGGGGGGCGGGAGTAGCTTACTGCACACTTAGTTCCGTAGCCTGTGATTTTGTTCGACAGAGCGTCTATGTCTTGTATGGAAGAGGTAGAATAGACAAAAATACAACCGTTTTCTGTGCAATCTACATTTTACGTGTATTTTCCATCTGCATAGTTCACTACTGCGTCAAACGTTTCCAAGGCGCCACTCTTTCTCTTCTTCAGCATATTTGCAAGTACATACACTCCATCATTTAATTTTCTTTTCGCATCCTCTACGGCCTCACAACTAACAGATTCATTAGAGGCTACGTCATCGCCGGAGTCGGTCATTTTCGCTCTGCCAGTGATACGCAACAAAGGAAGATCGGGCATTCACCTGCCGTGTTACGTCGTGAATAGTACTTCCTACTCACTTTACAATTGCCGACGGCAGCGCGCTGAACCAAACTTTGTTTACGGCCAGAGAGGGCCGAAAGCGTCCGACAACGCTCGACAGTACACGATCGAGGCACGTGGCTCCGCATTGTAGAAAAATGTTCAAATGTTTGTAGAGCTTCTGGGAGTTAACTAGGGGGTCATCAGTCCCTAAACTTACAAACTACTTATGAACTAGCTTATACTATAGACGGCACAAACATTCATGCCCGAGGGGGGATTCGAATCCCCGACCGCAGCGGCCGTGCAGACCGTGACTGGCACGCCGCAGACCGCTCGGCCACTGCGTCCGGCCGCATTGTACACTCACGCTATTGTCACAGTGCGGCTACGTAATCTGAGCGTTTGCTGAAATGGATAGGTATCGCGCAAATATACGTCCTCACAAAGTACGTTTATAAGGAAAACTTAAATAATTTTCAGGTTTCATCGACTATTCAAACTGAGGCTCAGCAGGATGAATGACAAATCTACACCAGCGTTCATCCTAGCAGCGGGGACATCTTCCTTTTAGTTATTAGCCTGTACCTCAATATTTTAATTTCTTAGATTTTAGTATTAACAGCAAATGTATTTTTATCAGCTACCCGCAAAACCCAATTATTACTTTGCAAAATAATTTTATTTTAATTCCGTACAATTTTCTGTAGAAAAATATATTAATAGAAAATGTATTACGCATTCGCTCCAGTTATTCCATAGTAACATCACAGGTTTTTTTCAGTACACATATTTTTCCTTCAGAAGAATATATTAAAAACGACTGTAATGTTTTTTTCTTTGCAGACATGCTGCAGCATTGCTTTATCGTAAAACAATACATTTATATTCTTAATATTCATTTCGATTGATTTTCTGTTCAAGAATGAGTTAACAGAATGTACAGGTCTGTTATCTGTTGCATATGTACCAATGAGCGTAAGTGTAATGCCCGTACGCCATACGAAATAAATGATAGAACAAGTCAACAGTTCGCAGCGCCTTCAGCAGATAATGTCTGTAAACCTATGGGACCAAACTGCGTGGTCATCAGTCCGTAGCTTACAAACTACTTAAAACTTGGTATACTAACCTACGGACAAACACACACAGCCATGCCCCAGGGAGGACTCGAACCTCCACGGCGAGCAACCGCGCGCTCCGCAGCGAGGTGCTTTAGACCGCTCGGCTACTCCACCGCGGCCCTTCAGCAGAAATGGCCATTATAAACTGCACGTGTAATACTGTGACAGTACACGCTTTAGTATCCGTCGCTAAGGAGTGTGATGGAAATGTTTCATTCTACGTCCCACGTACGCATCCAAGCAGCACAGTGGCTGACGCGGACGCAATTTGGGGCGTGCGGCACAGCGCAGTCTAATGGGGCCGCGCAGACTGGCAGTAGAGGGGACGCGACACCAAGCTGATGCGACCTGCACTGCACCTGAACAGCGCTGGGCTGCGTGTCGCTGCAGCCGAGTAGAGGCACAGAAAGGGGAGGCGGGGAGCGGGCGAGCACTCTGCCGTACTCTCTGTGTCGAAAGTGGCACTATTGTTGGTTCCTCAAAATGTTACACTGTATGTAAAACTATTGGACCATACTGCTGTAGTAATCAGTCCATAGACTTACAAACTACTTAAACCAACTTACACTAAGAATAGAACACACACACACACACACACACACACACACACACACACACACACACACACGCTTGTGGGAGGACTCGAACCCTCGGCGGGAGTGACCGGTTAGTCCATACATTATTGGTTGTTTGAACAACATTGCCTTACAACTGAAAGTGTTTGTCATAGACTAGTGATTCGTTTTTCATCATTTAAGTTCTTGTTCTCTTTTCATTTGTGCATTATACTTTTCAGTTACTGCGTCCTTACATCTGTGCAGTTTTGTTTAGTGAAATATTGTAACATCATATGATCAACAATCAATGCAGAAAATTTTAATTTCGTAGTAGGACATCGTCGACAGTGCAGTAGATAAATGGATACAACATTCTGTGGCTCCTTAAATAAATAAAACCAATCATTTTGTTCCTAAGGAACTAGTAAAAATCTAGATAATTTTGTCAGATTTGTGATAGTTACTGTAATTAATGCTAAAGAATATTTGAATCCATACATAATGTGGTTAGAATCTCAAATTTAAATTTTAAAGTTCAAGACAACATTCCATATCTTCGGGAGTTGGTACGTTTATCTTTTCTTGTTCGTAATTTTTTTGTATTAGTTACTTACTGGAAGATGAGCTTATGATTCGAAACATCCTTTATTAATAGATGAAATAAGGCTTTCGTTTGGTTAAAACACACACAATTGTGAGATTTCAACGTCTACCGTACCTCAAAGATACCGCCGATTCCGGTTCATTTGCAATAGTCTCTTGCAAATTATATTCATGTAAGTCAATGGCGTCCTATATAATTCCCTATTATACTTCTGAAAACTGCCTCTTAGTCAGTCCGATGTAAAATCAGCATCACTTGTCTTCGTAGTAGTTTGACATCTTCCAGATTTTCCATTCACTCTAATACATTTATTTGGTGATATTTCTAATGCAGTAATGAATAAAGCAATACTTCGTCGCTAAAATGAGTATGAAATTTGACGACTGATATGACCACATGATTCCCGATGCGCAGGGATGGAAATGGAAGCGCCAGTGCCTCGAAAACGAATTAACATTTAGCGTTCTACTCGGTTTCAAATTGAAAAGTCAGAATATTGTCTACATTTCAAACACAGCAACTTTTGATCCAAAATCGACTGTACCAAAAACTCTATGCAATTTGATTTTACCAAAGCACATTCTTAATTTTCGTGTAATACTTCACTTAATTCGATGATACACAGTAATGAAAATAAATTTAGGCTCTTATTACAACAAACTATAATACATGTAAAATCTTCTGCGAATTGTTTTCTTAATATGGAGTGACAAATGTTTCACTTGATCTGCAAGAACATTGTCGTGAGCTGAAAGAATTATTAAATTAATTGAATGAGTTGAGAGTATAACATTAATGTGTTGTGAGATTACCGCCCGATAGAAATATTGGTAATTAATAGCATTTGATAATTACACAGTATAAAGTTCACTGCAAACATTGACCATGCCAATGCACTAAATATTACACAATTTTAATCTTATTTATTATGGTAGCAATGTATGTACACAGTTGGGTGACATTTATAGTTAGGCCATAGGTAGAAATTCTCCACGTTGAGATTTGCTGTGTCCTTGTAGCTGACGGAAGGCCAGCGAGCAGGCCGACGTTGGTGGCTTGTTCCAGCTTAGGATTTTCCAGGTTCGTTTCCGGTGAGGGGAGAGAGGGACAATGGCGAGTGCCAGGTGCAGTGCAGTGCACAGCGTGAAATGAAATATTCTAATACTACTTGCATTTGAAGTAATACGATGCAGTTAGGAACCTTTAAGGCCCTCATTACAAAATAGTCTGTTGATAAATAAACAATACATTAGCTGATATAGTCACATCTGGCGTAATATGTTTAATTGACAATGAAAAGTAATAAATTACCAATGAATACAAGACAGTTACACAACTAGCATGGCAATGTTTTGTTTATAAAAATAATATATTAACTATTTCTCATTTTATTTTCAATTAATCTTGTGTATTTTATCTTGAAATATTCAGTTAAATCACTTATCTGTGATATAAGAAATTGTACGATTATAATAAATAGTGCAAAGGATGTTTATACAAAATAAAAACCTAATAAGAAGACATTTGTTTAATGTGTAGTGTAATTATTTCGATTTTAAGTAAAGTTTTAGAAATGTATTGGCTGAACGCTGTTCGTTGGCAAGTCGGTTAGAACAGCTCACATGGGGAAGTTGATGACGTAGGGAAAAAACCCGGCAGTTGAGCTTTTGGCGCACGCGCACGCGAGGGCAGGAAGTGACGAGTCGGGAGCACGTGGGGTAGCTGGCCGGGCGTCGTCGCTCTGCATTCAGTCGGCATGTGTATCTCCAGGTGGAGACTTTAGATTTGTGTGTGGCAATTGCCATGTGTGGTTGCTCGTCGTAGACTGCACCAAGTTGAATCGAGTGCTACTGTGTGTTGTGAATATTTAGCCGGTGGAACAAGGTGTGCATCACACTGAATTAAAGTGACTGTGTTTTGTTAGTGTAACACGTGTCGTCACATAGGCATGAATATAAACGGTGTTTGAGATAGGCACATGGTGTGAAAACAATTTGCGACAAATATTCATTTTGTCTGGGGGCTCACGAGCTATAACTTTATTTGATAAATGTGTCGACGTACAGACGTATCAGGCACAGGGTTTTAATATGCTGTAATAAACAACATAAAGTGAACTTTCATGTGTTTTCAAAATTAGTAGTTAGTACACCCTTTTCTGTCATGAACTTACTTTATTATGAATTTTTTTGTTTTTTTGTTTTTTTGTTAATCATATACAGGGAAGGAAAGCTGCGAACGTGTGATATCATCCCCTAGAAAACGAGTCAAACAGTCGCAATAACAGTTCCAGTGTTTTTGCATGTTTAGGAATTTGGTTCGCAGTTGGTGGTTGTGAGTTTTAAAATCTTAATCTTTCCCTATTTTAAACTCTCACCCTGACCTTCACCCTCGCAGTGTGGAAATGATTTTCAGTACAGTGGTATGAAGTTGTCTCAACACATTGCAGAAAGAAACTGATGACTCCTTGATCTGAAGATCAAGCGTGCAAAATTTCAACAGAATCGCAAGAAAACTGTTGATTTTGTCGAATTCTGTGAGTAAAGTAGCCTTCGCCATCCACCACATGGAATATTGTATAGGCAGTGATACTCGTCTTATTTTGAAGATCGAGTATGCAACATTTCATCAAGATGGGAATAAAACTGTAGATTTGTATGAATTATATGGTCGCCGAGCTCACGGAGACAGCGAGTATGGATATGGCGTCAGAGTACCCGCGGAGCTCACGTCTGGTGGCTGCTGTGTGAGCCCGCGAGTACGATGGGGCGGCTGCGCCAGCGCACTTAGGCTCGCTGTACTCGCGCAATTACAGGGGGGTTGGAGGGAGGCGTTTGTAGTGTATGCGACCCGCAAGACCGGGCTCATACTCGGCCCGTTTCTGACCTCTACTGGGTATGCCTTACAGTTTAAAACCTTGTTCCTAAATATATTCCTTAGCATTATTAAGTCAATATGGTACCGTCCAATGTGTTTTAGTCTCCTCCATGTATACAGCTTTCTTTCATGATGTTTAAACCAAGTGTTGGTGATCATTAAATTCTTCCAAGCGATCTTCTTTTACATTTCTTTTCCCCAGTCCAGCTTTATTACAAAGGAGACATATTAAGCATTCGTTTTTTCCATAAACGAAGTCTCTGATTTGGTCGTGACATTCAGAAAGAATATACCTTAATGTCGCTATCTTACCCGACTTTCCCCTACCTAATAATGTTCATCAGTTTAGTGGCCAGAGGAGGTGTTTAACTCAGGAGAGTACTCCTGGAGCAGTGTTCTACTGGAGTGCACAATGGAGATGACTGGATCACCTAGGTGATCAGCTAGGATGCACACGTATCGGAGTGCCACATGACTTCAACTGCACATTACCCACACTTCTACAGTCTCCACAAGCTTGAATAGTCCACTGTTGTTATTTAGGATCATGAATTCATATCCACATACGTCCATCCTCCCAATACGATTGGAAACGAGACTTGTCGGACCAGGCAATATGCTTCCAGTCATCGACAGTGTCGCCGACGTGTGGGATCTGTGCCGCGGGATGGTGGCCCTAATCAATAAGACCAGCCCTGCGAGTTACACGGTGCAGTGGCTTACTGTGCCCGACATGAAGCCAGTCGCACGAACGAAGCACGATGCCACCGTGTGGCTTTTGGGGCATTCTGTCTTTGCTATTGTGGAGTTTCAATTTGGAGATTGTGTTGCCCATATGGCCTATCTTTGGTCCAACCATCAACCACTCAGGACCACTACGCACATTTTCTTACGTCAGCTTTAATTCATGGCTACCAAAAAGTTCTAGGATGGTGACCATGTACTATAATGATTTCTTGGTAACAACAGGTTCATTATGTACGCTTTTCTTTGAGCATTAACGCTCCTTTGTGTAACGTCTGGTCTTTTTCTTTTAATCTCAGATGTTGACTCTATTACATCGGGTGAGATGCCCAGCGTCATGGCATGGGTGCTTTTACTTTGTTTTACGTTCTTCTTGTGTGTTTTTGGAAGTACAGTTTTATGTTTTATACTTCTACATCTACATGTACATGGGATACTCTGTAAATCACATTTAAGTGCCTGGCAGAGGGTTCATCGAACCACCGTTATACTATTTATCTCCCACTCCATTGTCGAATAGCGCGCGGGAAGAAAGAAAACCTGAATCTCTCCGTTCGAGCCCTGATTTCTCGTATTTTATTCTGATGATCATTTCTACCTATGTAAGTGGGAGTCAACAATATATTTTCGCATTCGAAGGAGAATGTTGGCGATTGGAGTTTCGCAAGTAGCCCACGCCGCAGCGATAAGCGCCGTTGTTGTAATGATCCCCATCCCAGATCCTGTATCATTTCCGTAACGCTGTCGCCCCTGTATCGAGACAATACGAAAAGAGCTGCCCTTCTTTGGACTCTTCGATGTCCTCCGTCAAACCCACCTGATAAGGATCCCACACTGGGCAGCAATACTCCAAAATGGATGAGAAAGCGTAGTGTGTGATTTTTTTTTTTTTTTTTTTTTAGTTCAGTTGTTGCATTTTTTAAGGGTTCTGTCAATAAAACGCAGTCGCTGGTTCGCCTTTCCCACGACTTTCTATTGTCTTCGGTTATTCATCACTATTTGCCCCATGACGGGTAGCTTGTATTGACGCCTTTTGTCTTTCTTAGGAGGATGATTTGTTTTTACCTCATAACTGGTGTTAAATTCGATGGCAGCCAGGTGCAACTCTAACAGACAGGGTACAGCGGTGGTTGCCCTTGAGATTCTATTTTCCGCCTCTCTTTCTAATGCGACGAGGTTTGGTGTTTTGGTCTTGCGAGGGTGGATATGGTGCACTTTTATTCCTTTTATTTTACTTTTGCAGTGCCTCTTTTGCTGGCCGAGAGATTGTCTGTAACACGTAAAGTATACACGAGGGACGCTTTGTTTTATCTAGATTGGACCCCTTTGTAGTGACCAGCTCCCCATTGGTCAATATTTAGGGCTTCCCGCTTCTTCTCATTGTCCCTAGAAAACTTTTCATTGCAGAACTTTTTTATTTTCGATGCGGATTGATGTGCCCTTGTTTCCTTTTACACTTCGGGGAAAAAAAGAACAGTCCAATGTTGGTGGGTGTTGCCGCGCCCAGGCGAGGCGTAAAGCTTATTCCCGTGCATTCAGCGAGGATACACGAGTGGGCGTTCAGCTCTGAAAACACATGTCGCTCATGTTCCGCTGAATGTTTCGCACACTGATACTTGATGACCCAGCACTGAAATCCGCGGCTATTTGCGAAAGGGCTGCACATCTGCGCTAAACGTTTCTCTTCGGTCGTCGTCGGTCCCGTTCTTGAGCGATCGATATTCGGCCGCAGCGATACAGGAGATTTGATGGCCGGCCGCGATGGCCGAGGGGACTGAGGCGCTCCAGTCACGGTCTGCACGGCCACTACGGTCGGGGGTTCGAATCCCCCCTCGGGCATGGATATTTGTGCCGTCCTCAGTGTTAGCTAGTTCATAAGTAGTTTGTAAGTTTAGGGACTGATGACCCTGTGGTTAAGTCCCATAAGCTGTACAAACATTTGAACATTTTGAGATTTGATGTTATACCGGATCTGGATTTTCACAGTGCACTCGTGAAATGGTCGTACGCGAAAATCTCCACTTCAGCCCTAACTCGGAGAAATTGTGTCAAATCTCGTGTGCTGATTATAACACCACGTTCAAAATCACTTCAGGGGGGAAGTAGGAAAAATTGGTCAAAAATTGTGTCTCCATGTAATTCTGTAGCATGTTAAAATTACTGTCTCCAATCTTCACATATTAATTCGAACTACAAATGATAAAAAAAGCTGTCTTGTTTCAAACAATGTGCAGCGCCACGCCCACTTTTCTAGACGACACTCTCCTTGTTTGCGATGTTTTATTACTTCCTGATGTCATAAAAGCATCGGAAGAGTATAAAAGGCTGTGGATTCGTTTATGTCGTGTTATCTTTGCCGTCCGCTAGGTATCTTTGGAAGCTGCTGAAACACAAAACCCGAATGAGAGCTTCAACAGTCTCTTTGGAACAGATGCCCCAAAACAACATTTAGCTCATATACTGTTGTTAAAATTGCCACATATGATACATGTCTGGTGTTAAATGATGGTAACACTGGAAGAATAAGGACCCTTACTGGGCTAGGATTTGTTGCTGGTTGCTTCACCGAGAAGCTATTGTATAAGATAGACAATGCGCATGTTGCAAGATCTGAGATGTCTGTGAAGGATATAGGCAAAAGGGCACGCCAGAAATATAAGTTACAAAGGAAACATATCCAAGAAGAGCAAGAAGACCAAATGTATGGTTATGCTCAACATTAAGGTACTATTTTAAAATCTTTTATGTGACTTTCCTACAACTTTCATTTTTCGGTGTATAAGGAACATTTTTTTCCTGAACTACTGGAGACAGATAAGTGTAATTTTCTGCTGACCTCATTCATAGTATAACACAACTTCCTGTGGTTCAAATTTTTAAGTGTATTTATGTCAAAATTGTTTACATTTTTATGAAATTGAAATTGCTTTCTTTCATACACATAATTTTTAAAAATAAATTGTAAGAGCTCTAAAAGTTATATTAAAAAACTGTTCCACACTTTTGGTTATCTGATTACTAAAAATTACCTACCACAATATGGAAGTTGTAAGTAAAGTAATTTTTGAGAAAATGTTCCTTGTGAGATAGCATGTGTTGCGAAAATTTCCAACAATGCCATTATCACATTTTTTGGGAAAAAAAAATTGAAAAATAGCCAGAATGTAGCCCATAACATTATTACCTCAAGTGCAAAATTTGGTTCTATTATCTTTCAAACACAAAAAACTGTGTTACATTATGTAATCACGTTCATTTTCTCCTACGTCTCCCCTTAAATAGAGATAACCTGTCAGCTGTAGTCGATCTCTGCCAGATATCTGTTGTCTTACATGGGCATTGCTGTCCGACGCACCATCATCTAAGTGTTTACATACCTCTGTATTTGCCTAAGCCAGTTTCTTTGGCTCCTCAGTGTAGATGCATAAGTTTATCACTGCTATCATAAAAAAATTAATTGACGTAGTTATTGTTGTGATTTGTGGACTATTAGCAGCTTTCTCTGGTTGCCCTCGTCCTGACTCTCAGGGCTAGAGCCTTCACATAGCCCCAGGGAAAGGAACCTTAACGAGCAAGATCTGATGAATGTCTCGTCACGGAATGTAGCCTTGAGATTGTGCGCTAGGGGACATATTTATACGAACATCATTCTGTGCTGTAATGATATCTGGTTGGTACCACCAAGACATATGTTCCCACAATCGTTGTTGAACGCAGTGTGTAATCACATGAACATGCTAAGACATGTTCGGAACTTAATGTAATAGCGTGGCTCTCCGATTGCACAGTGTTTAAACCAAGGATGTTAGAATTCAGGGAGAAGCCCTTACGCTGCAAAAGTGAAGCCTACCTCTGCCATATTGCTAAGTTTTGGAGAGGTGATGGTATTGTAGAGCTAATGTTTTATATCACTTAAAATAGAAATAAAACGTCCGACCAGTTTTGCCATGATGTACGACGTGTTAAAAGACTGCAAATTAGCCGTTAAAATTAAGTTTTAAAATATATTATGATGAATATTTATTCAAGAAAGTATATTGTTTAAAAGTACATACTTTTCAGTGACAGTCAGTTCAATGCATTAACAGTAAGAGGGTCGACTTAACGCAAAGTTTAAACGAAGAAATAGTATTCCAAAACTGACCAAGATGGCGGACAGGCTTCAACTGACGTATGTGCTCGGCTTAGATAATGCCATCTCCCTTTATTCTAACCTCTTTGGTTTAAACTACGGCACCAAAAGCAGCCAGAGCGAAAGAAACAGAAAGGCAGTAACTGCGGAGATAACTTTCTTATTGTTATCAGGTATAATCTGTTCGCATTTCCTGACATATAAAAGAGAATTTTCGAAAGAATCTTTTTACAGAGCAAGGAAGTCAGACCTGAAAGAAAACTTTGTGTCGCGGCGGTCAAATATTGCTAGAACAAAAAGCTGCCTACATGCCTAAAGGTGAGGAAACACTTGAATCTTAACATGAATCCAGTGCTAGATGACTGTAATGGCTACCACGCAAAATATAATGAGTCTTGAACCGAGAGATCCTCAATTTACTCAGTTACTTTGACTTGCTTTGCAATGACATCTATGACCTCAGTTACATACAGGTACACAAAACCCATCAAATACGAACTTCTACTGTCGGCCAATATGGCGTCTTCATCTCCGAAAAGAGCTGCCCCTCTCCCTCGGATCGCTTGGTGTGACGTCGGTGGCGTTTTCCCTGCTTGTTGGTGAACGTTCAGAAACACATTGAAAATTTCTGACATGCTTGATACATTGCCCTGCACGTTGGGAAGCCTCCGCAACGTGCAGTTTTTAGTAAACATTTCGTAACGTCAGAAACTCGGCACGTTGGACAAACTCATTCAGATACGCGCTGACGGCTTTAGGTTTACAAATATTTGGATTTGAATGGTTCCTTTCAAAAGACACGGCCGATTTACTTCGACATCCCTTCCAAAAAATCAATCCGAGCTTGTGTTCCCTAACAAATGAGCACGACCTCGGCGGAAATTTAAACCCCAATCTTACTTTCTTGTTTCTTCATTTTGCGTTGAAAGTCTGGAGTATAAGTAATAGTTCTGACAGTGCAACGCCCTTTATACCTTGCTTACGCAGCACTACTGCCGAGTAAGGTGTATAGGACAAAGGTCTGGACACCAATGTTCCTTACGGAGCCGCCATTTTGGGGATAGAGTAGACGACAATGTGACACATCGCTAGGAGAGAAAACTATCGCTTTCGGAAATTACTATTATTCTGCAGCTGATGGTAAAATTTTACCTGCCATCCCGGCGGTCTCGCGCGATTATGTTGGCAACGTCAACAACACGGTAGAAAATCATACAAGATGTTAATATTCCTATAAATCCACCGAGAATGATCAGTGTTTCATACAGTACACCAGGGGAAATCGTGGGATAGGTCTTGGCGATTTGGCTCAAACTGTATGAGACGAAGCAGGTAGAGCAATCTTTTAAATTTCTAAATTGAGAGAGCCATAGGAAAAGATCATTTTCATGAAAGATTTCCGATTACAGCATAAGAGAATTATAAGCACGTATCGATGACCTTTCAAATAACGTCAGCCTAGTACAGTGCGTAATTTAATGTCAGTTTTACGGTCCGGGTTCTATCGAGGCTATTACCAATTTTTATTTCAGATTATTCAGTTATAATTAGCAAATTTAAAATTACGTAAGCATTTTAGTGTTCCTGAATTCCCACGAGAGTGAGAGTAATCCTCAAGAGAATATACATTTAAAATACATTGAGTCATACAGCATTAATTTTCAGTGCTCGTTTTGACCCCAGTGATTCGGTATGCTTGGTATCCATCAAAGAAAAGTGGTTAAAATCTTGAGCGCAGTATCCTTTGCACTGAAACATTTTTTCGGAGAAAATATTCGTGACGAAAAATGCTTTCATAAAATGTGGTTAATGTGAATATTATGTTTCTTAACGATGATCACTCAAAATAAATGTAACATTACGCGTAGCATGTGGCATGCCACTTTGACTTTTTAATACAACCCTACGTATTAGCGTTCACCCATCTACTTACCAAGACTTATAATTTAGTTAAAAATGGCTTAAGACGTTGGACGTTTGCAATGGAAATTGCTGCATTGTAAGAATTGAATATTTTACCTTACATTTTATCGTCAGGACACGGTTATCTAGTTAACGCAATGACTTTCTTGAACTTCTTTCCAATATATCTCCTACCTTTTCTAATGTAATTTCAGTTAAAATACTAGCTACTAGCTCTACGTTATCCAACAGGGATCCAATGCCTCGAAATTTCTTGCATTTATGTAATCTCGAACTATTGGAAACTCGCACACCAGAAAAGTTTCATATGGATGGAAGCCGACATTTCGGATAGTTGAACATAAGAAACAAGGGGAAAGAATGCAAAACTTAAAAAAAAAAGAAAAAACAATTACAACATTATGTTACATAGATAGTTTGGGAAAAGCAGAGTTTTGTTAATGAAATGGCCACTTTTTCCTCACAATGGTGGTTGTTTCTTTATATATATATATATATATATATATATATATATATATATATATATATATATATATATATATATATATATATAATTATCACGAAAATGGTTAGAGGTAGGGATGGTGTTGAAATAGATATGAACAAAGGGGAAAACTTTTTGGTTGACTTGCGAGAACCGACCGCCATCTTGGTATCCGCCAATAGGATTCAGCTCACATTTCTCCACTGGGTCACGTAATAAATGTTTCAAGGGTAGAATTTGACAAGAAACACAATGGTGAAGTCCTTTTTCAATATCCTTATCAGGTAACAATGTATGGATCATCTGTTGTAACTGATGTAATTCGTCATTAATCACGACATCAATGGCTCGAAACACATTTCAAACCAAAGTTCACTTCACAGAATGTGTTCCACGTGCTGTCCTTATACCTGAAAACATCTCCTTATCTGTCGCAGAAAGTTTGCATGTACACGACGCAACACAGCAGGCGTGACAGTGTCACAGGCCTCGTTAATCCGCTGTTTCAGGTGTTGCACATCACGAATCTTCACGCAATAGACCACAGCCTTCAGGTATCCCCATACGCAGAAATCTAGCGGGGTCAGATCAAGTGAACGCGGTGGCTACTCTACGGGACCACGACGCCCAATCCAGGAGCTGGCGAAGTGCGTGTCAACCCATTTCCGTACACATCCACCATAATGGGGTGGCGCTCCATCCTGCTGAAAGTACGAAGAGATTGCCCCCATCTTCGTTGCAGACCACAGGCATGGCCACCTCATACAGCGTTTGCAGATAGGTCGTAGCATTGAGCATTTTCAGCACAAAGATAGGAACAACTTGACGCACTCCCGAAATGCCGCACCATACCATCACTTTAACACCTCCTTGAGACCTATTGAAAGACGTCCATGTTGGATTGTCCGGTGACCAGTAGCGCACGTTGTGCTTATTGACCTGTCCAATGACGTAAATATACGCCTCGTCACTAAAAATTATATTGTACGCAATGTCATTACTGGCGGTGTGTTGCTCACAAAACTGCATCCTTCAATCAGGGTCGTCTTCCTCCAGAAGCTGCTGGAGTTAAATTTTGTGTGGTTACCATTTATGTCGTTGTAGGATAAGGCGGATACTGCTCCGAGAAATGTCATGGCATTGGGCATGTAGCCATACTTCGGACGGGATTCGTGCCACACCTGCTAACACTGCCGAGGTCATAGGTTCATCATTAGCTGTGCGGGGATGGCCTCTGCTACCGATCCCGTTCCTTTAAACTTTCTAATCAAGTACCTCACAGCACTCTCTGTCAAGGTGTTATTGGTTGAAGTCCCTAGAAATTTCCGAGGAATTCCGACCACCAGCTGACAGGATGATTTCGATCCTCTCTTCTTTGATCGGCGACATGTTGTCCTTCACATTAACGGGACACCTGTGATGATAGGATCAAAACGTCGTTAGTTTTGAGCATGCTGAATGACGAGTAAACCTGTTATAACAATTAATCCTAAACTTGTTACTTAATGAAGATATTGGAAAACAGACTTCACCATTGTGTTTCCCGTCATTTCTACCCTTAAAACATGTATTACATGATCCCTTCCCATTGGAGAAATGTGAGCTGAATACGTCGAATATCAAGATGGCGGACGGCTCTCGCAGGTCACCCAAAATGTTTCCCCCACCCCCTTTGTTCGTATCTATGTCAATTCCGTCCTTATCTCCCACCATTTTCCCGATATTTAGTCCGATCCTTACTTTTGGGACTTTATATATACACTACTGGCCATTAAAATTGCTACACCAAGAAGAAATGCAGATGATAAACAGGTATTCATTGGATAAATATGTTATACTAGACCTGACATTTGCAAGCAATTTGAGTGCATAAAGCCTGAGAAATCAGTACCTAGAACAACCACCACTGACCGTAAAAACGGCCTTGATACGCCTGGGCATTGAGTCAAAGAGAGCTTGGATGGCGTGTACAGGCACAGATGCCCATGTAGCTTCAACACGATACCACAGTTCATCAAGAGTAGTGACTGGCGTATTGTTATGAGCCAGTTGCTCGGCCATCATTGACCTGACGTTTTCACTTGGTGAAAGATCAGGAGAATGTGCTGGACAGGGTGGCAGTCGAACATTTTCCGTATCCAGAAAGGCCCGTACAGGACCTGCAACATACGGTCGTGTATTATCCTGCTGAAATGTACGGTTTCGGAGGGATCGAATGATGGGTAGAGGCACGAGTCTTATCACATCTGAAATGTAACGCCCACTGTTCAAAGTGCCGTCGATGCGAACGAGAGGTGGCCGAGAGGTGTAACCAATGGCACCCCATACCATCACGCCAGGTGATACGCCAGTAAGTCGATGAGGAATACAAGCTTCCAATGTGCGTTCACCGCGATGTCACCGTCATAACGCTGTAAACAGAACCTCGATTCATCCGAAAAAAATGACGTTTTGCCATTCGTGCATCCAGGTTCGTCGTTGCGTACACCATCGCAGGCGCTTCTGTCTGTGATGCAGTGACAAGGGTAACCGCAGCCATGGTCTCCGAGCTGATAGTCCGTGCTGCTGCAAACGTCGTCGAACTGATCATGCTGGTAGTTGTTGTCTTGCAAACGTCCCCATCTGTTGACTCAGGGACCGAAACGTGGCTGCACGATGCGTTACAGCCATGCGGATAAGATGCCTATCATCTCGACTGCTAGTGATACGAAGCCGTTGGGATCCAGAACGGCGTTGCGTATTCCATATTCTGCTAATAGTCATTGGATCGCGACCAACGCGAGCAGCAATGTCGCGATACGATAAACCGCAATCGCGATAGGCTACAATCGGACATTTATCAAAGTCGAAAACGTGATAGTACGTATTTCTCCTCCTTACACGAGGCATCACTACAACGTTTCACCAGGCACGCCGGTCAACTGCTGTTTGTATACGAAAAATTGGTTGGAAAATTTCCTCATGTCAGCACGTTGTAGGTGTCGCCACCGGCACCAACCTTGTGTGAATGCTCTGAAAATCTAATCATTTGCAAATCACAGCATGTTCTTCAAAAAAAAAAAAAAAAAAAAAAAAAAAAAAAAAATGTTCAAATGTTTGTAAAGCTTATGGGACTTAACTACGGGGTCATCAGTCCCTAAACTTACAAACTACTTATGAACTACTTACGAACTAAGACGGCACAAATATCCATGCCCGAGGGGGGATTCGAACCCCCGACCGTAGTGGCCGTGCAGACCGTGACTGAAGCGCCTCAGTCCCCTCGGCCACCGCGGCCGGCCAGCATCTTCTTCCTGTCGGTTAAATTTCGCGTCTGTAGCACGTCATCTTCGTGGTGTAGCAATTTTAATGGCCAGGAGTGTATACTGTGATGAGAGTGGATATGGCCACATCCTCTGTAACCGGCATACTCTGTCGTAGTAGAATGTTTACTGCTTTAAGCAACTAAAACTTTCTGGTGATTAACAGTACACAAATAGGCCTACAGTCTGCTAAATGCGCGTCATGATACGAAAATGGCCACCATAGCAAATTATCACGTTATGCTTCCAAGCATATCAGTATCCCATGACTTCTGTAACGTGAGGCCACATCAGAACAATTGTTGCTGGAGCCGGTATTGGGCCGATTTGTAGCATTTAGAGCAGTGCTTTCCAAACTTTCCCTCATGGCGACTCCCTCTTATAGCTTACAGTTTTGCGCGACACCCTTTCACTAATATAAATACATATGGTACAATTTAGATGGTTCTAGCGAGGAGGGGGGACAGAAATAAAGTATCGCTTAAATGTAATTTGTAAACGAAACTGAAATCCTCGTCCGCATTGACATGTTTAATATTGATCATGACTGCAGCCATTACGTACACTCATCGCAAGAAAAGGAAACATTAGGAACTACGGAGATGTACAACAGAGTAACACCGCAGAAAAAAATGCCTAACTCACACAGTAATACTTGCTTCTTCTACATGCGACCCAACTTCCGAAACGCGAAAACTGAATTTCGGAAACCGTTTTTCGCTGTCGTGTGTACGTGTGTAATGTCAGGGCCAGATACGGTTTTTCTGCATCGACTGAAAAGGGCATCTGAAAATTAGCTGCTCGGACTTCTGATTTAGACAGCACAGTGGCTGTTCCCTTTCAGTTCAATGTTATCACATTATTTTCAGAAATAAAGGTGATTTATTTGTTACAAGTTCTATTCTTCTTGCTTTACCACTTGCTTCGGAAAAAATGGATAAATATTTGTGACAAGTAAGAATATGAATGTCATTTCTGGTCCCAGAATCTGTTATATACACGAAACTGAGAGAAAAAAATATTAACGCATACTAGGGTTCGAACCAACGATCACTGCATTTAAAATACCACTCTTCATTAATCACCCGGCCATACTCCATACTAAACATCGCTACTGAATAGCTTTAGTCAGTGGACAATTGTGACTGCTTTTACAATCTGTGACAGCTTTTACAGCCACTGTGTCATTGATTGACAATTAACTGTAAGAAACGCTACCGAGGGTGACGTGGCTTTGATAAATCCATTAAAAAAACGTCAGATGCAGCTTTTTTTTTTAGAAGGAAAGCAGACTACAGGCAGCTGCCAGTTCCAGCAAACTGCGCATGGGAAGTGCTATCATCCAGTATCAGCAGCAACTCTGCGCATGCGCAGTTTGCTGGAGTCTGGCAACTGGCAGCTGCTTGAACGAACTCTGAGTGTCCACCAAGGAGGTTATAATATAGGGAGTTGGTGTTATCTATGCTGAGAACACGCAATGGTTGAAGCCACGGGGGCCATGCTTTTGTGCCCAAAACAAGGACTCCTCGCTTAAAATCCTATGTGAACATTACCCTCTTTACGTAAAGCCAGTAAACTGGTAGTCAAATCGGAAGATTTATTTCGAAATGACATACATTTGAACTTC
The DNA here is from genome assembly GCA_026315105.1 of Locusta migratoria. Classification (NCBI taxonomy): domain Eukaryota; kingdom Metazoa; phylum Arthropoda; class Insecta; order Orthoptera; family Acrididae; genus Locusta; species Locusta migratoria. The sequence continues at coordinate 344,036,650 of CM048745.1, forward strand.
TAGAACTAAATTTACCAGGCAATACGACCAATGTTTTGGGCACAAACAAATGCCGGAATGCGCATTTCGCTGGCTTCACTTTTTGAGTGTTAGGGCATCTCCAGAGCGTCTAACAACAGTCTATCACAGACAGTTGCGCAACATTGTAGGAAAAAAATTGTAGCTGAAGCGATACTAGCGCTCCAAGCGGCTAGTAGGGAATAACAGTGGAATGGTACGATGCAAACTGAGAAGTTGCCGTTTTTAATGCTGTTACTTTCATACTTCCTGGTCACTGAACGTTGCTGTGAACTTTCTAATACAATTACGAAAACATCATTAAAGTAATATCACTGCTACTGTTAATGGCAGTCTATAATTTAAGAAACTGTCAGTGCAGTGTAATTCGCGCAGTTCACAATACCCGAGTCATATTAATAACGTCTGAAACCTTTTGAAAGCAGAAATGAATGGCAACCTGATGTGCTGAATTATATAAAAGGAACTGATTATGATTATGTTCGCATTCTCGATGTGTATTGACATGTTGCACGAGTTTTGCTTCAGCGAATTTCGGACATTGTAATGTTTTGAAACGTACACACGATTTTCACAATGTAGGGGACTAGATTCTTCATCGTCGTTTAAACCAATTTTTCACCTCGTCCTTGCGTCAGTGCATTTCGTGTACGGTACCTATCATAATTTTTTAGCTACTTGGCAGGTATCAAACTGAATATTTTCAAGAATGTGACGTGCTAACATTAACAGCTTATGTATGGTCATATTTATTTGTAGCTACGTATTCATTTACCAAACTAGTAGGTAAACGACAAAATATGTTAGTATACAGTGTTATTATTTCTGTGAAGCTGAGGTACGAACCTAATGCAGTAATTCATACAATACTTTTATTCAGCAGTAATATTATGAAATAGTGGTCGAGTATTTGCAATTCTCATTAACAGCAGAAGTTGGGACGTGAATGGATTGTTAAAGATTTACTTCTATGCGTAAAAGTATAACTAACCATAGTAAACGAACACCTGTTATTCATAACATTATGCTGTTACTTCTGAGCATCCTTTGCAAATGAAAGATTTCCGAATTACATTTTTGACAAAAAAATTTCAAATGTCTGTAAATCTATCGGACCAAACTGTGTGGTCATCAGTCCGTAGCCTACAAACTACTTAAACCTAGGTAAACTAACCTACGGACAAACACACACACCCATGCCCCAGGGAGGACTCGAACCTCCACGGCGAGCAACCGCGCGCCATTTTTGACAGTTGCTATAATTTATGGCGCCACAAAAGCTCGTAAATACGAAGTTATTTTGAAAATGCTGCTTCAGTCCAAATACACATTCATTACTCAATCGCTTCGCGGTGTGATTTTACGACCCGGCCGCTTGGCAGCGCTGCAATCGCGAAGTTGCAGAAAATCACTGGCAGGGGCGGCGCAAGGCACGTGCGAAACGTGCGGCCGCACGGGGCGGCACTTTCCGAGGGGCGGCAAATCTGACGCCCACCCTTATTATTTTTTATTTTCTAGGACAAACTCAACATTCATGCCCAAGAGGGGATTCGAAACCCAAAGCCGCTCACTCTGAGGTTTGGAACTGTGGCATGGCGCCTCGACTACCTGCCGGCCGTCCCTGTGGAACAATGGGAGGGGGGAGGACTAATTTCTTGCTCGCCACTGTGGCAGCGCCGTCATGTTTACGCCGGAGTAACAGAGAGGGGGAAGCAGTCTGGCGCACACGCCAGTATTCTTATGAGAGGAGCGCTGCCAGCCTGTTAAACGCCGTGCGTTTACTTACAACTAATTTTGCAGAAGATGAAATCTATTTTGGAAATTCGGATGCAATGTTTGATACTGAAGTTACATGTTAAGTCTGAAGCAATTTTGCTAAGCCCTTCAATGACAGTTTCAGAGTGTTTCATTCTTCCCGCATTGTGGAAAAAGATGGTTGAACATTACTACAGTCAATCATGTCCATCACCTACAATAGCTAGAAGTATTCCGAATGAGTAAATACGTTGCGAGTTATTACACGGGATAAAGACATTGGTAGTAAGCATGGCATAATTTGGGTTTCGACGTATTTTTGAACAATTTTGCTATCCGTTTCTGAGTGATAGTCGGACGTTTTGGTTTTTGAGCCATGAAACACCTGTCTCCGCCTGCATGACCAACAAACTCCGACCGGCACTTTTGTGTGACAATACTACTCGCACACTATCCCTTTGCCTACATTTATTTACTGTATAATGCGTGTGAATCCAAGTTTCATGTAAGTAAACTACTGGTCGCTTTGATTCCGATGAAAACCTGAGAAATTATGGTCTTTTAGAAACAATACCCTCTCGTCCGCACAAAACAAAACGTTAATTTTGACACCTTGTAAAACGAAAATGCATAGACAGAACATTGCTTCTAAGGGTTTCCTTGCTAGCTTTTAAGCTGATTTCTGTTTTACAAAATTTGTGCAGTTTTCGCAAAGTTCGTATTTCTTTCTACAGTTCGTAATACCATAGAAATTGGTGCCTGATAATACATTTATCCATATCATCGGTCACATACTTATTGTGAGCTTCTTCTTCTTCTTCTTCTTCTTCTTCTTGGGCGCTAGTTTAACCGTAGCCTCGCTGTACCTCGTCACTGGCACTGCCGCATCACCACTTCGCCTTTCCAGGCGACAGGTATTGCTCATTGTTGCGTTCTCTACAACGAAAACTACAGAATTCGTTTCGGTAGATGGCCGAGGGAGACAAGATTGGTCAGAAGCACTTTCATTGCGTTTCTTAAGAACAAAAGAATTGGTGCGTCCGAATGGGACGTAATAGGTAAGTGTTTTTCATATAACGTACAATTAGTATTGCGCATGCATGTTACTCAGAATTTTTCTCCTTTCAGATTGCAGAATACGAAAATTTATTTTTCTTATGATCTGTTACTTCAAAAATTGGCAAGTCGGCAAATAAGCACGCGTCGTCTCAATAACCAGAATGAAACTAAAGCGCAGAAAAGTGACGTGATACGGTGATGCCTAATATGTAGCCTTGCCCCTTATTCCATAATCAGAAACGAAAGAACTGACACTTGGAAATGATGACAGATGTCGAGTGTCAGTTCTTTGAAATGAACAATCGCAGCGCAGTGAGTTAATATATTTAAACTAGCATTAGTAACCGTAATTGCCCCCGGGTGTGTATTTATTGCATTATATGTTACTCCTTATTCTCCTTATTCTTCCTCTCTCAATTGTCTTTCGCCCCACTCTTTCACCGTTTCACATGCGTTTGTCGTGAAATTCGGTCTGAAATGCAATTTCACGTGGCTCAATTCTCGTTACTTCAACTCCTGAACAGTGTACCCTACTGTAATATAAGATTTCACACACATTTGAACATTTTTGTAAATTCACAGGGCTTATTAAAATTAGCTAGATTTTTTCAATCAGGTTTGACTCCATTTTTGAGCCGGTGCCCAGCAAAATCTGAAGAGAATGTCACCAATCAGTTGTAATTTTTGTTTTTAGATTTAGTGCACAGTGTGACTATTCTCAATGCTTTGAGTTATGTTTACATCTATACCGTCATGCTGAACGTAACTGTAAGCATGACGGTTAGATGGTAGCACATATTAAAAACTTTTGAGGCTGGCCACTCATTTGTCGAAACCTAGGTAGATCGTAAATGTAAAAACAAAAATTGCGATTTATTGCTGGTATTTCCTACATATTTGTTTAAATAAAATTCCAAAAATTGTAAAAAAAAAAAAAAAAAAGAAAAGAAAAAAACGTGGGAGGGGGCGGCAATTTAGCAGCTCGCACGGAGCGTCATTTAGGCTTGCGCCGGCCCTGATCACTGGGACTTTCCCGACTCTTTATGTTCGAATCTGGTCTAACCTTCTTGGTGTCTACTGCTGCTGAAGCAGAGCTGCCGCCTAGCGGCTGAGCACTCAATTAATGTGCACCGATCATTCCTTTAATACGTGATCTGTGGTGCATTTATTGAAGAGAAGGATGATTAGCTGTAGGCGAGTCTTCAGGGTAGTATGAGGAGAAGGATATTTTGTGTTATTTTATGACAAGTTTGTTTTGTTTAGAGTCTAAATTTGTTAGTCTCGCGACACCCTTGATACTACTACGTGACACCCCAGGGTGTCGCGACTCCCTGTTTGGAAAGCTCTGATTTAGAGCGTGTCCGTAAAGGTAGTGCAGTGGCCCAGGCAACAGCAGACGTGCTGAGTAGGCAGGCTATCAAGCAGGCAGTCGGCAGAGCAGATCTGGCGGCGGCGTCAATTGGTGGCACTTGGCACGGCGCCAGGTGTCGCGAGGCGTGCTGCCGCATCCAGGACAAGACACGGGGAAGGCGACGCCCTCCCAGACACCGACGGTTGAGAAAAGCCAAACCTACTTTTAGCTTTTGTAGATGAAGAGAAAGCTTCTGACAATGTTGACTGGAATACACTCTCTCAAATTCTGAAGGTAACAGGTGCTATCGACAAGCGTTCGCAAATTGATTCCGTATTTCTTGATGCCCAGTAGACTTTTGACACCGTACCTCACAAACGGCTTTTAATCAAATTGCGTAGTTATGGTATATCGTCCCAAATTTGCGACTGGACAGGGGATTTCCTGTCAGAGAGGTCACAATTTGTAGTAATCGATGGTAATGCATCGACTAAAACAGATGTGATATCGGGTGTTCCATAGGGTAGTGTTATTGGTCCTTTGCTGTTCCTTATATACACAAACTATTTAGGAAAAAATCTAAGTAGTCTCTTAGGTTGTTTACAGAAGACACCATCACTTACCGTCTAGTGAAATCATCTGAAGATCAAAACCAACTGCAGAACGATCTAAATAAGATATCACTACGGTGTAAAAATTGGCAATTGCCTCTAAATAATGAGATGTGTGAAGTTCTCCACAAGAGTACGAAAAGAAATCTGTTAAACTTTATTTACAAGATAAATCAATCAAAAGTGAAGGCCGTAAACACCACAAAATACCTAACAATTACTATTACTTCAGACTTGAATTGGAAATAACATGTAAATAACGTCAAGGGAAAGGCAAACAAGAGACTGCGTTTTACTGGCGGAACCTTTAAAAGATGCAACAGAACTACTAAAGAAACTGCATACAACTCGCTTGTCCGTCCTTATATATATATATATATATATATATATATATATATATATATATATATATATATATATATATATATATATGTGTGTGTGTGTGTGTGTGTGTGTGTGTGTGTGTGTGTGTGTCTGTGTGTATTGCTGCCCAGTGTGGGATCTTTATCAGGTTGGTTTGACGGACGACATTGAAATAGTCCAAAGAAGGACAGTTCGTTTCGTATTGTCACCATACAGGAGAGACAGCGTTGCGGAGAGCATACAGGATCTGTGATCGCAATCATTACAACAACGGCACTTATCGCTGCGGCGTGGGCTATTTACGAAACTCCAATCACCAACATTCTCCTCCGAATGCAAAAATATATTGTTGACTCCCACTTACATAGGTAGAAAAGATCATCAGATCATCAGAATAAAATACGAGAAATGAGAGCTCGAACGGAGAGATTCAGGTGTTCCTTGTTTCCGGTTGGTTCGATGAACCCTCTGCCAGGCACTTTGTGATTTGCAGAGTATCCCATGTAGATGTGTAAAATATAAAGTTATATTCAACTTGTACAGGAACTAGACAGCAGTTATTAGAGTCAAAGAGTGTGGTGTCGCACAAGTACAAAGAGCGCGCCACCTACTTTCGCCGCGCGCCGCCATGCACGCACGGCGCGGCGTTCTTACGACGACAGCCCAGCCACGAGCGCCCTCTGCTGCAACTCCGCTCGTGGCCACCACTGAACGACATCGTACACTTGGGACTGAGATAGCAACCAGCTAACACTTCGTAATCAGATAGGCACCAGTGAAGACTTGGCTATCGTACAGGCAGTAGGCAGTCCTCTAACAACTATGTATCAGCATTCTGCAGTATTGAGCTAGGTAAAAGTTAAGTATTGTATAAATTCTGTTCAATATATATCTCGTTCTAATATACTCTAGTGTTTCTAGTTTCTGGCTGCTCCCCTCCGTACCTGCACCAGCGTGCTATCTTTATTCCTGTGTCGGTCTCATTCCACTCAGCCACCGACACCTCCGACGGAAACGAGACACAAAAACGGCGACGAGGCGGGGACACAAAAGTGGGGACGAGGATGGGATACAAAAGTGGCGATGAGGAGTGATAGACGAACCTTGGACCAGCAGCCAGACAGCAGCAGTCGGAGCACGCAGAAATTGCTCCCGCCCACCCACCCTTATTATAAGATTTTTGGGGGAACATTTTCAGTTACGTGTTTGTGGACTTTTTTGTTGCAGAGCGTCCTCTTTCATATTGCATTTGTGTTTTGTTATAATTTACTTGTATGCGCGGCGCCTAATCGTTCAGCATGGCTACTACCCCGAACCCAAACTTAATGGAAATTATTCAGTTACAGACGGCGCAAATCACTCAACCCCTGCAGGCGGTGTCGCAGTTAACGGCACAGGCTGCTCACCAACAACAACAGCCGTCACATCAGCAGCCCACACCTGCCGCTGCACCGCTTCCTACATTTCGCCAGTACAACGAACGTGACGAAGAATGGAGCGACTACTTCGCACAGTTTCAAGAACTCGTCGCGGCTCATCAAATTACAGGTCAGAGAGTGAAGAACCTTTTCTTAGCGATTGTGGGCCCCCAGACCTTCGTATTACTGCAAAAACTTTTTCCTCACGCATCTCCTCGTGATGTAGACTTTGAACAAATTGTAGATGCACTGAATGCTCATTACGAGAGAAAAGTTCTCGTCGCTGCTGCGCGGTACCGATTTTTCAGACTGAAAAAATCACCGGAGCAGTCCCACCAGCAGTGGATTACGGAATTGAAGGGCTTAACCCGCCGTAAATTTACTTGCTCTCGTGGACTTTCTTATAGTGACGTGATGTTAAGAGATGCGATTACGCGAACATTCAGGACCCCAGAATTAGGGCAGCAATTCTAAAACAATCTGACCCTTCATTAGACAGTGTACTGCAGCTTATAGAAGCGCATGATACCTTTGACTTAGCAGATGTAGAAATGCAAAGCCACAGTGTTAGTTCAGTGCGCCGTAATGGACGCTTTCCTAGCCGTAGTTCTCAGTCTAGCCCTAGTGATTCTTATTTTTCTACCGGCCGTGCAGAACAGACAGTGAACAGTAGCCAGTGTAAAAGTGCGACACAAAGGTCGCTCTGTCGTGTTAGAAACAGTAATTTGAATAACGGGCGCCAACGCTCATTTCAGAAAAATGTTCGTAAGTCTTGCCCTCAGTGTGTATCTCGCCATAAGCGTGCACAATGCCCTAATCGCAACGCGACCTGTTATCAATGAGGCAAAACAGGACATGTACAGACAGTGTGTATGCAGAATGTAAACTCAAAGAACGGTGCCTTTAGGAACAGTGCTTCGCGGAGTGCGAGAACAGTTAATTCTGTAAATGTCATACACGCTGTAAACTTGAACAGTGCTTTGCTTGGTTCTCAATTGCAAGAAACTAGTCCTGCGCCTACGGCAAAACTATATAGTGCACCACGTAGCAAGCGCCGACGAGCTGTGCAACGGAAAAGGGTTCGGGACAAGCAAAATGACTATGTACAGTGCAATCCTGTAGTGAACCTAGTGCCTTCTGCAACTTCTCATTGTAAAAGTGCCCAGTACTGTGTAGCTAGTGATAGTAGACATCAAGTAGCTACTCAAAAGAGTAGTGCAGTAGTTAGTAAATCTGTAGTAGCCTCGCATTGCGCGGACGCCAATCCGGCGGTAGTGCCATCTAGTGACAGTGTTATTAATCTATGTGCCGATCCTGCGCCGCTTCCTACCGCTCGCAGCCCGCGCATGCGCAAACGCATCAAACAAGGCGTAGCAGACGTTGCCCACATTCACGCACCTGTCGAGCGCCACAAGCAAAAACTTTTTGCGACTCTTTGCATAGAAAATAAGACTGTGCAATTTCAGCTTGATACTGGTTCCGCTGTTACTTTAATTAATAAAGACACTTATGAACTTCTGGGTGCGCCAAAATTGTCGCCGTGTCAACAAGTGCTAACAGCGTACATAGGTCAAAATATTCCCGTGCTAGGAACGTGTAGCCTGCCCGCCTCTTTTCAAGGTGTAACAAAAACAGTTGCTTTTGTAGTTCTTCAGGCCAAATCTACACAGAACATTTTTGGACTAGATGCTTTTGACTTGTTTGGTTTATCAATTCAAAGAGATGTGCTTCAAATTTCGACAGTAGTGCCTCAGGACAAAATCAATGCATTGTGTGAAAAATATAGTGACTTGTTTTCGCCGAAACTAGGTTGTGCTAAAGACTTCGTGGCACATGTAACTTTAAAAGAATCTGCAGTTCCAAAATTTCGTAAAGCTAGACCAGTGCCTATCGCAATGCGTGATACAGTTGCCGATGACCTTAAACGTTGGCAAGATAGTGGTGTGATTTCTCCTGTTTCTGCGAGTCAGTGGGCTCGCCTATAGTAATTATACCCAAGCCGTCAGGAAAACTTCGTCTCTGTGCGGACTTTAAATCAACAGTGAACAGTCAAACAATTGTAGACACTTATCCCCTGCCCAGACCTGACGAACTAATGGACAAATTAGGACAGTCTCGCTTCTTTTATAAGATTGATTTAGCAGAGGCATACTTACAGATTCCGCTTGATGACGAGTCAAAAAAATTTTTCGTCATTAATACTCACATGGGCCTTTTTCAATTTCAACGCCTACCCTTTGGCAGTTCTTCCGCCCCCGCTATTTTTCAGCGCTTTTTGGAACAGCTGACAGTTTCTGTACCGTGTTGCTCGAACTATTTAGATGATATTGTGGTATCCGGACGTACAGTTGAAGAACATTTAGCAAACCTGGAGTGTCTTTTCAAAGTTTTGACTGCAGCAGGTCTACGTTGTAATAAAGCAAAGTGTTCGTTTTTTCAAACTGAAATAGAGTACCTAGGCCATGTGATTAATGCTCAAGGAATCCATCCCTTACAGTCACATCTTCGAGCAATCAAAGACTTGCCTCCTCCTAAGAATGTGCATGAATTGCAAGCAGTAATGGGAAAGCTTAATTATTATTTCAGATTTATTCCCAATGCCTCTCAGGTTGCAGCTCCACTGCATCACTTACATCGGAAGAATGTTCCTTTTGTATGGTCTAAAGATTGCCAGGTTGCGTTTGACAAATTAAAGTCTGCACTACTCAGTGATGCATGTTTGATTCCCTTTGACCCACAGAAGCCTGTAGTGTTAGCAGTTGATGCCTCGTCGTACGGTGTAGGTGCAGTGATCTCACATTGTATTGGTTCTTATGATCGTCCTATTGCCTTTGCATCCAAGCTACTGACGCCAACGCAACAGAATTACAGTCAGATAGAAAAGGAGGCCTTAGCAATCATTTACGGCGTCACAAAGTTTCATCATTATCTTTATGGCAGAAAATTCTATTTGTTGACAGACCACAAGCCTCTCACGTCGTTGTTCTCACCCACAAAGCCAATTCCGCCACGAACGGCACAAAAGCTTCAGAGATGGTCCTTGATATTGTCTAATTATCAGTATGAGATTTTGTACCGACCTACCACTAAACACGCCAACGCGGACACACTTTCCCGACTTCCGGTTGGCCAGGATGTGTCGTTTGATTCTTCGGAAATGGCATGTTGTCAGATAGACTCCAGAGATGCTTCCGCTGTCGCAGATTTCCCTTTGAACTCTCGTCGGGTTGCACAGGAAACAGCTGCGGATGCAGACTTAAGTGTGGTAGCACGTTTTGTTCGGTTTGGTTGGCCTGCCAGAGCCAAAGACATTGACCGGCCTCTGGTTCGACGTTATTTTGCACAACGTCATGCATTATCTTTAAGTCAGGGTGTACTGTTGTTACATACGGACAACGACCAAACAAGAGTGATTGTTCCTCGTTCCCTGCAACGAGAAGTGTTACGCCTCCTGCATCAAGGACATTGGGGTATTGTTAGGACAAAGCAACTGGCCAGACGTCATTGTACCTGGGTTGGTTTGGACGCTCAGATAGAGAGCATGACGTCACAGTGCACGGTTTGTGCGGAGCATCAGGCGGCTCCTCCGCAACGTTTCTCAGATTGGCCACGCCCCAAGGGACCATGGCAACGTTTACACATTGACTTTGCCGGACCTTTCTGGAGTACGCGCTGGTTAATTGTTGTAGATGCTTTCAGCAAGTTTCCTTTTGTGATTGCCATGAACTCAACGACGGCGTCTAGTACAATCAGTGCCTTAACATCAGTGTTTTGCATCGAAGGTTTGCCTGAAATTATCGTCAGTGACAATGGACCTCAGTTTGTTAGTGCGGAATTCCAACAGTTTTGTCGTGTGAATGGCATTCAGCATATCACCACCGCACCTTTTCACCCTCAGTCCAATGGTGAAGCAGAACGTTTCGTTCGAACATTCAAGTCTCACATGGAGAAGATGAAAGGTCAGCACTCCAGGCAGCAAGCTCTTCAAATTTTCCTGTCTACGTATCGGTGCATGCCACGTGACGGCCCGTCTCCTGCCGAACTGCTACACGGCCGCCGTCACCGCACTCTCCTTCACCTGCTGCAGCCTCCCACGCACCGAATCGGTTCGTATGGCGCTACGCGTTTTCAGGTTTCTACGCCGGTGCTGTACAGGGTGTTTGCTGGTATGAAGAAACGATGGATGCCGGGCACCATTCAGCGCGTGCTCGGTCGCAATATGTGTGTTGTACGTTCTTCCACAGGGTCGGAGCTGCGGCGCCACGCAAACCAATTGCGCTTGCACAGGCCGCGCGATCCTGTCTCCGGTTTCTTGATTCCAGACCCAGTTCACCGCCAGGGAGCACAGCCACATCGCTCGTCCCCGGACTACGAGATCCCTATGGACGTCGACGCAACTCCGCCGCTGTCGCCGCCGCAGATGACAGCCTCACCGAGAGGGACTCCGGGACCGTGCGGGCCCCCCCCCCCCCCCCCAGCTTGGGCCACGCACCTCAGAAGAAGATGACCTGCTCCCTCTGGGCGAGGGTGTGCGCCCTTCCCCAGGTTTCGGCGGGTTTCCTGGAGGATCGCAAGGCAGATGCCGGGGCGCGGACGGCGTCTCGATCCCAGCCTCAGCTACGACGCCCGTCCCACCAGTAACGCCCCCGCCCAGGCCCTCCTCCCAGTGCCGTCGCCGTGGCCCTCAGCCCTACGCCACGACGGCGCGGCGGTTTGGGGGGGGGGGGGGGAGTGTGGTGTCGCACAAGTACAAAGTGCGCGCCACCTACTTTCGCCGCGCGCCGCCATGCACGCACGGCGCGGCGTTCTTACGACGACAGCCCAGCCACGAGCGCCCTCTGCTGCAACTCCGCTCGTGGCCACCACTGAACGACATCGTACACTTGGGACTGAGATAGCAACCAGCTAACACTTCGTAATCAGATAGGCACCAGTGAAGACTTGGCTATCGTACAGGCAGTAGGCAGTCCTCTAACAACTATGTATCAGCATTCTGCAGTATTGAGCTAGGTAAAAGTTAAGTATTGTATAAATTCTGTTCAATATATATCTCGTTCTAATATACTCTAGTGTTTCTAGTTTCTGGCTGCTCCCCTCCGTACCTGCACCAGCGTGCTATCTTTATTCCTGTGTCGGTCTCATTCCACTCGGCCACCGACACCTCCGACGGAAACGAGACACAAAAACGGCGACGAGGCGGGGACACAAAAAAGAGAATGAAAGGGTCGCAGTGGTTGGGAAGGGAGTCAGACAGTAGCCTTTCCCCAATGATCTTCAATCTGTACATTGTGCAAGTTGTGAATGAATGCAATGATAAAATTGGAGAAGAAATTAAATTTCAGGGTGACGAAACAAAAATTTTACCGTTTGCCGATAACACTGTAATTCTGTCAGAGACAACAAAGGATCTGCAAGAGTAACTGAACGGAATGGACAGTGTCTTGGAAGGAGGGTATAAGATAAACATTAACAAGTGCAGCCATAAAAAACTAGTTCACAATAAAGTTTAAAAAGAATCTAAAGGATTTTTTGGTAGCCTATACCTTCTACTCTATTAACGAATTTCTTAGCAGATGTGACTGATGTATGTTTGTGTATATAATATTCACAAATGTGAATATTCTGTTCATTCTGACTTCAGCACTAATTTTGTGCAGTAATGTGATCATTTCAAATGAGTGTTTTAAAAAAAATATTTCTAAGAATTATCATATGCACCTAGTATATATGAGGACCCCAGAGGTCAAGGTGTCTAAGTGATGAAATCATAGTTTCGAGAAAACTGAAGTCAAAGTTGAACAGTTTTCATAAGAGGGAAAATGGGAATTTCACCGTTTAGAACATTTCAGACGAATACTCAGGCTCTTAGCATTTTATTACCATTGGTAATAAATAAGTATAAATCCGATTTATTGATGATATTTATAAATAATGTAGAATCCACACTTAGACCCCTTTACCCCTAACTGAAAATACAATAAAATGAAAACGCTCAGAGACATAATGAACACAACAAACATTGTTATAACGGCAATAGTGTACTGATTGAGTTACAAAATGAAAAATTTCGACTTTAACACTTATCAACATGTATCAAAATCATCATCTATGTCATAGATGTTGCCACCCACGTCAATAGCGACATCATAATCATCATCCACATGAGTTCTAGGAGAAAATGGTGCCCCAACCTTTGTTTCATGGGATAAACTTTTATAAAATTGATGGTGTGTCGGTGGCACAAATTGCAGAAGTTCCATCAGGTCTTCATATTTCTTGTATTTTAACTTTTGTTTCACAGCAATGGATTGGACACTGGGAAGTCGTTTAGGCATTCTTCCCGTTCGTTGTTTTTTCATTGTCTGTTTCTGTTAAGGCAAAATACCTTCAGCTTATGATGTCTTTAAAAAATGGTATTTGGGTTTGCCTTTTCATAATGAAGTACCCGCATTCCTCTTATCCCTGGCACAGTGTTCCTATAGTGCCGGTTTAGTGGTTGAAGATCAATGAAGTCTCCATCCGTCATTTTAGTAACAACAAATTTTCGACTTGCTGTGGCAGCCAGATTCATCCAGTATTCCGGTATATAAATGTAATGATTCTGCTTTCTTTTAAGTTCAATGATTCCGAAGTCCTGTTCATTGTATGAATGTCCAGAAACGAGGAAATAGTGATCACTGGTTTCATCATCGTCACTCCAATCACTCTCTTTATCAGAATCATGATCATCTCCAAACAGTGATCACTGCTGCTGCTACTAATATAACTGTCATTGTCATCTGGAACAACTACTTATAAAAAAATATTCAAACACAATTTCATTGTTTGTTGCTACACTGATGAGAGGCCTAAATTGTCCGTACTTCCTAGTACTAAATAAATAGATACTCAGATATAAATAAGTAAACGACTAGAAAAAATAATATTGTAATAAAACGTACCAATGATTTGTAGCTTAGGTTGAACATCTTTTTCATTCCCATTCATTTTACACAAATGATGTATTTACAAATACGTTTTATGAAACGCCCAATTTTGACTAAACACAGCACCAAAAGTTAACTTGTCAGCTAGTCTTGTAACAAAGTTAATGTGGCGACACGCTTTTACAATAGCACTGATATCTGCTTGCACGCGCGGAATCTATTGCACTGTTTGGTGGTATAGGGGTCCTAGGGATTTTGGACCCCTCGTGCGCCAAGGCGCAACTACAAGCTACCAGGCAGTCAAGGGGCACTTCGCTAGATGGCACATACTATCAATAAAATCACTTGGGTCTCTTTACCAGCGAATAGATTAGTAGTATCACGTCCCATTCGTGTACTTAACTCTTTATTTTATTTTTCCAAATTGTGGCTTAGACTCCTTGACCTCTGGGGTCGTCATATAACATTTCGTTTGTAGTAATTAGTTTTATGTCCTTTAAAATGTAAATATTCTTAATATAATTGTTTTTTTTTCTTACCAATTCCACATCCACAAGGGCAATTACATTAGAGATCTGTGGAACGTACAGTAACACATATGCTCTCATTTTGTATTTATTATATATTTTGTTCTGACATATTCTAAAATCCAAGAGGATTTCCTCAATTTGGATCTACTGGAACGAAAAGTACATCTAACCTAATTTTCAGACAGAAAGATGATACAAGCTTCTCAAATATAAAATTCTATGTATCATCTCATTCCACTTATATCGAAGAAAAAAAATACATTACATTTCTTGCAGTGCATTCCAACAGTTTTCCTGCTGAATGAAACTTTCACTCTGCAGCGGAGTGTGCGCTGATATGAAACTTCCTGGCAGATTAAAATTGTGTGCCGGAACCGGGACTCTAACCTGGGAGGCAGCATCGTGAGTCGTGTCGGGATAGCACAGTCGGTAGTGCGCTTGCCCGCGAAAGGCAAAGGTCCCAGGTTCGAGTCCCGGTTCCGGGTAGTACAGCTGCAGTCCTGGCCATTTAAATTGCTACACCACGAAGATGACGTGCTACAGACGCGAATTTAACCGACAGGAAGAAGATGTTATGAATGCCAATGATTAGCTTTTCAGAGCATTCACACAAGGGTGGCGCCGGTGGCGACACCTACAACGTGCTGACATGAGGAAAGTTTCCAACCGATCTCTCATACACAAACAGTTGATCGGCGTTGCCTAGTGAAACGTTGTTGTGATGCGTTCGTGTAAGGAGCAGAAATGTGTACCATCACGTTTGCGACTTTGATAAAGGTCGGATTGTAGCCCATCGCGATTGCGGTTTATCGTATCGCGACATTGCTGCTCACGTTGGTCGCGATCCAATGACTGTTAGCAGAATATGGAATCGGTGGGTTCAGGAGGGCAATACAGAACGCCGTGCTGGATACCAACTGCCTCGTATCACTAGCAGTCGAGATGACAGGCATCTTATCCGTATGGCTGTAATGGGTCGTGCAGCCACGTCTCGATTCCTGAGCCGACAGATGGGGACGTTTGCAAGACAACAGCTATCTGCACGAACAGTTCGACGACGTTTGCAGCAGCATGGACTATCAGCTCTGAGACCATGGCTGCGGTTACCCTTAACGCTGCATCACAGACAGGAGCGCCTGCGATGGTGTACGCAACAACGAACCTGGGTGAACAAATGGCAAAACGTCATTTTTTTCCAGCTGCACCCAGGTTCTGTTTACAGCATCATGATGATCGCATCAGTGTTTGGCAACATCGCGGTGAACGTACATTGGAAGCGTGTATTCGTCATCGCCATACTGGCGTATCACCCGGCGTGATGGTATGGGCTGCCACTGGTTACACGTGTCGGTCACCTCTTGTTCGCATCGACGGCACTTTGAACAGTGGTCGTTACAATTCAGATTTGTTACGACTCGTGGTTCTACCCTTCATTCGATCCCTTCGAAACCCTACATTTCAACAGGATAATGCACGACTGCATTTTGCAGTTCCTGTACGGGCCTTTCTGGATACGGAAAATGTTCAACTGCTGCCCTGACCAGCACATTCTCCAGATCTCTCACCAATGGAAAACGTCTGGTCAATGGTGGCCGAGCAACTGGCTCGTCACAATACGCCAGTCACTACTCTTGATGAACTATGGTATCGTGTTGAAGCTGCATGGGCATTTGTACCTGTACACGCCGTCCAAGCCGTCCAAGCTCTGTTTGACTCAATGCCCACACGTATCAAGGCCGTTATTACGGCCAGAAGTGGTTGTTCTGGGTACCGATTTCTCAGGATCTATGCACCCAAATTGCGTGAAAATGTAAAGATTTGTCAGTCCTAGTACAATATATTTGTCCAATAAATACCCTTTTATCATCTGCATTTCTTCTTGGTGTAGCAACTTTAATGACTAGTAGTGAAGGTCGTCCTGTTCGTCTTTTCGCTGACAGCAGCCTCCCTTTGTTTACTGTCTCTTCACGGGGCAGTACTGCTTGTCCCCTGTTCTCGTGTATGGGCGGTGGTGTTGCTCTCGAGAAACCATATGTATCTCAGCCACAGCAGAAATATTACAACGCATGCCAGAAATCCAACTACGTCACCATCTTTTAACGCATAAAGGAATTTGCGACGTTGGAAGCCAGTGGCCATTGAAAAAATCTATGGAGGAAGTTGACAATTTACTACTTACTAGGCAGTCTCGCTGACCACTACGCCACTGTATACTTGTGCATACACTAGATAAAATAATAATGTTCTACTACCAATATGATTCTTAACCCTATTCATTCTTGAATACGACTGGACGTCAAGTGATAGGTGTAAATAAGTTGATCAAAAACAGTAGAGGAAGATTCATGTAACTATGCGAGGCTTCAACTCTCGTAAAGCAGAGTAACTGGGGAACGTTCTCGCAACATTACTAAATCAGTATCCACAAAAACATTTACGTAATGTTGAAAATAGATCGCCCAAGGACAGCTTCAGCTTATTAGCTTCGTTTGTCTCCAGTGGTAGTGCCATATTTAACCATACAAGCAAATATTTTGGTGCGGTATAACTGTGTAGGGGCAATTTTGCAACAGATTGGTTTCAAGGTTAGTATTTTCGTTCAAAAATTTGTGAAAGTAAACAGGTGATACGTAGAGAAAAATCGCACTGACGTTTCTTACGGCCGACTTGAGGTTTTCCTGTAGTTTCATTATTTTTTTACCACAATTGTTACAAATTTTTTTCACCAATAATAAAAAACATTTGAGAAAGAGAGATTCTGGTCGCCGGCGTTCAATAATTGCGTCTGTAAAATTTGGTGATCGGTTGAACGGTGCGACCTAAGAAGTGGGAAACGTTACAGAGACAGACATTGTCAAATCGCCGTTATTTTTACAAATATCTCTGAAACGAGGTATGAAAAAAATCAAAGAGCAAAGCTGAAGAGAATTTTCTCCTCTACAAATTCGGTTATTCAATTTTCGTGTCAGAGGACTAGTTAAGCCGTCATTTTCATTTAAATTTCGAGCTATCAAAAGGCGATCACAAAAGCCCACTTTTAGTGTTACTACCGTACCCTAAAGTGCGTAAAAACATAAGAGAGCAAAGTTGTAAAGAATTTTCTCCTCTACAAATGGCTTTATTTAATTTTCGTTTCAGATGAACGTTTAAGACGTTATTTGCAATTAAAGTTCGTGCTGTCAAAAGGCCATCACAAACGGCCTTAGCGTTACTACCCTATATTTTGTCCGAAAGATTTAAAAAAAAGGGGGGGGGGAGGTTCTGGTCACTGGCGGCCAATAATGACGTCTGTAAAATTTGGTGCCGATTGGTTGAACGGCGCAACCTAAAAAATGGGAACACGTTACAGACAGTCATTGTCAAATCGCCTTTATTTTTACAAATATCTCTCAAACGATGCGAGGTATGAAAAAAAAAAAAATCAGAGAGCAAAATTGTAGGAGAGTTGTGTCCTCTACAAATTCGTTTCTTCAATTTTCGTCTCAGATGAACGGTTAAGCCGTAACTTTAAATTTCGAGCTGTCGCAAAGGCCCACTTTTAATAGTACTACAGTAACCTAAAGTGGGCCAAAAAGCGAATGATTTTATTAGTTTGGGTCACAGGTAGTGGAGTAGACCAGTTTAAGGGTGTCGCGGGTACCGTAGCGGTTGGGGGCCTCGAAATTGAGGGGGACCAGATATTGAGGAGAAGCGAGATTGAGTGGATCCCGAGATTGATGGGGCCCCGAGACTGATGGGACCCCGAGAAGGCGTCTGCAAGCTCTAAATGTTCGATAAGTGGAACATCTTAACTCGAGTGCAGCACATCAAACCAGTGACAAGTTCAGCTGCGGACCGAGTGATCTCGATTGTCTCTTGCGAAACTCGACGCTCTTTCCGTAGGCGACTTCACGAGGGTCGCCTAAAAGAGCAGGAATTCGTTGCAGTTTTACTGCAGCCCACACGCTGTTGGCTGTGGTGGCAGCGGGGTCAGCTCCAGAGCGAGCCACAGCGGCGTAGGAAGCGAGAGGTCGCCGCCGCATGCCTCGGTCACGGGATGGCTGGAGTCAAAGCGACACCGCACTGCCCAGAACAGGGAGCATACAGAAGGGAAAGCTGGGGGCGGCGCCTTTGATCTGTGTGTTACCAAGCGTTGCGCTCGACGCCATATTGAAAAGCAGTAAACGCGGAACTATAGCCACTTGGTATTTTGGCTGGAAACGGACTTTTTACGAACTGCAGCTAATCTCACCGACTTTTACGAAAGGAAAGGCTTTCATCTATTTTGCGCCATCTTCTTGCACCTAATTGTAATCCAACGGAAAAAATAGGCCTAAATTTTAATACAACTACGAAAATGTACAGTGGAATCGATGATCGTTTTATTTGGTGCTTATCTCTAGAAAAATTCCAGAATTAGGTGTGGGAAATTAGTTATAAACGAGAAAGTGACTTTACAACTGCCAGGTTTTATTTGACACGAATAAATTCGCACAAAAAATTGAGTCAGACTTAGCAGTACAACGTGATTACACAGAACTAATGACGTCTGTTTGTGTTATTGTAGTTAAATTATTAAAGTGAGTAGATTCAGAAGGTGTTATCACGCTAGTTATTTATTAAATTTAGTACTTTTCAACAGGTGACTTGCTGTTTTTAACGTAGTTGAGGTTGTGAAACTTTAAGTTACGGTATTTGATAACTCTTGTACTCTCACTGTGTTTAGTTAGTTTATTAGTGACGCTTGAATTTGAACTTGTTTATACAAGCAATAGTGTAAAGTTTCAGTGGTAGTGTTATTTGTTCTTTTCTGATACTATTAGTTGTTGTTACTTGATTTTGTAGAGACTGAGGTTTGTTGATTGCTGTAGTTAAGAGGTACTTCCTAGTTCTTTTGTAGAAACGTAACTTAATAACTTAATTGTGAAATTTTACCATGAGTGAAAAATGTGGGCTCTGTCGTAGGGTCGTGCGTAGTGGGCTGCAGTGTGGGATTTGCAGTAAGTATTTTCATGGGGGGTGGGGGGGGGAGTGCAGTGGGGAAACCAGTGGGCATTGTGGTGAGGTTCTCTCCTGGAACTGTAGGATTTGCAGCAGGAATAAGTTGATAGAGGAGCAGGAGCGTTTGATCTGCGCCCTTCAGGTGCAGCTGAAAAACGCTGAAGAGGAACTAGGTAGGCTGAGGAGGGGAAGGGGGGCTGGGGAATGGGAACTGGCAGTTGGCAAGAAGGTAGCTAGGAGAAGGTATTCAGGTAGCTTTGCATTGCAAGTTGCAAATAGGTTTGACCAACTGTCAGAGTTGAGTGGAGATGAACCTCCTGTAGCTGTAGGTGTAGGAAGTACGCAGCAGACCTCAGCTGTTAGGAAGCCGAAATTTGTAGAGAGGGCTCTTAGGAAGAAGGTTCTGCTGCTAGGCAGTTCTCATGGCAGAGGTGTTGGCCAACAGTTGCAGGAAGTACTTGGGAGTGAGTACCAGGTCACCAGCATAGTGAAGCCTAGGGCAGGGTTAGCTCAGGTCACTTGTAACTTAGGGGACTTATGTAGGAATTTTTCAAAAGAGGATCAGGTAGTTATAGTGGGTGGGGCCGGGAATAGTCTTGATAGGGACGGGGAATATGATATAGGTGGTGATCTGGAAAGGATAGCATCTCAAACTGGTGGCACGAATGTGCATTTCGTGCAGCTGTTTCATCGTCATGATAGGCCTTGTCTTAATACGCCTGTCATCCGTGTTAACATGGGGCTTGAGAAGGCGCTGATGACGGAGGGCATGGATCACATTGCAGTGGTGCCGGTTGAGACTATCCAAAGGTCGGATTTTACTAGGCACGGCCTGCACCTCAGTAGGCATGGGAAGGGGAGGTTGGCAAAGCTCATAGGTGACACTGTAGTAGGGGGTGGGGGTGTCACTCATGGAAAAATTCCTGTTGTAGTTGGTGTTAGGGCTGCACCTTTTTTAGACTGAAGACAGCTGATAGGTATTCCTGCTTAAAGGAAGTCCCTCTAAGAAAGGAACCACCTTTGACAAAGTCTAAGAATATAATTAATAAGGGAATTACTGTTTTTCATCAAAATATACAAGGTATCAGAGATAAAGTTAATGAACTGCTTATTGATACTGATTCTGACATGACTGGTATTTCAGAGCACTTTTTAAGTGGTGTGACAGTTCAGAGACTTCCTTTGCCAGGATACAGGTTAGCTGCCTTCTACTCTAGGAGTTCCTTGCAGTGTGGGGGAGTGGCTATGTATGTAAAAAACGATTTTTCATCGGAGTCAATCGATTTTTCTAAACACTGCACAGAACAGATATTTGAATGTTGTGCAGGAGTTGTTAATGTTAATGGAACTAAACTAGTAATAGTTGTTATTTATAGATCCCCTGACTCAGATTTTAAAATGTTTCTGCCCAAGCTGGAATTGGTTCTGGGTTCACTGTATAGGAAGTATAAAAATTTAATTGTGTGTGGAGATTTCAACATTAATTGTGTAGGTGATAGCTCAAGGAAAAGTCAGCTGTTAGATCTATTTAATTCCTATAACATGATGCAAACAGTATTTTTTCCAACGAGAGTGCAAGGAAATAGCAGTTCTACCATTGATAATATTTTTGTTCATTCTTCATTATTAGAGGGGCACTCTGTCAGCAGAATAGTAAATGGCCTATCAGACCACGATGCCCAACTTTTAATTCTAAAAAGTATTTGTTCTCAAACAAATGTTAAACATAAATACCAACTACTCAGAAAAGTTAATCCAGTTGCAGTTGAGACCTTTATAAGCTTACTTAAGGAACAAGAATGGCAGGATGTTTATAGTGCCGATAATGCAGATGATAAATATAATGCTTTTCTGAACACATTTCTTATGCTGTTTGAAAGTTGCTTTCCGCTGGAACAATCAAAACAGGGTACTTCCAATAACAGACAGCCAGGGTGGCTGACAAAGGGGATAAGAGTATCATGTAGAACTAAGCGGGAGTTGTAACAAAATGTTAGAAGCAGTCAGAATGAAGATGCAGTAGCTCATTACAAACAGTACTGTAAGGTTCTGAAAAATGTCATTAAGAATGCAAAAAGTATGTGGTATGCAAAAAGAATAGCAAACTCTTGGGATAAAATGAAAACTATCTGGTCAATCATGAAGGAAGTGTCAGGTCAGCAGCAGCAGGTAGAAGATATAACGTCAGTGCGTAGTAGGAATGTTTCTGTTACTGACAAGTTAGATATATGTGCAATATTCAATAATCACTTTCTGAATATAGTAGGGGAACTAAACAAAACTCTAGTTTCTACAAGTAATCATATAACGTTTTTAGGAAATGCCTTTCCGAGGCTGTTACCTGAAATGGTCCTTCATGATACTTCCATAGGTGAGATTGAGTCAATAATTAAATCACTAAAGACTAAGGACTCTTGTGGATATGATGGGGTATCTAGCAGAATTCTAAAGTACTGTTCTCCATATGTTAGCCCAGTACTAAGTCATATTTGTAATTTTTCCTTTCAGAATGGTCAGTTTCCTAACAGATTAAAGTACTCAGTAGTGAAACCAATTTATAAAAAAGGAGAAAGGGATAATGTAGACAACTATAGACCTGTATGATTTCATGCTTTCCCGGCGAAATGTTGACATTCTGGAGTAGTCGGGTGTTCTGCCGGATGTTTGTGTCAAACTTGCACAATATTTCGACAGTGTGCCTCACTGTCTTCCTCAGGTGCTTCCTGGGACTTGTCCCTGTTTTTTTTTTTTTTTTTTTTTTTTTTTTTTTTTTTTTTTTTTTTTTTTTTTTTCACTTTGCTTTCGGGCTCGGCGCTTTGCGCCTTTCCGTGGGATGAAAGGTAAGGGGTCAAATCTTTATTTTCAATAAAGCATTCATTTGTAGGCTCAGGCGTCCATGGGCTTCTGGAGCCCTTAGCCGACCTACGTGGGTGTCCCTTTTTTGGATTTCTTGGGTACAGATTTTGTGGAAGTTTCGCTGAGGGTATCTTCCGGCGAGGTGTCGTGTTTCCTCCGGCTGGAAGCGACCATTCGCTGCAAGACTAATCCATTCGCCAGCTCCGCCACCAACTTCCATTGGTTGCGGGAGAAGACGGGATGGGCATTGATTAATTGAAACTCTTTCCTGGATATGAGTTCCCGGATAGGGAACATTTCATCGTGAGTAAGTTTGGAAGGCACGTATGGCAGGTTCGGTTTTTGGGAAGGGGAAAGGAAGGGGTAAGGGTTATCAAAGTGGGGATAGGAGTTGTCTTCGATGGAGGAGGCTATCTTCTTTAACACCGCCTGGACACTGGTCGTGGTCGGCATAGGCAGACAGTCGTCCCGCGCGCCCTCTTCTCCATCGTCACCGTCAGCCTCCTGGGCTGACGCGAGGTCCATCTCCAGCGACGTCGTGCTGGACCGCGGTGACGTGACCGGTGCGGGGCTCGCACCTCCCGGAGCGACGTGTGCGCCGGAATGCGGAATGGCGCGAAGCCAAGCCGCCTCCCCCGCTTGTGGGGGAGATCGTGGGGCCGCAAGGTCCGTCTTCAACACAGACAGTTCCCGTTCCAGGACGTCAATCCGGCGGCGTGCTGCGGCTAATTCTAATTCGTACCGGGCCCTCTCGTCCGCCATCGCGGCCTGTAGGGCCCGGATTGCGTCGTCGGTCGAGGGGCGGTGGTTTCCATGTGCGCTGCGCCGCTCGACCTTGCGTCCCCCGCCCTCTCGCTGGCGAGGGGGTAGGGGGTGGGCTGGCGTCTTCTTCTCAGGAGACGTGCCTCCGATTGCTCGCCTCTTCTCACGTTCGTTGCACCAGCTTACGATGTAGGGGCATCTCCGGAAGTTTGCGGTGTGCGGTCCGCCACAGTTAGCGCACCGTTTCGGGGCGTCCCGCTTTTCCGTGCACTCACGCGTGTCGTGCGCCTGTGCACAACGTAAACACGCTGGCGTAGCCGTGCACGACTGGGCGACGTGTCCCAGTCTCTGGCAAAGGAAACATTGCAATAGTTTCCGTTTGCTCCTCCGCCGTGTCTTCCGTGTCGTTGCGGTGAAAGTCTTCACCTCCGTGGCTAGATGCTCAAGAAGGATTCGCAGCAGCCCAACCCGTGGTCGGCGCTGCCGGGAACCGATCTTGCCGCGTTCGGACATGGTGTGGAGTCAGGTGCGCGGCGATCGCCCGTCAGCGGCGCGACGGCTCCTCTCCTCACGCTGGCGAGTCAGCTACAGTGTCCCTGTTTGGAACGCATCCAGTATTTATGCCTAGGCGTTAGTCGTTCCATATGCGGTCCGCGCCGAGTCAGGTGCTCTGTGATTGGTCCATTCCCGAGAGGGGGTGTCTGGTTGCTGCCTGGTGCTCCCTCAGCCGTCCGCGCCGCGCCAGGCGCTACCTGCGCCGTCCGCGCCGCGCCAGGTGCTCCCTGAGCCGTCCGCGCCGCGCCAGGCGCTCCCTGCGCCGTCTGCACTGTTGTAGGCGCTTCCTCTGCCGTCCGCGCCGCTGCAGGTCCTCCCTCCACCGTCTGCGCCGCGCTGGGGGTTCCCTCTGCTGTGTGCAACGTGCCAGGTGCTCTCCTAGTCGTTTTTCGTTGCGATTTTAGAAGCTCCAGTGCTGGGTTCCATGCTGCACTGAGTTGGTATCCAGTGTCACGGTTGATGAGGTTTTCACTGATTTTAATCTCAATGGATTCTTTTATGACACTGTCCCAGAATCTCGGCGTCTGTGTTACTATTCTGGTGTTGTTTTAGTCCATGGAGTGGCCAAGTTCTAGGCAGTGTTCAGCCACCGCTGATTTCGTGGCTTGTCCCAGTCTGGTGTGCCTTTGGTGTTCCTTGCACCTGATTTGAACCGTCCTGGTTGTCTGGCCTATGTATGCCAACCCACACTGGCACAGTATGCTGTAAATTCCTGGCCTCTGTAGTCCCAGGTCGTCCTTGGTGTTGCCCAATAGTGCACCGATCTTCGTGGGTGGGCAGAATATGCTCTTGATGTTGTGTTTGGACAAAATTCTGCTGATTTTGGCAGATACTGGCCCTGCATATGGTAGGTATGCCACCCTCTTGGCCTCGTCCTGTTCCTCTCCCGGTTCCTTCACTGCTCTTACTGAGTGAAACGCCCTCTGGATGTCTCTGGCAGAATATCCATTCCTGTCGAATACTGACCGCAAGTGGGCCATCTCTGTTATCAGACTGTCAGCATCAGAGAGCACCTGTGCCCGATGGATAAGAGTTTTGAGCACACCATTCTTTTGTGCTGGATGGTGACAACTGTTGGCTTGTAGATACAAATCCGTATGTGTGGGCTTGCGGTAAACACTGTGCCCAAAGGTGCCATCTGCCTTCCTCTTAACCAGCACATCCAGGAAGGGGAGTAGTCCATCCTTCTCCAGTTCCATGGTGAATTTTATATTGGGGTGGCGTGAGTTCAGGTGCTCCAGGAAGTTGTCCAGCTCCTCCTTACCATGGGGCCAGATGACAAAGGTGTCATCAACATATCGGTAGAAACATTTTGGTTGATGTGTGGCTGATGTTAGTGCCTCTTCCTCGAATTTCTCCATAAATAGGTTGGCTACCACTGGTGAAAGGGGACTACCCATCACCACCCCTTCTGTCTGCTCATAAAATTGACCTCCGTAGAGGAAGTATGTCGAGGTCAGTACATGCTTGAACAGATCCAAGATGGCACCATCGAATTGTTCCTCAATGAGTTTAAGCGAGTCATTCAGTGGAATCTGGGTGAACAAGGACACCACATCAAAGCTAACCATGATGTCTGAGTCCGAGATGCGTAGCTGCTGAAGGCGCTGTAAAAAATCCTCTGAGTTTCGAATGTGGAGTGAGCACTTCCCTACATAAGGTGACAACATCTTCTTTAAATAAGCTGCTGTGGGGTAGGTGGCTGCCCCAATATTGCTAACAATAGGTCGGAGTGGCACCCCCTCCTTGTGGACTTTGGGTAGTCCATACATCCTTGGTGGTACTGGCGCTTTTGATACTAGTTTCTTGATGACGTTGTCAGGTAGACCTCTCTTCTTCAGTAGCGTCCTTGTCTTCTTGTCCACTTTGTCGGTGCCTACAACAGAGCGGACGGCGCAGGGAGCGCCTGGCGTGGACGGCGCAGGGATCGCTTGGCGCGGCGCGGACGGCGCAGGGAGCGCTTGGCGTGGCGCGGACGGCTCAGGGAGCACCTGGCGCGGCGCGGACGGCGCAGGTAGCGCCTGGCACGGCGCAGACAGCTGAGGGAGCACCAGACAGCAACCAGACACCCCCTCTCGGGAATGGACCAATCACAGAGCACCTGACTCGGCGCGGACCGCATATGGAACGCCTAACGCCTAGGCATAAATACTGGACGCGTTCCAAACAGGGACAAGTCCCAGGAAGCACCTGAGGAAGACAGTGAGGCACACTGTCGAAATATTGTGCAAGTTTGACACAAACATCCGGCAGAACACCCGACTACTCCAGAATGTCAACTATAGACATATTTCTATGCCATCGGTTTTTTCTAAAGTTATTGAAAAGGCAGTATTTTCAAGATTAATTGATCATTTTAGTTCACATAATTTATTGTCAAACGTGCAGTTTGGTTTTAGAAGTGGTTTAACGACTGAAAATGCTATATTTTCGTTTCTCTGTGAGGCACTTGATGGGTTAAATAAGAGGCTACGGACATTAGGCGTCTTCTTTGATTTAACAAAAGCGTTTGATTGTGTTGATCACAAAATATTGTTGCAGAAGTTGGAACATTATGGAATACAGGGAGTAGCCCACAACTGGTTCACCTCTTACTTTAATAACAGACAACAGAAGGTAATTCTCCGCAGTGTAGAAAATAGCTATGACGTGCAATCCCAATGGGGCACAATTAAGTATGGGGTGCCCCAGGGGTCTGTTTTGGGATCATTGCTGTTTCTTATTTATATAAATGATATGCCTTCGAGTATAACAGGTGACTGTAAAATATTTTTGTTTGCTGATGATACCAGCTTGGTAGTGAAGGATGTTGCTCGTAATATTGACACAATAACAAATAATGCAGTTCAAGAGATAAGTTCATGGCTTGTAGAAAACAAGTTGATGTTAAATCACAGTAAAACTCAGTTTTTACAATTTCTAACACATAATTTGACGAAAGCTGACATTCTGATTACACATAATGGGCATGTAATAAGTGAGAGTGAGCAGTTCAAATTTCTAGGTGTTCATATAGACAGTAAGCTGTCATGGAAAGCCCATGTTCAGAATCTTGTTCCAAAAGTAAATTCTGCTATATTTACCATTAGAACAATATCTGAGATAAGTGATTTTTCAACACGAAAAGTTGTCTATTACGCTCACTTTCACTCACTTATGACGTACGGAATTGTTTTTTGGGGTAACTCGCCTGATGCAAAAAGGATATTTCTGGCTCAAAAACGGGCGGTTCGAGCAATATGTGGTGTAAGTTCGCGAACGTCATGTCGACGTTTCAGTAGTCTGGGAATTTTGACTCTGGCGTCACAATACGTTTTTTCTTTAATGTCGTTTGTTGTTAATAATATCAGCTTATTCCCACGAGTTAGTGGCTTTCACTCGGTGAATACTAGACAGAAGTCGAATCTGCATTTGCATCACACCACCTTAACACTTGTGCAGAATGGGGTACAATATTCTGTGGCATCCATTTTCAATAAGCTGCCACAAGAACTAAAGAATCTTAGCACTAATCCACACGCTTTCAAATCTAAATTGAAGAGTTACCTCATGGCTCACTCCTTTTATTCTGTCGAGGAACTCCTAGAAAAGTTAAACAATTAAGCTAATTCATTTTTTTCTTTATTGATTCTTTTCACTTTGTCTTAAGTTTTTTGTGTGCAAAAAACTACTTAAAATTTTCTATTACCATTCTTGTGTATCAATTAATGTATTGACTTGTTCCATGACCATGGAGTTTCACTCCTCAATTGGGTCCTATGGAACAGAAAAACCAATTAAAAAAAAGTTGTATTTGCATTAGGAGTATCATTAATTTACTGATCAGAGAAGGGCATATAGAGGAATCTGCCAACCACAGAACAGGAACAGCATAAAATAATTATTTCCCTTAATCTATTTGTGTGAGTATCCAAAGAGCATTCGTTGCCAACATTAGCACACTACGCCTCCAATGCCGTAAGTAAAATTTTCCCTGCCTACTTGTGCACTATTCTTTGTCATTCATTTTATATTATTCCCTGCAACATTAAACTTATAAAATATAAATGTACTTCAACATTTCGATGCTGTTGAACTGCTGCAGCAACAGCAACAGCGAGAGTTATCCTCAAGAGAAGAAGCAAGGCTACTTTTAATAATTACGCACACATTACTCTCATTCGAAACTGATAACATTTAACTTTGACTACACATATAGCGACATTCACTTACTGCTCAGCATCTTTTGGGAAGGTGAAGAAACTTATATCCTTATTTGTATTCGAATTATTGCGGCAATTAGGTGCTGAACACCATCGGCCGCCTTTTCTTTTATTGCAGCTCATAATAAAAACGGAACAGCTCCAACCATTGACACACAGTTCTTTCTTTCCACTGTACCAAATACTTGTTTACTTTTATGCGATTCAGGCAGTTAAAATACAGAATTAACAAACAAAGACGGCGCATTACCACGCCACAGAGTAGGGAGTGATCACACGTTTACGGCTTTTCAAGATGGCCGATTCCACGCATGCGCACTAAATTTTGGACGACAGACTGCAGCGGGAGTTTCCTTTCTGTATACTCCGTATTCTGTGGCACTGCTATCCCAGGACCCCGACGTGCTGCCAACTCCCAACCACCGAGCACAGAATAACATACAGAGGCTATACCGCCTACATCAGCATACAGAATGTGAAGCCTGGCAGCCATCTTGGTTGGGTCTAGAAAACGAGTTCTTCAAGGGGCGCTCGCCTTAATTACATTGTCATTTGAATCCCTTAGGATAGGAAAAAAATTACCAAATTTTTCACAGGTGAATACTGAAAAAATGCAACATTGTTCTTAGCAAGTACAATACGTATTGTGTTTGTATAAAAATAATAATTGAAACGAAACTATTACTTTTATATGAAATAAAAATTGTGACATGAAAAAGTTAGTCGCCTGCCACTTTTTTTGTTTTGTGGTCAGGAAATTTTCGTCAGCGAGGAAGTTGTAGGTAATGAAATGAAATTTCCTTTTTATGTAAACAAGTTTCTTTATAGCTGCGCTGGTTTTCTCGCAAATTTGGATACAATAGAGTGGTGGAACATGTCAAATTCTACTTTCAGCGAACTTGCCCACCAGCTAGCACAGATCCTGTTGCCCGCACCTTTTACTTTGTGCCCAATATTGATAAACATTTGTACTTTGCGACACAATAATTATGACTTCACACTTTTTATTTATTTTATTACTAAACTAGCTGAGCCGCTCCGGTTTTGCAAGAGTAATCTTTAAACTACTTTAACTTGAGAACTGCAAAACGTATCGTGATGCGCTTTCTTTCAATTTTTTTTCGGTATAATCCTGTGTTCAACGTAGGCTATATTAAATGCCAGTACGAAAGTGATAGGTAACTGAAATAAGAGTAATAACGTAGAATGGTTTACCATTTCAACACTTTCGCGGCCTTTATAGCGTAAACTATGAGAGCTGCGCAAAGTATATAGTATAGAATTATAGAACTCAAGACGGTTTTTTTTTAAGACAGCGATATCATATGTCTAACTTTTACAGATCTCCCACAATCACTATATCTGCAGTCTGAAGCCATCTGGTGCCAGATTTACGGAACAGACTTCCAAAGAGGATATTTGAACTGAACCGAGTCTGCATATGAAATGGGTAAGTCCATTTCGACATATAATATATTAATGACTTCTGAAATGAACTGAAAATCTCCAAAAAGAACTAACTCTTTCACCATGCCATTTTCAAGCATAGAACTGATTAATTGACTCAATTTTTTATAGCTGGAGAAGCTGCACATTTCATGTGAAAGCTTTACGTAGTACTAATCAAAGAAATTTTTTTAAAAAAATGAGTCTTATTCACTTTCAGTTAAAGCCTATTTTCTTTATTGTTTTATTACGTCCCAATTTGTTCCTCACTTAGTTTCACTGTTCATTACTTGGGACGGTTAGTAAAAAAATGGGGCAAGACAACGGGACACTAAATAACGGACGATCCCATAAAATACGTCTGGGCACCCTATTGTAACACTATATCTCGAGAAGGAATCGAGTTATCGTTCTGCTCAGATTTTATTTTATTTTTTAGAAAAGAAATTAAATCGATATCTTACATCTCACCCATACCTTTGTACAGGGTGTCCAGAAAAAGACTCCCTGATTTCAAAATTAAATATCTCGAAAACAAAGATCTATAGAGGAATGCAGTAAACGGTATGTTTATTGTGAAAGCTGTAAGAAGTTTATACAGCAGTTTGAAATAATAGTTACAAAAGCTGCTAACAGATGGAGCTGTAATCACCATACGTAATGCCTAGTATAAATAGTGATCCGAAGCCCAGAGCGATCAGTTCCACTACTGAAACGTGAAAGAGGGTAGCCTACCGAAGGAAGAGATTAAAACCATATACTCCACTGAACAACGCGTTTTACTGGAGCTAGAGTATCACAGGTTATAAGAGTGTCCTACGGCAACAAGGCGAAGTTTTCAAGCAGGATTTAATGTTCCAAAAGGACCCGATGCGAAAACCATTCGTACGCTCTTCGCAAAATTTCAACGAACAGGCAGCGTAACTGATGATCTATGGGGCTTGTTGGCTGCAAGCAAACCACAGTTACGCCTGAAAATATCGCCACAGTTTCTGGAATTATTCTGCGAAATCCAATGTCATCCGTCCGTAGAATTGCCTCTGAGACTGGTTTGAAGCGTTCCAGCATGCATAAAATACTGAGAAAGAGCCTACACATGTTTCCATTCAAAATTCAAAGGCACCAGGCCATGCCCGTACGAGCTGTGCAACAAAGAGTTGCCTTTGCTAATCAGATGCTCACAATCATTAATAGTGAAGGATTTGATGTTGGCTACATCTGGTTTACAGATGAAGCACACTTCCACCTGAATGGATAAGTGAATAAGCAGAACGCGATTTTGGGGTTCCGAAAAGCCATATTGGTGTGAAGGGAAACCCCTGTATTCTCCTAAAGTTACTGTGTGAGCTACAGTATGCAGCAGAGGCATTATTGGCCATTTTCCCATTCGAGAAACTGTCACTGGTGCACGTTACGTTGCAATGTTGGAATAATTTGTCGTCACACAACAAGCGTTAGATGATCGACCAGGTACTGAATAGTTTATGCAAGATAGAGCCCGACCACATCTGACCAAACAAATGTTTCGCTTTCTTGAGGAATACTCCCGGGAATCGAGTCATTGCTTTGGAATATCCCAAATTTTGGTGCAGGCATGGATTGGCCTCCATATTCGCCGGATTTGACTCCCTGTGACTTTCTTTTGTGGGGCACAGTGAAAGACATGGTCTACCCGAAGCATCCCGCCACGCTGGCCGAGCTTGAATCGGCGATCTCTGTGGCATGTGAATCCATTTCGGTTGAGACACTACGAAATGTGATGGCGAATTTCATTCTTCGTTTGCGCCACCTCTGTAGTGCCAATGGTGAACATTTTGAAAACTTTGTGATGTGATTGTTTGCAAAGAGTGTTTTCATACGATTATTTCACTTACGTATGCTGATATGAGCTGTACAGCGTACAGCGCCATCTGTTAGCAGCTTTTGTAACTATTATTTCAAACTGCTGTATAAACTTCTTACAGCGTTCACAATAAACATTCTGTTTACTGCATTCCTCTATCAATCTTTGTTTTCGAGATATTTAATTTTGAAATCAGGGAGCCCTTTTTTGGACACCCTGTATGTGCTAACATCAACCACATGCAAAGTCTACGCAATGAGTTTAGAGATCCGCAGTTTAAAATTTGGCGCAATTGTTAACTTAATTTGTTGCAGCACATTAGCTATGAAGAATAACTAAAAGAAAATCGGATCATTATCAAGCGAATATATCACACTACAAGATGTACAAAAATATTTTTATTCCAGTGAATAGTTTTCTCAAAATTCAGTAGCAGCCAGAACGCTGTCAATGTACTAGCAGCGTCGGTATAGGCGTAGCATGGCCACTGCAGGCAAGCTGGCCCCATATAGAGCTTTAGAGAGGACTAAGTTTGCGTTTATAGACAGCGGTTCCTCCGCGGCGGAGCAACCGCTGTGATTTTGCGGAGGCTCCGCTCGTCACTCACGCAGCAGGTGTTTCAGCCGCAGTGACCTTGAGCACCCTGTTCCCACCCTGCGGGCAAACATATGGCGCACCGAACAGCCCCATTAGCCGCCTTGTAAGCGGTTTGAAAGTGCAGCCGCTGGTATTTTTGACGCCGCGGCGTAAGAGCGGAGGGGCCGCCACCACAGCCGCGCCTATACACACTGCCGGTAGAGAAACAGCGCGCTGCCAAACCGCCGCGATTCCTCCGCCGCGGAGCAACTGCGGGCTATAACCACAGCCTAAAGCACTGGTCATCTAACATTCTGTTTGACCTCCTCTTGCTGGGGGAAGTGTAGCAGTGGTACGTCACTTGGTCTCACATGTTCATATGTATGCAAATCTGTGGGACTTGATTTCTTTGGTTATTAGTCCCCAGGCGTATAAACTACTTACAGTAAGTTAAACTAACCTAAGGATAATATACACACCCATGCCCCAGGGTGGACTCGAACCTCTGACGACGAGTAACCGCGCACTCTGCAGCAAGGCGCCTTAGTCCACTCAGTCACTCCCCAACCACTGGTTTGGTCTCAGCAAGTCGTTGGAAGTCCCGTGAGGGAATATTGAGTCTTGCTGCCTTTATATCCATAGTATCGCGTATTATAAGCATGGAGTAATAATACCTGTGGAATGAGCATAGCCTACTATGCAAGTTCTCATCATCTGGCCAGGCCAGTCAAGTGGTATGGGGATGACATTGTTTGGTTACGTATTGTGACAGTAGCGAAACTTTAATATTATATGTATTTGACTTGTTTTGCATAAATTTCTGGATGTTGGGTGTGATTGGTTAGAACAACACAGCGCTGTACAAAACATGGCCCTATTTGGATATGGAATTCCATCCTTTGGACTGATTTTACGTAGATTCCGCACCACGGTGTCACACGGCAGTTTTAATATAAATGATATTATTAGTAGGCATGTGATACTGAGACCCCCCCCCCCCCCCAGTACAGTGGACGACGTCATCTGGTTCGTCACCACAGCCCTACAGAACATCCACCCCTTCCAACGTTCTCATACCCTCCAGCAGATCACTGTCACAGCAGTGTCATGTTCTAAATAGAAACAATAGCTACCTTCTCCCAAAACCACTCCCCCCCCCCTCAGCTTTCCATGGCATGCTCACCCTACATCCCGCTATATCACAACATTCGTTCCCTTCCTGTCAGAAAACACGTATTCCTGTACACCCTTTCCCAACAATGCATGGATGCCTTTCTCCTGTATGAAACCTTCATCAAATCCCATTGTACCATCAGCACCGATCCCTACATCCTCTACCAAACAGATGGTCCCCCTCCCCTCGCTAAAGGCAGAGTGGCGATTGGCCTACTCTGCCGTCACCCTGTCCAGACTCTCTGAACACCTTATCCTCAGCCTATTTTTCCCCTCCCTCAATGGCACCTTGGTCACCATTTACAACTGCCGTCACGTCCTCTTCCCCTACGACTTCCTCTGCCACACTGACTGCAACTTTACGAACTATGTGGTTGCCACCAACCTCAGCTTCACCTCACCTCCTGATCTATCTCACCCCATTCCCCTCCCACTACCCAAGCGCCCCAAGAACAACACCACCCCTGATGTTATCCTCGCCTCTCCCAACCTCCTCAGATGCCTACAGGCAGACGTCCTGGACCTCACTGGCAGTGACCATGTCCCCATTCTCCTCACCATAGGCCCCTTTGGCCACCTAGCATGCACTAAATGTCCCAACCCCCCACCCAAGCTTATCCATATGTGGATAGGGATGTCTACCATCGCTCCATCAATACCTCGGTTGCCAACCACACCCTGTCTCTCCACACCCCGTCTGACATTGCATCCTCCTTTCTACACCAGATCATTGCTGCCTTTGCCCAAGCCCATATTCTTACCAAAGCAGTCCATCCCCACTGCCCAACCCTCCCTCCACAGGCCATTGTTCTACTCCAAGAATCCCTTCGTCTTTACCATTCCTTCCAGTGCACTCATAAGTGAGATACACTCCAACACCACCGGCAACTCCAACGACATATTAGAAACCTATTGACCATAAAAAGACGCTGGTCTTGGCGACATACATGCACCCTATTTAATACATCGCTCCCCATAGCGGATCGAACCGTCCTGCTTCACCTTTACTGGGCCATTGTTGAGTCGAAGCTGCACAGCCGTCCCTTCTGTCTCAACTCCATTCACCATCAGGGATTACACCTGGCGACCGGTGTATTTTATACCAGCCCTGTTGAAAGTCTTTATGCTGAAGCTGCTGTATTATCCTTGACCTCTCGGCATGACATACTCTTGTGTCGGTACGCATGTTGACTGCTGTCGATGCCCAACCCTCCATCTTACCCATTATTCTTTGATGACTTCCTCGATCGCCAATATCAGTTGTCTGCGATTGCCTTGCTTCCACCTGGAGTTCCGTTTCGCCGCCTACTTCAGCGACTCGATTTCACCCTTCCTTCCACCTTTCGGTTGTGCAAGAGCCCATTGCCACCGTGGCATCAGGCCCAGGTTCACACCAACCTTGAACTTAGTTCGCTCCCCAAGGAGAGCACTCCGGATTTGGTATATCGCTCGAGGCTTGTCAAACTCGCTGTTCGATAATGTCATATTTATCTACTCTGATGCTTCTGAGAGCACCGACGGTGTCGAATCTGCCTTTGTTGTCGGGGACAACCTGATCCAATACAGGCTCCCTGACCGGTGCTCGAATTTCACAGCTGAGTTTTGCCCTCCACCCGGCTGTTGACCCTTTCTCAACCCATCCTGTCGTGTACCAAATCCAACGCTCCCTTCAGTTATTAGCAGATAACAGCTCTCAAGTTTGTTTTCTGTGGGTCCCTGGCCACGTGGGTGTGCCCGGGAATGAGACTGCCGACATTGCGGCCAAGGCAGCAGCCTTTTTGCCTCGCATGGCTACCTTCTGCGTCCCCTCAGAAGATATTCAACAGGCTCTTCGTGGTTCTCACTCCACGACAATAAACTGAGAACCGTAAAACCGATTCCGACCACTTGGAGGACCTCCTCACGCCCCCTCGGCGAGAGGACGTCATCCTGGCCCGATTGTAGATCGGTCACTGCCAATTCAACCACCGTCATTTGCTAACCGCTGTGCTCCTGTGGTGAATTGCTGTCGGTGAGACATGTTTTACTGTCTTGTTTTAATTTTAATCATATTAATCCGCCATCTACTCTGGAGATACTTTTAGCTGATGAAACAAGAGCAGCTGCTCGAGTTTAGCATTTTATCAACATGGCTAATTAATCAAAGGATATTTTTATCCTTCTGTTTTAGCTTTCTAGATACTCTCCTCTCTGGCAGTTATCAATTTTTTCAAGATCTAGCGAATCTCTGTTCCGATCCTGGCGCTAATGACCTGAGAAGTTGGGCGCCCTAAAACCAGGAAAAACATCGCTCCCCATGAATTCCTCCAAGTACTGGCAAGCCTTCCACCACCTTACAGCAGTCTCCCTGCCCCGATCTACCCTCTCCTTCACAATGTCCTTCTGACAATTCTATACTGAATTTTACCTAGCTACTATTTTTGAGTCACGGTCCATACGAGGCTCGAAAAGTGTTCTTGAAACACTAGTGCTGCAGCAGGGCCGGTGCAAGGTACGTGCAAAACGTGCGGCCGCAGATTTGCCGCCCCCCTTTTCTTTATTTCTTTTCTTTTAGGACATACTCAACAATCATGCCCAAAAGGGGATTCGAAACCAAACCTCGAAGGAACAGCTTCGGGAACTGTGGCATGGCACCTCGACTACCTGTCGAACGCCCCTGTTGAACAAGGGGAGGGAGGAGGACTGATTTCTTCCTCGCTACTGTGGCAGCACAGCCTTGTTTACGCCGGAAGAACAGGGAGGGGGAAGCAGTCTGGCGTACACGCCAGTATTCTTATGAGTGGAGCACTGCCAGCCTGTTGCACTAATGTTAACATTGCTTAATTCTCCTAACACTCCCAGTGACAGTTGCTACTGGAGAGAGGAGTTCCTTGAAATTGAAATTGATAAAGACATACCTCCGATCAACGATGAGCTATACTCGTTTGAATGATCTTGCAACAATATCGATTGAGCACAAGCTTGCAGAGGACTTAAATTACACAGAGTGTTTGAAAGAGTTTGCACAAGCAAATTCCAAGAAGGATCGATTTGTCTAGTATTTTTTTTAATTTTTATAGTATGATCAGTGTCTTGATTATTTACTGTGTTGTTTCTTATTTTGTTCAACATTGAATAGTTATTGTAAATATTATTGTTCAAAGCAAATTATCGTTAAATTTTAGATAAATTTTGTTTTCTGTTGAATACATTATTTAAACTTGATACCTTCAGTCTAGAAGCTCATTTTGTATGGTGTGTGACACACAGAATTACTAGAGCTGCTTATGTGATCATTTAATACACATTCAAAATTTCCCAAAAGAGATAACATGTCTAAGAAATTGCCACAGTTTGCTGACTGGTTTTTCATGAGATCCACCAAACAATAAGCACTCTACTATTCTGATTAATACCTGCCTGTTCTTTGTAACTAATTCGTTATGATTCTGAATTGACATTTTATAAGCTGAATCAATCTGAGCAGTAATGTTAATTGTGCCAAACATTTTATATTTACAAGCATATTCTAAATGAAGTCCACTTTCCTTGTGTTTCTTAATTCGTTCACTTAAATGCTTTAGATCCTTGCAGCCGACTGTTGTCCACGAAACCTTAACCAACAAACAACACACAGTAGAAACAAAACAGTTTTTGTTTCTCTTCACTCACATTTAGCCAAGACTTTGCAGAACCATGTAAAGCAGAAAGTTCTCTTCTTTCCTTCAAGTTGAGACATCAAGAGATCTTTTGGTTGGTGTGTGCCTAACCGCTTGATTTCTAGCTTTTCTATAGTTAATAAATGAAAGGGCATTTACTCAGTTTATGAATACTCAAGTTTCAATGACACAGCCCCAGAATACGTTTTGACGTAGGTGCTAAGGGCCCAGGGTCACTGGCCCCAAACTCTGCGAATCTGTGGACAGGTGCGCGAGGGGTGGAGAGTGGGAGTGCAACAGGTGCAGCCTGCTTCACCGGGGCCCACTTTGCCGAGCACCGAGTAGCACTAGGACAAGGGGAAAGGAAAACTGCTCTATGACGTCACTGCAACTGCAGTCTTAGAAGCTCAGGAGTACAGGTGAGCCACCGCTGGGCCTCGGCTGTCAGCATGGCTGCATAAGGAAAGGGGGGGGGGGTGTTCTACATCCACCGGGCCCTCAGCTATGCTGCGGTGAGAGGCAAATAAAACCGTTTCATCACACGATTATAAATTTTGTTAGGATGTTGAGGGGACCGTGTCTTTTCAAACTGTTTGATATAATACTGCAAAAGTATATCACAAATTTTCTGGCAGGGTCGGGCCCCTGTAGCCCTTTAGAACGAGCCACTCCTATAAGAGCCGTTGGTATGTTTCAAATGTGGAACAGACTCCAGGAAGTCCTGGACCAAATTGTGAATAAGGCACTGTGCACGCTTGAAAGGAAGTAAGTAAGTTTAGCGTTTAAAGTCCCGTTGATGGCATGGTCACTAGAGATGGACCACAAGTTTGGATACATTTCATAAGGACGGGTAAGGCAATTGCTGTGTCCTTTCAGAGAAACTATCACGACATTTGCTTGGAGAGAATTAGGGTAATCATGGAAAACCTAAAAGTGGATGGGTTGGGGCAGATTTAAAACTGTCGATTTGCAGAATGCGAGTTCAGTGTTAACCACTGCACCATCTAGCTCAGATTGTGCAAGCTGGTGGTGGTTTCATAATTGTGTAGGTTCATTTCACCTGGAAGATACTGGACCTTCTGGGCAGACAGAACCGTCCATTGAATGAAAATGGTTGTTTCCAAAACAATGGCATCCGTTCGTGGTCTTTGAAAACCTAAGAGACCAAATTCCTAAGGTCATCGGCCTCTAGACTTACAGACTAATTTACACTAATGACAGTACACACACACACACACACACACACACACACACACACACAGACACACACACACACACACACACACACACACAGACACGCGCGCGCCAGAGGGATGACTCGAACTTCTGCTGGGAGCAGCTGTGCTATCCATAGTATGGTGTCTTAGGAAACACTGCAGATATCATTATCTCAAACAATAATGGACTTTTTATGGATGGCAATGCACATATTACTAGGCCACAAATGTTCGCAATTGGTTTGACGAACATTCTGGACAATTGCAGTGAATGATACGGCCACCGACATGAATCCCACTGAAGAATTTTGGAATGTAAGAATTCTTTCACTGGCAACATTTTCGCTATTATGGACGGGCACTGTTGTGAGGGTGTTCTTTGGCAAGTGTGTGTAGGTACACTTCAAAATTAAGAAACCACACATGAGAAATTTGTTACAATTAAATGCTCATCTTGGTGTTTTAGAAATATAATGATGACTGAAAAAGTTAAAGTCCAATTATCTTGCGTTAAACTTCAAGTTTACAATTGCTGACTGACCGCAATAAGTATAAGCGCCAAACAAATGTAATGCTGCAACGTGCCTTAGAACACTCACCCATTCCATCATAGCCACTATTGTTCAAAATGTTGCAATCAGATTATACTATTGTATTTGCTCAAATATAGGCTGCACTTTTTTTTCTAAATATTGGGTTGCAAAATAGTGATGCAGCCTATAATCTAGATTCTATCGCCCCCCTCTCCCCACTCCTCCCATACGTCATTAGTTTCAAAAATTACATGCTCAAGTTTATTTTGGTTTGAAAAATGTAATGAGTAAGTAGTCCTTAATCAAATAGTAACTGCTTTGCAAAATTACATCTACTTTTTTGTTCACATTCACGGAAACAGTGGGTCAATTAATGAAAGTCAATGTTTCAATATAAACTGAATGGTCTCATTATGTACTACAGTGTATATATATATAATATATATATATATATATTATAGAGGAAAAATTCCTAACAGGAAAAAAATATACGTAAAAAATAGATGAACACTTACCAGGCGAAGGGGCACAGGCAGTAATAGCAACAAATAAACACACAGACACACACACACTCAAAAATGCTAGCTTTCGCAGCCTAGCTGCTTCATCAGGCAGAAGGGAAGGAGAGGGAAAAGGAAATGATGAGGGATTTAAGGAAGGGGGTAAGGAGCCATTCCAATCCCGGGACAGGAAAGACTTACCTTGGGGGGAAAAATGGAAGGTAAATAAATGCACATACACCCACACATTTACACAGACACAAGTACACTTAGGCAGTAAGTCTTTCCTGTCCCGGGATTGGAATGGCTCCTTACCCCCTTCCTTAAATCCCTCATCATTTCCTTTTCCCTCTCCTTCCCTTCTGCCTGATGAAGCAGCTAGGCTGCGAAAGCTAGCATTTTTGAGTGTGTGTGTGTCTGTGTGTTTTTATATATATATATATATATATATATATATATATATATATATATATATATATATATATAAAGACGACAGTGCTTTTATTAAAATGTCTGTCCAGTCTCAAACAAAAGCAGTAAGTAACACACGAATTTCCCAAGCACATCAAATATTTTACATCGATATGGGCAATGAAGCTAATCTTCGCGATGAAAGTCTAGAAAGCATCGCACAAGTTTTTACCATGACGTTTATATTGGTAACGTCTGCTGCGAGCGGTGATGGGAGGTTAAGATGGCGGAACAGCAGATTCGTGTAGATAATACTAATGTTGAGTTCAAATATTCCTTTTGAAAATAATGTATTTTTACCATGACCTGATTCTTTGCCTTCACATTCGTTGGGGGTAATTTCTGAGGCTATTTTGCAGCCTTGCAACTGAATCACTTCTTTTATAACAACAAAACCACAGTTCCTGCTTTGAATTACAAAGTAAAGCAAGTCTTTTTCTATATATCGGAATATTTACAGTTCTGTCCATGCAATCCGCGACAACTCTTAGAACAATTTAATAGTTTGTCCTTACTTGTAGGCTGCACTATGGATGAACGAGTTTGGCCCACTTTAGGTTACACTGGTAACCTAAAGTGGGCCTTTGCAAACACCTTTTGACAGCTCAAAATTTAAATGAAATTAACAGCTTAACCATTCAACTGACACAAATATTGAATAAACGAATAGAGAGAGGAGGAGAAAATTCTATACAACCTTGCTTTCATATGATTTTTGTTTCATATCTCGCAGAGTTTCATAGATATTTGCAAAATTAACAGCAATTTGACACCATGTCTGTCTATAATGTGTTTCTACTTTTTTAGGTCGCACTGTTCAAATGATCGACACCGAATTTTGCAGACTTAATTCTTGTCTGCCAGCAACCAGAACTTCCCTTTTTTAAATATTTCAGACAAAACATAGATTAGTAAAACTAAAAAGAGGCCGTTTGTGATGGTCTTTAGACAGCAGGAAATTTAATTGCAAACAACACCTTGTTGTTCATCTGAGACGAAAATTGAAGAAACCTATTTGTAGAGAGAAAATTCTCAACAACTTTCCATTTCCATAGCTCGCACTGTTCCAGAGATATTTCCATAAATAATGGCGATCTGACACTGTCATTTGATTTTACATAAACTGAGACGCAGGCAAAGAAAATAAATTTGAAAAAGAGGACATACTACCATGGCAATTTTTTAACAGAAAAATATTACGAAACTATGGGAGAGAGATTAAAATAATAGTTTAAAGAGGTAAAAGTTCAGAGAAAGTGTGTGTTTGTCAAAGCTAAACACAAATATCAAATAATGTTGTCAGTCAGAAAGAATATTACGTGTTGAGTGTATAGATATCATCACAATAGTATAGTTGTAATCATATCATCCATAACTTTTTATTAGGCCTATTTATATTTTTATTATTTTAGTCAGAAATGTTTTCAGTAAATCATAAAGCACTGGATACCTATAGTGGGCCATACAACACGCAAATGCGATATTTTTCCATCGACATCTCACTTACGTCCAGCTTCCCGCTTTCCATGTTCCTTACTGTTACTGGGCAAGCTGAAGCTTAAATTTAGTGATGTATATTGTACGTTCTTTTCCCACTTCCCATTATCACACACAAGCCAAAAGATTGTGACACACACACACACACACATACAGAAACACACACACACACACACACACAGTAACAGTAACACACACACACACACACACACACACACACACACACACACACTACATACAAATGTGCACCCAATTATTTAACTCATACAGAACTCCGCAGCACACTTCTACACTATATAGCACTTGAAACTCTCAGTAACAAACCTTGGTTCGTCCTCCCCACACTTTGAGCACTGCATAGCTATTGGCCTGTCATCTCGCTTACTTACATTTTCCCATATTTGTTTTAAATTTGTTGAAAAGAGAATACGGATCATAAAAATGTGTTTCTGATTACTATAAAGTTCTATTAGACAAAAACTTAAAATTAAAAACCTGCGGCCCTTATTCGAAATTTATTTTCTTCAATAATCTGATGTCCAAAGTTTAGGTGCGACCTATAATTGCGCAAATACAGTATTTTATGTGACACAAAAATATATAAATAAAAATGAAAGAAAGATTCTGCACATATCTAAAAAGGCAAAAGAGATCATTTTCAGTCATGATTTTTTTGAGGAAAGCTTCCTGGACAATTCATCATTATAGTGGAACACATGAACTCACCCAAATATCTTTCTGACACAAACCATTGAAAGCAAATCAAAAGTAACATTACCAGTCATCAATCAGATTTTAATATCAGACTGAGAGTCACAGTCAGGTGATATGTCAAAAGATCAGGAAAGTGGTCAGCCATGATCATGGCAAGAGGTTAAGTAAATAATGCACAGTTAATAATCTATTTCCTTTAATCATCATCTTCAGTACTATTTACATCAACATCACCAGTGTCATCACCATTTTCTGAATCATCATCATCATCCTCTTTAATATCCATACATTCTTCACCACTACTTTCACTTTCAACAGCAGTCTCACTTTCTACTTTTGATTCTACCTCATTGTCCATCACAGAATTTTCATTCTTCAACCCATTCTTCTTCTTCATCCCACTCCCCCTTAGTTGTTGACTTTTAGCTAATGTAACAACCACCTCTTTTCCTCTGAACTGGTGTTTACTAGGATCTGCTAAGAAAGCAGTAGCTTGCTGTGCTGTGGAGAACTTGCATACTGCACGGCTGCAACAGTGAAAAAAACATGCCATTAAATATTTTCATACAGCGTGTAATTTTAAGTTTTTTGGTAGTATTCAAAATACAATGAGCAAAGTTTATTCAGAGATGATCTATAATACTATAACATTTTAACTGTGTTTATGAGAAATCAACCAGTGGTTTAGTTCTTGAATTTCATAGTTTTTGTACATTTATAGTTTGCACTGAAAAAATTATTTTGTTTCATTTATGCGTTATTAATTTTTAAAACTTCCAAAATAATATAAATTTTATCATGCGCAGAAAACTTTAAAGTTCAATCTCTAAACATTATTTCACTTACATGCCTCATTTTGTTATTGTTAAAAGTAAGTGTAACTTAACAATGTTGTTGTTGTCTTCAGTTCAGAGATTGGTTTGATGCTGTTCTCCATGATATCCTGTCCTGTATAAGCCTCTTCATCTCTGGATATGAAAGACAACCCACATCCATTCGAATCTTCTTACTGTATTGATTCCTTCTTTCAGTCAAGATATGCCAGAAATTTCTTTTCTCCCCAATTCTGTTCAGCATCTCATTAGTTATGTCATCTACCCACCTCATCATCAGCATTTGTCTGGCACCACATTTCAAATGCTTGTATCATCTTTCTATTTGAACTCTTTGTCCGCATTTCACTCCCATACAATGTTACACTCCAGAGAAATGCTTTGAGAAAGAACTTCCTAACATTTAAATTAAGTTTGGATTTAACCCTCCAGGCTCAAACAACACACAGATGTTTATTCAGTCATTTCCAAATTTTGCAGGCCCCACAATTTTCTCATCAGACATAATTTCAAAGTTGCTTGTACATTGGAAGCAGCTATTTTACTGTTCAATCTTTTCATGTATGTTTGAAATAAAGGGAGCTGTGTTTTACAAATTCTCATGCCTTCAATTTTGCAACCATTTTCATTTCCTTGTTTTTGGAATAATATACCACTTTCGATAAAAAAAATGTTAAGGGGTTTCTCCCATGTTTACATGATATTTTAGTTTCCCACATTATGTATGTAAATTAGCAATTATAACTTACTTTCAAAATAGCTCCTTGTTTTCTTCCACAAATCTTTAATTTTGGATGCTATCTTATTTTGATAGGCAGAGTAAAATGACATGATCAAATTTATTTATTTATTGGTAAATTGTACGTGGAATGGCCCACAACTACTTAAAATGAAAAAATTGGCCACTCGATGATATGAGATTCTCAGAATTAGTTCTTCCTGCAAACTTTTTGGAACAAACACACTCACAAAAGCACTCAGAAAAAACATTTTATCACAGTGGTCTTAATTACCACTCAGTCAACATCGCCATAAACATCACTGTGCTCAGAGTGTGTAAAATCCCATGTTGGAGCCAACCCTCTACTTTAGGTATTTTGAAGAATATTTAACAACTGACATTTGAATGACTTCAATAAACAAAGGTAGGAAACAATATTAGTACAAAAATTACTCAATCAATTGGCACATTTTGAAAGTAAATAAATAAAAAACTAGGCATTATTTTCAAAGTAACAATTTAAAAAATGTAACAATTATCTTCGAAGTAATACTAAACTTGCTCTAGAGGGAAGAGATTTAAAAAATAAATAAGAGTAAGGAATCTGTTCTATCAGTTAAAGGAGACAAAAATGATCAGAGAGACATTCAACAGTAGGAAACGGGGTTACAGAACAGTTTTTGTGTCGGTTGTCAATGCCTGATAAGCAGATGTTGGTAGCAGCGAGACAAACAAAAGGAGTTTGAGGCAGCCAACCATAATACATATTTATGTTTATCGATTTCTAAATGATCCAGTATTGTGAACATAACTATTTCTTACAAGTAATATACTGCAAAAATCTTAACACATTCAAAGAAAATACATTAAGGTTTTGAGGAGATACACTACAAACAT
The DNA here is from genome assembly GCA_026315105.1 of Locusta migratoria. Taxonomy (NCBI): domain Eukaryota; kingdom Metazoa; phylum Arthropoda; class Insecta; order Orthoptera; family Acrididae; genus Locusta; species Locusta migratoria. The sequence continues at coordinate 344,080,095 of CM048745.1, forward strand.
TACAGATGTGTCTTTCACACATGAAAATTAAAGCTATGCTAGCTGGTACCAGCATAACAACAAAATTGCAAGTTGTGATATATTCGTAGAAATAGCTTCTTGTGTTTGTCTAGCTACAGTACAACCTAATTTGAAAGAACATTTTATACTGAAAACATGGCTTCTTAAAGAATTTGTTGTATGGAATGACAAATGATCAAAAGTTTAAAATGTATAGAAGAAATTAAAATTACAGACGGTACTTTCAATGGAGAAAAAATTGCTGCAGGAGATCATTTATTTTTTAAAGTACATCAGAACTTTTACAAGTAACAATCTTTTAATTGATGGCCAATAAAAATTATTGCTGAATGAATGCACTCAATTTCCATTACATAAAACAAACAGTAACATCTAAGTAGTGACGGGTTCATTACATACTTTTTCAATTCATGATTTGGTAGCAACTTTACAATTTATCACCCATACAAAATAATTATAACCACAACACCAAATTGTTTACAAAGCAAAACATGCACACTATTATTAACTACCGTAACACCATTTGTGTTTAATTGACTTCATCTCCCATCATTTATTGGGCCGCTACCAACATTTACATATCAAGTAACGGCAGCAGACATGTAAATTGCACTTTAACAGGAAAAGAAGAAAAACATAAAGAAAAGAATCACTGATGGAGGTAACGATCTTTTGCATGCAGCACGATTATCTATAGTTAACACTCCATTTAACCCTCCGTCGGGCGCACCTCCAGATGAAACAAAATCAGGCGCACCCGGCCTGAGAGGCCACCCACATATCTTGTGGACTAGCTCCGCCATGTTAAATCAAATTCAAAATGCGTGTTGGCTAGTCTTGAAGAGGATCTAAAGGAAAGAATTACAGCAAACTTAAAGCATAACAATGGATTTATTGAACACAATACACCTTAAACTAAAGTGACGAAAATTATCAAATTCCCACAAAGAGCATTAAAAATTGGTCGAACAGACATCCATAAAAGTAATGAAGTTATTTTTAAAGGACATTAGGCAGTCTATTCTGACATGGAATAATCTTTTCTTGCCACATTTGCAGCCAAAAACCGATGCTATAGCTCCCAAATCAACAGCTGAAACACAGGTATGGCACAGAACGTATACGTCGCTCAAGCAGATTGGTTGATGACAAGCTGAACATTCTTAATTCTTCATCCTCCTAACTCTTGTTGCAGCCACGCATGATCGACATTTTAGCCGTTTGGGAAGTAATGTGGAAGAACTTGTGGGGTAAAATTATTTTCAGTCGAGTTTGCAGCCGAATCGACATTCCACATAAATTCATAGCATACTTCGCCGCCAAAAGTGTCCAGTTACAAGTTGATGACACAAGGTTTTGCAATTGGTGGCGTCATTTGCAGCAATATCTTTTACACTGAATGTTGTGTAATAATGATGTGACTCTTCACACTATGAATAGTAGAAGGTATCTACTTAGACTGAAATTAGAACTCGATCAGGCACACTCAGTCCGAAGGGCCAGGGTCGTCAAAGTCTTCTTTTTTCCGAAGGTAACGGTGAAAATCACAGAGGACAGACTTATTTTGATAGAAACGAAGTAATAAAATAAAAATATCTTGAAAAATCTCACCTTAAAAACTACAATGTAATCGAGTGCAGACGGCCTGTGAGGGCCCAAGGAGTTCCCCTTGATCCGCGTGGAAATTGATGGCAGCCTGCGGATCGGCACTGTGTGAGGTTCCCAAAGTTACGCGAGTAAATGGAGAGGCGGGCCGCTGGGCCACCACTGTTAAGCTCGGGAATCAAAAAAGTGTTTTGCTGGCCTGTGAGGCCGACTGCGCCCGACGGAGGGTTAAGAATCATGGAAAAAGGTTGTATAAGTGGAAGAGAACTGAGGATCAAAGAAGGTTTCAGATTTATTGTATTAATAATAAAACAGAAATTGACCAGATTTTTAAACTGTACCAATTTTTGAGTAGCATATGCGGACACTGGCAATTTCGTGAATGTGAATTGTTAAATAAAACTGAAAAATCTGCAAAAAGGTAGGATGGAACCTGGATAAATTGAATGAAGCAATAGTTGTTGAGAGTTCCATAAAAGTAGTTTTGTGGGATAAAATACAAGACTGAATTCTTCAAAATACACAAGAGATACTGTATTTCATTGATAAAATTGGAAAATACAAAAATAAAACACATGAAGAGAGCAAAAGGAAAAAGATGTCTAAAAAGTGGAAGTGACATTAAATGCAAAATAGCTGAGCAGGAATCACTAGACGACTTTAGTAAGGCCGTACAAACCACATATGAGAATAGCAGACACCACATAAAAAAATTAAAAGAAATAATTGGCGAAAGAAAAGCCGTTGTAAAAATATCATGAGCCTAAATGGCAAACTTTGATGATTGGTAGGACACTTCCTGAGGCATCAAGCAACTGTTGATTTGATAATGGTAGGAGTATAGAGAGTAAAACATGTAAAAGGGACCTAGGCATGAATACAGTTCAATAGATTCAAACAGATGTAGTTGAAATAGTAATTCACAGATGAAGAGGCTTTCACAAGATGGTCTATAGTGAGAGCTGCATTAAATCAGTCTGGATTGATAACCAAAACTACATATCTCACCTTGATTTCGATGCTTTGCTCCTGTAGACCTTAGCCCAAATGCACCCAGGAAATGAAGCAACAAGTTCCTTATCTTCTGTCTTAAATGGTAACTTTGTTATCCACAGCCTGTTAAAAGTAAAAGGAGGTATTAAGACAAGCTAATAGGACAATACTGATACAAAAGGGTATCACTTAATGCTAATGAATTCTGTTGCCTATACGTTAATTTTTTAAGTCCTAGTGATGCTTTGAAACCAGTAGCTTTAAACAAAATAATTTAAAAAGGGAGATTCTAGATATTCAACTTCAACTGGCCATTACATTTGAAGCAATGGAAAGCAAGAAATCTTATCCCAAGTAAAACAATGACAAGTGATTACCTTCGGTCATTGTCACCACCAGTTGCAGGTTTCCCTTTTTGCCTCCTTACATATGTCCCAGGTGTAATGGGTTTGCTTTCATTTGCTTCTGTTTGAGGCACCATGCTGCTACCATCACGAATGGCTAGTTTGTTATTTACTTTTCCAGTTTTGTTCTCTTTATCTATCTTCTTTTCAGGAACCCGAGATTCTTGTCCATTTTTTATATACTGCAGTTTTCTTGGCATTTCCACTCTGAGACGTCCATTCTTGTATTCTTTTTTGTTCAACTGTTTCAGAACTTCTGGAACAACAGATTTGCTCTCCAATACTATGTGACAAAACCTATGGGGAAATATTTCTCACAATAAAAATCGACTGATTATATAAATAAAAACAATAGTTTCAGTAACTAAAATAGGAATAAAAATAACTACTTCAAAAATATGAATCACAGCTTCACTATGCAAAACACGTAACTAAATTGTATTTTAAGCTGTCAGATGAATGTTGCAGTTCTTGTACCTGACAAAGCAACATTTACTATATCAGCAAAAACTATACAAAGGGCTATCTGTGATGTTTAGCGTAAAGTGTAAGTTCGTTAACACCTTCTATGAGTTATGGTGGAAGGTAATATAGCAGACCAACTGATTTGTATAGAGATGTTTCAGTTTGAAATATTAGATTTTAATGTAATGTGCTTTACACCACTGCCAGGTTTATGTTTTCACTAACTCACAACAAAACTGTTGCCTCCCATCTAGCACATTGGCTTCGGATTCAAAATTCAAGACATAATGGCCGAATACCACCGAATCCAAAGTTTTACATGGAAACCTTCAGTTACAAATGTTGTAGTTTACTTTGCATAACAGTGTGCTTTCGCTTGCGTCATTTACTTTATTTTCCATAGATCCTCTGAAAAATGTGATGTCATAAAACAAAACGATCTCACTTTGAACTTTTTAGTGAAAACCCTATGAAACTTATGCAGTAGTGTGGCTATTGTGAAAACAAGCCGCACTTTTTTCTGGTTTTCGTGGTCCAAAAAACCGCCTGCTTTTTAAATAGAGTACAAAGTGAACGAAGTTCTGAAAAATGGCACTTGGAGCCGCCACAAGTAACTATTCACATCTAATATAAGCAGTGCTAAACTGGCTTGCTTTGCAGGCCCAAATATAATTACTGGCACTAAAACTTTTGCGCTCATAAAAATAAAAAAAGATGATGATTTTAATTTCCTATTTATTTTCAACTACTGAATTTTAATACACCATTTAAAGAAGGAAATAGAAGTTTTGTATTACTCAATGTAGCGAATATTAGTAACAACAAAAATTTCTTTACGTAAATACCAACAATACATAAGGCTTTAGGATTCTTACACGAGTTGCCTCATTCTGATTCCACGTATTGTTTCATCGAATTTTGTAAAGTGCTGTGGTATGTGAACCATAATGAAGCACTAGAATTTCAAAAATAAAATTATTTATTATGTGGAAAAAAAATTTTAATTGTGTGCCATCCAGGCGGGATGACTTCAGCTCAGCAACCACTTGACATCTGTTACAATAAATAGTTTAAGGTCAAGCTTAAAGACACGTACACTGACTGCCTTTTGAAAAGTGACAGACAACTGACACCAACGGGTCGTGTAGCTAAAACGCGCAAATGTGCCAATGAAATGACGATACATGGAAGTGGGTTCCAAATCAGATTGCGTAACAGGCAATGAAAAATGTTAGATATCGAATGCACTAGATTGTAAGAAGGATGATGCTCTGTATGAAGGAATTGAATAACAAAGAATCAAGTGATAGTGATAGTGATTCAGAATTAGCATAACAGTATCTAATAGCTATTATAAACATTTGTAAAATTTGTATTACAAATCTAATAAAATTGTTTTAGATTTCCAAATTTAGTTTCAAAGTTATTTCCATTCTTATTTAGTAAGTGTTTAGTGTTCTTACAATAGTCATATATTTGAAGTCTTATCTAAAAGCTACTATGTAAAGCTGACTGGCAAGCCTGTGTTGCGTCAATATGCCTGACGCTACAACCACTTGCTTTCGTGCTACAACTTACGTGTTTTCCAATGGTGACAATGGATTGTTCATATGAATCGTGATTCATAAATTCCACACTCTCTTTGCAATAAGAATAATACAAATATAAACATTATTCCATGTAATCTTCTGTGTTAGTTGTTACCACATTTAAATTCCTTTCGCCTCACAAACCCAAAAGACACAGGATAATATACATAACACATTTGTATTATTTTTATGCTGAACGGGAATAGATAAGAAATGAAGCATGGCAACTGACTTCTAGTATTGATTTTTAAATCTTCTCTAAATATAAATTTTGTGCAAACAGATTACGTGATATAAAATGTTTGCAAGAATAAATAAATCTGCAAAATACCCTTGCTTAACCCTCCGGAATATGCAATCTGCGCGTTAAGTACTTTTCACAGTTCTGAAATTTCTTCATGGCAACAAGTACACACATGTCGAATAAACGCGGAGTTTTCTGTGCCTGAATGTCCCGCCCGTCACTCATGGGTTGCCTGATATGTCACAATATAATTATTGAAAATTTACACATCCCATTAAAAAAAAAAATATCTATCATTCAAACTTCCAAAATATCCACTCATCTTTTCAGTTTCATTTCTGACTCTTCCCCGTAACTTTCCTTTCTAGCACTTCATCATGCATTTTTTTTTTTTTTCCCATCAAAATGAAACAGTTTGTAATAGAGTCAAGAATGTTTCTTATTATGTTTTAGAGTATCTAAACAACATGTATCTCAAAATGTTTCATACAAATTTCTTTTAGGGGGAGGGGGTATTAAAAATCTTTTAGATTTAAAATAAAAATCTAAATGACATTTTTAATTTTGTAATATTACTGTAATATTGTCATTTGGGATCCATCCCATAAGGCTTTATCTTCTTCACTGGCTGTGATAGAGTAGTACCGTAATTCTTTTTAAATATACATACTGGAGTTAATCGATTATTTTAGTTCGAGATTCGGAAGATTCGATTCGGGTTCGGAATTCGGCATGAAGATTCGGTATTCGGATTTGATCCATTAAAATTCGGGTTTGACCCATGCCTAAATCAAACCTTCCTCAGGAAAGGCTGAACTCACTGGCTGTTTATTCCATTCACAAGGAGAAATCAGTGATATTCTAAACTTTAACAACAGAGTAAGTGACAAGTTTGCTAGTCAGAAGAACAGACTTGCACATTTACTGAATAAATAACCGTTAGAATATATACCTCATTAGTTAACGTGCTAGTTAGGTAAAATCCACATGAAACTGTCCTAGCCAAGGCTTTTCCCAGAGTTTTTAACTTAGCTGTAAGGCGAAAGCCAGGAGTGTCCCTGCTGTCTCTCTGGTGCATTCCCAAAGGTGAAGAAGTCACGTATGTCCTCCCTACAGTTCATTTTTGCCGCGGCAGAATAGCCAAGCGCGTTGAGGCACTATGCTCTGATGCACAAGGCCGTTCCCCATCGGGGGTTCAAATCATCCCTTGGGCATGGATATTTGTGTTGTTTTTAGTATAAGTTAGTTTATAAGTAGAATGAAACTTCCACTCTGCAGCGGAGTGTGTGCTGATATGAAACTTCCTGGCAGATTAAAATTATGTGCCGGAACCGGGTCTCGAACGTGGGACCTTTGCCTTTCACAGGCAAGCGCTCTACCGAGTGAGCTATCCCGACACGACTCACGATCCCGCCTTACAACTTTACTTCTGCCAGTACCTCGCCTCCTCCTTTCCAAACTTCACGGAACCTTGCAAGACTAGCACTCCTGGAAGAAAGGATATGGTGGAGACATGGCTTAGCCACAACCTAAGGGATGAAAGGCAAAGGTTCCAGCACACAATTTTAATCTGCCAGGAAATTTCAGTTAATAAGTAGTTTGTAAGTTTAGGGACTGATGACCCCGCAGTTAAGCCATAAGTTAAACAAACATCTGAACCGTTCATTTTTATTTTGAGATCACAATCAGTACACAGAAGCACCATGAGAAGAGCTGGTGAACTTCAGTACGAATCCAAACACCTCCAAGCCCCAAGTTCTTCAATAAATTGTGTCACTACAGCATAGACTCAGATACCCACACAAGTACACGGTAAACCAGCGAAACTGGTGGACCAGACCCATTATAATATGACATGCACATAGCCCCCCACAGAAAAGGTAATAAAATAAAAATGTTTATTGCACATTTGTATAAATTTTTATTAGCTACAGTGTTTCGTAAATTATATTAATTGCTGCATAATTAGCATATTTAATATCTTTAGAATGTGTTTAAATGATGAGATAAAGAACACTTCAGACTGATTCCATTATACTGGGTACTAACTTTTTGTCTGGTCCCCTCCAATGAAACTGAGCACGAGCTGCCACTAACAGACTACAAAACATTGTCCACAATGGACTTACTTAAAAGAGATAAAATGGTAGGAGCAAAACCATCTGTTCCAGACAGGTGACAATGTATGTGCACTGTTTAAGCATTCTGCAAAGTAGACAAAGTTTTATCACCAAAAACAATCCTTGTATAATTAAAAAGTTAAAACGTAGTTTCGGTGATGGCAGCTTCTGGCTGACAAGTAGATGTTGGCAGCAGAGCAATGAATGATAGAACTTGAAAGTGCCAATTAGGGTAACATTCTGTAAATAAGAATGAGCCTTGTTTTTTTTTTTTTCTACCATGTGGCATATTTTTTATGAATTTACCTCCAGTTGATAAGTGTACAGAATTTTGAACCTCAACTGCAATCACGTCATGAATGCGAAAAGTACATTAAAACCAGTCACTATATCGGTGTAACTGAATGCATTTCATTCGGCAATAACTTTTATTGGACATCACTTATTAGATTGTTTCCAGTCAAATCTGCATACTTAAAAAAGTAGATAAAATAAAAAGAAGCTGCAACTGTCACCATATTACTCATGAAAAAACTATGTCCACAACATCAAATTGTATACAGCTCATGTGTCGAATTGGCCCACAGATGAAATGTTACATGTGGAGAGGGCATTAGCAAGTATGCAGTAAACAGTAGCAGATTAGCACCCTTCAATGACATAGCATTAAGCTGCTGAAAAATCACAACAGTTATAAAAGTCCATCTGGTGAGGCATCAGTCAGATGAATATTTCCACTTCCATACAACACAGAACATACAGGTAATTACTTTGTAAATGTACAATAAACACACAATGAATAGATAATTAGGCAATTTGCAACGCATAATTTTTATAGGCCTCCTTTAGATAAAAATTGTTTTTATTACCTCGCACTTTTTTGCCTGGGGAATGACACTCGCACAATGTATGGGCTCAGTCCCTTCACTTCCTCTGCTGATGGGACTTTTTGGGGGAATTTGATGTATAGCTTCTTGTCTGCAATGTCTGTCGCTGTCTCCGCCATGTTTATAAAACACGTGCTCAACTTCCTTTTGTTTAGAACTCCTTGATATAAAATTGTAATCTGAAATGAAAATTACATCCATGTAATAAGACATGGTATAAATTTAAAAACATTACATTTTCACCAAAGTAATGAGATTTTTTTCACTTTAGGGCTTGCAGCGTTTATGTACCTCATTGAAACACATTTATAATAAATTCTTTCTCCCTCATATATAGCTAGAACAGTTGTACTGTTTTCACTACAGCTGTTTTATGTTACGACACTGTCAAAGAGATCTATGTAGCGCAGTAACAGCTGTAATGATGTTGTTGTTGTTGGTTGTTTTAAGGGGACTAAACAGCTAGGTTATCAGTCCCCTGTTCCTAGCTGAGAGTCAACTGTCAATGAAGATAAAACAACGCCCTGAAAATGACACAGCACAAAAGGGCAGGTTAACAGTAGACAAGCCACTGACAATACAAAACGAAGACACACACAATTAGTAAAAGAATGTCACGAATAAAACTGGATAGCAGAGTACCTTGGCTGGCTGATCACAAAGAAAAAACAGGATGAGCCAGCCATACTGCACACACTAAGAACTCCTAAGGACGTGAAAAGTTAAAAAGCTGGGTTGGTGGTGGCCTAAGATGTCAGGCCACAGCACCTATCGTTAGATCGAGTCATAAAAACCAGCAGCGCGGATAAAACGTAAAACTTTGTTAGCCATAGAGGCGTCGTCACCTAAAACTAAGGGTAGTGCATCTGGAAGATTAAAAGAATGCCGCAGGTTGGCTAAAATCGGACAGTCCATAAAAAGATGGGCCACTGTCATTACGACACCACATCGACACACGGGCGGGGACTCACGGCGTAGGAGATACCCATGGGTCAACCACGTGGGCCCAATACGGAGTCGGCAAAGGACAACCGACTCCCTGCGAGAAGCCCTCAGGGACGTCTTCCATGCAGCAGTAGACGGCTTGACAGCATGGAGCTTATTGGGTTCAGTGGAATCTGCCCATTCAGAATTCCAAACCCTTAAGACCTTGCGGGTCAACTGGGTTTGGAGGTCGGAAACTGGAAGGCCAATATCCAGGGACCGCAAAGTGGTGGCCTGCTTGGCCAGCTGATCAACACGTTCATTGCCTGGTATACCTATGTGTCCTGGCGTCCAGACAAAAAGGACAGAACGGCCTGACTCGCCGAGGGCGAAGACAGCATCTTGAATGGCTCGCACCACTGTGTTTTTCGGTAGAAACTGGTCGAGGGCCTGTAAGCCACTCAGGGAGTCGCTACAGATGACGAACGATCCCCTGGGGCGAGCTCTGAGGTGTTCAAGAGCTCTCAAAATACCGACCAGTTCTACGGTGAAGATGCTGCTTCCACAAGGCAATGACCGCTGTTCGATGTGGTCACCATGGATAAAGGCATATCCAGCATGGCCATCGACCAAGGAACCGTCCGTGTAGATGATGTTTGCTCCGTGAAACGTATCAAGCAGTGCATGGAACCGGCGACGGAGAAGTAGTGGTGAAATCGAGGCTTTCGAATCCCGGGACAAGTCCAGCCGAAGCTCCAGGCGAGGAATTTTCCAGGGGGGGGGGGGATACGGGGGGAGTAATGGTAAGGTGGAGGAAGGGGTAAGGAATCAAGTGAGGAGAGAAGAGAACGGACGCGGACCGCAATCGGGAGACCCGACCTGGGCCGACGTCGTGGGGAAGGGAGTGCAGAAAGTGGGAAGAGAAGCCTGTGATTCGGATGACGGGGTGAAGCATGAACCCGGGCAATATAACTCACCAACAACCGTTGCCGGCGATACCGCAGAGGGGGAACACCAGCTTCAGCTAGAAGGCTCGTTACGGGACTGGTGCGAAAAGCCTCCGTTGCGAGACGCACACCTGTGTGGTGGACGGGGTCTAGGACCCGCAAGGCAGAAGGGGCTGCTGAGTCGTAAACCAAGCTCCCGTAATCAAGCCGCGACAGAATAAGTGACTTGTAGAGCTGAAGAAGGGTGGAACGTGCTGCTCCCCATCCAGTATGGCTGAGGCATCGAAGAATATTTAAATGCCGCCAACACTTCTGTCTCAGCTGACGTAGGTGTGGCACCCATGTCAGCCGGGCATCGAAGACCATGCCTAGGAAGCGAAGTGTTTCCTCGACCTGAAGTAGTTCAACACCCAAGTAGAGCTCTGGGTCAGGGTGAACTACCTGACGGCGACAGAAGTGCATCATGCGGGTTTTCTGCGCGGAGAACTGAAATCCGTGAGTAGAGGCCCATGAGTGGGCCTTTCGGATGGCACCCTGCAGCCGTCGTTCAGCTACGCCGATGCTAACGGAGCTGAAATACAGGCAGAAGTCATCGGCGAACAGGGAGCAACTGACCGATGACCCCACAGCCGCAGCAAGACCGTTAATCGCCACTAAAAACAACGGGACGTTGAGGACAGAGCCCTGAGGGACACCGTTCTCTTGAATATGGGGGGAGCTAAAAGATGCCCCAACCCTAACTCGGAACGAGCGGTGGGAGAGGAAATTGCGAATAAAAATAGGTAGGGCACCCCGTAAGCCCCAGTCATGCAGAGTCATCAAAATATGGTGGCGCCAGGTGGTGTCATACGCCTTTAGAAGGTCGAAAAATACAGCAATTAAATGCTCACGTCTAGTAAAGGCAATGCGAATGGCCGACTCCAGTGACACGAGGTTGTCAATGGTAGAACGGCCCTGGCGAAAGCCCCCCTGGTTGCGGAGCAAGGAGTCCGCGCTCTTCTAGGATCCACATACGCCGCCGACTCACCATACGTTCGAAGAGCTTGCAGGGAATGTTAGTGAGGCTGATCGGACGGTAATTGTCAGCCACCAGAGGGTCTGCACCAGGTTTCAGCACCGGGATGATAGTGCTTTCCCGCCACTGCGACGGGAAAGTGCCCTCTGCCCATAGATGGTTAAACAGGGCGAGAATGCGGCGTTGAAACTCTGGTGATAGGTGTCGGAGGAATTGGCCGTGAATCCTATCTGGTCCCGGAGTTGTATCAGGACACGCAGCAAGGGCAGTTTGGAACTCCCATTCGCTAAACGTTGTACATTTCCCGACGACGAGTGCGGAGGGACAACTGTTTCTGCTCGTCCCGCTCTTTGAGGGAGCGGAAGTCGGCACTGTACGCGGCAGTCGCAGAGCATCGTGCGTAGTACTCCGCCATATGCTCGGCGATAGCTGTCGGGAGCGTGCAGAGCACACCCTGGATGGTGAGAGATGGGTTTCCTGTTGGTGGGCGGTATCCAAAGATGCGTCGTAGTTGCGTCCATACCTGAGACAGGGAGGTGCGGGATCCGATACTGGCTACATACCGCTCCCAGGAATCCTGCTTGCTCTGCTGTATGAGTCGTCGAGCACGCGCACGGAGCCGTTTAAAGGCCACCAAATTCTCCACGGACGGGTGGCATCGATGGCGCTGGAGCGCTCGCCGACGTTCCCGGATTGCCTCAGCAATCTCCCGTGTCCACCAAGGCACGGACCTACGCCTAGTGGAACCGGTGGTTTATGGAACTGCTACCTCAGCGGCCATGACAATACTATCAGTCACCTGCTGGACTGCATTGTCAACTTCATCTGGCAGTGGTGCAGCGATGACAGCGGTTGAAGTATAGACTGGCCCGTCAGCCCTACGGAGACACCAATGGGGTAAGCTGTCTGCAGCTTGGTACTGCGGGAGCGACACAAAGATTGTAAAGTGGTCGCTGCCACACAGATCATCATAGACGCGCCAACCAAGGTGTGGTCGAAGGCTGGGGCTGCAGACGGAGAGGTCGATTGCTGAATACGTGCCCTGTGCCACACTAAAATGCGTGGGGGCACCTGTATTCAGGAGGCAAAAGTCTTGTTGCGCCAATATTGTCTCAACATCCCTACCGCGGCCTGTGGTCTGGAGTCCACCCCACAAAGGGTTGTGGGCGTTGAAGTCCCCCAAGAGGAGGAATGGTGGAGGAAGTTGGGAGACCAGAGCAGTAAGGGTGTTGAGAGACACGGCCTCATCCGGAGGAAGGTACAAGCTGCAGACAGTGAATTCTTGCGTTACCCGGATTCTGACAGCCACTGCCTCAAGAGTGGTTGTGAGTGGCACGGGGGCACTGGGGACAGTGTCCAGGATATACAGGCAGACACGGCCAGACACCCTGTCCTGTTGCGGTAGTAGCCCCGATACCCACGGAGGGCAGGGATGCGCTGTGCCGGAAACCATGTCTCCTGTAGGGCGATACGAAATGCCGGGTAGCGGTACAGTAGTTGTCGCAGCTCAGCCAGGTGATTAAAGAAGCCGCCGCAATTCCACTGGAGAATAATTCGTTCTCCACACTCTAAGGCCATAAAAGGAAAGGAAAGAAAAGAAGAAGATCATTCCATAGGAGCGTCTTCTGCCTGATGGTCAGGCTCAACAGAATCTATGACCATAGAATCAGGTGATTCTGGTTGTGCAGATCTCCTATGGTTGGGTGAATCAAGAAGTGCGAGATCCTCAGCGGAAGCGAGGATCTCGGCCTCATCCTCTGAGGCAGAGGATGCGGGTGTGGGTGGCTTGGAAGCCACCAAAGAATCCTTTTTCTTCTTCTCTTTCTTTTTACCCTCTCACTGGCCCTTGGGTGTTAAGGGCCTTGGGGGCTTCTCAACAGGGGCTGCAGGTGCCGACGAAGAGGTGGAGGCCCCTCGATCAGCAGCCGCGGGATCCTTCAGCCATCGGCCGGGATCCACTTTCCCACGAAGAGAAGCCTCGGAAGGGAGTGTCCCGTGGGACCCCTTCCGAGCAAGAGGAGCCAGAGAAGGCTGTTGTTTCTCCGGCTGTGGGGTGGGGACCGACGTCCCCTGTCATGGCTTATCTGTTGCTCCCAACGTGAATAGTGTGGAAGCAACCGAAGGTGTTGGGCCCCCAACTGTCAAGGGGGCAGGTGGAGTGGATTGGGCCTGGCGGCCCGCTGGCATTGGTGGTGCACTCTGTGGTGTAGCGACTGTGGGGATCGACAAGGAAGCTACTGTCGAGTATGGGGTCGTCATGGTCACTGGGTGGAGTTTTGCATACTTGCGCCTGGCCTCTGCATATGTCAGCCGGTCCAGGGTCTTGTACTCCATGATCTTACGCTCCTTGTGGAGTACAGAGCAGTTGGGAGAACACGGAGGATGCTGCTGATTACAATTGACGCAAACTGGAGGCGGGGTACAAGGGGCGTCCAGGTGGGATGGACGCCCGCACTCCCGACATGTTGAGTTGGCATCACATCGGGAGGACATGTGCCCAAACCTCCAGCACTTGAAGCAGCGCATAGGGGGAGGAACATAGGGCTTTACGTCGACCCGGTAGACCATCACCTTGACCTTCTCAGGCAATGAGTCGCCCTCGAAAGCCAAGATGAAGGCACCGGTGGCAACCCTCTTGTCCTTCGGACCCCTATAGATACGGCGGATGAAATGCACACCACGCCGCTCCAAGTTAGCTCTCAATTCGTCATCTGATTGCAGCAGCAGATCCCTGTGGAAAATGATACCCTGGACCATGTTTAACGTCTTATGTGGCGCAATAGAAACGGAAACATCACCCAGCTTGTCGCAGGCTAGCAAAGCCCGTGACTGCGCTGGGGATGACGTCGTTATAAGAACCGACCCAGATCTCATCTTTGACAGACCCTCGACCTCTCCATATTTGTCCTCTAAATGTCCGACGAAGAACATTGGCTTCGTTGTCATAAAAGATTCCCCATCATTACGTGTGCAGACCAGATATTTCGGGGCATAAGCCTCACCCTGAAGTTTCGCCCGACGTTCCTCCCATGGTGTGGACAAGGAAGGAAACGTTTGGGGATCATAATTTGCAGCGTTGTAATCGCCTTGACCACGCTTAGAGACGGCGGTTGTATGTCCGCCAACGTTTCGTGTTCGTTTCATAGTGTTCCCACGAGCAGCTAGGGAAATGAGCGTCCACCCAGACAGAGCCCCGCTTGCCTGGGTAAGCCTTATACAACTGAGGTGCGGCAGGTTCCTCAGAGGTTGCTCGCTAGCGGCTGTTCAACCTCAACAGCCATGCATCTCCTCGGCACGTAGCACACCTTGAGATTGAGGGTTTTTTTAGAGAGGTTTGTACCGTCCTCGTGACCCGGGCGATTAAGCCAAGATCCTCGGGCTCTGAAACGTACAACGTTCCACCGTCGCGCCGAACGATGGTCGTTGAAGCACGCACAGAGCTTACGGTGTAGCGGACTGTTGGCGCGACACAGCCCACGGCTCAGGACCCCGGGTTCGCCAAGCCCGTACCCAGCAAATTAATGCTGAGCCCCTGAGGGAGCTGTAGTGAAGACAATAAAATTGTTCTAGTGGTATACAATGGAGAAAGAATTCATTCTAATTAGAAAAAATTAAATCATAAATGCAAGCCTCACACTATAACAGTAACAAATTGAAAAAATAAAACTTCTATCAATTACTACACCACTGAAGAACACAAGAACTATCACCAATATCTGATGAATTAGTTGTAGTTGTAGACAAATGTATGAGTAAGCTAATTGAAGCAAAGAGTGAGAAGAACTGTAAAACATCCACCCAATCTCTATGTTCAGCAAGAGGCTAGCAAAAGCAAACTTACAGTTAAAAATACAGACGTGTTTAACGGTTTTAATACAATCGATTCAGTTCTTTCTCCGCAACCAATGTTTATATTTATTACACGTACATGTGGAACAGAATATGTTACAACTTTCTGTGATCGCATAATACACAATAATTCAGCAGAATATGCATTCCTAAAAGATTGATGATATCATTTCTTAGTTGAACTCATCATGAAATCACTAAATCACACAAAAATTCACCACACAACTGCAAGAATATATAAAATATTTCCTTCATCATTAAAGCAAAAACCGCAGTCACTATCTTTATAAACAACACATGACTAGTTCCGACACACTACGCTGCCTTTTTCAAATATTGCAATAGTATTACAATGAAAAACAGGAAGGTTCAGTCTGCCCCAAAATGGTTTAAATATTTTGTTACAGGGGCTAAAAGTGTTCATATTTTTATTATAAAAATCAATCCTTAATTTATCCATGAACATGTGATGCTCTCATGAACAAATAAAGGTTTGATTTCCGTAATAAAAATGTGTACACTTTTAGCTTCCGTAACAAAATATTTAAACCATTTTGATGTATTCGGAGTTTCTGTTTTTCATTGTTATACAATTGCAACATTTGAAAATGACAGTGTAGCCTGTAGAAACTATTCATGTATTGTTTATAAAGATCGTGACTGTGACTTTTGCTGCAATGATGAAGCAAACATTTTATAAGTTATTCCAGCTGCACTCTTCAATGACGACATTACTAATTACAAAATTGCACAAACACCAGAACCACAGGAAACATCGCAATAGAATCAAGCCTAAACAAAAAATTTCCCATAACATGCAGCCAAGGAAAAAAAGAGTATGTGAGATGCTATTATCGATAGAACCAAACACATAGAGTTAATGACAAAAGTGCAGTTGATATTCTGGGAAAAGGGACTTTCAGTTGAATTTCAAACTCTCGCATCTGAGAATAGCAGCTATAATTGAAAGTCAAAAGCACAGGAGATGAAAAGCAGGGGGGGGGGGGGGGGGAAATATGTTCATCTGGAGAACCAGAAGACTACCACAAAATCCCGAACACTTAGCTGGTATGCAGACAATATGGGTATCAGGCACAATCACAGTAACGGAGATCATTAGCTTCACACAAAAAGAGCTTGACAAGAATGCACTCAGCCTCCTTGCATGCCACCTACAACCAGTAAGGTGAAGAATGGTGCAACACCTCAAAATTGCTCAGCAATTTTATCAGACTGATGGCAGCCAAGCCAAAGGACAAGAAGGTGAATGACATCAGAGCTATAATTGTAAACTTGACTGAAAAGGAGGTGGATTCCAATGCAACTTTGGCTCTTGCGAAAGGCTGAATTTTGCATCTGACCCAAGGATGATCCCAAAATGTGACATTATCAGTGGCCTTGAGGAAGCAATAAGCAGAACACATCAGACAGTAAACTAGCAGGGTAATTGACAATTCTCTGTTAGGAGCTACTTAATGTTAAAATAAATGTGGCAGAACAGTTGACTCTCTGATAACTTGGCTTTCAAGAAGAGGAAATTTGCAGCACTGGCAGAAGAAGAGGAAGACGACCAAACAACCCATATTCCTACCACACTTCGTACCGCTCTGCCAAAATTGCATGAATCCTGGATAAACCCAACTTGCGAACAGTCTATTGGCCACCAAGACATAGGGACCAAGAGTGCGTCAGCTCTGCTAAATACCTACTGTAGTGGAACACAGCTGGGATACACAGAATCACTTGTGAAAGATCCGAAAATAGGAACTCACAAAAGGGACAGGCTGGCAATGGACAAGTCGCTGACAACACAAAATGAAGACACATAATAGGTAAAACAAAGTCAGGAACTCAACTAAAACTGGACAGCAGAGTATCATGGCTGACTGATCACAAAGATATAACAGGATGAGCCAGCCATACTGCACACACTAAGAACCCCTAGGTATTTCACATAAGGGTCTAAAAAGTCTTGAAAAGTGCTGGATAGGTGGGGGCCTAAGATATCAGGCTATAGCACCCACCACTAGATGGAGGCGTAAAAACCAGCAGTGCGAATAAAACTTAAAAATGCGTTATCCATAGAGGCGTCATCGCCTAAAACTAAGGGTAGCATGTCTGGGGTACTAAAAGATAGCTGCAAGTTGGCCAAATGATGGGCCACTGTCAACACTACACCACATCAACACACCGGTGGGGCCTCATGGCGAAGGAGATAGCTGTGGGTTAACCATGTGTGCCCAATACGGAGGTGCCAGAGGACAACTGACTCTCAGCGTCCACATTCCATGCACGTGGGGCTGGAAGTGCATCGGGAAGACATATGCCCGAACTTCCAGCACATGAAGTACCTCATAGGGGGCGGGGCATACGGCTTGACGTTGCACCGGTAGATCATTACCTTGACCTTCTCGGGTAGGGTATCGCCTTCGAAGGCCATGATGAATGTACCGGTGGCAACCCTGTTATCTTTTGGTCCCCTATAAACAGGTCTGACAAAGCGGACACCTCTGCATTCCAGGCTGGTATGTAACTCTTCATCGGACTGTGACAATAAGTCTCGATGGTAAATAAGACCTTGGACCATATTGAGCGCCTTGTGGGGCGTGACACTGATGTGAATATCACCCAACTTGTCACAGGCCAATAATGTCCTGGACTGGGCTATGGACACCATCTGTATCAGAACAGCCCCACTTCTCATTTTTGAGATAGACGTCACCTCACCATACTTGTCATTGAGGTGGTCAACTAAGAACTGTGGCTTGGTGGACAAGAAAGAGTCTCCATCAGTCCGGGAAAAAACAAGGTATCACAGCGAGTACAGATCGGAATGGTTCAAAGCACTGCATTCTTCCCATGGCGTAGCCAGGGATGGGAACGACTTAGGGTCGTATGCTGTAGCATCAATTTCAGACTTTCCATGCTTAGAAATGATGTTTTTGCGACCACCCACGCTATTAATGGCTCGTTTCATTTCTGTCCCAGGTGCAGCTACGGAAATAAGGTCCACCCAGGCAGAGCCCCGCTTGCCTGGGTAAGCCTTATACAACTGAGGTGTGGCAGGTTCCTCAGAGGTTGCTCGCTAGTGACTGTTCAACCTCAACAACCATGCTTCTCCTCGGTACGTAGCACACCTTGAGATTGAGGGGTTTTATTTTTTTTTATAGAGGGTTGTACCAGTCTCGTGACCCTGGCGATTAAGCCAAGATCCCGGGGCTCTGAAACATACAATGTTCCACTGTCGCGCCAAACGACGGTTGTTGAGGCACGCACAGAGCTTACGGTGTAGCAGACTGTTGGAGCGCCACAGCCCATGGCCCAAGACCCCGGGTTCGCCGAGCCCGTACTCAGCAAATTAATGCTGAGGCAAACACCTCTAGAGGCAGTCGCTGTTAGGCTCCGGGTATTGCAAGATTTTACAATCTGCTCTGTGTACCTTCCACCAGATGATGCTGTCTCTCCTGTAGACCTTGCTGCTTGGTTGCCCAACTTCCCCCACCCTTTCTTCTTTTGGGGGATTTTAACACCCACCACACACTGTGGGGTGGCACACAGACCTTGGCTTGGGGTAGAGACATTGAGACACTATTGACCCAGCAGAACATCTGCCTCCTCAACACCGGTGTTCCTACCCATTCTAGCGTTGTGCATGGGGCGTACTCTGCCATAGACTTGTCTATCTGCAGCCCAAGCCTACTTCCCCATCTCACTTGGAGGGTCCACGGTGACCTGTGTGGCAGCGCCCACTTTCCTATCTTCCTGTCACTCCCACAGTGTCTGCCTGCCGACCGTCTGCCTCGCTGGTCCCTCCGTAGGGCTGACTGGCCAGCTTATTCCTCAGCTGCTGTGACCTCCTCTACCCTTCTGGCTGATGTGGATGCCGCTGTTCAGCAGGCCACAGAAGCCATTGGCTTTGCAGCCGAAAACACTGTTCTCACCACACCTGGCTCGTTCCATCGTATGTCGGTGCCCTAGTCGATACCGAAGATTGCTGAAACACTACAGTGCCACCAATGCCTCTCTTCTGTCGAGCATCTTGTTGCCTTCAAGTGTCTCCAGGCACGGGCCCGCCAACTGATCCACCAAAGTAAGAGAGCCTCCTGGGAGAAGTATGTTGCCTCCATTGGTGTGGCCGCAAGTTCGACGCCTCTTCGGGCACCGCCCACCAGCAGGAATTCCGTGCCTCAGCATTCAGGGTACAGTCTGTACTGACCCTGTCGCCGTCGCTGAGCACCTGCCAATCATTTTGCATGCACCCCAGAGACTGCTGCTTATAGTGCAGACTTTTGCACCCTTAAAGAGCGAAGAGAGAGACATAGTATTTCTTTTCCAACGTGACATCAGGAACCATACAATGTCCCATTTACCGAGTGGGAGTTTGGATGTGCCCTTGTTGCATGCCCAGATACCTCCCCTGGACCTGATGACATTCACAGTCAGTTCCTCTGACACCTATCAGCGGACTCAAAGTGCCAACATCTCGCCCTATTTAATCACATAGGGCTTGAGAGGTTTTTCCGTCCTCCTGGCGGGATAGCATTATCATTACGGTGATTAAGCCTGGGACAGATCTGCAAGTGGCTGATAGTTACCGCCCGATTAGCCTCACCAACGTTCAATGCAAGCTACTCGAACAGTTGGCTAGTCGGAGGCGCATGTAGATCCTCGAATAGTGGAGACTCTTGGCGCCACAACAAGTTGGGTTCCGTCAAGGCCGCTCCGCTATCGATAATTTTGTGTCACTGGAGTCGGTCATCCATACAGCATTTGCCTGCCGCGAACGCCTGGTTGCCGTCTTCTTTGACCTGCGGAAAGCGTACGATACCACCTGGCGCCATCACATTCTGTCTACGCTGTACGACTGGAGCTTACGGGGTTCACTTTCTATATTCATTAAGAACTTCCTAGCGTTGTGTTCTTTTCGTGTTCGTGTTGGTTCTTGTTTCAGCTCATCTCATTGTCAAGAGAACGGAGTCCCACAGCGCTCCGTTCTTAGTGTCCCTTTATTTTTAGTCACCATTAATGGTCTTGCTGCGGCTGTGGGGTCATCGGTTTCTACCTCCTTGTATGCTGAAGACTTCTGCATGTATTATAGCTCCTCCAGCATTATCGTTGCTGAACGGCGGTTGCAATTCGAAAGGCACAGTCATGGGTGTTTGCCCATGGTTTTCAATTTTCTGCATCCAAAACCGGTGTGATGCATTTCTGTTGACTCGGGCAGTACACCCGGAACCCAAACTTTATTTAGCTGGAGACCTGCTACAAGTCGCGGAGACACAGATTTTTAGGCATGTTGCTCAATGACCGTCTCACCTGGGTGCCACACCTTTGCCAGCTAAAACAAAAGTGCTGGTGACACCTCAACATCCTACGCTGTCTCAGCCATACTGTTGGGGAGCCTCATGCCCAACGCTTCTGCAACTTTATAAGACCCTCATTCAGTCGTGCCTATACTATGGATGCATAGTTTACGATTCGGCTGCGCCTTCAGCGCTGCAAGCATTGGACCCAATTTTACATTGTGGTGTTCGTTTGGCAACAGTGGCCTTCCGCACAAGCCCTGTGACAAGCCTCCTCGTCGAAGCTGGGGTCCTCATGCTGGGGTTCCGCAGGCGACACCTGCTAGCTTCCTATGTTGCCCATGTTCAGGGCTCGCCCTTCCACCCGAACCGCTGGCTCCTTTTTCCAGACGCCGCAGTCCCTATCCCTCCACGATGGCCCGGTCGGGTTACCCTATCTCAGTATGTGTTCGTTCCCTTCTTTCAGTCCTCGCATCCTCTCCACTTCCTGCCACATTCCACTATTCCTTTCAAACCCCTCCTTGGTCCATTCTTCGGTTGCAGCTCTATGTGGATCTCTCCCGTGCATCGAAGGACTCAGCCCCCCACCTCCTCCCCAATATATCTCCATTGCCAGTTTCTGCAACTCTTCGATTCGTTCCATGCCGCAGAAGCCATCTACACAGATGGTTCCATAGTAGATGGCCGTGCTGGGTATGTGTTTCTTCATGACGACCATCTGGAACAGCATCCTGTGCCACGTGAGAGTAGAACTTTCTCTGCTTAGCTGGTCGCAATTCTCAGGGCTCTGCAACACATCAAAGCCTGCCCCAGGGGGTCATTTGTCGTCTGCAGTGACTCCCTGAGTAAAAGTAGGTGATTGAAACTTCGCAAACAGATCACGCCGCAATGAATAACGTCTTTCTTTTAATGATTTCCACCCCAATTCGTGCAACATTTCCGTGACGCTTCCCCCCCCCCCCCCCCCCCCGTAATGTGATAAAACAAAACGATCTGCCCTTCTCTGAACCTTCTCAATGTCTTCCAACAGTCCCACCTGGTGAGGGTCCCACAAGGGGCAACAGTACTCCAGAAGAGGACGCACAAGTGTGATGTAGGCAGTCTCTTTGGTGAAGCTGGTACATCTTCGAAGTCCTCCTTCTTTGTGCCCTCTCGCTGGCCCTTTGGTGTTAAGGGCTGGGAGAGCTTACCAGAAACGACATCAGGGACCGTCAAAGAGCCAGAAGTCCTTCGACCAGCAGGTTTCGGATCCTTCAGCCAACAGCTGGAATCCCCTGGTGCACCCTGGGAATCCCCAGAAGGGAGTGTCCCCTAAGAACCCCTTCCAAGGAAGAGGTGCTGGAGGAAGCTGTCGCTTCTCCGGCTAGGGGTTGGGGACTGGTGTCCCCGATTGTTGAGGGAAAGTTGCCCCCACAACAGGTGCTGCAGCAGTAGCTGGAGGGTCGCCCTCACCTAATGAGGGGGCAGTGGTAGATTTACGGCCTCTAGGGCCCGCAGGAAGTGATCCCTTATTAGGAGTCATAAGTCGTACCCGTAGTGCGCAGGGACGACGTTACAACAGCAAAAGAGGTATTCATGTTTACCGGATGGAGCCACTCATATTTCTTTCTTGCCTCATTGTACAATAGCTGGTCCAAGGTCTTGATTTCCATTATTTTTCGATCTTTGTCTGGAGAGCACGGTGGATGTAGCTGCTTTCAGTTCCCACAGACAGGAGGTGGGGTGCATGGAGCATCCGGATGAGATGGACGTCCACATTCCATGCACGTGGGGCTGGAAGTGCATCGGGAAGACATATGCCCGAACTTCCAGCACATGAAGTACCTCATAGGGGGCGGGGCATACGGCTTGACGTTGCACCGGTAGATCATTACCTTGACCTTCTCGGGTAGGGTATCGCCTTTGAAGGCCATGATGAATGTACCGGTGGCAACCCTGTTATCTTTTGGTCCCCTATAAACAGGTCTGACAAAGTGGACACCTCTGCATTCCAGGCTGGTATGTAACTCTTCATCGGACTGTGACAATAAGTCTCGATGGTAAATAAGACCTTGGACCATATTGAGCGCCTTGTGGGGCGTGACACTGATGTGAATATCACCCAACTTGTCACAGGCCAATAATGTCCTGGACTGGGCTATGGACACCATCTGTATCAGAACAGCCCCACTTCTCATTTTTGAGATAGACGTCACCTCACCATACTTGTCATTGAGGTGGTCAACTAAGAACTGTGGCTTGGTGGACAAGAAAGAGTCTCCATCAGTCCGGGAAAAAACAAGGTATCACAGCGAGTACAGATCGGAATGGTTCAAAGCACTGCATTCTTCCCATGGCGTAGCCAGGGATGGGAACGACTTAGGGTCGTATGCTGTAGCATCAATTTCAGACTTTCCATGCTTAGAAATGATGTTTTTGCGACCACCCACGCTATTAATGGCTCGTTTCATTTCTGTCCCAGGTGCAGCTATGGAAATAAGGTCCACCCAGGCAGAGCCCCGCTTGCCTGGGTAAGCCTTATACAACTGAGGTGTGGCAGGTTCCACAGAGGTTGCTCGCTAGTGACTGTTCAACCTCAACAACCATGCTTCTCCTCGGTACGTAGCACACCTTGAGATTGAGGGGTTTTATTTTTTTATAGAGGGTTGTACCAGTCTCGCGACCCTGGTGATTAAGCCAAGATCCTGGGGCTCTGAAACATACAATGTTCCACTGTCGCGCCAAACGACGGTTGTTGAGGCACGCACAGAGCTTACGGTGTAGCAGACTGTTGGAGCGCCACAGCCCATGGCCCAAGACCCCGGGTTCGCCGAGCCCGTACTCAGCAAATTAATGCTGAGCCCCTGAGGGGCTCTCATTATAGATTTTGTATAATATGTTTTAAGTGAAGGATGTGTAGTACCCATCCAACCAAACAATTCATAGTCTAGACCTATCAGGAATGCGTGGAGAGGTCATTAGGTAACTGTGTTTGCAGATTAGTCAACTACAACAAGCCCAACAGAGAGGGCTATCTACATGTTGGATCTTAATGATTATGGTTATCTTGTAGTGACAGACTGAGTTGTGGCGGAGGGAATGGTTTTGTGTTTCATT
This sequence comes from Locusta migratoria, assembly GCA_026315105.1. Taxonomy (NCBI): domain Eukaryota; kingdom Metazoa; phylum Arthropoda; class Insecta; order Orthoptera; family Acrididae; genus Locusta; species Locusta migratoria. The sequence goes on from CM048745.1 coordinate 344,103,557, forward strand.
GGCTTTGTTATGTCTCCATAATCCAGTGCATTGAACAGAATCAAACAACAGCCAGAATCTGGTATAGGTTTTACAATCACTATTACTGTACTTGCCAAGCAGACAATTCCACAATGCATCTTTCAGCAGGGCATTAACCTGTAATGTTTGAAGGAGAGTCCTGCTATTTGACTGCTTAAAATAATAATAAAAAATTAAAAAACATTAAATAGACACATTGTGTAAACCAATATGTTCAGCTGATCCAGAAATTCCGTACTTTGAAATCACAAATAAAATTAACAGTCTATCATTTCCTCAGAAATGGATATTCACATCATCCCAAGGAAGTTACCTTCCATCTAGCACCTTCATCAATGTGAATTGTGGGATATCAACAGGCAGTAAGGTCATAACAGAATTCACTATGGTCTCAGATACACATGCCAAATGTTGTGCTGCCATTGGAGAGGAGGCTAGATAGTACTATATTATGATAGTAAAGCTATAAGCAGGCCTATATAACAAAACTTGTTCTGATAGTGGCAATGTGATAATGTGTATGGTAACACTAACTATTCTACCACCAATTAGCTGTTTCACAAGCTACAGATGATCTGTACAATAATCTATGTAAGCTATCTGAATCTTGGCATAGCTAAACAAAATGACTATCATAGACAGAGTAACAGCTGTATCCAGCATGATCACCTTAGTTATCTGTATGGCTTTAGGTGATCATGTACACAGTTGTAGTTAATATGCTCACTAAAGCACTCAGAGAAAATGTTTTATCATAGTGGCCATAATACCACTCAGTCAACATCGCCAAAAACATCATTGTGCTTGAAGTGAGCAAAGTTTTGTAGGAATTACATACATCCATATATGAATATCTAAAAACTGGCAGTCACATTAAAATTCTGGTGTAACTAAGATTACACTAATAACTCACTACCTATCGCACTTAGAAAATTCTAAAGTTAGGTAAAAAAAGCCTGGTACATTTTCTATTTTGTATGATACGTAGTTTCACGTCACGCTAGGTGCGTATGTGACTGGTGCTTGAGTTGTAGATGTTGGCAATGACGCGATAAATGACAGGAGGTGAAGGAATAATAAATATCTGTATACTAGCTTATAAGCTTTGTAAACAAATCAGGGTGGTAGACAAACTGATTTTTCCACATAAGTTTGTAGAATTTCTTGGAGAGGAACATTGAGAACCAGTAATTGCCCTGATGTAAAAAAAGGTAAAGCAGTCAACAATCCGAAGATTGGTTTGAACACCACAGTGCTTTACTAGGCATGGTTCTGTTTGGAGGTGGTATGCAGTTGCCTTCCCCCGACCTGACTTACCCAGCCATTTATAGGGGGACCTACAGTTTAACGTGGGTTCCAAACCACTGTGCTACTCGATATTTTTCACATCACCAACACTGCCAGTAATAGTATCATGGATAAAAAAGGCACTGCAGCTATATCTCAAAAAGCAAGACAAGTTTATGGGGAACAAGTGCCACTTTACATGGTATGAAAGTATTGTTCTAATATCACTAATGTTTTGCCAGAATCCAATTTCACATAGATAGGGTTATTATTATTACCCTGTCACTTGCTACAGGTTTAAACATTCTGTAAAGCTCTGAATATGAAATTGACTACAAACCACTCTTGAATATAGTAGGCCTATACAACATTCCAACAACAGTTCCATGGTTTATTTTTCCATAAATATTTGTGAATAAGAAACTCTTGGTTTTTAGTTTCAAATAAAAAGAAATTGCTAAGCACAGAATAGTACGCATATGAATTTTACTTCTGAAGTGGAAAATCCAGTTTATCTATTTCAATGTTCTTGTGAATTTTTTGTGTGTATAAATATAGGCTAATATACAGGGTTTCTCCCAAATGAATTCATATTTTGAAATTTTTAATCAAGGAACAGTACCTATAGTATACCTTTCTTTATGGTTTAGTTGCAGAGTAGTTGTTTCATATCAGTCAGTTTTAAGTTTCGTGAGATTTGACAATTCCAAATGTGAAATTCCAAAAAGAATCTCCAAATTTTGCACTTCCTAACAAGCTGCCAACATTGTGGTTAAGTTTCACTGGCACTGGTGTACAACAAAACATACAGGACCACCCCAGAAAAAGGGGTGACTTAGGGTAATTCTTTGCCGGAGGTGACAGAAGCAGTTGAAATCAACAATGTCATAGTATTCTAAACACTTTCATACGAAGACGTACATTTAATATATTGATCGCACTAGTTAATTGACATTTGTAGTTTTGAACAGTTATGAACACCATAGCAGTATCTTCAACACTTTAAAAGATCCAAAAAAGGCTTAAAAAAAGAAAGCAAAAAAATTGCAATGCATACAAGAAAATATTAACTGTAAGTATACTGAAATGTGAAGGGAGGCTTCTTTTATCGTCAGAGAATTGGCAAGTCTCCGTCACAGAAATACGGCGCGAGCAACATGAAGAGCATTTGAGAATTGCTACTCCGGTGCAGAGAAAAAAATGAATTATGGAGTATCTAATACTGAGACCACAACAAAATAGAAGGCACTATTCAATTAACAACGTATTGGATTCATTTCTCGTGGGTGAATCACATAAAAAGTCATTAAAAGGCATAATAAGGCTGACATCGAATAACCTCAAAAGCATACATGCAATTATCACTTATTTATTTCCAAGTATAATAGCCCCAGAGTGACGAAATAAGAGGATATAAAAACTTACCAATTCACAGACTGCGGTAGGCAATATTTCTTGCGCATATTCTAAATATAGATTCTAAAACAACAAAACAGTACACCCACAAAACTATACAAACACGTGCGAACAGTAAAAGCAATGAGCTTAGAACCTCCTTGATCAAAAGAAAGGAAAAAAACAAAGAGTATAGAAGAAGTGAATAAGTTTTTAAATCTTTGGAATGGAATCTACAATGCCCGCAAAATTGAACTGAAGCTTCGTTCGAGTGGCGCTGCTGACGGTCAGGAACAGTTTGAGGCGTTCGAGTGGCACTTCTGACTCTTGCTGACGATATCTGACTGGCCAATCTGGTGTTCGAGTGGCGGAGCTGATAGTTGGCAACCGAAAGTTTAAGTCAGCGGATTTTCGTCAAACTGTTTTCTGACTAACTCCAAAGCGTTTAACAAGCCTCGGCCAAAAGACAAGCCTGCACATTTACGAAGAGGTTTGTGTTCCAAGTCTTCCATTTTCTCTTGATTGAGGCTGAGTTTGTATATTAGACAGGCATTCTTTCAACTTATGTGGCCTTCTAATACAGTACGTCCCCTTTTTATTACACCCATACATACTATAAATGAAAGGTGTGGAAATTTTCATAACACGAATTTAAAGATGAATGCGTATGTTTTTAGAGTTTGGATTGTGATATATTCGCCTGAAAATGAAGTAAAAATAGTCCTACTGAGATTTTCTGTGCCATCTGTAAATGAAGTGATTGACACATAAGAATAATATAGTTCACAACAGGCATTAGCAGTGATAGATTTTTATAACCGGCATATGTGCCACTATAGCGTCTCACAATTACTGTTCCGTGTTTCTCCTTGTGGTTATATATTATAGAAATCTATTAGTGTGGGCGTTTCTACACGAAATGTGTAACTTCTGGGAAAATCATGTACGATGATAATTCTTGCACAACACCTGCAAATTTTTGTATGTTTCATTTTTTTAATTTTATTGTAACTCATAATAATGGGACAAAATGCATATGAAGTTGTATGTTACCAAATATTCCTTTCACACACAACTATCCTAATTTACCTCATTTTTATATGAGGTTTTGTCAGGTTAAATTGGCTACATTATTTATAAATGGAGAGACATGTTTACGTATATTTTGCGTTTTGTCGAAGTTTATCATCAGAATTTAATCCACAATGTATTTCTAATGGCGGAATGCACACTGTCCGTCGCCGGTCCGCCACCTCACGTCAACGTGAGCTTTCTCAATAAGAATGTTTTGATGGAATGGTCGTCTGGTAACATCGCCACTCGCAAGTTAACCTAGTTTCGTCACACGAATTTTATACTCGACAGATACACGGTTTGCAGGCAAATGTGTCTTGTTAATCTTTATTATTATACTTTGGTTTAACGGTAAATTGCAAATGTTTCATGACGACTTAAATAGTTTTCTCAATTTAGAAATGCATAACATATCGCCAGTCATAACTTCACTTTCAACATTGGTAGAGAGGAAAGATGCCAACTAGCGCTATGGGTGGTCAATATGCGAAACAGGTGAAATAAGCGTTCGAGTTGGCTTCGGAGTTGGCAACTGTCAAAAAGCGCGCATGCGCAGTAGAGGCCTTCCAAATCGTCAGCAACTGTCAGGAACTATCAGCTTTTGGGCCACTCGAACGAACCTTGAGTCCTAAAAAGGTCGCAGAGGATTACGGAAACGACCACTGATCTCTATACTTTTTTATATAGGGATCAGTGGAAATGACATATGCCGATCGAGACATCCGGCTGCGAAAGTGTCTTCCATGTTTTCTTTGATCTGGCTGGTTTTTTTTTTTCCACCGTTCTGAAACCAAAAAATGGTTTATGTAATGTAACATTGTAACAAAACTCTGAAGCAACTGTTTATTTGACTAAGATTGTAATTTGATTACGCAAGTCAGTTCTAATGAAAGACAAAAATTCAGTTATTTACGACGGTGTTAACAATGTCAGCGGACAAATCATAATGGATAAAGTAAACAGGCGCTATTTATGCTCTTATAAGTATTGCTTCATGTTTTCATATGTTTATTTTTTCGCTTGAAGGTATATGTCGATGTTTTGAAATGTTGTTTCAGTTCCCACAAAGTTGGCCAAAAACATAAACTGTGAAGTTTTCTTTGGCCGTCAATAACATTTAGCGTTATTGTTCCCTCAATTCTAGTATTAAACTATGACTTTCTACATAACAGATCGCCACTCATAAACTCACTTTCAACATCACGTATTGAGATGGGCAAATTGACGTAAGGGACATTGTTGGACAGTGTGAATAGAACTTGACGTGACAGTGCCATGACGTGATGAACAGTGTGCCGGCCGCGGTGGCCGAGGGGCTGCGGCGCGCCAGTCGCGATCTGCACGCCCACTATGGTCGGGGGTTCGAATCCAACCTCGGGGATGGATATTTGTGACGTCCTTAATAGTAGCAAGTTCATAATTAGATTGTAGGTTTAGGGATTGATGACCCTGTAGTTATGTCCCATAAGCTCTACAAACATTTGAACGGACAGTGTGAATTGGCCTATTGTTATTTTAATATCCATACACAAACATACAGATAGGCTGGCAGCAGCGTTCTACACTGCTCATCAGCCTCATGATTTTACAGAAATAAGTAAGAAGTAATAAACAATGGTAACAAAGAAGTTAAAATTGGTGAGCATAATAGTTTTACATGGAGCAGTGTTGAAGTTAAAATGCACATTGCAGGAAAGAAAGTTAAAACACATATAGTTGGAAAATAAAGGCTGGTCCACGGCCACGTAAAAAAAAAAAAAAAAAAAAAAAAAAAAAAAAAAAAAAAAAAAATACATGAAGACGAAACACTGGACATGAAGAAACACTTAAAACTGGCGATTGCAACACTTGTCTGGTGCGGCGGTGACTGCACTTTTAGAAACACACACTGGCGAGGAAAGGCACAACAGTAACACTATTAGAAACACACACTGGTGAAGAAGAGACACAACACAAAAATGGAGTTTAAAACACTACCTGATAGTATGACCCTGCAGGGCAATGGGAGTCGGAAATGCAGGAGGAGGGAAAGGAGGTGGGGGAGGACAGGGAGAGAGAGTAGGGGCTCCAAGGGAGAGGAAAGGGAGGGGGACAGCGAAACGGTGGGAGGGACCAGGAGAGGAGGGGGAGAGGTGGCGTTGAATCCATGGGGAAACGATTATGGCTGGTAGGAGGGATAGATTTCAGGACAAAGGGCGTCATCTGGGAGGGGAAGGCAGCAGAAGTTACCCTGGGAGATGATGTGGAGAGTGTGGAGGTGAATCGAGGGAGGGATACACTAGTGAAGATGTGGCAGAGGCCCGGCACGTGTAAGGATGCAGCAGACCAGAGGACAGCGGGGTCTATTTTGCAGGTAACATAGAGTCGCTAGAGAAGTTCAAGAAACAGAAGGGAGTGGGGGAATGGAATGAGGTCCTAGAGGATCCACATGGGGGAGGGGAGGCGGATGCAGTATGCAAGCAAGGGGATGTGGCGTTCAAGGAGTTGAAGGGTGCAATTGTAGGTATGGGGTGCTGATATCCAGGCGGGATGGTAGCTGCTTAGCATGGGGTGCATGATTGATTTATAGGTGTAGAGGAGAGTGGACGGGTTGAGGCCCCACATCCAGCTGGGGGATGTGGAGGGATATGGCCTTCTGACGAACTGTGCGGAGGTGAGGGGTCCAGGAAAGGGACCTGTCAAGGGCGAGACCAAGGTACTTAAGGGTGGGAGTGTGATGGATAGGACGACCGTGGAGAGTAAGGCTGAAGTTGAAGGAAAGGGTGGTACAACCTATAATAATAGCCTGTGATTTATCAGGATTGACAGAAAGGAGCTACCGGTTACAGCATGCAGTGAACTCGGTGAGGTGAGACTGGAGCAAATGCTGGGATCCACCACACACCTTACGGAGAATTGCGGAGTATGTATGTATGTAGGGGGCAAGGGCCAGGAAGATGGTGTCATCAGCATAATGAAGGAGATGGACAGGAGGCTGGGGTTGGAGCGTATCAGTGGAGTAGATGAGGGGGGAGCCTTGAGGCAGTCTGGCGGAAGGTTAGAAAACGGGAATTGGAGTTGCAGACGGTGACTAAGAGGTGCGGTTGGTGAGGAAGGAAGCAATGAGGCAGACATAATTAATAGCAACGGCGTAGAACTTGGGGAGTGATGACCTAGATGTTTAGTCCCCTCATAAAAACAACAACAATAACAACAAGCATAGAGCTGGAGGTTGAATAGGAGACCGGAATGCCATACACTGTTGTAGGCTTTCTCGATATTGAGAGAGACAAAGACAGCAGAACGACGAAGGATTAACTGGATGGTGATGAGGTGAGTGATGCGAAAGAGCTGGTTGTCATCAGAGAAGGAAGGTCAGAAACCACATGGGAGATGGGAAGGAGCTGGTGTTGGTGGAGGTGGGAGTGAATATGACAGGAGAGAATGGTTTCCAGGACCTTGCTGAACACTGTGGTGAGGCTGAAGGGACGATAGGAGCAGGCCTGGGCTGGGAAATTATCGGTTTTGGAGAACATGAGAATGTGGGAGGTTTTCCACAGGTCAGTGTAGAAACCAGTGTAGAGGATAACGTCGTAGAGAGAGGCCAAAGTGGCATACAAGGAGTGGGGCAGGCTCAGAGGTGTCAGTAGCTCAGCCAGTCGTGACTGGGGGCGGTGTTGCGTTTGGTGCGAAGAGTGTCAATAATGTTCCAAGCAGTGATCGGTGTGTCCAGTTCTGAGGGGGGAATTTGGTCCAAGTACTGGAAACCAGGGGCAAGCGAGGGAGAGGAGGTGTCACTGCGCTCATGGACATCTTGATAGAGAAAGTAGTCAAAGTGAGGATTGTCGGGAATGGAAAAGATGTTGGGCAGGTGTGAGGCAAAGTGTTCTGCCTTACTGGTATAGACAGGAAAGGATCGGTCATCATGGAGACACAGGTAGTGGGGCGAGGAGTGACTACCAGTAAGGCGGTGCAAGGCATGCCAGTACTTGGAGGAGTTGGTGGGAAGCACTGAATTAAGACGGGAGAATGTCTGATGCCAGACTCAGCATTTTCGTGGAGACAAAGAGGTTTCTAATGTGTCATTGGTGTGTGAGTGTATCCCCTGGGCCTGGAGGTAGGAGCGATAGAGTCATTGCAATTCACACAGGACGACGGCCTGTGGAGGGAGGGTAGGACTATAGGGGTAGGTGGCTATGTGGGAATGTGGGCTTGGAATGCATCAACAATGGCCTGCTGAAGGAACGAGGAGGCAAGGTCGACATTGGCGGGTGTGTGGAGGAGGAGAGGATGGCTGGCGACTGAGGTATCTATGGAGCAACAGTACGCATCCCAGTCGGCATGGGAGTAGTCGTGGCCAAGTTTCGGAGGAGGACAGGGACACTGGGCAGGGTTGGCGCACACATGCGCGTGCGCGCGGGCGTGCACAAACGTGCACACACACACACACACACACAATCTGATTCTCGAATTTGTATTCAGAAGATATATTGCTATATTTCATTAAGTTCAATCACTACATGTGTGAATTTACCCATGTTAGGTACAATTGAAAACATTTAATCAGGTACTTGTTACTCATTTAAGGATATTGCCTGTTTGGTCAAATGTAACAGGGCACAGCTTACATCGGAAATCTTGAATGTATTGACAGTCATCCCTAGTGCAGCTTATGTTGAACAGTGACACCTATTTTTAGTTTCGAAGCCAGCCAGTGTGAATACGAAATAAGTCGTCATGGTAAACTGATATGCAGCATAGCGTCAACGTTCGCCACAGTTATTTTGATATATTGTAGCACATTTCCTCATTAAAATTAAAACTTCCAGATAATCATAGGGAGAAAGAAAACAAACACGTTTCTGTTGAGTATTTTGGTGCACCCTTGGCGCATGTAATATGAACTAGTGGCCTCACTGCGAGGCTATACATTAGCGGCGGAAAAATATAACTTCCGTTTTGGACCAGAGACTATATACAGCACGGATAGAATCTTTGGCACGATGTGACAGGCGCCGTTTCAAATTGAGCTTATTCAGAAATTGTGAACTAAACATTAAGAATGCAATTATGATGCCTTTAAGGGTAATCACGAAAACACTTATCTTACAAATAAATAGTAGTTTGTAGGAAAATAACAACGTAACTATTCAAGTGTAGGTATATGTAATCCAAAGATTTTGATTTGGAAGTGGACAAGGAAAAAACTATCCATAATCAATAGAACATCTGAGAATTATGTTTCAATAAAAGATGTACTTCAGCCAGAATACAATTTATTTCCTAATGCAAAACATAATAGTTATAACTGGCTCATTGGACAGTATGTATTTTATGAAATTAAGAAGGGTAATCCAAATTTAGAAGACTACATTCAATTTATCAATGAAGAGCTTTTTCTTTGAAGAAGCATTATAAATATAAACAAAATTTTCAGAGATTTTTAATTGCCGTTTTAAATCAAGACTGAGAGGTAAATGAAGAATATTACGTGGTACATTCATTATCAAAACATGAAGGAGCCTAAACAAAATTAGTTGTTCCAAGTCAACATATTGAGTGCAGTGACAAGTATTTTCAGACTTCATAAAGAATGATTCGTATTGTAATTATAAGTTTATCAAAAAAGAATGATTTGTATTGTAATTATAAATTTATCAAAAATGTAAAGGTTATATATGTAAACCAATAAAGTTGATTCTATAAACAAAAAAAAGTCATCATAGCGTAATGAATAGCATTATGGATTCGTAAATTCTACTTGATATAGGCGTAGGTTGCGATTGTTTACTCTCATTTTTTTCTCGTCTTTACGTTTTTAAATGAACTGTTCTGAATGTATTAATAATTAGTTCTAAGTTTCTGTGTTTTATTTACATTTACATCTGATTAGAAAACAAAGGACGAAACAGTTGTTTGGATAGTAATTTCCGAATATGTGACGATTTCCGAATGTGTGTTTAGTAGAATACTGTCCTAATAACAAATCACTGTAAATGGAATAATATTTTCGGATGGGTAATATCACTTAACAAAGTACACTGAGAAGGATAAATATTTCTGAATTTGAGACTTGACAGTAGACTTTATTCATTTGTGGGGTCATTAATAAAGAAAACGTTGATACCACAACACATGTTTGTCTGAGTAATGTGATAATACAAATATTTTATGAGCAGCTTCTTATTCATCTGCAGAACAGGGGCTAATGACAAAGTGTGCATTAAAATGTTTTATTGTGGGTACAAGGTAGGTACAATCTATTGGTATCGGCAATTATAAGATAAGTAACGGTCGCAGCTACTGGAGCTTCAAGATACTGAGAAACACAGATGTTTAAAGACGTTTCCCAAGTTCTTATCTATTGTACATTTTAAGCTTTTATAGCCATTTGTTGACATGTTGTCATCTGTCTCGAGATTTTCTGTCGAAGTTTGAGGTTACTCAGACGATTCGCCCCATTATGAGCTGCTGACAGTGCCCAAGTTTCACCCTCCAAGAGCAATGATGTATCAAATTTTAACAGTAATAGCCAATCTGAATCTCAGTTGGTGGTAGCGAAACGTAAGTTGTAAAATCAAACAAACATTGGCTGAAAACTCCCAGACAGAAGCCAGCAGGGCCTATGTACAACATTGATTGTGGCTGGGTACACGATTTAAAGAACGTTATTATTGAATATTTATTTTACAAAATAAGTAGTTGAATAGTCACTGAAAGATACGTACCGTCTGTGAAACAGACTCAGATAAAAAAGAAAATTACGTAATACCTAAAGAAGCACCAAGCCATTCCGCGAGTAATGAACAGATTGAGGTAAACACTACCCACGTGTCAACACAAAATAGCATGAGCGTCTGCTTTGTTTTCATTCTGAGCTGTCACTTTGCGTTGCGTAGCCCACTCAAAGATCTTGAAGACACAGATACTATACTTTTGACTGCGAAATTATAGACTTTTCCGGTTGGTATTTTCCAGTGATCTCTATACAAACTGGATGTATAACTCTGGTGTTTGAGTATGGAATTGCAGTGTGCCTGCACATTCATATGTTTTTCACACGATTTCGCATTGTCCGCCGTGTTTAAATTTGGCAAACGGATTTCCATCAGTTATTACGTGACGAAGAATTACTTGCTTGCGTATTTACGTGGAATTTAATTCAATATTCGATGTTGTAGGCTGATATGGGAGCGGAATCGAAACATATTTTCTTCTCTTTTTCTTTAAATGATTCTTAGCAGCCATGTTTGAATTTGGCAAGAAACTAAATATGAATATCTATGGCTGGCACGCTTAAGCCCAATTCACACTGTCCGTCACGTCACGTCACCGTCCGTCAGAACATTCCGCAATGTATTTCTAATGGCGGCATTCACACTGTCCGTCACCGGACCGTCACGTCACGTCAACGTCCGTCAAGCTTTCTCGAGAAGAATGTTTTGACGGAACGGCCGTCTGCTAACATCGGAAGTTAACCTATTTTCGTCACGCGAATTACATGTTGCAGTCGACGATTGAACTGTTTATATGCAAATGTGTCTTATTCATCTTTGTGTTGTTGTTGTACCTCGTTTTAGGGGTAAATCTCAAATGTTTCATGACGACTTAAATATTTTTGTCAATTGAGTGTCCCCCTATAATCGAGCTCGGATATCTGAAACCAAAAAATGGTTTATGTTACGTAACATTGTAGCAGAAACGACTGAAGCAAACTGTTTATTTGAATAAGCTTGTAATTTGATTACACATTTTTCATTAAATAACACATTAAATGAAAATGTCAGTTCTAATGAAAGACAAAAATTCAGTTGTTTACGACGGTATTAACAATGTCAGCGACCAAATCGTAATGGTTAAAGTATACGGGCGCTATTTATGCTCTTACAAGTGTGGTTTGATGTCTTCATATGTTTATTTTTTCGCTTGAAAATAAATGTCAATGTTTTGAAATGTTGTTTCAGTTCCCAGTAAGTTGGCCAAAAATATACACTGTAAAGTTTTCTTTGGCCGTTAATAACATTTAGCGTCGATATTCCCCCTTTCTAGTATTAAACTATGACTTTCTACATAACAGATCGCCACTCATAACCTCACTTTCAACATCGCGTATTGAGATGGAGGAATTGACGTGATGGACACGGACGGACAGTGTGAATACAACTTGACGTGACGGTTCCGTGACGTGACGGACAGTGTGAATTGGCCTTAAGACATCTGAAGTTCAACATCCAGATAATATAGAGATCAATGGTATTTTCCTTCGACCTTTATCTATGGTCGAAGGTATTTTCCCTCCGCTAACGTCATGTCTCCCGCGAGACAGTTCTCTCTTTAGCCTGACTGCTTTAATTATCTTTGTAAATGAGGACATCTTTGAATATACTTGTGATGGTCGTAAACATAAATAGTAAATAGTGGTCCTTGACACATGGTTTGTAATGTAGAAAAAGTCGACGAATAAGCGTGTAACTAAAGTGGAGAGAAAAAATCATAGGTATCATAAATTGTGTCTAGAAAACGGTTTTCAAGTCCAGTGTTGCAATGCCTCCGAAAAAAGGTGCGGGAGGTGCGAAGGGGGGCTCAAAATCAACCGAAGACACGAAGAATGCTGCTGGCAAAGAGAAGAAGGGTGGCTCAGCGGTAAAGGTTAGTTTATGAGGAATAAAGATGAATATTCCCACTGTCTCATTACATAAGATGGACGTAGTGGACAGTTCACGAATTTGTACCGTGGACCTTAATATCTGTAAAGAAAATTGTCCAACAATACAAAGTTCTTCTTAGTACAGAAATTATTAATACGTTGTGGTTCCCTCTATTCATTGTTACATTCACGTACAATGGAGAGATGAAAGCAAAAAATTGCGTTTATATGTTTTTAACTTTATGTTGCACTCGTAGGGATTGTTTGTTATTATTAACTTATAATTAAGAGTTTAAAATCCCCAAGTAGCTTTGTCACTTATGCCATATTAAAGCGTAGTCCGCATGAAATAATCACATTAAAATTTTAAGTGCAGTTTTCGTGTCGACTGACGCTGCTTGACGACGAGAGGAAGGAGCAGCAACTCCTAAAAAATAGGCTAATTTTGTCTGCATTATCGAATTGATTACAGAAAGAAAAATATAAAGGCACTTTGTTATTGGCTGGCGGAAGCCATTTATATTTCCCTGACTTTGCGTCCGTTTACTCAACGTGTCACCATCAACATATATAGGACTACATCAAAGAATGTCAACCAACACGTACGTTGTAACCCCTCCCTACATACTGGTCGGACCACTTTTTCTTCTTGGGCCTTTCTATATGTGTGTCTTTACAGCGTGATGGAAGTTGGGCTGTTATTGTATTATGTAGGCCTATGTTTCAATGCAGACGTACATAAGATGAAAGTAACAGGACTGTCATAAGAAATATTTTCTTTGTTGTCCGGCATACTAAATATTAGAAAATACCATACCGGTACTAATAATGAACATTTCGTGTGGCTCCATAGCACAATGGTAGCGTGCCGGGCTATAAGGGCGGGTTTACTGCCCGCCAGATCCAAGGATTTTTATCTGTTAATTTTCACCTCTGGCAATGTTGATCATGTGAAACATATCGAGTAGCACCATGGTTTGGAATCCATGTAAAACTGTAAGTCTTCATATAACTAGCATGGTAAGACAGTTTGGAGGTCCGAGAAAGGCAACGGCATACCATCTTCAAACAGGACCATGCCTGGTAAAGCACTGTGATGCTGAAAGCAATCTTCACATTGCGGACTGCTTTACCTTTTAAAACAATAGTACCGGTAATGCACAATAAGCCTGTGGTAGTAGCTCATTAAAACCACAACTGGGGAAACACCCTTGGGCATAACTGAAAGCTGGGATACCACCTGTCAGCTTTGACCCATGGTTTCAGCAACATGTTGGAAAACCACTATACGGGATATCTCAATACTTCTGTATTGTAGATGATCTGTAGTTATCGTCGTAAATTACATATATTGAAATTTACCATCAATCACAGGTCTCAGCCCAAAAATTCACCCTTCGGCATTCGCATGCAGAAAGTATATAAAAAAAGAAAACCTTTCTAACCTAACCATCAGAGGGAAGCTACAGATCACATTTTAAACACAAAATATTATTTTGTTCTGTTTGTAAACAAATTATCATCTTTAACTCAGCCAGCAAATAATTACTCACACCTTCTACAAACATGTACTCACCTCAAAACTACCACACTGCGATAATGTCACAGGTCAAAGCTGATGGTATCCCCAACTTCACATGAGCCCACCCTTGGCATCAGAAATTTCAATTGATTTGTTGGCCAGTAGGCCTAGTTCGTAGGATACCATAAATCGACATACGACTACAAATCCTGGTAGGCCCACTGAAAAATTTACTAGATGAGACATGAAAAAATTAATTTATGGGAGTGTGGCAAGAAAACAAGCAATGTTGGTCTGAGTGATATTTTCCTTTAATCCTAAACAGGAGGTGTGGCTCCGTAGCACAGTGGATCCACGCCAGGTCCTAGGATTTTTATCTGTCATTTTCCACTTCTTTCACCTCTGGCAGTGTTGCTGATGTGAAAGATACTGAGTAGCACCGTGGTTTGGACCCACGTTAAACTGTTGATCCCCCTATAACTGGCTGGGTAAGTCAGTTCAAAGTCAGAGGAAGGCAACGGCATACCACCTCCAAACAGGACCATGCCTAGTAAAGCTCTGTAGTGTTCAAACCAATCTTCAGATTGTTGATTGCTTTACCTTTTACCTAAACAGGAAATAGTGGTAGGGGAAAGGTGCTATGCATCTTTCCAGATGTAAAGGCAGATCCATTGCTATGTTTACATTAAAGAAACAGTGGCACATTATGGGTAGTCCAGTCATACTGCTACTTACAAGGGCATCTCCCCATGCCACCTCCCCCTCAGATTTAGTTATAAGTTGGCACAGTGGATTGGCCTTGAAAAACTGAAAACAGGAAGAAGTTGTGGGGGAACTTTGAAAAAATAATGAAAATATAAAAACTGATAAGTCCATGCGAAAGATAAATAACGTCGAGCACATTCTGAGCGTAGGAGTGTGGTGGTCTTGTGGCTAGTGTGAGGTCCTTGGTTCGAGCCTTCCCACAGGCAAAAATTTTATTTATTCATTTTCAAGAAATTATTATCTGTCCTTTCATCCATCGGCTTTGAGATAACTGTGCCATAGTATGGGATGCTAAACCTAAACAAACATCTAAACACATGATGTCAGTTGACAACAGCACGGTGGAGAGAGTATTCCTGCTGGTGAGGCTCCCTGGCTAGCATTTGACTGTTTGTTACTTTGGACCAGAGTGTATTAAATACATGAGTTATATTCTGTGGGCAGTATGAATCCACCAAAAATAACTCGTGATTTCAATGACAAGATCAATGAATATTTTCCAAATTTTAAGGAATGTAACAGTTCCTTGAGGGATTGAACGATTATCAAACATTTGTATGATTATTTCCTACATTTGTTGACAAATAGTAAGTGTGGTGATGAAGATATCTTGCTTATTGCTGTGGGGCTGCTGAGATTGTTGACAATCTGTACAAAGAGGAGATACTGCGACTTCAACCTTATGGTATTTCTTTGGGTTACATGAAGGAAATGCTGCAATATAGATTACTTTCCAAACCAATTAAAACACTCAAATATATATTATGGAGCGAAGTAACCAATTTCACCAAGTGTACAAGTTAGGTGGATTGACTAGAGATTCCTGTCATATGATGCACATACTGTAACCAATGTTGTACAGAATACATCAGACGTGTTTTCCTATGGAGGAGTCAGTTGACCTATCATCTTTCGATCAAATGTTTTAGGTTCCCATTGGAGTGGCACTTCTTTTCGTCTGCTAATCACACGGTTTTGCAGTTTGTTAAAGAAATTCACATAGAAAGACTTCATTAGTATTTTGTACAGACCATGAAATAAATAAATGGTGCTGTTCTTTCTCTATGGTTGACAGGTTCTTCTATGTACCCTTGTCAGCTCAGTAAAAGTAATTACCCTCATAAAATGAAGATTTCATGGCAAAATATTTGCATTGTCATGCAGCTGGGTAATGTCAACGTCACATGATTGCCAATATTATGATGCAAGGCCACCAGGATAATTCTGTATATGTAACATATGCCACATATACTAATCCCTAGTCTGAATTGCAGTGAATTTTGTCACTCTCATGCATTCTCCACGAGTGCTTGACAGACTCTTCTATTAATCCAAATAACTGCAGGAATTTTGAATCAATACATATAGTCTCCCTATTGAATGTGCAAGGGTACATACAGAGCAGAAACGACATTATTTATTTACGTTATGGACTTTACGAAACACACATCAAGCCATTCTATGCGGATTTCTAAGAATATATATACCCTACTGCCAAGAAATCTGAATAAAATTTTCATTTTTTCTCCTACAATTGCTGCCCTTGAATTATACGGTTCTATAGCAATACTTATACAATACACATTGACGATGTTACAATAAACAGGCCCATACTATTGCTAAATATACACTGTTTCTTGGTTTTGAAACAGTGTTTTGAAACCTCACACTGTACAGTTTCATTTGTCCTGAAACTATCAGATGTTTTAGCTTTCCCATCTCTAACTATTACATCATAGTTTAACATGGGTTTTCATTTTTTAGCTTTATTCTACACCTAATCAGTTTGAGACAAACCTCAAGGATGGCGTTAAGAAACTAAAACCTAATGTGGTACCTAGTATATTTAGTCATTGTCCTCAAATTAAGGAATGAAAGCCACGAAGAGACAGGGGTGTACATTGGGAATCTGCCTGCACTTCCACTGAACAGGCAGAACTAGGTACCATTTACATATGCTGTATGTATATAAAAAGATCCGTATCTTACTGATTTTATTTAAATTTATCGCATTGTCTTTTGCCAAACTTTTTTTATACATTTCCAAATAGTAAACAATCCTGCTTGCTTCCTTAAGAAGCTTTGCTGGCCATTGACAGTTCTGATGTCAAATATTGATACAATGACTGCTTCTGTGAAGCTTTTCTAAATGACGATTATATCTCGGCATTGCAGAAGATGCCGATGCGGGGAACCAAGTGGTTAGAAGAAACAGCTAAGAACACACTGAAGCTTTATCTTGTGGAACCAAGATTACCAATTTTTTTTAATATTCACAGTAGACGTGACGAAACGATTAAAAACTTTAGTTCAGTGCTTACTTCACATACTGTCATACCTCGTCGATATACAGACCAGTTCCCATAATCATAAATGGTGATTTAAAGTGTCGACCACAGCGCTGTTTTTGCAAGATAGGCCTACAATGGCGGCACCCCCTTGATTGGCGGTACTCTCCCAATAGAGGGCTCTAATGTCTTCAAGATGCCTGCTACACTCGACATTCGTTAGAAGCAATGTGCTGTCATTTAATTCCTGTGCTGTGAAAATGAGACAGTGGAAAACATCCAAAAGAGGTTGAAAAAGGTGTATGGACATGCCGCTGTCAATTGCAGTACAGTTAGTCAGTGGGCAAACAGGTTACGTGATGAAAGCGAGCACAGCAATATTGAGGATTGTCCTCGCAGCGGCAGGCCTCGTACTGGACACACTCCAGACAATGTGCAGAGAGTTAACAAATTGGTGATTGCTGACAGATGCATCACAGTGAACGAATTGTCACGCTACATTGGGATAAGGGAAGGAACTGTTTTTATAATACTGAAAGTGTTGGCATTGAAAAAGGTTTGTGCCAGGTGGGTTCCCAGGATGTTGACAGTGGCTTACAAAGAAACACAAAAAATGGTATGCAGCAAAGTTTTGGAACAGTAGGGGAATGTTGGACATGAATTTCTTGGGAGAATTGTGACAGGTGATGAAACATGGCTCCATCATTTTTCTCCAGAGACGAAGAGGCAATCAATGGAGTGGCATCATGCAAATTCACCCAAGAAAATAAATTCAAAACCACATCTTCTGATGGAAAAGTTATGGCTACAGTGTTTTTCGATTTTGAAGGACTCTTGCTTGTGGACATCATGCCACTTGGAACCAAAGGACTCTTACTTGTGGACATCATGTCACGTGGAACCACCATAAATTCTGATGCATATGTGACAACACTGAAGTAACTTCAAGCTCGACTGAGTCGTGTTCAACCACATCGGCAAAAGCAGGATGTTTTGCTGTTGCATGACAATGCACGGACACATGTCGGTCAGAAAACCATGGAAGCGATCACAAAACTCGGATGGACAACATTGAAACATCTGACTTACAGTCCTTTCCTGGCTCCATGTGACTATCATCTCTTTGGGAAACTTAAAGACACTCTTCATGGAACAAGGTTTAAAGATGAAGACTCCCTTGTGCTCACTGCCAAACAGTGACTCCAACACATTGATCCAGAATTTTACTGTGCGGGTATACAGGAGCTGGTTCCAGTAAGGCAGTTGAGAGAGGGATTGGCGATTATGTGGAGAAATGAAAATATTGTTCCTAAAGGATGTATCTACACATTGTATAACTTTCAAACATGTGGAATAAAAACTGTATTAAAAAAAGAAAGGGAAAAAAGTGTGCTTTTCTTTTGCAGTGACCCTCATATATTGACCATAACTGCCAAAACCATGTCACTGTCTGGCAAGCTGTCATACACTCTTCCAGTTTCATTCTCACACCAGTACTTAAGAAGACCCAGCTGTTACCTACAATTTATAAATTTAAATGTCATACAGTAGGGAGCCCACTGCATACTGGAACATGATAAAAAGTCCATTTCTAATTTGCTGTGCCCAACTTGTCACTCAACACAAGAGTCACATCATGAATGAAAGTAGAATATTGATATTGGAAACTTTGATTGACTCACAAAACAATTACAGAAGGTGGGGATGTGATCTGAAATGATCATATTGTTTAATGACACATGTAGCAAACACTAGGAATATGAAAGTTTATGTACAAGAGATTTTTTCCAAAACACACGCTGTCTTGACCACAGTTTGCTCAAGCGCAAGGTTTGCATCAGGTTAAGCAAATGGGTTTTTGTGTTTGAAATAAATGGTATTTCTTTTGACTGGCTTATGGAAGAAAATAGCTTTAGTGCATGGTGACAAATTACTTGATCAAATATTTTTATCTAATTAATTTTTTTTTAATATATATATATATATATATATATATATATATATATATATATATAATTTTTTTTTTTTTTTTTTTTTTTTTTTTTTTAGCAATATTGATTTTCTTTAGCTTTACTGTACAAGGTATAGATGTAATACCAAATGGTGTCATATAAAAATTTGTGCTGAACTGACAAGGAAACCACATGGGTATCAGATTTTAGGATTTCTTTATATTTATGGTTTGTGAAGATCAGAACTTAAATAACAATCAGCCAAAGCCATTTGACACTACTCTAAAAATTCTCGAGAAAATCGACTTTGAAGTTTGGCAAGTACATATAAGTACCAATAATTAAAACATTTGAAACTTCTGTTGGTGTCATTCTGTTAGCATTCTAGCCTTACAACCATAGGGTCGGTGGTTTGAATCCCGCAGTGACACAATTTATTTTTTCATTGTTTCTCAATGCTTACACAATTTTAATATCTAATGGTAATTTTTATGAAAATGCACATATTTTTGTTTATTTGTAATTTTCTATATTTTGTAAAATAGAGATAGTTTCAATCAAAAAACATAAGTTACAGGTTTTACAGTCTTGCCTGCATTATTAGTTGATGACAATACTCTCTGATTATTCAGTTTGCGATGAGCTCTGAAACTGTTTTTGGAAAGTCATCTCCATAGCTTCTAATGGCTTTCCAAGCACCTAATCTACTTTATGTGATGACAAGGTGTTAAGCTCATCTATAGACACATAAACAAAAGCTAACACAACATGTGGAATTAGAGATCCCAAAATGTTTTATGTAATTGGATTAAAAAAAACTATAAAATATTCATCACAGTGGGATTCGAACCACTAACTGTACGGTTGTGAGGTCAGAATGCTAGCACCTGAGCTACACCAACAGATGCTGCAACTGTTTCTATTATTGGGACTTACATGTACTTGCACAACTTCAAAGTCGATTTTCTTGAGAATTTTTTAGAGTTGCATCAAATGGCTTTGGCTGACTGTTCTGAACTTCACATACCAAAAATAAAAAAAATCCTAAAATCCAATACCCCTGTGGTTTCCTTGTGAGACCAGAACTCAGGTTTCTCGCATTTTGCGATATGTCACCTAACTATGAGGCTACTCAAACACAACTCCAAAACTGACCCAAACTTGCATATGCCACATTGTCTACATATATGATAGTCAACTACGTTCATCCCTTAATGCTTACAGCTTATACTGCATTCCCACAACAAGGCATTACCCTATGTTGTTGTCATCATTGCCTTGCCTAGACATTCCAGTGATCAAATGTTTTTATCCAATTTTTTCTTTACATAAACATATATAATAACTGTAATTTGTCACCTTGCAATAGTGTTGGAAATACCGTACCTAAGCGAGGCATTGATAGGCATTGATGGACAACACTGTAGGGTAGTGTCTCATTGTTTTCATTTTCCCTTGTATAGGAATACAGTATAAATTGTGTGTGCTAAGTGAAGATTGTATTTGACTCTCATATATGTAGTCAGTGTAGCATAAGGTAATTTAGGTCTGTCCTGGAGTTGCATAGTAGTAAGGGCCCGCTCGCAAAAAACAGGACAAGCGGTCTTAGGTCCTGGTCTGGCACAAATTTTCATATGATACTATTTGGTAGTAAACCTTGTACAGTGAAGCTGAAAAAATTTGCTATTTGGAATATAATAATGGCAGTTTACAACTCACAGCAAAGACGTAAGGACGAGCTATGACAGGCACATAAAAAAGACATACCCATCCAACACTTATGCCATCAGTCAAGGCCTCCTTCAGAATATAGAACATTCACGCAATCACACAGGCACACTTCAGTCACACAACCGTCATCTCTGGCTGCTGCACTCCAAATCACTCTGTGGTGAGGTGAGGAAATGGGGAGGGGGGGGGGGGGTAGGCAGGTTGCAACATGGTGGTGGGAATTGATATAGCATGGCCTTAGAGAGCATGTATGCATTGGATGGGTGAAACGAGATGCAGCTTAGGAATGGAGTGGGGAGGCGGTTGAGGGGAGGTAAGCAAAAAAAATAACTGAATAAATAAGCATTTATAAAAAGTAAAGAAATTTTGACTTATCAGGTGAAAAGGCATCAGTTCATTGACACACACATAAATTAAAATACACACACACACACACACACACACACACACACACACACACAACTGAGCTTTCGCAACCTTAGGTTGCTTTTTCAGAAGAAGATCAGGGAAGGGGAGGGAAAAGGAAAGGCTGCGGATTTTAAGGGAGTGGGTAAGGAGTCTTTCCAATCCTGGGAGAGAAAAGTCTTACTTTCGGGGGAAAAGGATAGCTAAACAAACACACACACCCACGCACATGTAAACGCACACACACAAAGGCAGACATACGCAAAGAAACAACCTAAGGTTGCGAAAGCTCAATTTTGTGTGCGTGTGTCAACAAAGCGGTGCCTTTTCACCTGGTAAGTCAAACTTTACTTTTTATAAATATTTTTCTGAACAGGAATGTTTCTGTCTATATTATTAAATAAATAAACATGCACACGCACGCGCACGCACACACACACACACACACACACACACACACACACACACACACACACACACACACACACACAAACACACAAAATAGGACAGTTGTTGGATAGTGGGGATAGAAACTGTTGGGCGTGGAAAAAGAGTGTCATCATAGGTTGAGACCTTGGTAATTTCAGGATTGGAGAATGTTCTGTAAGGATGACTCCCATCTTTGCAGGTCAGAAAAGCTGGTGGTGTGATTGGGGGGGGGGGGGGTCCAGATGTCCTGAGCTGTGAAGCAGCCATTGAAATCAAGCATATGCTCCACTGCATGTTGTGACAGGGTGTTCTACCTAGTTTTTGGACCAGTTTGACAGTGGCGATTCATTCTAATGGACAGCTGGTTAGTGATCATGCCAGTATAGAAAGCTGCACAGTGATTGCATCACAGTTGATAAATTTCATAGCTGTTGTCACAGTTAGCCTGGCCTGTGATTGGGACTGGAGTAGGATGTGCTGGGTGGGTAAATTGGACAGGTCTTGCACAGGGATATGATCCCTGTGGCAAGAGGATGGGTTTCGCTATGGTATAGGGATGGACTAGGGTGTTGTGGAGGTTAGGAGGGTAATGGAATACTATTTTAGGACAGGTGGGAACCCCAGAACATTGTGGTTAACCTGTCCACAAAAACCCTCAAGCCCACAGCAGTTTCCATTCTATCCAAAGGTCTTACCTTCAGCCCTAAACCTCAATTCAATCATGTTGGACTCATCAAAGATCTACTCTCGTTTTCACAATCCCTACAATGGAAGTTACACTACTTTGCTACCAATGCCATCTAATCCCAACATTGAACCCTACCTTTCCCAGTTCATACCATCATCAAATAGATATCTCCCTGCAGCCCATCCAACAACCCCCTGGATACCCTCATCTCCAACTTGCCCTCACCATCTTCTCACAAGTCCCTTCTTAAGAACTCGAACCTTTCAGCAGAAGAAAGGAGAGCCATCCACAACCTCAAAACAAATCCCAACATCACCATCCTCCCTGAAAATAAAGGTTCCACCACAATAGTTATGGACCACAGTGACTACCTGTCATAAGGGCTCCATCAACACTCTGACTCTTCCACCCACAAGTATTACTGAAATGACCCCATCCCAAAAAGTCCAACAAGATCTCCTATTCCTGTTAAAATTGTACGGCCGTTCCCAGAAGCTCTCTCCTGAATCCATCTCCATCCTCACCCACTGTCTACATGATCCCAAAATCCACATTCAAAGAATCCTGGACGCCCATTTTGTGGCTGGTTACTGTGTTCCTACTGTAAAAATTTCAGCCATCATTGACCAACATCTTTAACCTGTTGTCCAAAATCTATCCCCTCTTATCAAGAATACCAACCACCTCGTTCACCGACTCTCCGTCCTCTCCCCCCTCCTCTTGTCTCCTGGATCTTTGTCACAGTACCTCCCTATACGTGAACATCCCACATTCCCTTGGCCCTGCTTCTTTCAAACACTACTTTTCCCGATGTTCTTCTCAATTCCAGTCCAATACATCATTCCTCATAACTCTCACAAACTTTATTGTAGCAATCAACTACTTTTCCTTTGAAGGGAAAGGTTACCATCAAATTCGTGGCACAGACATGGGTACCCTCAAATGCCAACCTGTTCATGGGCTGTCTGGAGAAATCCTTCCTAGCATCCCAAAACCCCAAACCTCTGGTCTGGTTCAGATATATTGATGATATCTTCATGATTTGGACTCAGGACCAGGAAACCTTATCCACATTCTTCCAAAATACAATTCCTTCTCCCCCATCCACTTCCACTCGTCTTCCTCAACCCACCATGGCACATTTCTGGATGATAATCTCCACCTCACTGATGGCTCCATCTACACTTCCATCCATATTAAACCTACCAACCATCAACAGTACCTACAAATTGACAGTTGCCATCCCTTCCACATCAAAAACTCTGTCCCTTAAAGCCTAGCTACTGGTGGATGGCATATCTGCAGTGGCAAGAACTCCCCTCCTCAATACGCTGAAGGTGTCGCAAAGGCCTTAACAGACACAAACTGCTACACAGAACTAGACCACAAATAGATCTCCCGTGCCATATCCCCACACACCCCAAATCCACACTCTACCACCAGTAACCATCAACAGAGTGCTCCCCTTGTCACCCAGTGCTACCCTGCACCTGAACAGCTAAACTGCTTCCTTCACCAAGGTTATGATTTTCTGTCCTCATTACCAGGAATGAGTGACATCCTACCCAAGATTCTTCCCACCCTTCCTAAAGTGGTGTTCCATCGCCCTCCCAACCTTTAAAACATCATAGTTCATCCCTATGGCACCCCAAAACCCAGCCCACTGCCACACTTCCTTGTGGAAGACCCCACTACAAGATCTGTCCAATCCACCCACTCATCACTTCCTACTCCTGTCCCATCACTGGCTTATCCTACCCAGTCAGAGGCTGGGCGGGCCACCTGTCAGAGCAGCCGTGTAATTTACCTACTTCATTCACTGCACAGATTTGTATATTGACATGATCTCTAACTAGCTGTTCATTAGAATGAACAGCCACCACCCAACTGTGGCCAAAATCAAGCAGAGCATATGCTTCATTTCAATGGCTGCTTCACAGTCTGGGCCATCTGGGTCCTTCCACCTGCCACCAGCTTTTCTGAACTGCACAGATGAGAGTTATCCTTACAGTACATTCTCCAATCCTGAAATTATTCAGGCCTCAACCTACAGTAACTCACTTTTTTTACACACCCAACAGTTCCTATCTCCGCTATCCTACACCTCTCCTATTTCGTATGGTGTGCATGTGTGTGAGCGCACACACACGCACATACATGTTTATTTATGTTATTGTATTTTGTTTTGTTTTCCTCCCCTCATCTGTCTCCTCACTCCATTCTTAAGCTGCATCTTGTTAGACCCATCTAATATGTACATTCTCTCTAAGGCTGTGTGATATCCATCCCCACCACCATGACTCATCCTTCCTATTACCCCTCCCCTCCCCTATTTCCTTTACACAGAGCTTGATGCAGAGTGTGGCAGCTGGAGATGACAGTTGTGTGACTGTGAAGTGTGCCTGTGTGAATGTTCTGTAGTTTGAATAAGGCTGTGGCAATAGCATAAGTATTGTATGTGTGTGTGTGTCTTTTTTTATATGCCTGTCACAGCTCGTTGTTACGTCCTTGCGGTGAGTTGTAAACTGTGCTTATTATATTAATTCCAACCTGGAGTTTCCACTATTAGATTTTGCCTATACTGAAAAAAAAAAGAAAAGAAAAGATAAAAAGACCTTGTGGAATTTGGAAACTCACTTTGAAAATTTTTAAAACCTATTTTACAAAGCTTAAATGATAACATATTGTACCATCTTACATGCTGATTCCAAGGATGGTAAGTACAAGATTTGGTCATAACGTGTAGGCTGATTTGGGTTATTATGGCTTCCAGTCTCACATATCAGCAATCATTCATCCTTGACTGGAAGTACTACAAAGAACTACAATTTTGTATTTCATTTTGTAAAGAGTCTAGTTGTTTTCGTATTCTCCACAGAATGAGGAATCCTGCTTTTAATATTCACTTTTTTCTGATGCTTTATGAGAGGAGTTATTCATTATGTGATGTCTCATAACAACAATGAATTAAATACCCACGTTTTATCTGTTTGTATATCTAAAACTTTGATTTGTTGTATGATCTATGCAGCTTTAGTTGTCTTATTATAATTTGAATCTTATAATATTATTATTTCATTTCTAATTTTAGGTCCGGCATATATTGTGTGAAAAACAATCAAAAGCTCTAGAAGCTTTGGAGAAACTGAAAGGTGGAATGAAGTTTCCTGAAGTTGCTGCACAATACAGCGAAGACAAAGCAAGACAAGGGGTGAGAAATTTTTATTTGCCATTATCCACATCTTGTCATAGCATGATACAGTAAAAGTAAATAATGTGACACTGGCCCAAGAAAGCATTCAGCATCTCTTCCACCCCTCCTCCTTCTGCCAACTCATTCCACCTGTGGTCACACCAAAGGATGTATGCTGGCAGTGTCTCATCTGCTGCTCTGCTTATTTCAAAGTCAGTTAATGGTGCATTGTTTTTGTCCTCCTCTTAATGAGACTCGAAGTGGTTCACAGCCTTTTTAAAGATGTAGCCACCATCATGAATGATCAGTTGTTCTCTTACCCAAATGTTGATAGATTCTTTAAAGAAACATTCATAGAAGTTAGACATATGTGTCATAGCCTTCTAGTCTGATGTAGTACTTTCTATGTAATTCTGAGAGAGAATATTCAGTGACTGCCGACTTGTTAGCCTACTTTAGTCATGTACCATTGATATTCTCACAACTACCTTGGGTAGTGTAGGGCAGTATGCTTTCCCTACTCTCTCATGCACAGCTGCATATTATGGGAAGTATGCCTACATAACGACACTTACAAACAATTACACATTTGCACATCAGCACAATGTCAGAACATTAAGTCTCCCTATCGTTAATGGTACAAAATAGAACATTTAGATAAATGTGTGACTTGATGTTAAGAAGATAGATAGAGAGAGGGAGAGGGAAGTGTTTAACGATTGTATTTTATTGATTTCACAATTTATCAACACAAAACAAAATTTGTTTTGCTAAAGCATAAAAGACTAAGAGCCTCTTAGAATTAAGTTGCAGGGTTAGTACTACAGCACTGTAGTTATTAAGCAATTAATTAGGATGTAGCAGGGCAAATTTCAGGAAGATTGGATTAGTAGAAAAGATACAGGACACTTCCTGACAGTTTAAAATTGTGTGCCGAAGCAGTAGAAGGCGGGGTACTAGCAGAAGTAAAGTCGTGAGAACAGGCTGTGAGTTGTGTCGGGATAGCTCAGTGGTAGAGCACTTGCCCGTGGAAGGCAAAGGTTCCAGGTTCAAGTCCTGGTTCCGACACACGATTTTAATCTGCCAGGAAATGTCATATCAGCACACTCTCCACTGCAGAGTGAAAATTTCATTCAAGATACAGGAAGTTAGAGAAGGAACAATTCAGCAATTAGTTTGTCACTCGTGTTTGCCATTTAAAAATTTTAGAAGTCAAAATTTTTCAAGATATTTATTTGAAATTCTTATTTAATATTTGTTTCAATGTGTGCTATAAAGAGAAAAATCAGCAACTCTGTAAATTTTCAACATATGGCATTATCAGTACTTTTATTACACAAAGGAAGGCTGCTGTAGCTGTGTACATAGCCAATTGTGGCATGCATATTTAAGGAAGCTCCACACACAAATCAAAATCACATACACTCTGTAGTGGAACCAGCCCTATATTTGTTAAAAAACTTGAGACTTCTTCTCCATGGACTGAGACCATCACGAAAAAAATAATGAAATATATATAATTTATTATTCTTCATTATACCAATTCAAAATTAAAAGTCTTTGCAGATTCTTTCAGGAATACTAATTCATTTTAAAAATGCTTTCCTGATCCCATCAAAAGTAATTATCTCATCCAGAAGTTATTTCATTATCTGTCAAAAATTCATGACAAAATTAAAGTCAAAGAAGTTATATTGCTTGCACAACCCACTTGCACAAAATAATTTCTAAAATTTGCACAAACACAACTTACAGTCCAACTTCTTTATTAAAGTTCTCACAGCATTCTATCAGTCTTGATAAATAATAAAGTATGTAAAAAAAATCATTTCAATCACTTGATAACATTATATAAATTAATCTTAAAATAAACTTATGTTGAAATGATATATTTTCCTCTTCGTGCATATAATCAATCATAAAGTTAACAGTAGTATTCAATGAGTATGACATCCTCAATCGACATTAAGAACTGAACTTCTTTTTAACATTATTAACAATTAACAAAAAATTTGTCAACTTTAGTGCGCAACAGCATACTGCGGGATCTTCTCCGCCTTGACAGCCTTCAGCAAACATCAGGCAATGACCAGGTACAAATCTCTGTCATCCGCAGAGCAACTTCCACGGTGTGGTGCTGCATAGTCGATGTTGAACATGCCACAGATAAAATCAAACATATTTCACAAAGATATTGTTCTAAATATTTTTAAAATATCACCACAAACATAATAAACACATTATTAATAAAGTAATTCGACTGCAAAACTGAGCTTAACTAGGAAATGAATAGATGATTAAAATTACATACCACTACAACTCCTCCTCAGCCAAGAGAAGCAGGGGCTCTGTATTGATGTTTTGTTTCATATTGCTGCCCATAGACATTTTAAAATCTGTGTGACAAGGAAATTTTCTCCACTTTTGAGGTGAGCATTATTGACTTCAGATGTTTGATAATCAGGTCAGTGCCGGTAAAGCTAATTACTTAGCAGTTCACATGGAAGACATGCCTGACTTAAGACATGCCCCCAGTGTGGAACCTTGCACACCATTCCACAATGCTCTTCTACAAGCATGCTGCCCTATATACATTCTTTATTCTCCAGTGGATATCTGCTTGTATTTGTCCTGCAGCAGCTAAGAAAAGAATGACAACATATTGGTCCTGTTTGGATGCATTTGGTAATAATGTCATCATATTTAATTTCCACATTCACTGCATACATGTTGAGAAGACAAAAATGCCACATTAACACCTTGCCTACTAGTCAGTACCGGTACTTATCTACTCACCTCAAAATCGCGCTGTGTTACATATATGCTTCAGCAATGCTCTCGAATTGAAAATTTTTGACCACTCCTTGTAGAATAAGCCTTTGTCTTATGTCCAACATCTGATTTATGAAATTTTTAAACTTTGATATGTTTCCCCTGTAAATTTCACTTAATACCACTATGATTATCGAATCACAATTCCATCATTTATCCCTAGCTCCCAAGTTTATGAACTGATGTATTTAAATAGGTTAGTAATTAAAACTTCACTTAGCACTTCATACAAAAAGTAAATTACATTTATAGTTGTTGTTAACACGTTGACTGCCGTGATGACATCAGAGGCGCATCAGAGCTGCCTGCTGTGGCTGCTATTGGACACACAGCAGCAGATGTGTGAATAAAGAATATAATTTTATTTGAAACATATCAACAGATGTTTTGTCAAACACTATCAAAGTGATAATTGAACTTTTAAGAACTTCATGTCTTGTGACTATATTTTGCTATTTGTTTTCACTAATTTAATTTCACTTGTTTCTTGTATTTTAGGGTGATCTGGGTTGGATGACAAGAGGATCAATGGTTGGTCCATTCCAGGATGCGGCGTTTGCTCTGCCTGTTTCAAATGTAACCAATCCAGTATACACAGATCCACCAGTGAAAACAAAATTTGGTTATCATATCATAATGGTTGAAGGAAAAAAATAAACTGTTTGCTTGCCTCTCCATAGACCTGATGACTTATATGTACAGTATATGTATATATTTTTGAATACATCTTTTGTTAAGTCCTGCAATATATTTGTATTTTGTGTGTACAATACATCTCTACCTATTTAAATTTCAGAAAATTGTGCCACATTATAAACTCTGTATCCCAACTGATAGACACTGTCCATTAACATCAAATACATTCTACAACAGCAGTCACATATTTCACAGAGAATTCCTTTTCATATGTGCAGTCACTTTATGGCATGTAGCAGAATAATTAGCTTTCATTGCCATATATTAAACACCAGGTAAATACATTATGCAATTGTGTAGTGTAAACTGTAAATAACAATCTTTTGCAACTGTAAAAATTTGTCATAGAGACCAGACACGTTTCGCTTCATTTTAAAACATCTTCAATATCTTCAGTGGTCAAGTTTTTTATGTCGCTCTCTTCATATATTTTCCAGTTGCCGTCGCACACTATAGGTACTTACTTCCTAGGTAATTGATCAAATTTTTATTAAAATGAAATTGATGCCTGGAAATCTCTAAGCCACTAATGTTAAGTATACATTCTTCAAGCAATGAGGAAGGAGTCAACGAATTAAAAAATAAATCCAAATCTGGAAGTAAAAATTCATGTTTGTTGTTATGGCCTAAGGGCCATTCATACCGCGCGCGCCTGTATTGTGTTCCGTGGCAGGCGCGGGCCCGGCCGTGCCACAGGAGGGCACGGTCGGCCTAACAGCTGACGCGAGCAGCGCGCCGTCTGCTGGCGGGCACCGTCAAAGGGTCGGCGTGACAGCCAGGGCATTCTACAAGTGTATGCGGAACGTGATATAGTGTGCTTAGGACAAAGAGTGTTTTCTTCAGTGGCGACGAGGTTTATGGTAGCGTGGTCTTCCTGCCACAGTCATGGCAGAACACCTTAGCGCGTTGCTGACGAATCTTCAGTCATTACCGGATATTTTGGCTCAACAGAATGCTTCCCTCACGGCGGCTATTGACACCTTGACTAGGGCTGTGACACAACAGGTTGGGTGGCGGTCTTCTGTGCCCGTTCCTCTGTTTCCTCCATTTGATGACATTGCTGAGGATTGGTCTGACTACGAACAGCGTTTATGCCAACTTCGCTGCCTTCCAGGTGTGTGATGAAGGTAAGCAAAAAGCTTACTTCCTTTCGTGGCTCTCGCCTCGTCTTTTTCGTTTGCTGGGCGATTTAGCGCCGCCTCAGACGCAGGCATCCCTGTCCTTTCTGGATATCTGTTCTCTTTGTGCGGCGTATTTTCGCCGCCACTCTCACGTGGTGTCCGCCTGCATATCTTTCTACCGTTCGCGGAAACAGCCGGGTCAGTCGTACCGCGCGTGGGCCACGGAACTGCAAGGGCTGGCACGTAGTTGTCTGTTTCGGTCCGAGCCGCACGGTGATTCGTACGCGGACTCTACGGTCCGCGATGTTTTGCTCCCGACCTGGATGTTCGCAAGCAGGCTCTTCAATCGGACGATCCCTCATTAGCGGAGGTTTTGCGTATTGCGTGCGCATTGAAGTTTCTGAGGCTGTGGGGAGTCAACTTTCCACTTGGGGAAAGGTATCCTCAGTTGCCGATTCGGCCCCGTTATCCGCGGCACCGCTTTCTTCGGTGGCTGTTGTTGCGTTGCCCTCCCCTCCCTCCCTTTGGATGCCGCGGCGCTTGCCTGTGTCGTATGGGTGGGAGGAAAAGCGGCGCGCATCGCCCGCTTCAGAGACCGAGCCGATGTCATGTCTTTCGTGCGGGGCGTCCCATTCTCAGGAATCGTGCCCGCACAGATGGGCCACGTGTAATCGTTGTGGCAAGTTTGGACACATCGCCCGAGTGTGCCGCTCCTCTGCTAAGGGCCGCAAAAGGACCTCTCCCCCTCGCGATTTCGGCGCATCGCCCACGGATATTAATAAGGTTGTTCCTGTCGGCGTTCAGCCGCCGAAGTTGTTTATAGACCTCCGCATTCTGCGGAAAACGGTTACGCTTCAAGTGGACACTGGCGCGACGACATCGCTTCTAAGTGCTGCTACTCATAAAGCATTAGGCTCCCCCACCTTAAGTCCGGCGCCTCGCGCGTTGATTGGCTACGCCGGCCACCCTATTCCACTATTGAGGTCGTTTGTCGCTGAGGCTACATATCAGAACGTTAGCCACACGGTACCGTTTGTGGTAGTAAACAGTGCAACGGCTACGAATATTTTCGGCCTCGACGCCTTCCACGCTTTTGGCTTTGCTATTACCGATTCTGTCTGCTTGGTTTCCGATCAAATTCCGTACGAGAGTCTCGAGCAGCTTCGCGTGGAGTTCTTGTCCTTGTTTGCGCCGGGTCTTGGATGTGCTAAGAATTTTCGGGCCACTATTACACTTAACAATACGGCTCGCCCCGTCTTCTGTCGGGCTCGGCCTCTCCCGATCGCCCTCCGTGGCGCTGTTAAATCGGAATTAGATCGCCTGGCGGCAGAAGGTATTTTGCGTCCTGTCACAGCAAGCGAGTGGGCCTCCCCTCTAGTTGTCATACGCAAGCCCTCGGGTGCCCTGCGTTTATGTGGCGACTTTAAGAAAACTGTAAATTCTCAATCTGTCATTGATTCTTTTCCCATGCCTCGCCCAGCAGAATTGATAGATCGGTTGTCAGGGGGCCAGTATTTTTCGAAAATAGATCTGGCAGAAGCTTATCTCCAGTTGCCTTTAGACGATGCCTCCAAGCAGGCACTGGTGATTTCTACGCCTTTTGGCCTATATCAGTATCAGAGATTGCCATTCGGGGTGGCCAGTGCCCCTGCAATCTTTCAGCGTTTTTTGGAGCGGTTGCTAGCACCGGTCCCCTGTTGCGTGAACTACATGGATGATATTGTGGTGACGGGATCCACAGCTGCTGACCATATTACCAACCTCCGTTCATTGTTTTCCGTTCTGGAGGGGGCTGGCCTCCGCTGTAATTTCCAGAAATCTTCTTTCTTCCAACCGACTTCGAGTACTTGGACTACGAGGTATCCAGGTCGGGGGTACATCCTGTGGCAGAGCACGTGCGTGCGGTCGCAGATCTTCCCCGTCCTTCTTCCGTTCATGAACTTCAAGTATTCCTGGGCAAGATCGCCTATTATCATCGCTTCCTCCTGCAGGCAGCCACTGTGGCGCACCCCCTGCATCAACTGCTATGTAAAGGCGTCCCGTTCCACTGGTCTCCAGCATGCGGGCGGGCTTTTCAGTCACTGAAAAAGGCCCTCCTGGAGGCTCCATGTCCCACTGCATACACCCCGGGGGTCCCACTTGTGGCAGCGGACGCCTGCCAGCATGGTGTGGGGGCGGTGCTGGCACATCGGTTTCCCGATGGGTCAGAGCGCTAGTTGGCGTTTGCATCTAAAACTCTTACGGATGCGCAGCGCCGGTATTCCCAGGTGGACAAGGAGGCCCTAGCCATCGTTTTTGCTCTAAAAAAATTTTACATTTATCTCTATGGGTCAAAGTTCACGCTTTACATGGACCACCGCCCATTAGTGTCGTTGTTCCACCCGTCAGCGGCTCTTCCGGACAAGGCAGCCCATCGTCTTCAACGCTGGGCCTTGTACCTCTCTCGTTTCCATTACGAGATACAGTACCGCTCGATGGCTCGTCACGCCAATGCCGACGCCCTATCGCGCCTCCCGGTAGGCCCTGATCCAGTCTTTGATGCTGAAGAGCTTTTGTGTGTTGCAGTTGACGGGTCGTCCTTCAACGGGTGGGGCAAGGCTGGTCGGAGCGTCCTCCGGGTCGGGCATCAGACCCTCTCCGCAATTATTATGCTATTCGGCACCGCCTTAGCACCTACGAGGGTATTTTACTTCTTTCCACGGAAGATGGCTCCCATCGAGTGGTGGTTCCAGTGTCGTTGCGCCGCCGGATTCTCGATCTCCTCCATCGGGACCACTGGGGCGTCTCTCGCACGAAGATGCTGGCCTGCCGACATGTATATTGGCCGGGTATAGATGGGGACATCACTCGCCTCATTGCAGGATGCTCTTCTTGTGCATCCCAACAAGCAGCTCCTTGCTCATCTCTCTCTCTCCATGGCCCACTCCGTCTGCACCTTGGGAACGACTCCATGTCGATTTTGCGGGGCCTTTCTTAGATAGCTACTGGCTTTGCATCCTTGACGTGTACTCCAACTTCCCATTTGTTGTTCGCCTGACCTCCACATCTGCGGAAGTTACCACCCGTTCCCTGTTAAAGATATTTTCTATTGAGGGTCTCCCGGCCGCACTGGTGACAGATAACGGGCCACAGTTTACTTCACAACACTTTCACGATTTTTGTTCTACCCATGGGATCCACCATGTCCTGGCCCCACCTTTCCACCCACAGTCCAATGGGGCAGCGGAGAGGTTCGTCCGCACTTTCAAGACACAGATGCGCAAGTATGTGGTGCACCTTTCAGTGGAGGATGCCCTCCTTTGATTCCTGTCAGCTTATCGGTCCAGTCCGGCAGGTTGGCAGAGCCCCTTGAAGCTCCTTCATGGCCGCCCTCATAGGACGCTGTTATCCCTCGTGCATCCAGGCCCTCCCAAGCCTCTTCTTCGTCCTTGGTCACGTTTTCCCCCAGGCTCGGCTTTCTGAGCTTGAGGCTATGGCCGCCATCCTCGTTGGGTCCTGGCCGTGGTCGTTCGGGAGCGTGGCCGATGTCTCTGTGAGGTCCGTTCTCCTACTGGGGTCCTCACCCGCTACCACAATCAGCTGCGGGTCCGCCACCCTCCTCCCACACCTACGGTCCCTTCCTCTTCGTCCAGGTCCAGCCCCCCCTCTGTTGAGGGTGCCATCAGGGGACAGTTCTCTACCGACTTCCGTTCCAAGGGCATTGGCTGGGGGGCAAGGGGATTTCTCGCCACTGTTCGGGTCCGGGGCCCGCTCCCCCGCCGCAGTCCCAGCAGCCAGCTACAAGGAGTGGACAGCTCCGGTCACCGGCAGAGGGGGCACCTTGCAGCCTGCCGACGGAGGCCCCGAGTTGCCAATAGAGGTGCCACAGGAGGGGGGAATGGAGGACCCACCGCCATCGCCAGTGTTGGGAGCAGCAAGACATCGCTCACGAGGGCGAACCACTCGTCGCTCAAAGGGGTTCCACCCGTACAAGGTGGTTCCGGCTAGGGAGTGGATGGAGCCGCCAGACGATCGGATGGAGGTGGAAGAGTCCCAGCAGCCAGACTTCTGCACCGCCGTTCAGGAGTCCGGCTCCTCACCCCAAGGGGAAAGGGATGTTATGGCCTAAGGGCCATTCATATCGCGCGCGCCTGTATTGTGTTCCGTGGCAGGCGCGGGCCCGGCTGTGATAGTTCCCGGCCGTGCCACAGGAGGGCATGGTCGGCTAAACAGCTGACGCGAGCAGTGCGCCGTCTGCTGGCGGGCACCGTCAAACGGCCGGCGTGACAGCCTGGGCATTCTACAAGTGTACACAGAACGTGATATAGTGTGCTTAGGACAAAGAGTGTTTTCTTCATTTGTAGTAGTATTTTTAATAATAATAATAAAGAAATAAATAAATCTTACACCACTGTATACACTTGATATTAAACATAAAATAAAGCTATATATGTTTCAAAGTCAATTTTAAACTGCAAGTAGTCATTTGATTGACTGGATGACTTAGACCTCAGGTCTGCACTGGGCAGTACCTTTGCCCTTAGTGTTTATCCATAGCTCCACTTAAACTAATAACCATTTTTAAATCTCCCTTGCAATATGTTTATGTGACAATGTTATGAAGACAAATATTACTGTACACTATCCTTATATGACAAATTTTATGCAAAAAGAAAAATTATTGTGCTTTACTAAAATACACATGCAAGTAGTGATACGGTGTTCTTACAGTTGTGGCACTTACAGTTGAGGGGGGGGGGGGGGTGGAGGCCCACAGATTTCTTAAAATAGGGATCTGCATAGTATATACTGTTAAATACAGAAGTAATGAATAACATGCAGGTTAGAACAATGGAAAGTATAGGTTGGAATTTCAATCTAGATTCAGCACCCGGAGACAAAGTTTATATGTGAATGAGTTGTGTCTGTGCGATTGTGTGTATTATCTCTTTTTCTGATGAAGGCTGTGGCTGAAGGATTGATCACCTTCATGGTGACTGCAACCTATTAGTAATAGTACAAACAGCAATTTTATGAAAATAGAAGAATGGGAACATTTAACAGATTTTGGACATGCTATGTGTATTTCAATTTTTAAGAATGGAAAGTCCCAGTTGAAATTAACATTACAGTAATAGAACAGTTTACAACTCATCCAAAGATGTGACAATGAGCTGCAACACATAAAAAAGATATATACATACAACAGTTCAACTATTGGCCATGGCCTTCTTCAGAAAATAGGAACATTCACGTAGTCACACAGGCGCACAACAGTCACATGACCGTCATATCCTACTGCCACACTTCGAATCATGCTCTGTGGTGTGGAAATAGGGGAGGGGAGGGGAGGGGAAGGAAAGAGGGATAGGAAGGTTGCGTCTGCTGGTGGGGGTGGATACAGCACAGCCTTCCAGAGCATGTACATATTAGATGGGATGAGCGAGATGCATCTTGGGGATGGAGTGGGGAGGCGGGTGAGGAGAGGAAAATAAAATAAAATAAAAGCGCGCACGCACACACACACACACACACACACACACACACACACACACACGACAAAGGTGCCACAAAATTTATTCTGACTTTATTAGACTGATTGAGTGGTATCTCATTAATACATTAATTTTTGAGAATCTTCTACAATAAGTACGAGTCTCCAGACTTTCTGCCGACAGGAGCTTCTTTGCAACAGCTCGCAGAAAGAGCGCTTTTGTTAGAAATGGATGTGATGTAAGGAGGATAATGTGGTTGAGTGTATTGTATGGAAAGGAACGTGTCACGTTGGAATGGCTGTGTGCTGTAAGGCACCTTGATGCGAAATGTGCAGGTGGTCCCTGGAAGAGTGTGTGTGCATGTGCATGTGTGTGCGTGCATGCGTGCGCGCGCGCGCGCGCGCGCGTGTGTGTGTGTGTGTGTGTGTGTGTGTGTGTGTGTGTGTGTGTGTGTGTGTGTGTGTGTGTGTGTGTTTTGTCCTTAGCATAAGACTACTTAAGCAATAGAACCCAGTACAGTGTCCTCGGTGGGCAGCCTTTATAAGAGACTAGGGTATCATCAGGAGCGCTCCAGGGAAGTTTTATAGGACCATTATTATTTACTATGCATATAAATGATATGACGGACAAACTGAGTTGCAATCTGGGGCTGTTTGCTCATGATGCTGTGTTTTACATGAAGGCGTAGTCATTGACTGACTGTATAGGATGCAGAATTACTTAGGTCAAATTTCTAGGTGGTGTGGAGAATGGAAGCTAGCTCTAAATGTAAAAAATGTAAGGTGATGCGTATGAGTAGGAGAAACAATCTCATAATGTTTGAATACAGCATTAGCAGTGTGCTGCTTGACCGAGTCCCATCAATTAAATATCTAGGCATAACACTGCACCAAGATATGAAATAGCATGGGCATATAAGGTTGGTTGGTAATAATACTAATTTTGTGTGGCTCATTCGCCTAGTGCAAGTCTTTCAATTGGATGCCACTTTGGCGACTTTGTGTCCTTAACCTTCCTCAGTTATCCAACTGGGGAAAGTGGAGTTACAGCTTAATGTGGAATCTGAACCATGTGTTGTTTCTGGCGACTCTTCACTTCATTGAGAGGTGAAGGCTGGGTTAAAACGCAGACTTAAAAACTCTGAGATCTGACTGGGTTTTGAACCTGCAACCTTTTGCTTTCTAGTCAGGCACTTTACCCGAGACCACCGGCTTGGTTGGTTGAAGGGAGGAAGGTACAAAACAGCTAGGTCATCAGTCCATTTACCTCTGAATTGGCTGCAAACAAAAATGCGATCCGGCTAAGGACATTCTGATAGTAAAATGGGGAAACTAAAATCAAATTAAAATCAGTTATACCAACAGGACTAAAACCAACATAAAATGTGGAATTCTGCTATGCACATCTCTACAGCTCTGTAAACTCTATAACCCTCTTTCATTAGCAATGAGCATGTACTGGCCAACAGTTTATGGTCCTAAAGCAGAAGTCCAAAACGGAAGAAAGAACAATGTTAAAAAGAATAAATGGACATCATTCGGGGAGGGGGGGGGATACTCTACTGCTCACAGGAAGAACCACAAACCCACCTATCATGACCAAGCATCAGAGATAAAATCTTATAGTTGAGAATAAAAACTGCTTTCATGGAGAACCCCAAGGACCCGGTCAGCTGTTTGTGAATCATCCACCAAAATGTAAGGCAATGAGTGTGGAATTCGGTATTTGACATGGAGCACTAAGAGGAGCGGATGTTCCACTAAGATATGAGCCACAGGTTGCAGGGCTCCACAACTACAAAGTGGAGGAGGCTCATTGTGGAAAATAATACCATGGGTCAGCCTAGAATGTCTTATGCTTAGACGACAAAGGAGAGTGGATTCCCTCCGAGAAGAGCATAAGGAAGAACATCAAGCTGCAGTGTTGACTTGATGGAGCAGAGTGTATTAGATGGGGAAGTAGCTTGCTGTTCCAGTCTTGTATGAGCAGAGATCTCATTTGCACTTACAAATCTGCAGCCAGGATTACCAAGGGCAATGGTAGTAAGTGACAGCTGTTCTAGCCAACCTGTCAGTCTGTTCATCACTAGGATACCCACATGACTGGGAACCCAGAGAAAAGCAATGGAGTACGCGGCATGATCGAGGTCAGTGAGGAGATGATGGATACAAGTGACCAAAGAATGGGAAGAGTAGCATTGGTCTATGGCTTGCAGGCTGCTCATTGAGTCTGTACAAATTAAAACACTGTTCAGGGCTGCCTGTTTGATAAATGGACTCTACTAATAGTCATCAGTTCTGCTGTAAACACACTACATGATTCTGGCAGAGAAAGGTATTTCATAACAATGGGAGATGTAAAAGCTTATCCTGTATGACTGGCAGCTTTTGAGCAATCAGTGTAGAAGGTAGTGGCACCTTGAAACTCTGCAAGTATTGGGTTCAACAAATGACAAGGGTACAGAAGAGCCCAAGGAAGAGACAAAATGCTCTGTTTGATTATAAAATGAGCCTAAGCATGAAAGCATTTAAAGTTGATAAGAGCAGCATATGTAGGGTGGGACTTAAGATGTTGCAAGGTTAGCCGATGTTTACAAATTCCCATGGTAATAGTTGCATTCCACCTTGGAACTGGATGGCATCTCGGAGGGCCTGTCAACCGGAAAACAGCAATGCTAGTGGCTCGAATAATTGCATTAGACATATCTACACAGTCAGATGGGAATGTTATGACAACAATCTGGGATATAGAGTGAAGCCAATTAGGATGACAGAAAACCCAACAGGATAGCTTGTCCCTCATTAGGTGGGAGGGGAATGAAAGAATTAATGGGAAGTGGTCACTATCGCAGAGGTCATCGTGCACTGACCAGTGAAATGAAAGAAAAAGAGGAGGAGAAGTAAGTGAAAAATCTATGGCAGATAGATCCATGAGCTGTACTACAATTTGTTGGAGAACCATCATGGAGAAGGCACAAGTCATTGTCTGCAAGGAACTGTTCTATGAGGTGGCCCCGGCTATATGTATAAGCACTGCCCCATGGAGGATGACGGGCATTGTAGTCTCCAAGGATGAGGGAGGGAGGGGGAGTTGCTGAAGTAGTTAGGGCAGGAGACGAAAGTGGTCTGTCAGGGGGTAGGTATACATTAGAAATTGTTAATGGGGCATCTAACTGAACTCGGACAGCAACTGTTTCCATAATGACTAATGTGCTAACCCCACCCAATGCCAGGAGGGGACCAACCCAGTTCCAACAGAAAGCACAGAACCCACAGAGGTCGATAAATGTCCATCAATAAAATGTGATTCCTGCAGAACGACACAAGCTGTGGAATAGAACGAAATAAGTTGTTTTTAACTACAAGAGGTGACAGTAACAGCCGTTACAATTCCATTTGATGAGTATCACACAAGTATCCAGATGGGAGACAAAAGGTTTGTAGTTGTCATGCCGGTGGGTCAGCATATGTCACCAGTAAGGAAGTGATGATATCTATAAATAGGGGATCAGACTCAAGCTCAGAATGTTGAGTTGGTTGGGAGGACAAGGTTGCCACATCAGATGGCACCAGAGGCAACCATTGTTTCTTCTTCATCTTTTCTTTCTCGCCAGATGGGAATGACAGGTCCCAGAGAAAGAACTGGGATCAGTCTGGCACTGATAAAGATCAGACATCCTTGGTACTCGCAGATTGTGAGTCCGGTTTTTAGATAGATGGCCTCTAGTCTGGTGAACGCCAGGAAGAGGGGGCCCTCGGAGAGGACACCTTCACCAGAAAGTGCCAGAGAAGGGGAGCAAAGGTAGACATCATTTGAACCGGATTCAGGGGTCTTGTTTATGGCGGGCCTCAGGGTACGCTACACGTTCAAGAGACTTGTACTCTAGTATTTTCTCCTCCTCCTTGTACACTGGACAGTCCAGTGAGAGCGAGGAATGGTGTTTCTGACAATTTACACACAAAGGGTGGAACACAAGGGTTCCTCACGTGAAATTGGTGTTTGCATTCTGATAGTAAAATGGGGAATGCTGTACAGCGAGAAGACATGTGCCCGAACTGCATACACGTGAAGCATCTCATGAGAGGTGGGATGTACAGCTTGACATTGCATTTATAAATCATGACCTTCACCTTCTCTGTCAGTGTATTCCCCTGAAAGGCCAAGATAAAAGTGCCTGTGTCAGTTTGATTATCCTTGGGGACCCTCCAAGAATACAACGAACAAATTGGACATTACAAATTGGACTGGAGTTACTCGTCAGTTTGAAGAAGGATGTCCCAATGAAAAGTGACTCCCTGAACCATGTTCAAAGACTGGTTAGGAGTCATAGACACCGGAATGTCGCCAAAACATTCTCAGGTGCACAGAGCAGCAGATACAGTTTTCATGAGTAGGGAGTGCATCTTAGTCATGGAGACTACTTCACTGAACTAATCCTCTACCTGTTCAACAAAAACAGCTGCTTGATGGCAGTGAAAATTCCTCCAGCTGTTCTGGTGCAGACCAGGTAGTGCGGTAAGGGTTACACACCAAGCCTAGCCTTCCTCCCAAGGGGTAGCTAGGGAGGGGAAGGCCCCCCACGGGGCCCACAGCTTTTTTGTGGGTATGTGTGTGACGCGCACGGGCCCTGAGCCGTAGCCGTTCTTCCCACCCCAGGCTGCTTCAATCCCTCCCTCTCCCCCCCCCCTCCCGGTTTATGCCTTTCCCCGGACACAGGTGTCTCGTGAGTTTAGGTGGTCTCATGTACCAGCTTTTTTCTTTTCTCGGTTTCTCTTTTCCTAAACCTTGCTTCTGCCTTTCCCCCCTTACGGTACTCTTCTAGCCTTCCTCTTCTACTTTAGTCTCTGCCTCTGCATTTGAGACTCAACCTTTCCCACTTCCTTTTTATTTCTTCCTTTCCTTTCTTCCTCCTTGTGCATTCCTGAAGGCCACCCACACACTCGCTGCGTAACAGGTGACTGGGTAATGTGTAAGTCCCAGCCCCGGGTTGTCATGTAGGGCCCGCACATACCCCCTGGTAAAGGCCATGCCCAGGGAGGGGTGATTAGCCGAGCTGATACCTTCCGACCGTGCCGATTTGTCCCTCCATCTGTTTCTCGGGAGGTGTGGACAATCACCTGAGGCGGATGAGCCCTCAGTGAGGGTTCCCCATTAGGAAGGAGTGCACCACAGAAAGGCCGGTAATCATAGGGGACAATTTCCCAATGACTTCTTCTTCTACTTTGCCCTTTACCCAGAAAAGGAAACTCGATGAATCAAAGTCAAAGAAAATTTTGCCTAACTTGCCAAAGTTCCATGTCGTTTCACGCACAGATGACCATGATTTCTCAGCAGTGAATCCCTTTGTAATACAACGGGGTGGCGATGCGAATGCAGGTCCTGTCAAAACTTATTCCTGCCAACGTAATGGGACACTGTTGTTTGAAACCGAGGGTGCCTTCCAAGTTCAGAAGTTGCTTCTCACTACACTGTTGCACACCTTTCTTTAAAGTCGAACCTCATTGTACCCTAAACTCATCGCGGGGGTAGTGTTCTCACAATCCCTTGACAGCCTGTCCGATGAGGAACTACAGGAGTACCTTTCTGACCAGGGTGTAACAGCTGTACATCGTGTGATAAAAAGAGTTAACAACAACCTAACACCGACCCAAACAGTTGTCTTTGACAAAGTTGACATTTCTTCAAAGATAAAAGCAGACTATGAAAACATATCCATTCGGCCGTATGTCCCTAATCCCACCTGATGTTACCAGTGTCAGCAGTTCAATCATACATGTCAGTCATGCCCCATGCAGCGAAATGCATCACCTGTGGTAGGGACGCCCATGAAGGACTGATGACCCAGTAGTTTAGTTCCCTTTAAACACTCAACACCAACGCCCATGAGGGTGACTGCCCACCTCCGTCCCCTCACTGCATCAACTGTACGGGTGACCATGCTGCTAATACTTGTGAATGCCCTGTATATAAAGATGAGATGACCATCCAGGAAATCCGAGTCAAGGAAAAAGTTTCCACCGCTGCTGCCCGGAAATTACTAGCAAGTAGAAAGCCTGCTGTGCTCCCAGCGGGGACCTACAGCAATGTCCTTTCCTCTCCTCTACCAACAAAGGAAACAGCTATGCAGACGTGTGACTTTACCTTCAGTGACACAGTTTTCAGATCAGCCAGCCCAAAGATTGCCCGCTCGATATCCCCAATGCCTTCTGCTCACTCTAAGTCCCAGTCCACGTCAGTTTCACAGAAATCATGGGCCACTAAGTCGGAAGCCCGTACTTCGAAAAAAGATCGTGTTCGCGAAGATTTTCTAAAACGTCATCTTCCCAACCATCAGCTGCTCATTCTTCGAACAGAACTGCCTCCAAAAAGGCACACAAAAAGAGAAGGTCCTCTCCTTCCATCTCCACGGCGTGACTCTTCGGTCACGCCATCCAGCAGTAGACAGCCCCAGCCATCCTCTGTTTCTTCAGGATGCTCTTCTGCTTGCCGATATGCCGGCATTTCACTGGCAGAGGAAGCTGCCCCTTCCGATCAATCCAGGAAGGAGGCAGAACAGATGTCTGAACCTATGGGACACGATAGTCCATCTGTTGATTGCAGTAGCAGTGCCGCCTCGCAGCTAGGCCCTTAGCGGCTGTCGAGGTGATCTCCTCTTTTCTTCTCCCTTTTTTCTTCTTCCCTTGCTTTCTTCATGGCACTCCTTCAGTGGAACATCAGAGGCATTCATTCCAACCACGATGAATTAAGGCTCTTCCTTCGACTGCACTGCCCAAGTCTGCAAGAAACGAAGCTCCGTCCAACAGATCATATCAATTTCCCACAATACACTGCAGTGCG
Organism: Locusta migratoria; assembly: GCA_026315105.1. NCBI lineage: Eukaryota > Metazoa > Arthropoda > Insecta > Orthoptera > Acrididae > Locusta > Locusta migratoria. Next base: position 344,145,893 of record CM048745.1, read on the forward strand.
TTTTGATTTACCTCCAGTGGAAGGTATTCCTGCCCATGGAGGTGCTATGCTGCTCATTCGGGAAGATGTCTATTATCATCCCATCCCACTGCAAACTCCCCTACAGGCAGTTGCCGTCCGTGTCACTATCTCCACATTCACCTTCTCTCTTTGTAATATCTACACCCCATCGTCGTCTGCCATTCTTAGGGCAGACTTACTGCACCTTGTTGCTCAGCTTCCTACCATTTTTGTTGATTGGCAACTTCAATGCCCACCACCCTCTATGGGGCTCTCCAGCTTCTAGCCAGAGGGGCCCTCTTTTGGCTGACCTCTTCAACCACCATAATGTTGTCTGCCTAAATACCAGCGGACCAACTTTCCTATCCGAGACGATGCATACCTATTCCCATTTGGACCTTGCAATATGCACTACTCCACTTGCGCATCGTTTCGAATGGTATGTTCTGTCTGATAGGTACTCGAGTAACCATTTCCCCTGTATAATTTCTCTACTACATCATACCACTTCTCCATGTTCCGACTGGTAGCTCTATTCTTCCATGGCAGTTTTTCTTGATCAGAACTTCCCCAGCTGTGACAGTCACGTCTACTACCTCATGGATGTCATCCTCACCGCTGCCGAACATTCCATACCCTGAACTTCAACATCTCCACGTAGGGTCCCAGTTCTCTGGTGGAATGCAATATGTGGCGATGCTATTCAAGCCCCGCGACGTGCTCTATGTCTGTTTCAACACCAGCCTACCTTGGAAAATTGTATTTATTACAAGAGACTATGAGCGAAATGCCGTCATGTCATTAAAGAAAGCAAAAAAGTTGCTGGATTTCTTTCAAGAGTTCTTTCAACAAATTTACTCCTTCGGCAGTTGTTTGGGGTAACCTAAGCCGGTTATCTGGCACTAAGGTCCATTCCCCAATCCCCGGCATGAACACAGTATACCAAGTTCTCATGGAATCTGTTGATATCTACAATGCTTTGGGCTGCTCTTTCGCTGAGGTCTCAAGCTCAGCTAATTATGACCCTGCCTTCCTCCCCCGAAAACAGACAGAGGAGGCACGAACACCTTCTTTTACATCTCCCAATCGTGAAAGTTAAAATGCCACCTTCACCATGCAGGAGCTAGAATGTTCCCTTACCCTCTCCTGGTCCTCTGCCCCGGAGCCCGATGCCATTCATATTCAGATGCTGAAGAACCTCACACCTGCAGGTAAACACTTTCTTCTTCGCACTTATAATCGCGTCTGGACTGAAGGTGAAGTCCCACTCATTGGCGTGAAGCAATTATTGTCCCCATACCTAAACCAGGAAAGGGCAAACATCTTTCCAGTTATCACCACATTTCCCTGACCAGCTGTGTCTGTAACATAATGGAGTGCATGGTCAATACTCGGCTGGTTTGGATACTCAAATTTCAACATCTCCTCACTAATGTCCAATGTGGATTTCGAAGGCATCGCACTTCTATTAATTACCTCGTTACCTTGTCGACCTTCGTTATGAATAACTTTTTGTGAAAGCGTCGGACAGTGGCTGTTTTCTTCGATTTGGAGAAGGCTTACGACACTTGTTGGTGGGCGGGCATTCTCCGCACCCTGTATACATGGGGTCTTCATGGCTGTTTCCCCCTCTTTATTCGTGCCTTTTTAAAAGATTTAATGTGCAGGGTACGAGTGTGCTCTGTTTTGTTGGACATCTTTCGCCAGGAGAATGGGGTGCTACAGAGCTCCGTCTTGAGCGTGGCACTTTTCACCATTGCAATCAACCCAATTATGGATTGCCTCCCAGCTGATGTTTTAGGCTCCCTGTTTGTGGACGACTTCACGATCTATTGCAGCGCTTAGAGAACGTGTCTTATGGAGCGTTGTCTTCAGCATTGCCTTGACAGTCTCTATTCCTGGAGTGTCGCAAATGGCTTCTGTTTCTCCCATGAGAAAACGGTCTATATCTACTTCTGGAGGAACAGAGTGTTTCTTCCACCATCTCTCCATCTCGGCCCCGTCGCTCTCCCCTTTGTGGAGATGACGACATTTTTAGGGCTAATGTTGGATAGGAATCTTAGCTGGTCTCCACATGTTATTTTCTGACTGCCCACTGTACTCGTTCCCTCAACATTCTCCGTGTTCTTAGTGGTACATCATGGGAGGCGGATCGTACCGTCCTGCTTCTCCTCTATCGGTTTACTGTCAGATCCAAGCTGGATTAGGGGTGTTTCATGTACTCTTCTGCACAGCAGTCCATTTTACCCTGCCTAAACTCGATTCACCATCGGGGACTACATCTGGCGATAGGAGCCTTTTACAGTAGCCCAGTTGACAGCCTCTATGCCGAAGCTGCCGTATTACCTTTAACCTATCGACGTGACATATTGCTGTGTTGGTATGCATGCTGTCTGCTTTCAATGCCCCACCATCCTTCCTATCCATTATTCTTTAATGACTCCCTCGATAGCCATTATGGGCTGTCCGCGATTGCCCCGCTCCCTCCTGGAGTCCGCTTTCATTGCTTGCTTCGGCAGCTCGATTTTACCCTCCCTTCCACATTTCAAATAGGTGAGAGCCCAGTGCCACCTTGGCTTCAGGCTCAAGTTCACGTTCACCTCGAACTCACCTCACTCCCGAAGGAGAGTACTTCGGATGCTGTTTACTACTCGAGGTTTCTTGAACTTTGTGCACTGCTCGAAAATTCCGTCTTCATATATGCAGATGGCTCTAAGACCAATGAAGGTGTCGGATGTGCATTTCTCGTTGGGGATGACAGTTTGCAGTACAGGATTAATGACCACTGCTCGAATTTCACAGCTGAGCTTTTTGCCCTCTATCAGGCTGTACTATATATCGGCCTACTCCATTCTCCTTCCTATGTCATCTGCACTGACTGCCTGAGCGCCATCCAGAGACCCCTTTTCCGCCCATCCTGTTGTGCACCAAATCAACCGTTCCCTTCAATTATAAGTTGCTGATGTCCCTCCCGTTCACCTAACCACGCAGGCGTGCCTGGTAACGAGGCTGCTGATGCCGCAACCAAGGCTGCAACTCTCCTACCTCAGAGAGCTACGTACTGTGTCCCATCAAATGATATTCGAGGGACTCTTTCCCATCACCTTATATCGTTGTGGCATAATGTGTGGTCCTCGATTTCAAATAACAAGCTTCAAACCATTAAACCACTCCCGGTGGCATGGAGGACCTCCTCACACCGCTCGCGACGAGAAGAGGTCATCTTGGCCCGGTTACAGATCAGACATTGCCAGTTCAGCCATCGCCACTTGCTAACTGGTGTTCCTGTGGTTGCTGACAGTGTGCCATGTTTTATTGCTTGTCCAAATTTTACTCCTGTTCAGATTGCACTAAATCTACCGGATACACTCGAAGAAATTTTAGCTGATGATGCAAGAGCTGCTGCTCAAGTCTTGAATTTTATCAACTTGATCAATTTGTCAAAGGACATTTTTTCAGCTCTTCCTTTTGTTGTATTTTACCTTATGTTTTTAGCTATTTTCATAAAGGGTGCTAATGACCTCAGCAGTTGTGCAGCCTAAAACCACAAAATAAAAAAGGACGGAAGGGGGAGGAGAAGGTCCTCTATCAGAAGTAGCCACATTGAAAGTTCCCTTCCTGCCTTCAGAGATGCCTGTAGCATGACTATTTTGTAATTTCACAAGCTTCATGGTGCAAAATGTCCACCCTGGTACCACCCACTCCAATCAGGGGCTCTGCCCATGGGCACTACCCAACCACAGCAAAGGCCATATGGCACAATTGCCATTGGCGAGAGTCCTGATACCCCTGAAGGACAGGTATTGCCTCCTTGGCCTGCATGGGGAGCTTACAGCTCATGTATCAGCAGTGTGATCTGTGCATTCTTAGGGGACTCTGCGCCCCCACATGGACTGCATACACACGTGCTGGGGACCTAATGGTGGTGGGGGGCTGCAGTAAGGAGGGAAAAGGGGGGGGGAGGAAGGGACGGGGATCCACGCACTAGGGACTAGTTCAAGAGTTCTTCCACAAATGGGCTGATACTGGCAACTATAATTTCGTGGTTGAGGTCAAATATCGTGGGGGACCTAACTGTGCCAAAACAGAAGTACCGGTAAACAACAAAGATCAAAATAGCTAAATCCATCATCAGAACCATTGGAATAGCCGGGCCGTTTAATGGGAAACACCTAGAGAGGGGAGATGAGTCGGGAGGAGCTGGGATGGGGATGAAGGTAACTGGGAGAGGTAATGCAGACTGGGGAAATAGGAAGAAAGGCTGCAATGGCTCGGGGACCTGTGTGCACCCCACACATACTCACAAAAGAGCTGCACAATGATATGAAATGGAACCAGCATTTGAGGAAAGTTGTAGGAAAGCGGGTGGTTGACTTTGGGAAAATGCAATTTGTATTTAAAAGAAACCACATATAAAATGCTTGTGCAACTCCGTCTTGAGTATTGCTCAGGTGTTTTGGATCCCCACAAATTCGGTTTAAAGGAAGACATAGAAGCAATTCAGTGACAGGTCACTACGTGTGTTACTGGTATCTGCGATCAATGCCCAAGTGTTACTGAGTTGCTTCAGGACATCAAATGGGAGTCACTGGAGGAAACGAGATGTTCTTTCCAAGAAACACTGTCGGTGAAATTTAGAGGGCCGGCATTCTATGCAGACTGCAGAAATATTCAACTGTCGCCAATCTACATTTTGTTTAAAGACCTCAAAGATAACATCAGAGAGATTCATACAAGTATTTGTTTTCCCCTAATTCTGTATGGGCATGGAATGGTAAAACAAGTAACTAATAGTGGTACTAGGTACCCTCTGCCATGCACTTTTGGGTGGATTGTGGACAAGGTATGTAGATGTACAGAGTGTTGCACATAAAATCGGTGCCTGTGCTAAAAGGAATATGAATGAAGAAAATAAACATACATCACCACTTTCTCACATTTTTATGTACAGTTTCATTATTAACTGATGAGTTCTCGTCCCAGCCTCTGTTTAATTGTTTCTGACCTGTTTTTCAGGAAAGCTTCTTGGCAGGAAGTGTGGTCAACTACAACAGCTATACAGTTTATTAATTCAAGTTTTATTTACTGAAGTTACTCCAAATACTCAACTTTTATAAAGTATTGTATAGGATGACCAGCCAGTCTAAAATAGTTAGGGAAATAATTCGAACATTTTGTTTCAAAACTTACAAGTGTTCTTCCACTGCGACATATGCCTTGACAACATGACCAAGGCTGTCCACCTTGCAGAACAGATCCAGCCAGAACCAGTATATAATGCTGATTCTAAAATCACGCCACCCTTCTGGCATCTGTGCTGAAACTACTGACATTTCCATGCTGCCGTGGAGCCAAAAGGAGACACCCACATTTGATCACGTGTACTACTGCAGTAGGACTCAGGAGGTGCGAGAATCAGTTCCTTTGGTCTCTTCAGTTTTGAGTTCTTGTACAGAACAGATGCACCCGAGAGGCCCAACCTCGGTGCGGGCTGAACAGTCGCATGCTGTCCGCTCCCGCATAGTGGCTGTTCGGTATCAGCCACCAACTATGTGAACCATTACCGTAACCTTTTCCATTTTCTAATCTGCTAACTCATTCATTGTATCTGACTCCAGGGCGAGACCTGCCATGTATTCCATACTTTAGAATATGCTAAATATTAACTTAAAGTGCATTTTTGTTTGCCAGTGAGCCACCCTTTCCTAGGGTGCCCACAAGCCTTCACCACTTTGCCATCCATCCTGACAACACCTCCAACCCATCTTATTTGTACAGCAATGGGGTGGATTGTACAATTTTAGTATCATCTGTGGGATAAAGATTAAAGCTGTGCCTTCTCTTCTCTTCTTTGTATGACTGAAGCACTTGAAATGTCACTTGCACATTTGTGAACGGTATTCTGCAGGTAGGGAACACTGTCCTAGTACAGGAATTTCATTGCCATTGTATGCTGTTAACCTTGTTTTAGTGTGAGAAAGGTGCAGCGACCCTAACTGTTCATACGTTTTGCAATTGAGCAATGTGACTGATGCACCTGTGTCTAGTTGAAATTTTACAGAAATGTCATTCACACGCAAACTGACATACATTTACTGGCCTGGCGTACAACTTGTGGTACTTTCTTGTCCGTGATGTTACGAGGGGCAGTCAAGACTTTTGAAAATATTGCATTTATTGAATGAGCTTTGTCTTGTCGCTATTTTGGCCAGGAGGGCAAATTCCAATTCTTTTGCTGTAAGCAGACTGCTTGTATACGACCTTTCTTGCCTCATGCATAGCATTTTGTTGACCGGGACGGACAGTTCTGCCTTTTGTGCTGTGAGAAACATTTTGGGCAATACTTCATTTCCGTATCAGGCAAGGCTCTGTGTCTAGCAACTTGTTTACGCTTAGTGCGGGCAGCAGGAAGTACACGGTGTTTGATCTCGTGCTTGCTAGCATGTCACGTCATTACACTACACAGTGGAATTGAATCAAAATTTTCCGCTGCCACGGCACCTGAATCATACTGTTCCAAAATCTGTTCTACTTGATGGAAAGATGGATCTGACTTATTTAGAATCTGCTCCCTAAGTCTGACATCAGTTATATTATAGACAATAGCGTCACATAACATCACATCTGAATACAAAGCTTCACACGCACATTTAACCTTACAATTTCTAGTGAGACCTTGACGATCTTTTATCTACTGCCGGTATGTTTAGTGTTCTCGTTTCCTACACTGGAAATACTGATACCTAGCGGCCAGTACATTGATTTTCTGTCCATAATATGACATGAGGGCTCCTATCACTGAATCATAAGAAAATTTTGAAGGCTCTTGACAAGATAGAACACTGGGGGGGGGGGGGGGCTACAGCTGAGAGAAAAAAATGTAGTTTGACAGTCCCTTGTATTTTGTGAACTGTGGTGTAGGCTTCAAACTGTTGCAAACATTCTGTCCATTTCTGTTGTGTTTTGTAAAACTGGTGGAATGGTGGAATTACTGGAGGTGGTAGCTGCTGCAGTGCTACTTGCATATTTTGTGACACAGGTATGGCCAGAAGTTGATGCACGGTTGACAGTAGAGAGGCAATTTGTTGACTCTGAAACTGAAACATTTGCATTTATTTCTGTTCATCGAGTGCAGGAAGCTGTGGTGCTATGGCAGTTGCAGTGTTAGTGGGATTTGACATTGTGCAAAAACAAGAAGAAGAAGAAACAATGCAAAAATATAGAAATTTACGCTATTTCCTGCAATATAATTTCACAAAAGATTATATGCTGGAATCGCGGAAACCTGGAATAAAGTGACAAGCAAATTAATTTTGCAGTGTAATCGTCAGCAATTTATCTTGTTGCAATGTGGGTCATTTTAGGTCTCGTCGCCGTTGGTCAGCCTCTGTTTTGGTTTTTCCGGCCTGTCTTTCAGGAAAGGTTCTTGGCAGGAAGTGTGGTCAGCTACAACAGCTATATAGATTATCAATACAAGTTTTATTTACTGAAGTTACACCAAATATAAAGTATGTGTCTTCTCTTCTCTCTTCTTGTGGTGTCGTCTTCTGTACGATGCTAGCTGTGCTGTGTCCTAGTGACTGCCTATTTCGGAACTGAGTTCATACGGGCTCGTCCAGACGCATGTCGGCCTTGATATAGCTGTTTGTAGAGGGCGCGCATCTAGGTTTCTCCCTACAGGATGTGCAGTGCCGGCATGTAATTGGCTGATGGTAATCCGCTGCATTGTTCACAATCGTTTTCGTGCATCTGGTGTAAATGTTGTGTTTACGCCTCAACATTAACTATATAATTAACAGATTTATATTTCTTAGTTTAATAAGAATATTTCAGAAAGGAATTTAAAGTCTGTATACAAAATGTTCTTCGCCAACATCCAAGTAAACTTGTGTACATTGAAGCATTTTAAGGAAAACACTTCGCAGTACTCTTTGAGGAATGTTTGAAATTTCTTCACATATGTTGTTTTTTAGTGTGTCAAGTGTTCTGGGATTCTCACAGTAGTCTCTAGCCCAAATCCCCAGAAATCGTGGCCCCTGCCTTCTGAACTTGGTCTCCGGTTGAGTCCATTCCTTTGTGTTGGAGAAGCGGCCACCTCATTTATATGTTGCCTACTGGTCTCAGGGCGCAGTTGACTGCTGGCTTAACAGACAAAGTGTACGGCCCAGCAGGCAATGAGCAACTGAGCCGGCCACCCATCAGAAACAAAGGAATGGATCGTCCTGTGCACAACTCGAGAATGTGTTTCTGAGCATGGGCCATGACTTTTTGCATGAGCTATAAGTCACATGGTAACAAGTCAGGAAAGTGGGGTGACCACAAGCCCTTACTAATGGACCTCTCTTCTGTGAAATCAGTATGTATACGAGCTAAGGACAAATCCGAAATATGAGAAGTTGCCCCACCTTGCTATAAATGTGCACAAAATTTTTCGTTTGGAGTTAATAGAGTCAAAATTTATTATAGAGTTGTAAGTAGACGTGTGTTGACAGTTTCATTGAAGAATAATGGGCCGATAATTCTGTTACCAGATACAGCACACCATACACCAATTCTTAAATTGTGTAACAGCTTTTGCAGTATGTCATGCATGGGGATTCTCTGCAGCCTAGTGTCTTATGTTTTATGGATTAATGTAACCCGACAGATGAAACCAAGCTTCATCTGTTGAAAAAAGGAAGAACGGATCCAGATGTCTTCCAGCAACATTTTCTAGTAACAAATTACAGTAATGTGTCTGCTTACCCTTGCCTGCTTCTTATATTGACATGATCTGTGAGATATTCCACACTGCTGTGATAATCACCATGTTGACTTGTAGGAAGTTTTTTCAATTTGTGGCCTCACATTTGCCACAACTTCAGGTGTATGTACAATAGGTGCCTTATTTCTCTTTGAAATAACAACACTGTCTGTCAAGCACCACTTTCTCACTAGGTCCTGAATTGTTAATTTTGCAGGAATATTACTTTCAGGAAACGTTTCATGAAAAGTGTTACAAACAACTTTAATGGATTCAGACTGCAGATATTCTTCACCAATGAACACATGTTCTTCAATGGAGTAAGGCATGTAAATGAAGTTCACTGTTCAGTTCACTGTCAAAGTGCAGGTAATGTTGGTGCTTTCAATAATATGAGAATAGTTAAGAACACCCCACAATGACACAAAGGTGCGAGAGTCACACAGAACAGACATGCACACAGAACTCAAGTTTTCGGCCATTAGCCTTTGTCAGAAAAGACATCACTATACAGTCACACTTCTCAGACACAAAATCATTATCTCCAGCCACTGCACCCCAAATCGCATACTGTGGTGAGGGGATTGTAGTAGGGGGGAGGGGAGGATAGGAAGGTTGCAAGGCAGTGGTTGGGATGGATACAGCACGGTGTTACTGAGCGCATTGGTGGTTGTTAGGTTTAATGTAAACAGAAGTGTGGATGGAGCCAGTATTTAGGTGGAGGTTAATGTCCAGGAATGTGGCACAATGGGTTGAGACAGACCATGTGAAGCAGATGGGAGAGGAATTGAGGTTGTGAAGGAAGGAGGATAAGGAATTCCGACCCTGATTCAAAATCATGAAAATATCACCAATGTCTCTGCAGTGAGTTTCAAGCTACCCCCATTATGACTTTCCGCTGTTTGATAGATATTAGGTTGATCCGTATTAGACTCAGAATTGACTTTTACATGCACACAATGACATGCAAATGTGGCAATATCTCCTATTAATGTTGAATTTGTAATAACACATGTATGGTATGGCATTTCACCATACTTCACAAAGTGAAGGATAATGTTCCTGATTTCTCTACATTATTGCACTGTTCTTCAGGGAAACAATTGTTTTCTGGAGGAAATAAAAAATGCTTGGTTATCTCACAACCACTGTTGCAACCTCTGTATTTTTTTCTGCACTAGTAACACATTCCTTTCAAAACTGTTCAAATGTTTGTACAGCTATGGGACCAAACTGCAGTGGTCATCAGGCCCTAAACTTCAAAACCATTTAAACAAACTTATGCTAAGGGCCTATTCGGGTACCTATGCCATATACACATACCTTCGTTAGCAATTTGCAGTGTGGTACCACGTTGAACGTCTTTCGAAAATTGAGATATAAGCAGTCTGCCTGTTGCCGTTGACCTATAGCACACAAGATCATCACAGAAAAGGGCAAGCTGGGTTTTGTATGATTGCTGCTTTCTAATACTTTTCTGATGCATGTACAGAAGCTTATCTGTCTCAAGGAAATTTACTATATTGGAAATGAGACTATGTTCAAAAATTCTACAGCAAACTGATGTTAATGATGTTGGTCTTTAATTATGTGGCTCTGTTATTTTGCCTTTCTTATATTCGAGAGTCCCCTTTGCTCTTTCCAATCGCTTGGAACTTTCCACAGGATCAAAGATTTGAGATAAATGCAAGCTACATAAGGGACCAGTGTTGGAGAATACTCTTTGTAAAACCAGATTGGTACCTCATCTGGAGCTGATGACTTGTTTGTTTCCAGCTCTCTCAGCTGTTTCTATACACTGGCTATGCATATTACTAAGTACGCAATTTGGGAGTTAGTGCAATCATCAAATGAAGGTATGTTTACATGGTCCTGCTGTGTGAATGATTTCTTAACCCTAGTAGCACCAAGGTATTTTAGGTTACATGGAGCACTAAGCAAGGGCAAATTTTGCCCATATTACAATAAGCTGTGAATTCTGTAAAATGTATTTACTTTTTTTTTATCTTTGCCATCAGCTGTTGTCTGTCAAACATATGGACATTGCCTTAGCCTTATTGCAGTATTGCCGTCTTGGAATACCCACAGATATTAGGACCAAAAGAGTTACCTTGCAGTCTTGTAAATTTTATTTACATAGGCCCTACTACTAGAGGACCCGTGTGAATACTTTGCACTGTTAGTGGAATGGCAAAAAGTTGGGAAAAAAATGGAAGTAAAGATGAATGGTCATTCATAGCCTTCTTCAGATTCAATCAATGCAAGTGTTTAAATGCACAAATGAAAGAGCTTGATCTGCTGAGTGGTGTTAGGTCAAAAAGAACTGTGTACCTTAATTAGAACTGAAGCTATAGTAAAACAAACCAATTAAAATATTCATTGCAAGGACAGAAAGATACTGCATTTGAATAAAAATATAGGATGGAGAGACTTAAGTTAATTCTGATACTTGATGACAAATTTGGGAATGAATACCTTTTGTTTAAAGCAAAAATGAAGGAAATTGGTTGGATAGAATGACCCGACTGACTGACTTTAGTTTACAGCTAGGACATCCCCATAAAAAAATATACTGAAGGAAATCATGTTTGAGTGTAGAAAAAGGAAGGCGAGAGTTATGTAAATTCTGAAACATGATAACAAATCTGTGGATGAATAGCTTTTGTTTAAAACAAAAATTAAATAAATCGGCCGGGTAGTTTGGTCTCTCCGACTGACTTTAGTTTTCGTATATTCTCTTAATGTATAAGATTATTTACAATAATTTCAGTGGTTATTAGGTCTGTTAGGCTTTTAAATAGCTGGGATATACTGAAATTAGAGGTGATGGATACTGATTTTACAATAACATATTTTCTCCATGCTTGGTGGTTGTAGGGAAGACATTAAGAATTATGGTCACATAGAGTACCAACCCAGGGCAAAATATTTCTATATTTTATTTACAGTTTTTGAAATTTTAACCATGGAAATGTACAGTGTAGCACTCTATAAGGTGAGAGATAAATAGAAAGAGACCCATAACTGAAGAAGGATTTTTATTATGATTTTTTAATAAAAGAAAAATGTATGGGGTATTTTTGCCCGTGTTTGGTACTTGTAGGGTTAAATGATAAATTTAAATTTTGGCATTCTTTTTGCTGTCTTCTATAAGCACCCAAGAATGATTGAGTGACTGGATAGAGGTCTTTGATCCACTCACCGGTTTTTACATTGGACTATGATTTTTTCGGGTTCTCAGCAAGATCTTTTGCTAAGGTATGGTAGTTATTGTAATAATGTAAAGCCGGCCGCGGTGGCCGAGGAGACTGAGGCGCTCCAGTCACGGTCTGCACGCCCACTACAGTCAGGGGTTCGAATCCCCCCTCGGGCATGGATATTTGTGCCGTCCTTAGTCTTAGTTAGTTCATAAGTAGTTTGTAAGTTTCGGGACTGATGACCCCGCAGTTAAGTCCCATAAGCTTAACAAACATAAAAAAAAAAAAAAAAAATAAAATAAAATAAAATAATGTAAAGTCCAGGTTGGAATTATCAATATAGTAATAGGAAAGTTTATAACTCACTGCTAAGATGTGACTAAGAGTTGTGATAGGCCTGGTTCAGGTTTATTGATGACATTTTCATGATCTGGACTCAGGGCTAGGACACCGTAGTCACCTTCCTTCAAAACATGAACTCCTTCTCCTCCAACCATTTCACCTGGTCTTCCTCAACGCATCATGCCACATTCCGGGATGTCAACCTCCAACCACACTTCTGTCCATATTAAATCTACAAACCACCAACAGTACCTACACATTGACAGTTGCCACCCCTTCCACATCAAAAACTCCCTCCCATACAGCCTAACCACTCGTGGATGGAGTATCTGCAATGACAAGAACTCCCTTTCTCAATATGCTGAATGTCTCTCAAAGGCATTCACAGACAGAAATTACCCCACAGACTTAGTCTACAAACAGATCTACCGTGCCATATCCTCCCACACCCCAAATCCTGCCTCTACCACCAGTAAGCATCCACGAAAGGGTACTCCCCTTACCACCCAGTACTACCCTAGACTCTAACAACTAAATTGCATCCTTCGACAAGGTTTTGATTTTCTGTCCTCATGCCCAAAAATGAGAGACATCCTACCCAAGTTCTTTCCCGCCCCCTCCTAAAGTGATGTTCCATCTCCCTACCAACCTCCATAACATCCTCCTCCATCCCTAGGCCTCTCCGAAACCCAGCCCACTGCCAAAGGGATCATATCCCTGTGGTAGACCCTGCTGCAAGACTTGTCCAATCCAACCACCCAGCACTTCCTATTCCGGTCCTGTCAAGGCTTATCCTACCCTATCAGAGGCTGGGCCACCTGTGAAAGCAGCCATGTAATTTACCACCTGTGCTACAATTACTGTATAGCTTTCTATATTGGCACGGCCACTAACCAGCTGTCCATTAGGATGAATGGCTACCACCAAATGTGGCCAGATACAAGGTGAACCTCCCTGTGGCACAGCATGCAGTGGAGTATATACTTGCTTTCAGTGGCTGTTTCACAACCCAGGCCATCTGGAACTTCCCATTCACCACCAGCTTTTCTGAACTGCGTGATTCGAAGTACGGCAGCCAGAGCTGAAAGTTGTGAGACTGTGTTGTGTGCCTGTGTGACTGCGTGAATGTTACTATTTTCTGAATAAGGCCATGGCTGATAGCTGAAGTGTTGTATGTATGTGTCTTTTTTGTGTGCCTGTCGCAGCTTGTCATCATGTCTTTGCAGTGAGTTGTAAAGTGTCCTATTAATATATTGATGGTAGTTATTGTACGCTTTGTGCATTGATCCTTTTATAGATGTGTGAATTTCTATTAACTTTTGCCTGATTTGATTTGCTTGACCTTGTTTGAACTGAGAGTGCAACTGGCTTTGCTTTCCAAGCATCTTTCGAATATTATTATTGAACCAAGGTGGCTCTTTCCCATCCTTAATCCACTTTGTCGGCACATTTCTCCAGTGCTTCATTTACAATGCATTAAAATTGTGCCCATAGTTCCTGTACATCCACCATCCATTCTTTAACAATTATTTGCTCTTTCTACCACAAACACTTTCCTAGCCTTCTTGACCAATTTATTACTTTGGTGACAATTGTCATGACGACATTATGATCACTAACCCCTGTCTCTACAGTGACATTATTGACAAGGTCTGACCTGTTTGTAGCTATAATGTCTAAAATATTTTCACTATGTACAGGCTGACAATATAGCTGTTCATGAAAGTACAAATCACACACATTCACACCATGTCTGTAAGAAAGGAGTTCTAATTTCACTAGTTACTATATGTTATTTATACTACAACCATGTAATTATGTAATTACTTTTTAAACCACTTCTCCCACTATACTCCTCCCAATAACTAAGAGAATTGAACCCCAAATTCTATTAATATCAAAACACTGTCCACTGCTTTAAACATACCATAAAAACATCTGGCAATATCACTGAGGATTTAACCCAAAGTTCAGGTTTTCACTCCGCCCACTTTTCTCTTTTCAATCTTTTTTCTTTTTAAACTCAGGTAGCAGCTATATTACTCTGTGGGGGTATGATAGGAAACAGGGAGGTCCCTATTTACAGTTCACATACTTATTTTGCATCTCTTATTACTTATACCTTATATTTGTAACACTGTGAGAAAATCCTCAGCTCTCCTGTTAAACGGAACCTTACTATGGTAACTCACATCATTTTGTACTATTCACTTAACCAGGCCCTTCTTGACCTAACAAGAAATAAAATTCTTTACAATCCTAAATTAATATCTTATTCTGTCCATTTATGCTGAATTCTTATCAAATCTGTATGAAGCATAACTGACAGTGTCACAAGTGAAGACACTGACCACAGTTTGGGTATCTCGTCTAGCAAGCTGCACAACATAGCTGGACATTGTCCACATGTTATCAACGCCAGCGAACTGAGCTACCCTGATTTCAACAACTGGAAGGTTCTGGATGGCCTACTAAGGGGTGGAAAATGTGGGGCTCACCAGGAGCGAGTATTAGGATAAGAACACCAGTCCAGCATGGTCGTTGGAGGTGTGGTAGCTAGTGTGGACGGCATGCCTTGTGTCATTCATCGCTGCACCCTGCTGCCATCCGCCCAGTCTCTACAATGCTGCCAGTGTGCAGTGAATCTGGAACCCCAGTCACCGCATTGCGTCTGGCGCTAACCCAGTGCCGTGGGCTAGGAGACAGTGCCACACCACAGCACCAGCAGGTCATTACTTGCATGGCTGGCCTTATCAGTCCAGTCTACCGTCCTTGCGGTGGCATAGCTGGGTATGCAGCATGATGTCATAATGCAGTCGGCCGCCAAGCTGCCTACGTTGGATGTAGTTCAACACCAGCTACTGCAGTACATGGCAGATTCCACTGACTTGGGCAGGCCACTCTCCTGTGTACTTCATGGAGGAGAGAACGTAGCAGCCAAACCTGACTTGTAAAATATTGTGTAAATAAAGAAAAGAATTTATGATCCCGGAACTGCTGTCCACCATCCATCTCCACTTCCTCCACAGCAAAGAATCCAGAGCAATGTCCACTAAATTTACTGCTGCCATTACATTTATGGCATCCTCATTAGAATACATAACAATAGCTATAGAAGTATGTAGGGATTTTTCAATATATTGCTTTTTGGCCACGTGATGCACTTCTAAAGTACAATGTGAAAAGGTTGCCTACAAACCTGTCAGATAATTGTTAATAACTTATGAATGATGCAGTAGGAAACAACAGTCCTACTTACTGCTGTAGACAATGTGTTGTTCAAGATATGTTCAGAGCTTCAAGTGAATTGGTTGAAAATTGTATGAGGTATGTTCCCAGACAACTTGAAAAATGCCTTTCTGATATACATGCATTTGAAGTTGTGAGTAGTAGAAATTCATGAATAAATGTGCTATACCTTTAATCTCCAATGACTGCACCATACAGTTGTCCTTCTGTATTATCATCCTGCTCATGCATTTCATTTCTGCTTGATCTTGAACAGACAGCAATCTCTTTGCAAGCTTTATGTGCTGTTTGTCGATCTGCAGGTACATTTCTTAGCTGTTCAGGCTGATATACAATTCCATTGCCTTCATTATCTGTAAAACTGATGAAAATCCATCATTCTACACACAAACGGCAATATCTGTATCTATATCCAAGAGTGTTTTACCATTTGAAATGAATTTTGAGGTCAGTGCCCACACAGTCCAGTTAAAGCTTTCACTACTCTTTAGTGTGTAACTGCCGATGCCCTGCTTGAGAAGATCTTTACTGGTCAGTTCTTCATTGACTGGTTTGACAGCATTGTAGACGTCAATGGCAAGAGTTGGCTTATGCTTGTACTCTGCCAAAGTACTCCTGGTCATAATGTTTTGGGATATCGTGTTTGAGGTCCTTGGGCACCATTTTCAAGGAAAACAAAAACTCATTTTTTCAAAAATTCTCTAGTGTCCTAACCTCTTAAGGATGCAGTTGAGTGAAGTGATATTGCGCTTTGATGTGTCATTACTTTTTACAATACAACTTAATCCATTTATGTTCATCAATCCACCTACTGTGTACCATGATTTAATTTAAAAACATTAATCCTTTGAAATGTTGATCATTTGTATTGGAGATTTCTCTTTTATTAAGAATGCGTCATTATTTTTTATAATACAAATTGATGTGCTTTACTTTCATGCTTTTATGTACTGAGCTCCATGATACTCATTGTTTGAAACATTTGCAATGGAAATTCCTGTATGGTGAAAATTAAGTATTTCATCATATCTGTCACTAGAACATGGCTGTCTCTCTTGGCACCATAAACAACAACTGACTCATGCTTCTTTGTCTCAACATGCTGCATGACCCCTGCTGACATTGTCAACCCATGACACATGAGTACAGTATGCTTCAGACTGTGATGCCGAATTTTACCTTCTCTCTCTCTCTCTCTCTCTCTCTCTCTCTCTCTTTTTTTACTGGAAGCCCAACTGACTTAAATTTCTCAGCATATTCCAAATATTATTATGAAATCATAGTGGATGTTTTCTATGCTTAACAACTCAGTCGGCACATACTTCTACAGTGCATGACTTACAATAGATTTAAAATTAGCTGCGATGGATTAGCTGTGCCTACTGGAGCACCGTGCTGCGATGCACGTGGCCATTTGCCATCGGGGGTTCGAGTCTCACCTCAGGCATGGGTGTTTGTGTTGTCCTTAGGTTAGTTTACATAGTTTGTAAGCTACAGACTAATAACCAAGCAGTTAAGTCCGATAGATTTACAAACATTAAGGTTTAAAATTAGCCTGTAATTCAACTCAGAGTTGCCCGGGGCCCTGTGCAAAACTACTGCATAGGGTCCTCCCACATCCTTAAATGTTGAAATGTTTTTTAATCTATGGAACTTAACTACTGTGGTCATCAGCCCCTAGGCTAATGAACTACTTAAACATTCAAAATAGTTGTAAGTTTTGTCTTTGACATACAACCAATGTAAGCAGACCTACTGTTATGATAGGAAAATAATTAACTGGAGAAAAAACCATAATAAGTATGGCAATTACTAAAAATAAAGGTAATAATTAAAAAATAATAATATCTTAGCTATTGGATCAAAAGACTTGCAGTAGGTGACCGAACCCTGTTGCAAATATCTCGACCAATAAAAGTCACACGATTTTTTCACTTACTATTTCATGAGGTGGCAAGTTGCTACGTTGTAGCTGTTGAAGGTGCTCATGTGAGGTACAGCAGACAAGCGAAAAAACTTACCGTGCCAGCTGTGGTTTTGTGCCAAGTGCCTCACCATCCCCTTTGTCTGTCCACAGCGAGCAGAGGAGTGAGCACTGTGCTGCTGAGTTGAATCTGGAACAGCCTGTCAATGATATAATGCTTAATTATTAGTACAAAGGGCACTGAGAGGTGCTGAGAAACAATGAAACATGCGCCTCTTATACTATCGTAACTAAATTAATAACAGACATCAATACCTTTATCAGTAAATCCATCTTTAAAATGATTTTTGGGATATATTTTCCTATAAAGTTAGCAACAATGAGAAAACAGAGCAAGAAAGACAAAGATATACTGACTTTGTGCATATTAACAATTGGTAAGGTAATTTTTCTGCTTCTGAGTTGATGTAGAGTTTTATATAGTATTTTGACAGCTTATTTGTCTGTCTTCTTTTGATGAATGGAGTTTACATTTCTCTTGGTATTCTACTATTGTGGTGCTGAATTAAAATGTTGAAGGTGGCAACCTATTCACTACATTTCAGAAGTTATGGTTTGGATATTTTAAGACAAACAGCAACAGTTTTGTGCTGGTCAATTCATAAGATCGGAGCTGTTGAATACTGTTTCAAATCTCAACAGAACAGGACTTCATATTAGAAAATCATGAGAAATCAGTTCTGATGAGAAAACTGATAGGATAATGTTAGTTGCAACTGACATAATCTTCTTCTAGTGCCTTAAATCTTCCCCAGCACTGTTCTCTTTTTCTCTCCCCCCCCCCCCCCCCTCCGCGCCCAAAATGAAATGTGATTCTTTATGATGTGGCCAATGTAGGTAAGCTTTTGTTTCAGTATTAGACTTTCCAGGAAGCAATCTATTTTATTTGCTGTAATATTGACTTATTCATTATCTTTGCAGCACATAGAACTGTAAGAAGTTTCCTCCAATACCGATATATATATATATATATATATATATATATATTATTATCTCTGAGGAGAATTTTCATCATTAATCGTATATATATATATATACTCTCTCCCTATTCAGCCTTTCTAATGGTCCAAATCTGATATCCACAAATCAAACTGAAAAGACCAAACTCCATACAATACAGATTTTCGTTGCTGATGCTATAGCTCTACTTCTGAAAATCTTGTTAAGGTCCATATATTCCCCTACAATACTAAACTTGGAGTTCCATAAGGTGTCAGAATGTGTCCCACCAACCGATCCCTTCTCTTAGTCAGGGTTTGCCAGAAACTTCTTTTCTCCCCAATTCTGCTGAGCACCTCCTCATTAGTGATCTACCCATTGAATCTTCATCATCCCTCTATAGCAACATGTTTCTGAAGCTTCTGTCATCTTTCTGTCTGCACTTATGATCATCCACATTTCACTTTTGTATAAGTGTACAGCCTGACAAATGCCTTAAATAAGACTTCCTAATATTGAAATTAATATTTGATGTCAAAAAATTTCTCATCACAAAAAATGCTTTTCTTCCCATAGCTATTCTGCATTTTGTATCTTCACTACTTCAGCCATCATAAGTTATTTTATTCCCCAAATAACATAACTCATCTACAGCTTTTATTGTCTCAGTTTCTAATCTAATTCCTTTAGCACCACTTGATTTTATTTGACTACATTCCATTACCCTTCTTTCGCTCTTGTTAATTGTTATCTTATACCCTCCTTTCACCAAACTGTCAATTTTGTTAGCCTGCTCTACCAGGTACTTTGCTGTCTCTGACAAAATTACAGTGTCATTGCCAAACCTCAAAGATTTTACTTTTCTCCCGGTACTTTAATTCGGTTTCCAAATTTTATACTGAATAACAGCGAGGAAAGTCTACAACCCTGTCGTAGTCCCTTACCAACCACCACTTCCCATTGATACCCTTCGACTGTTATAACTGCTGTCAGGTTTCTGTACAAGTTGTATATAACTTTTCATTTCCTTTATTTTAGCTTTCCTACATTCAGAATTTTAAAGAGATTCTCCAAATCTACAAAAGCTATAAATATTGGTTTGCCTTTCATTGATAAGACATAATGTGATTGTTGCATCAAGTGTTCCTACATTTTTCCTAAACCAAACTGATTTTTCTTTGAGATTGGCATGTACCAGCTTTCTATTCTTATGTAAATAATTTGTTTTAGTATTTTGCATCCATGAATTATTAAACTGACAGTTTTGTAATTTACACACCTGTCTGCACTTTTTTCCTTTGGAATTGAAATTATTGAATTCTTCTTGAAGTCTGTAGGTATTTTGACTCTCTCATTCATCCCGTACACTAGGTGAAGTAGTTTTGTTATGGTTGGCTGACCCAATAGCTTTCAGAGAATGTCATTTGCTCCAGAGGCCTTGTTTTAAAAAGTATCTCCTATCTCATCTTCACAATTTCCCTCTTCCCTTTCCAATATTGCCATTAAGTTTATTTCCCTTGTATAACTCCTCTGTGTCTTCCTTCCACCTTTCCATTCTTTGCTTAGTACTAGTTTTCCATTTGAGCTCTTAATATTCGTCCAGGTGCTTTGCTTGTCTCTAAATGTCTCTCTTATTTTCCTACAGCTGGTATCTATCTTTCCTCTAGTTATACAGTATTCTATGGGCTTGTATTTGTCCTCTAGTCCCTCCTGCTTAGCCAATCAATACTTTGTGTCACCCTAATTTTTTAGCTATTTGTACTGCCTTTTGCCCGCTTCATTTGCTACATTTTTGTATTTTCTCCTTTCAGCAATTAAATTATGTATCTCCTGTGATATCCAAGTAGTTCTATTAGATTTTGTGATTCTACTTATTTGATCCTCTGCCACCTTCACTATTCCATCTCTCAGAGCTACTCATTCTTCTTCTTCTTTATTACTTCCCCCATTTGAGCCACCTGTTGCATAATGCACTGTCTGAAACTCAACAACCTGAGACTCCTTCAATTTATTGAGGTTCAAAAGGAATGGGATTTAAAGGATTAAAGATGAGTGTCAGGATTGTTAATTTGACAAAACCTCACCCAATGTTCTGACCAATCTAAATTTCTGTTCCATAGCTAATATCAGCAGCATTGTAATTATTACATACATCAACATTGTATTCATTTCTTTTTCATTGGAAAATGGAACATCAGGATTGGACCATTTGTTATTAGAAACAAGTAAGCTCTATTACATTAAATCAGTGTATATTCTGTAGGAAAATTGCAACTCGTGCACTGCAGATCAACTCATGCTGGCCTGCGGCAGCAGTTTTTTGCTGTTATTTTATTAAAAGTGTGCTGTGGTGTGCAGCCTGTGTCTGAAATACAACTATGACTGTAAGAAGAGTATAATGTCTCTTTGCTGTCTCACTAGGATGGGGAGGAAGCATATTGCCTCAGCCACCTGGTATCGATGGTAAGATTCCCAGTGCCCAGATGATTTTGGGGGTATCCTGGAGATACTGCAACAAGGAAAAATTTGTACCCTTTTACAGGAGTCAACCTGGAACCTCCAAGGGGCCAGTCCAGTTATCTACTGCCTAGTTTGCTACTGACACATGCATGTTATGAGGAACATTTATTTGAACATTTTGGAGAACAGTGTTTGCACAGGTGATATCGTTAGGTATGTGGGCTATATAAATCCTATTTCTGGGAAATTTAAACCTGTTATGGTTGCTTGATTCATTACACAAAGATGAATGTACAGCACACATTCTAGGAATGACTGAGAAATGAAAATGTTCCCCAACTGACATGGTATTTTCAAGCAGGACATATATCCATTTAAAAGGTGAAATCATAATATTTGTTTTAGGAGCAAATCTAATTGATGTTTTTATACTCAAATTTCACTTCACTAACTGTGTTGGCACAGAGGAGACAAATTCTCATTATTCTTGTTCTTCACTTGGGTGTTTAGTGTCCTCTGTTTCTGCTTGTTTAAATGTAAAATCCTTTTTACAAAATCTGACAATGATGCCAAAAGGAATCAACATGCTATAATGAGGTTGGGCAAAAGTTCCCAAAATTGAGTGATAAATACAGTCACACTATGCAAGAATAATGGAAGTTCCAAAATGAAGCAATATACAAAATAAGTTAAAGGCAACCACTCAGCTGAAGTATACCAATTTGTGGAACATAGCAACATGTAACAGAAAACAGCATTTAAGGAAGCTAGCAGAAGTACAAACATTCAGACACCCAAACATACACTTTCTTGGCCACAACAAGACTGAAGTTGGCAGCCATAATTGCTTCAGAAAGAATCACTGCATAAAGTGGGGCATCAGGCTTAGGGGTTCTAAGATCTTTGGTAAACAAGTAATTCATTAATTGCCTGTAGTTGTTACCATGTCATGGCTGACAGTAGGAAGGCCGACAAAGCCCTTTCATTTCTTGTTGCAATTAGTTTTGGGTTATCAAACCTCTGCATGATAAGCCCACATGTGTAACAAAGATTTCTTAATGTGGCCAGTATATGTTTCCTTTACTTCCTCACACAGAGTTGAATTCAAATAGTGAAACCGCTGAACATCGTACATTTAATTGTTATTCATGATGAAACTCAGAAGGTCATCTCCGTAAGATGACCACTGAAGGTAGTCACCTCCAAAAACTGGCAAGTTAATAGAAGGTAGAGTGCATTCATCAATGACATTTTCATGATCTGGACACTTGACAGCAGTGCCAAATCTAGGGGGGGTGAAACCAGGGTGTCTGCCCCAGGTGGCACTCGCTGAGGGGTGCCAAATGCTCTCCCCAGTTGGAACAAGTGGTATATCTGGTGCTGTTAGCAATGACAACCTTTGTTCTTTCTTTTATAATCTCAACACCAATTCAGAAATCTGTTCCATGTGGTTCTTCTCAATTCATTGAGCCACCTTCCTAGATGTTGATCTCCTCCTCTCATAAATATGTCTGTCCATATGAAGTACACCAACCACCAACAGAATCTCCATTTAGCCAGTAGACATACATTCCATTCAAAATGTTTTTTCCTTATTACTCTCTACCCATAGATACCATGTGTGCAGTGGAAAGCAGGAGTTGTTCAAATATACCAACAGCCTTCTTAGAGTCTTTACTGTCAGACAGTATCCTATCCAGCTCATTTATAAACAAATCTCCCGTGCCATCTGCTCCTCTGACACTAATACAGTTGTTAACAAGTCATCAGTCTTCACTCCTCTAATTACCCGTCCTGTTTTGGAAAATCACATTCTCCATCAATACTTCAACTACCTCTTATTGCGCCCTGAGATCAAGGATTGCTACCCAAATTCCTACCCATGTGGGTGTTCCACTACCCAGCCAACCTCCATAATATACATGTCCATTACTATTCCAATCATACTCCATGTTCTGTATCCCAAGGGTAATTTATTTGGAGTCAGCCCATGTCCAAGACCTGCACAATACAGCCACCTACCACATTCCAGTCACAGGCATTTCCTAATCTATAAAATGTAAGGCGTCATGTGAAAGCAGCCATGAAGTATATCAGCTAGGCTGCAATTACTGCACAAAATGATATGTAGGCATGAGAAGTAACCAACTGTCAATTTGCATAAATGTCCTCTGCCAAATTATGGCAAATCAAAAACTAGACCATACAGTTGTCCAACATGTGACTCACTACAGCACAAATGACTGCACTATGCACACCATTGGGATACTCCTTTCCAGCACAAGTTTTGCTGAACTGTGCAAATAAGATTTGTCTCTCAAATATATCATGCACTATTGCAGTCCCAATGGCTTAAATCTCCTCTAACTATTCTCTCAACACATCTTTCCCTATATCAGAGCATGCATTGCCTTCTCCTAATACCTTCCTTTCTCCAACACATGCATTCTCTAACTCTCTCTCTCTTAATTTTTTTCCAACCTAAATCATGGATGGTCACAAGTCTTGTGTCAAATTACCTTCCCCTTTCCCACCACTCCCTCCTTGCATCTTTCCCTAGCCTTCTCCACCTCTGTCAGGTCAGGCAGCCACTTTCAATTATCGAGTATCAATAATTAGTCTTACTGTGATCACAGAAGTGTACATTTGGGTGTCTGGGTGGTTATGTGTGTCAATGTGTGTAATTCTCCTAATAAAAAGACCATTTCCTCGAAAGCTAGTGTGAATGGTGTTTTCTGTATGTGTTGATGTGCTGCACATATCCATCCACTTTAGATTAATGGTTACATTTCTATAATTTTACAAATCATATAAGATTTTTTATTCACTACCATCTACTCCAAAGTAATTCACTTGAGAACTCAGTCACCAATATCAATGCTTCTGCCACTATCATAATGCACCTTGAACGCCTTTTATTCATTTTTGGGCAGTGTGTTCAGCACTTGTGACCCACTTGAATTTCCTCTATCATGTCTTATCTTTGTCCCTTCAAATTCATTTTCAACTTGGGGAAAGAGAATGAAAATATGTAGGGCCATGAAAAATGAATATGATAAATGAAAAAGGACTGTCCCCTCACTCTAGAGCCTAAAATTCCTATGTGACTAAAGCTGTATGTATCATCACATTGCCATGGTGGAGGACAGTCTTTTTTGCACCACTTATCTGGATGTTTCCTTCTCACATCCTCCCTTAGCCACATTAGGATGTCACAATAAAATGCCCCATTAACTGCCTAACTACTAGGTACAAACCCCATATGGACAATTCCTTCAGTAACAAAGAAACAGACCAATAAGGATTTTATAAGGTAAAGCAGTCAACAATCTGAAGATTGGTTTGAACACCACAGTAATTTATTAGGCATGATCCTGTTTGGAGGTGGTACACCGTTGCCTTCCTCCATCCTTCGAACTGACTTACCCAGCTAGTTATAGGAGGACCTACAGTTTAAGTGGGTTCCGAACCATGGTGCTACTCGATATCTTTCACATCAGCAACATTGCCAGAAATGAAAGAAATCTAAAGTGACAGATAAAAATCCTAGGACCCAGTGGGGATTGAACCCACAACCTTTGGATTTGTAGTCGCACTCTTCCACTGTGCTACTGAGCCGCACAAGGATTTTATATTACTCCGAAATTGACAGGCCGCCTTTTTTCTTTTTTTCTTTTTTAGTTGTAGATAAGAGCTTCCATTGGGGTGAATACTGTTTAGTTTCTGCGTCTCACAAAGCAGTTCTTTTAGTCTCCTTGTGACAGTCTTTCTGATTGCTATTCAGCAGTTGTGTTACAAACTTCATAGAAATCCATGTCATGTCCTAAGTTTATCTGACAATATCCATTGTCACAATCTTTGGTATAAGATGCTGTACATAACTATTTTGTGCTAAGTGTAATTTAGGTTCCTTAGGAGAGACCTGCAGGTGACATTGACCACAGAGGAGAAGATGAGTACTGCAAGATTGAAGGCGTTCAGTCATGTGAAGTCAATGCATCCAACTTGAACTCCACACCATTATTTAGAGATGAAGGTTCCAGGAACAATACCACTTGGGTGGCCTAAAAAGAGATGTGTAGACCAGGTTAAGGAGGATCTCAAGAGGAGGGGAGTAACACAGGATACAGCGGAGAGGGAAAATCTATACCAGGACAGTAATCACTGGAGGCATATTATTCAGCTAGTTCCTACTTGGCTCGCTGGAAGGAAATCCTGATGATGATGTAATTTCTATATATAAAAGGCAATGTCCCGACTGACTGACTCATTATCGCCCCGTCCAAACCACTGAAGACAGACACTTGAAATTTGTAGAGGGTGTTGATCTTACTCTGTAGGCGTCATTTAAGAAGCAATTTTTCGATATTCTGACCGTAAGGAGGTGAAATAGGAGATGAAACGTTTTTTGAAAATACGTTGCTATTTAGCCAATTTTGAAGCTAGAACTACAAAATTTTGGATTTTAATTCAGGGTTTGAATTTAAAAGACGTGTTTTGGCAATTTTTGGAATTCAACCAATAAGGTGGTAAAATAGGGGATGCAAAAAATTAATTTTCAAAAATATGTTGCTGCTAACTCAAATTTTAAGCTACAACTACGAAACTTCAGATGTAGAATATTGTTCAGGATTGATTTTTTTTTTTTTTTTTTTTTTTTTTTTTTTTAAATAAAAAAAAATACCACACGAGTTTCCGTATTTTTGGAAATTCAACAAGAGGATAATACAGGGTATGAAAAATTCTTTTTTGAAAACACGTTGCTATTAAGACAATTTCGAAGCTAGAGCTGCAAAAATTGATATTTTTATTGTTGATTAGAATTTTAAAAAATACATGTTTTGGTATTTTTGGAAATTCAACCATAAAGGGGGTTAAATTAGAGAGGGGATGTTTTTCGAAAATCTTTTGCTGTTAAGGCAATTTTGAAGCTAGAACCACATAAATTGGTATATATTTTCTTATTCAGAATTAAAAAGATACGTGGTTCAGTATTTTCAGAAACTTAATCATTTAGGGGGTGAAATAGAGGACGAAACATTTTTTGAAAATACGTTGCTACTAATCCAATTTTGAACCCAGAATTACAAAAAATGATATTTGCATACTTGGTTGGAATTTAAGAGACACATGATGTGGTATTTTTCAAAATTCAACTATTAAGGGGTGCCTTAGGGGGTTACAAGTAGTAAAATCAAATGTTGAAATGTTTGTAAATATTAAGAGACTTAACTACGGGGTCATCAGTCCCTAAGGCTTACAAACTAATGAAACTAAGTTAAAATGACATAGACTAACTCGTGCTAAGGACAACACAAACACCCATGCCTGAGGGGTGAATCGAACGCCGACTGCGAACAGCAGTGTGCACCGAAGCATGGCGCCTCAATACGCACAGCCATTCTGCCAAGGCTACAAGTAGTATCACAACATTTCATTATGATAGTACTTCAGTTATAGCTATGAAAATTTATATTAAGAGGGAGAAACAACTGTTGCAGACCTACTAGCCTACGCATTTGAAGCAGTGGGCATTAAGCTAGTTTTATATATATTTGCACTAAATCAATATTATAGAAGGAGACATTCCTGGTGGGAAAAATATGTATAAAAATAAAGATTGCTTGACCTACCCAAAGCACAGGCTCACCGATAGGCACAAAACACACAAAATAAAAACACACACAAACATTCAAGCTTTCGCAACCATTGGTTGCTTCATCAGGAAAAGAGGAAGGAAGGAGGGGAAAAAAGAAAGGGATGCAGGTTTCAAGGAAGTGGATGAGGGGTCATTCCAATCCTGGGACCAAAAAGACTTACCTTAGGGGAAGAAAAGGAAGGTAAACAAATACACACACACACCACACACATGCACACCCTAGGTGTGTTAGCGAAAGCTTGAAAGTTTGTGTGTGTTTTTATTATGTGTTTTTTGTGTCTATTGGTGAGTCTGTGCTTTGGATAAGTCAAACAATCTTTATTTTTATACATATTTTTGCACTAAATCACTTTCACCAGATTTCTTTCTATCCTTAGTGAAGCAACTGCATTTTGTTTTGAAACTCCTCATTTGTCTATCAGCTAAGTATAAGACTATATTTGACATTTAAAGCAATCTTCAAAACTTGTGATCCATTGGATATGTTATTTTTGCATCAGTATTAATTATGATGGTCGAAAATTTATCTAGACCTAGCTGAGAATCATTCCTTCGATCTATAGAGTAGTAATCTGACACAAGTTACTAATCAGCTTGGCTATATCATCTGAGCTACAATGCCTACTATATCCACCTGTGTTGATTTATAGATTATAGATGAAAATATTGTGGAATAAACCTGAGTCCATAGTTCTGTTTTCATTTATACTTTATGAATTACTACACATTGTGTAACAAAGGGTATTAATATCATCCCTACTTTGACAGATTTACCAGAAGAAAATAAAATTTTCTTCCCCTCTATCAGAAATTTTACTTGGCAGTTTTATTCACTGCAAGGATAACGGCTTGAGTTACAGGCAGCTTGTTTTGCAGTCTGTGAATACTAAATATGGTTCAGGAAAGAGTCTGTCTGAAATGTCAGACTCAGCTTTTTATTGAAATGAGCAATTGCTAAAGAGCTTATTTTGAAAGGCTAATGTTGCTGGCAGTTAGAAACCCATCAGGACATTGCACTTGGTTCTTGACACGTTCCCTAGTAGTCAGCTGAACAGAAAGTGTGTGAAATGAAAGTTACATTATTACTTATATCATATGTCACAGTTTCTTTTGCCAAGGCAGAAATATGGAATGTGTCTTTGTGCTTGACTCGTAAGGAGACATATTTATCCAGGCTATAAGATAAATATATCATCCCATTTTTTTTAGTCGTTACCAATGCAGTGTTCTTGGTTGAAGTTGCTTAAAATTTTGTTATTACTATATACTTCTACATTTTATAGCTATAATGTCTATATAAATACATGTTTTTCCAGCCAGTGATATGTGGTTATGTCACAAATGAAATCATAAATTTGTGGAAAGTTATATTTTATTTTTCTAGGACAGATTCATGCAGTTTTTCGGAGTCATGGGTACTTATTTTCCTGGGAATACCAACCAACACCAATTGCACCATTGAACTGGTTGCAGGCCAGGAAGTATTGCCGTGATCGCTGTATGGAACTTGTCAGTCTTGAAACTTTGGATGAAAATGAATTTGTGAAAGAGAGGATAGATTCAGGTATACATATTATCTAATGTCATATATCCACTCAAATATAGAGATATTCAGTATGTATCCCCATTTACATTGAGTAAGTTATTGCATGCAGGAGAGTATTGCACATATGACAAGCCATTTACTTGAATATGATTCACAAAAGACATACTGAGACATTCATTCAGGGTTGTATATAAGGACAGGGAGGAGGGGGGGAGTTATGGGTGTGCTCCAAAAAATATCTATATATTTTGTGATTTAATGTCAAAAAAAAAAAAAAAAAAAAAAAAAAAAAAAAAAAAGCTTGATCTCGGTAAAGTAAAAGGGCTTCAGAGCAAATTATCGTCTTCATGTGAGCAGCAAAAATTATACAACATATCATGGGGTGCATACTTAAAATTACTTTATTTTCCTTACATTAATCTTGACCCCTCCCCCCCCCCAAAAAAAAATAAATAAAATAATTATAAATAAATAAAAATTCTCCACTAACATGATAAATTCTTTTTGAAAAGAGAGAGTTTGGTTGACCAGTACTTACCTAAGTTCTGGACTGTTGACAGTCACACAAAAATGGAAACAAAAAATATGATAAGCTTTTGGAAATATTTTCCTTCATCAGGTACAAGAGGAGGGAAGAGGAACGACCTAGGCCATGAGGAGGTAATGGATGATTTGTGTTACTTCCGTAAATCACTCATAATTCCATATGGCCTAGGTCATGAATAACCTTTCCCTTCTGTTCCCTTCCTCTTCACTCCTGTCGTACCTGACGAACAAAATAATTCTGAAAACTTGTCATATTTTTCGTTTTCATTTTCATGTTTTTGTATGACTGTCGGCAGTACAGAACTAACATAAGTACTGCCCAGCCAATCTATCTCTTTTCAAGAATATTTTAAATAAATAAAAAATATGCTATATTCGATGCTGAGTCCATCATGGTATAAAAGTTAGGGAACTAATATTCTCACTGTGGGAGATTCATTTGTTTCTTATCCTCAGTCACTAGCTATTTTTAAAATAGTTTTCCATGTATCATATGTGAATAGATGAAAAACTTAATATTCCACAAGGACAGTAATATGCTACTAATGAGACTATATCAGAATGTTTTACCATTAGAAGTGTTCTTTTACATTTTTATCTTACTTTGCTACATTTAAAATATTCATATTGTTTAAATGTGCAAGAACTTATTAAGTTTGTATAAGAAAAGACAAATTGTGAGGTTTTTTATTATAATTTTGTAGTTATATATTCTACAACAGACTGGAAATATGTATTCCATTCATACAACACATAAAATAATTGACGGTGTTTGTAGCATCAGCAGAAATATTTTTGTGTTGAATAGTTACAGCTGCTGCTTTGGTATGAACTTGGAACACTACTTCTTATATTATTTTTCCCTAGAAAAATATTACCTACTTAAATGATAACAACCTCATGACCTTCCTTTGAAGATCATTTTCAACAGTTGTGCTGCATCCTGTGTTAACCAACTGAACACTGTACCAGATTTAAATAGACTAATGATCCCGGAATATCTGACATTCAGCAGCTGATGGTGTACTCTATGGCTTCTACATCACTGCAGAACTTTCTTCTTTTTCAATTTTTATTGATTATTTTTCAATAAAAAGGTAAAGAGTCAACAATCTGAAAATTGGTTTGACCACTACAGCGTTTTACTAGTCATGGTCCTGTTTGGAGGTGGTATGCCATTTCCTTCCTCTGACCTTCAGACTGACTGACTCAGCTAATTATAGGGGGACTTACAGTTCAATTTGGATTCCAAACCAGGGTGCTACTTGATATTTTTCACATTGGCAATATTACCAGAGTTGAAAGAAGCAGAAAGTGACAGATAAATATCCTAGGACCTGGTGGGGACCGAACCCGTGACTGTTGGATTCAAAGGCTGGTAATCTAACACTGTGCTACCAAGCCACACCATTGTTCAAAGCATATTGCTGCAGCATCTCGTCAGATACAGATACTTAAGTTTCTTGTCTGCTCAACTGTGGCATCTGTTGAAACCTCTTCTCCATGTGCTATACATTTTATTTCCACTTGCTCCTCTTCCAGCTACTTCTTACAAGCTCTGCTGTCCCCCTGTCACATCATAAACCAAGTCTACGATTAGAGGATTTTACCATTATAAAGAATGCTATTTTCACCTGCTCCACATTTGGAAAACCTTGTACACATCTGCAAGCTTCATATCCACGTCTGTAGATATCTGATGATAGCCATGACTAAGAACCTCATCAATATTGTCAGCAAAGTCATTTTATCTTTTCAAATTGTTTGAGTAAATGTATTTCTCAGATAACACAGTTTTTATCAATGTGAAGACAAGTAGGGTGGAATGGAGCATTACATTTTCATTACAGTCACTCACGAGACCTTGTGATTTGGGCACTACGAGTATGATATTAGTGATCATGTAAGATGTGGCCGATAAATCACAAGGCTCCATTGTGTTGGACTATTCCATTGTTCACAGCAAGCAACATTGCTCCAGAGTGTGCCAGTACATTTGATTGTCCCCAGAGAGCGTCAGTGCTTCATGACATGTTACTTAGATTAGATTAGATTAATACTTGTTCCATAGATCATATATACGACATTTTGTAATGATGTGGAACGTGTCAGTTTAGTAAATGTTGTCTACACTTGAAAATCAATATTTTATTTTATTTTATTTTATTTATTTTTTTTATTTATTTATTTATTTATTTTTTTTTTTTTTAAGTTTTATCTAAAAATTCATCTACATTGTAGAAGGAGTTGCCATTCAGAAATTCCTTTAATTTCTTTTTAAATACTAGTTGGCTATCTCTCAGACTTTTGATGCTACTTGGTAAGAGACCAAAGACTTTTGTGGCAGCATAATTCACCCTTTTCTGAGCCAAAGTTAGATTTAACCTTGAATAGTGAATATCATCCTTTCTCTGAGTGTTGTAGCTATGCACACTGCTGTTACTTTTGAATTGGGTTGGATTGTTAATAACAAATTTCATGAGTGAATATATATATATATATATATATATATATATATATATATATATATATATATATATATATATATATATATATATATTATAGAAGGAGACCTTCCAGGTAGGAAAATGGTATAAAATAAAGATTTTTGACTTACCTAAAGTACAGGCTGGTCGATAGGAACACTAAACACACACAAAAACACACAACCATTCGAGCTTTTGCCACCAGTGGTGGCTTCTTCGGGAAAAAGAGGGAGGAAGGAGAGGAGAAAGGGAAGGATACGGGTTTTAAGGAAGTGGAAAAGGAGCCATTCCAATCCCAGGAGTGGAAGGACTTACCTTAGGGGACAAAAAGGAAGGTAAACAAATACACACACACTCACACATATCCACATCCAAACACACTTAGGCAGACATTTGTAGCATGTCTGCCTAAGTGTGTTTGGATGTGGATATGTGTGAGTGTGTGTGTATTTGTTTACCTTCCTTTTTGTCCCCTAAGGTAAGTCCTTCCACTCCTGGGATTGGAATGGCTCCTTTTCCACTTCCTTAAAACCCGTATCCTTCCCTTTCTCCTCTCCTTCCTCCCTCTTTTTCCCGAAGAAGCCACCACTGGTGGCGAAAGCTCGAATGGTTGTGTGTTTTTGTGTGTGTTTAGTGTTCCTATCGACCAGCCTGTACTTTAGGTAAGTCAAAAATCTTTATTTTATACTATATATATATATATATATATATATATATATATATATATATATATATATATATACACACACACACACACACACACACACACACACACGTAAAAAATAGATAAGGTACACTTACCAGGCGAAGGGGCACAGGCAGTAATAGCAACAAATAAACACACAGACACACACACACACAAAAATGCTGGCTTTCGCAGCCTAGCTGCTTCATCAGGCAGAAGGGAAGGAGAGGGAAAAGGAAATGATGAGGGTTTTAAGGAAGGGGGTAAGGAGCCATTCCAATCCCGGGACAGGAAAGACTTACCTTGGGGGAAAAATTGGAAGGTAAATAAATGCACATACACCCACACATTTACACAGACACAAGTCCACTTAGGCAGACATACTGTAGAACTGTAGAAAGCAAAGAAGTTCAAAGAAGTTCTTTGCTTTCTACAGTTCTACAGTATGTCTGCCTAAGTGTACTTGTGTCTGTGTAAATGTGTGGGTGTATGTGCATTTATTTACCTTCCAATTTTTCCCCCAAGGTAAGTCTTTCCTGTCCCGGGATTGGAATGGCTCCTTACCCCCTTCCTTAAAACCCTCATCATTTCCTTTTCCCTCTCCTTCCCTTCTGCCTGATGAAGCAGCTAGGCTGCGAAAGCCAGCATTTGTGTGTGTGTGTGTCTGTGTGTTTATTTGTTGCTATTACTGCCTGTGCCCCTTCGCCTGGTAAGTGTACCTTATCTATTTTTTACGTATATTTTTCCTGTTAGGAATTTTTCCTCTATAAAAAATATATATATATTAAAAATAAAAATAGAAAAGAGATGACTTACCAAAAGGATAGTGAAGCTACCGTGAGGATCCCTAGATCCCTAAATAAATGTCTGCAGGATGCTCTTGGGTGGGCTCCAGCAATTATTCTGATTACATGATTTTGTGCAATGAATACTTGTTTACTCAATGTTGAATTGCTCCAGAATATGATCCCATATGAAAGCAGTGAATTAAAATAGGCATAGTAAGCTAATTTACTGAGATGTATATCACTAAATTTTGCAATGACTCTGATAGCATAAGTATCTGAACTCGAACGTTTTAGGAGATCTTCAATATGTTTCTTCCAATTCAGTCCCTCGTCAATGCAAACACCTATAATGTTTGAATATTCTACCTTAGCTACAGATTTATGTTCAAAGTCTACATTTATTAATGGTGTCATCCATTCACTGTATGAAACTGTATATACTGGGTTTTATCAAAGTTTAATGAGAGTCCATTTGTAGAGAACCACTTAATAACTTTCCGGAAAATATCATTTACACTTTCATCAGTTAATTCCTGTTTGTCAGGTGTGATAGCTATACTTGTATCATCAGCAAAAATTACTAGCTTAGCATCTTCGTGAATGTAGAATGGCAAGTCATTAATATATATTAAGAACAGCAAAGGACCCAACACTGAACCTTTTGGGACCCCATTTTTGATAACTCCCCAGTTAGAAGAATTAATTGTTTCATTGATATCATGTGAACTGCTTATTTCAAATTTCTGCACTCTTCCATTTAAGTATGATTTAAACCATTTTTGCACTGGCTCACTCATACCACCATACTTAAGCTCATCTAGAAGCCCTGTTAAAAATTTAGACACTTAACAGGCCATCAATATCCTAAATAACAATTTAGGATAGGAGACTATCTGAATAGCTCCCTTAGACTGTTCACAAATGATGCTGTCGTTTATCGGTTAGTGAAGTCAACAGAGGATCAAAACCAACTGCAAAGCGATTTAGACAAAATTTCTACATGGTGCAAAAACTGGCAATTTTGCAATAACGAAAATTTGATGTAATACACATGACCACTATAAGATATCCCCTGAACTTCAATTACACGATAAATCAGTCAAACCTTGAGGTCATAAATTCTACCAAATACCTAGGAGTTACAATTACAAACAACTTAGACTGGAGAGAACACACAAAGTATTGTGGGGAAGACAAACCAAAGGTTATGTTTCATTGGCAGAATGCTTCAAAGATGCAACAGCTCCACCAAAGAGACTACCTACATTACACTTGTGCGTCCTCTCCTGGAATACTGTTGCCCAGTGTGGGACCCTCAGCAGGTGGGACTGTCAGAAGACATTGAGAAGGTTCACAGAAGGGCAGCTTGTTTTGTTTTATCATGTTACAGGGGGAAAGTGTCATGGAAATGTTGCACAATTTGAGGTGGAAATCATTAAAAGAATGACATTATTCGTTGCGGCGAGATCTATTTGCAAAATTTCATTCACCGACTTTTACTTCTGAATGTGAAAATATTTTGCTAGTACCCACCTACATAAGGAGACCATCCCAATAAAATAAGAGAAATCAGATTGAAAACAGAACGATTTAGCTGTTCTTCCTTCCTGCACACTATTAGAGAATGGAATGGCAGAGAAAGGTTATGAAAGTTGTTAATGAACCCTCTGCCAGGCACTTAAATGTGATTTTGCAGAATATCTATGTAGATGTAGATGCAGATACACACTCAGGAGAAATCAAGGGAGGGCACTTCAGAAACCTCTACAGCAAATTCATCTCTGTGAGACAACTTGAAACATTCAGTGCATTCCAACCTTATAACATCTCCACACCTTTCACTCATGCTCATAATTAACAACATGAATCAGAAGTGACTCCAATTAACTGACTTTACTGAAATACTCTCCCTTTGCTGTATTGGGGACACCATTACACAATACCAAGACTCCTGTGGTTAATAGTGTCAGATGGGTACCTTTTGAGGTTACAGTATGAATTTAGGCAGTCTGTTGTGAAAGAAATTACAGTCATTGAAAAGTCCCATAAAATGTTTAAGAATCCAAGAAAAGAAAGCTTAACTTACTTTATTAGAAAATTAGAGAGCAGCTTAATAAGATATAAGAGTTTTTAGTCTGTTTATAAGATTTAGAGAGTTTTAAAATTGTGAATGCCTGAATACCACATAATCACAGGGTTAGAGAAGGTAAATGTAAATGGCTATTATCATTCATGTATGGCCTCAATAGGACCTCATGAGGTACAATGAATTAATGTCACTTTCAATGGTTGGCTGTCTTTTATGTCCAAATTTGTTTCATCCATTCAGAATGAAGCCAATTTTTTTTTTACCAGACCATGGTGCTCCAGTCAGTTTTCTAATTTTCTTCTGACCTACTTTCTAATCAAATATCTTTTGTCTGATCATCTGTAACATCTACCTGAGTTATATTGTGTACTTTACAATCCTCCTTAATCTCAGTGATCTATTTAATTGACTCATTTTTGGTCCAACTTCTAATTTTATAGAATTCTACTATTTGTTTTGTCTACTTGGTGTGTGCCATTCGTTTGATGTGCCAGTAAAATTTAAGTCTTCTTTTTCTCATGTCAACATGTATGTCTGTGTATTCTTTAACTGCCTTATCTCTTCTCAGTCTCTAAGTGTCTCCATCAGTAATTTTGGGGCCTAATATTTTCCTGATTATATTTCTTCCTTTCTTCTGAATTCAATCAATATTCCTCTTTTTATTTAAAATTAAATTTTTCACTTCATAAAGACATTTAGCTTTGATTACAGTGCTTTAATGCTTAAGTTTAATGAATTTAGAAGTGATTTTTCATTTAGTGATTAATGTGATTTTTCATTATAAATAATTTGTTTGCAGCTTTTCTAGATCGCACTGGAAAATTTTAATTGTTAATTTGGGATATATATTTGTAGAAATCACCAAGGGAAGTGGATTAATGTACAGTGAGGTGCCAAATTATTATACTCTAAAAAGTGAATACAATTGTTTTATTGTGCAACTTTATTTTGTCACTTTCTTATGAACATAAATTTGATGTATTATTAATATTACATGTATGTGAACTTTATAAGCTATTTTGAAGTACAAGAAGCTTTTAAAACACAAAATCTTAGCTAGGTGGGAATAGTTGTGTGCTCCAAGGTGCCTTGCTGCAGAGTGCACAGCTGTTCACCATTGGTGATTCGAGTCCTCCGTCTAGCATGTGGGTGGTTTTTTTTCCCTTCTTCTTCTTCTTCTTCTTCTTTTTTTTTTTTTTTTTTTTTTTTTTTTTTAACATAAGTTTAAGATCAGGTCAATGAAAATTGACAATAGAATTGTTACAGATGGTACAAATTAGCAAACATTCTCAATGGCAATTTTATAAATGTGGTTGAGAACTTAAAACTGGAAAGAATGAATCCAAAGAAAAAGGGTACAAAGGTAACAAAATATTCATTCACCACCATGTTGTTGAGGTCTGTTACAGAAGATGAGTTAAGGAAAACTATATAGAAACTGAAGACTAAGAAATCAGCTGGCGATGATGAAATATCGAATCATGTGATACAGTTAGTAGGTGAGCACATACTCAGACTATTAGTAGATATAGCAAACAGCTCTTTCAGAGATGGAATTTTTCCAGAGAAATTAAAGACAAGTAAGTTAGTGCCAGTGTTTAAGAAAGAAAATAAAGATGACCCCAACAACTATAGACCAGTCTCGCTGGAAATGCTCATGTATAATAGATTAGTTGACTATCTGGACAAACACAATATTTTTGTAACATCACAGCATGGTTTCAGAATGGATAAATCTACAGTTTCTGCAATTGCTAGTCTGAAAGAATATGTTATACATTGTTTTGATGAAAAGAGAGTGGTGGCTGCAATGTTTCTGGACATCTCCAAAGCGTTTGACACTATTGACCGTGACATACTGATAAAAAAACTGGAAAATTATGGCATTTGTGGGATATCAGGTGAATGGATTGAATCATACATGTGCAGCAGGAAACAATATGTATCAATAGGGAACTCATTTAGATCAGAAACCAGAACCATCAAATATGGAGTGCCACAGGGTTCCGTAATTGGGCTCCTGCTGTTTCATCTTTATATATATATATATATATATATATATATATATATATATATATATATATATATATATATATATATATATAAAATGTAAAAAATAGACGAAGATTACTCACCAGGCGAAGGAGCACAGGTGTGACAGCATCACAAATAAATAAATGAATACACACACACACACACACAATCGCAAGCTTTCGCAACCCAGTTGCGTCTTCAGGCAGTAGGGAAGGAGAGGGAAAAGGAAATGATGAGGGTTTTAAGGAAGGGGGTAAGGCGGTATTCCAATCCCGGGAGAGGAAAGACTTACCTTGGGTGAAAAAATGGAGGGTAAACAAATGCACACATGCCCACACATTCACAGAGACACAAGTACACCTAGGCAGACATACTGTAGAAAGCAAAGAACTTCTTTGCTTTCTACAGTATGTCTGCCTAGGTGTACTTGTGTCTGTGTGAATGTGTGGGCATGTGTGCATTTGTTTACCCTCCATTTTTTCACCCAAGGTAAGTCTTTCCTCTCCCGGGATTGGAATGACGCCTTACCCCCTTCCTTAAAACCCTCATCATTTCCTTTTCCCTCTCCTTCCCTACTGCCTGAAGACGCAAATGGGTTGCGAAAGCTTGCGATTGTGTGTGTGTGTGTGTGTGTGTATTCATTTATTTATTTGTGATGCTGTCACACCTGTGCTCCTTCGCCTGGTGAGTAATCTTTTGTCTATTTTTTACATTTTATTTTTCCTGCTAGGAATTTTTCGTCTTAATATTCGTATATATATATATATATATATATATATATATATATATATATCTCCCCCCAAATTCAGAACCTTCAACAGAAGAATCCCAGAAGTGCCCCTCTTGTCACCGGATACTTTCCGGGACTGGAGCGGACTCTAAATGTGGCTCTCCAGCAAGGATACGACTTCCTTAAATCCTGCCCCGAAATGAGATCCGTCCTTCATGACATCCTTCCTACTCCACCGAGAGTGTCTTTCCGCCGCCCACCTAACCTCCGTAACCTCCTAGTCCACCCCTATGAAATCCCCAAACCACCTTCCCTACCTTCTGGCTCCTACCCTTGTAACCGCCCCCGTTGTAAAACCTGCCCTATGCACCCTTCCACCACCACTTACTCCAGTCCCGTAACCCGGAAGGTGTACACGATCAAAGGCAGAGCCACTTGCGATAGTACCCACGTGATCTACCAACTGACATGCCTGCACTGTGAAGCGTTCTATGTGGGAATGACCAGCAACAAACTGTCCATTCGCATGAATGGACACAGGCAGACAGTGTTTGTTGGTAACGAGGATCACCCTGTGGCTAAACACGCATTGGTGCACGGCCAGCACATCTTGGCACAGTGCTACACCGTCCGGGTTATCTGGATACTTCCCACTGACACCAATCCTTCAGAACTCCGGAGATGGGAACTAGCCCTTCAGCATATTCTCTCTTCCCGTTGCCCACCTGGTCTCAACCTCCGCTAAATTTGAATTCCCACCCACCTTCTTAACATCTTTGCATCAGTTCTCTGGACAGAGCCTCTGCCTCAAGTGGTATCTCTGTCTAACTTCTTAACTTCTATAACTTAACTTCTTTGCTTTCTACAGTATGTCTGCCTAGGTGTACTTGTGTCTGTGTGAATGTGTGGGCATGTGTGCATTTGTTTACCCTCCATTTTTTCCCCCAAGGTAAGTCTTTCCTCTCCCTTTTCCCGCTCCTTACCCCCTTCCTTAAAACCCTCATCATTTCCTTTTCCCTCTCCTTCCCTACTGCCTGAAGACGCAACTGGGTTGCGAAAGCTTGCGATTGTGTGTGTGTGTGTATTCATTTATGTATTTGTGATGCTGTCACACCTGTGCTCCTTCGCCTGGTGAGTAATCTTCGTCTATTTTTTATATTTTATTTTTCCTGCTAGGAATTTTTCGTCTTAATAATCGTTTCATATATATATATATGTGTGTGTGTGTGTGTGTGTGTGTGTGTGTGTGTGTGTGTGTGTGTGTGTGTGTTATAGATGGTGAAGAGAAAGAGAAAAAAATATTGTATGCTGATGACATGACTGTATTGAACCATGGGGAAAATATGCAACAACTTGAGAGAAGTGCATTTATTTCAGCAAACACTACAGCTCAGTGGCTTACTGAAAATGCGCTAGTTATAAACCTAAAAAACACTATGTTTACAGTGTTCAGAAACAAACAGAAGTCAGTGCAAATGAATTTAAAAGTCAACAATATGTATCTGGAAGAAGTAGAATCCACAAAATTTTTAGGTGTTATTGTAGACAAGGAGCTGAAGTGGAAAGAACATATTAGCTATGTCTGCAAAAAACTAAGCTTTATTATATTCATCATGAAGCAACTGTCACAATATGCAGAGAAACAGCTATTGTGCACAGTATATCATGGACTCTTTGAACAATATCTGCAGTATGGAGTGGCAGTGTGGAGAAACTCAAACATCCAAAAAACTAAAAAATTGTTTGCTTTACAAAAGAAAGCAATCAGGCTCATACTAAGAAAAAAAAAACTCGTAGACCTGCAGAAACTGCTTCAAAAGTCTAGGCATCTTAATGTCTACTTCCTTATACATATAAAAAAAAAAAAAACATGTACATCACAAAAGAGATTTCAGTGTATGATACAAATCCTAATGTGCATACCCACAACACACGGGGTAAGAACAAAATAAGAAACATATCTTACCGACTGACAATACTTGAAAAAGGACCTCGGTACTCAGGCATCAAGTTGTTAAGAAACCTGCCTAAAAATCTTCATGATAATATACATGGCAATAATTCCTGCAGGAAACTGAAATACTATCTGGTGGAAAAACAATTTTTCAGCATTGAAGAATACTTGCCTAATTAATTTTGTATATAATGCTTGTATATAAAGCTTTACAAACAATTGATTTGAACAATTTTTTGCAGAAAATTATGCCTGTCGGGGGTTCAAATCCCCTCTCGGTTATGGATGTTTGTGCTGTCTTTAGTATAAGTTAGTTGATAAGTAGTTTGTAAGTTTAGGGACTGATGACCTCACAGTTAAGTCCCTCAAGCTTAACAAACATTTGATTTTTTGAGAAAATTATGAAGGACCTGATGAGATGTGTGTAATAAAATGCAGTTTCATTAACAAATACAGTACACAATACCATAACACTCCTTGCAATCTCATTCTATTGGTTTAAATACAATAGGTTATGGGCCCAGTTACGTGTGCAAAAAGTGATCAGTTAGAGCACAGATTTTTTTCTTTTTAAACTCGTATTTTGAAGTGCGTCTTGTTCATAAAACTGAAATGGATCTGGTGAAACATATCAAGACATTAAATAATAAAAGTGATTGGTCAATGTGGAAAAGAAAAATACGTGATCTGATGAACTATCATGACGGAGTTTTAGAAATAATTGACAGCAAACTTGCGAAACCTGAGCCACTGTCTGAAGGTACTAATGATGCAGCAGTGAAGGAACACAAAGCTAAGTCATATTTATATTGTAAGGCAAATAATTACCCAAAGTCAATGGTTACAAGTGCAGTTGCAGATACTGTGTATCAGAAAATCATGGACCAAGAAAAGGCATATGAAGCATAGGAGGCCTGGAAGCAAAATTTTGAAGCATCTTCAAAGGATCAGCTGTTCAAGATTTGTTCAGACTTTTTTGTGTTTAATTGGACTGTGGGAGAAGACATTTCCACACACATTGTGAAATTAACAAGCTGTGGAATGAACTGAACAATGGACTTAAAGCAAAAGGAGAAAATGATTTACCTGATTTAATATTGGTATGTAAAGTTTTACATTTTTTGCCTGTAAGCTTTGATTTTTTCAAATCGAGTTGGATGCTATTAACAAAGGATAATAAGAAAACATTTGATGAATTGAAGGAACAGTTGTGTATATTTGAGAGAAATTTCATGAAATGTAGTGAAAAAGTTGAACAAGAGGCATTAGTAGTGAAATCATGTGGACAAAACAAAGCAAAAATGCACAAATACATAGTCAGAGGAAGAGCAACTATTGCAAAGAACCAGGACATTGGATTAAATATTGCAAGAAGTGGATTGCTGACAGAAGATCAGCTTAAAATGCAACAGAGCAGAAGAATGTGGAGAAGACTGTGGCTACAAATGTAGCTCTGTTTACTATCTATGATGAGGCATGTTCAATAGAAGTGGATCTACACAACTAGTGGATTGACAATGGTTCAACAAAACATATGACAAATAGTCCAGATTATTTTGTCAACTTTGAATCATTCAATAATCCCTGATGTATGAAGGCCACAGGACAGAAGTCTCTAGAAGCAGTAGGAAAAGGATCAATTTGGATTCTATCAACAACTGGAAGCAGATATGAAGAAATGATTCCGACTGATTTCTGGTACATCCAAAAATCTTCTTTCCGTGTTAGCTGCCCAAGATCGGAACAGAAATAGCAAGTTCCAGTCAAGTTCTACATGTTGCTCATTGACATTTGGTGGTATAGTGAGATTGTGTGGGACTCGTGAAGTTGGTGGTACTCTATACAAAGCAGCCATTAAGCTCTTAATGCCAGAGAGGGTTAAACTGTGAATTTTTCAGTGGAAGATAAATTTGATGTGGTTCAACTACATCATGAAAGATGGGGTCAACAAGACAAAAGACATGTTAAAACAAAACTTAAAAGGGAATGTAACATTGATGTCAAAGTAGGAGCCGAGACTTGTGAACCATGTAGATTTGGGAAGGCACATAATCTACCATTTGGAACAAGAGAAAAGTCAATAAGGCTTGCTGAGTAGGTATCAGATGATGTATGTGAACCTTTTGATCAATCATTCCAGAAGAAATGTTACCTCATTCTGTTGAAAGAAAGTTTCACCAAGTTCCGCTATGGTTATTTTGCTGCAGAAAAATCAGAGGTGAGTAAGATCTTAACGACTTTCTCTCATGCACAAAGGCATTGGATTATTCTGTTAAAGAGATGCTGAGAGATAAAGGCAAGGAATTTGATAACAGGGAAGTTAGATCAAATTTGAGCTCAAATGATATAACACAGTGAATATCTGCTCCCTATACTCCTGAGCGAAATGGTATTTGTTAGCATGATAATAGAACTGTTGTTGAGATGGCCAGAACACATAAGTACCCAAATCCAGATGTTACTTATCCAGAGCAAATATGGGCTGAGTTAGTCAACATAGCAATCTACATTTTGAATAGAACAGGAAAATCATTTGTAGAAGGTGTTAGTCCCTATGAGTTGTGGGTACAGAAGAAGCCTCGAACTAAACATCTTAGGATTATTGGCTCAATGTGTTATACACACATTCCAAGTGAAAACAGTAGAAAAGTGGACAAAAAGGCTGTGAAAGGACATCTTATTGGTTATGATGGTGTTTAACATTTCAGGATTTGGATAAAAGAAAGTAGTTCAATTATCCTGTTTTGAGATGTCCAATTTGAAGAAAAAACCAAGATGCTGTACTGAACAAGTTACACTGCCATTCCAGGGTGTTGAAAAACCAGCTACAGATCCAGATCATGTTGAAAATCAATTAGAAAGTGAGGAAGAAAAT
This sequence comes from Locusta migratoria, assembly GCA_026315105.1. Taxonomy (NCBI): domain Eukaryota; kingdom Metazoa; phylum Arthropoda; class Insecta; order Orthoptera; family Acrididae; genus Locusta; species Locusta migratoria. Next base: position 344,188,199 of record CM048745.1, read on the forward strand.
AGTTTGGAGCATGAAACTACCACAGAATCAGATGGTGACATTCAGGAGACCTGCAAAGAAAGAATAGGAGTGAAGATAAGAGATTGTTCATAATTAAAGTGATCAAAATACCTAAATGAAAATGCAATAATGCCAGAAGATTTCTTTGTCACAACCAAGGTTCCTACAACATATGAGGATGCACTTAAGAAATGAAGATAGCATCAAATGGAAAGAAGCGATGGACAGAGAAATGGAATCTCTGTTTGAAAATGAAACGTGGGAGCTTGAAGACTTACTGAGCAGTGCCAAGCCGATACCGTGTAAATGGGTGTTTCAACTAAAACAAACATAGAGGGTCAGATTGAAAAATTTAAGGCTCGGATGGTTGCCAGGGGTTTCAGTCAATGTGAAGATGTAGACTACAGTCAAACATTTAGTCCAGTTACAAAAATGACAATTAATCAATCTGTTCTCAGTGCTGCTGCAACTTAAAGAATGTTTTTTGGATAATTTGAACTGTCAACAGCCTTCTTGTATGGTAAACTTGAGTAAACAATTTACATGGAACAACCAATGGGTTATTAAGAGTCTGCAGGTTGAAGAATCTTCTACAAATTCCTGATGTTTTTCCAAGATTCCCAAGAGCTTCCTAAACAAAATTCACACATTCTTGAAGGAATTCATGCATTCCTTACTGTTTTATACACCCAACAATTTTCCACACATTCCTGTTTTTTTTTTTTTTTTTTTTTTTTTTTTTTTTTCTTCTAGATTCCCGAGAGCTTCCTTCACATTTTCCACACACTCCCTACTGTTTATCACATTTTTCACCAGGTTCACTGACTTTCCTACATGTTATCACGCATTTGTTATGTGTTTTTTCGCAGTTTTTATGCGTGTTTATTACATGATTTTCACAGTGACCTCCACCTCCTCAGATTCCATCAGTCCATAGCCCTAACTAACCTAATCCTACAAAACCATGAAAATCAGATCCAAACAGCCTTGCAGCACCTCATCTCCATCCGAAAAATTCTCTTGCCCTACAATCCCAATTGCCTGCATCCTATATCCCAGACTGATACCCTTGCCCTCCAAGTACTAGAGCAGCATTCACAATGTCACCTCAAAAAACTATCAAACCTATTTATCTCTTACTCCTGCCTTGGTCTATCATTATCCACTCCCCCAACAAGAACCTTCAAAAATTCTTCGCAAACTGTCATAGCTGACAAACCCTGTTTAGCAGACCTACTACATTTACCACACCCTCAGAAACTCCCCCACACCACCAAAAACAATCCACAACTGAAACAGACCAGACACACAGTCATGAACCTTTCATCCAAAAGCTTCAGTCTCATAGAAGTGTCAGTCCTTTCGAAAGGCCTTACCTTTTGCCCCACTCACAAATTCAACCATGCTGGACTTGTTAAGGATCTTATCTTCTTCTCCCACTCCTTACAATAGAAACATCATTTTGCTATGAACCCCACTGTTAAAATGCATCACAATACCATTATTGAACCTGCCTGACCCAGTTCACTCCCCCATCCAGTCTTGATCCACCCCCACTGCCTCCATATCATCCTCTTTTAACCTTTCAGAATTTCCTACCTTCCAACTTGGTATCACCATCATTTCTCAAACCCTCAAGGTGGATACCAACCTCACTCCTGCAGAAAGAAGTGCCACCCACCACTTAAAAACTAGTTCCAACCTTATGATCCTTCCTGCGGACAAAGGCTCTACCACTGTGGTTTTAGACTGCAAGAACTATGTGGCAGAGTGTGTCCGCCAACTGTCAGATTCTTCCACAATGATCCCATCCCAAAATCCAACAGGATCTCCAGTCCCTCCTCAAATCCTTAGGCCCATCTCAGGACCTCTCTCCAGATTCTATCTCTCTCCTCATCCTCCCTGTACTCCCACCTTCTATATGCTCCCTAAAGTCCACAAACGTCCCATTGTGGCTGGTTATTGTGCTCTCACTGAGAGAATCTCCGCTCTCATAGACCAACACCTTCAACCTATTATCCAGAACCTACCTTCCTATATAAAAGACACCAACCATTGCCTCCACTGACTCTCCACTGTTCCTGTTCCACCTGGAACCATGCTCATCACGGTTGATGCCACCTCCCTCTACACCAACATTCCCAATGCTCATGGCCTTGCCACTATTGAACACTACCTTTCATGATGCCCTACTGACTCCAAACCTACAACATCCTTCCTCATTACCTTGACCAACTACATCCTCAACCACAATTACTTATCCTTTGAAGGCATCACCTACAAGCAAATTCACGGCACAGCCATGTGCATGCATATGGCACCTTCCTATGCCAACCTGTTCATGAGCCAATGAGCGATCTAGAGGAACCCTTCCTCACTACCTAAATCCCAAACCCGTCATCTGGTTCAGATTTATTGATGATATCTTCATAATCTGGACTGAAGGTGAGGGCACACTATCCACATTCCTTCAAAACCTCAACACTTTCTCTTCCATTCACTTCACTTGGTCCTACTCAACACAATGAGCCACCTTCCTTGACATTGACCTTCACCTCAAATATGGCCTTATCAATACCTCCATCCACATCAAACCTGCCAAGCATCAGCAATACCTCCATTTCGACAGCTGCCACCCATTGCATACCAAAACGTCCCTTCCATACAGCCTATCCACCCATGGTCATCACATCTGCAGTGATGTGCAATCCCTCTCCAAATATGCCAAATACCTCACTTAGGCCTTCATCGACCACAATTATCCTCCAAACCTTGTCCAGAAACAGATATCACAGGGCCCTGACTGTCTGGTCACCTGCCATCTCCCCCACACCCATTGTCCAGCCACAACAGAGCATCCGTCTTGTTGCCCAATACCACCAGGACTAGAACAGTTAAACCACATTCTCCGCCAGGGTTTCAATTACCTTTCATCCAGCCCTCCCTACAGTGGTATTCTGCCTTCCACCAAACCTATGTAATATCTTCATCCATCCCTACTCCTTCCTTGCTCCCAATCCTTTACCCCATGGCTCATATCCCTGCAATAGATGTAGATGCAAAACCTGTCCTATCCACCATCCCACCACCACCTACTCCAGTCCCATCACAGGCATTTCCTATCCCATACAAGGCAAGGCAACCTGTGATAGCAGTCATGTTGTGTACAAACTGAGCTGCAAATACTGTGCAGCTTTCTACGTGGGCATGGCCAGCAACAACCTGTCTGTGTGGATGAATGGCCATCATCATACTGTGGCAAGGAAACAGCTGGACCATCCTGTTGCAGAGCATGCAGCACTGCAGATGTGGCTCACTTCAATGACTGCTACACAGCCTGTGCCATATGGATCCTCCCCACAAACACCAACTTGTCTGAATTGTGCAGGTGGGAACTCTCCCTACAGAATATCCTATGCTCCCACAATCCCCCAGGCGTAACCCTTTGCTAGTTGCTGCCCCCACCACTCTCCTCTCCCCTTCCTTTCCCTACCCACACTCCACCTTATGTACATCTCCCTTTCTGCCACATACTTCAGTCCCTTCCTATCTGTCAGACAGAACTGATGTATTGCTCCATTCCCACTGGCAACCCTTCCCTCCCTTCCTTCTTCCCTCTCCATGCTGTTTCCTCACCCCCACCATTGGTTGCTCTCATCTCAGCTGTGATGTTGGTTGCAGTCCAGCTGCAACAGCTGGATACGGCGGTTGGGTTTGTGTGAGTGTAAGTGCGTATGTGTGTTCTCTGTGGCAGATGGGTTAACAGCGAAAACTACAGTTTTGTTTATTCTGTTATGTGTGCTTGTATGCAGCTCATCGGACATCTCTGTGGTGAGTAGCAACTTGCCCCTCTGCACCCCACACACATCACTTGTCGTGTGCACACTCCTTCTAAGCACAACAAACCTGTGACATTTCCACCCCTACTTCCTACACAGAGTAACAATTATGCCAGATCAATTCCACATGACCATTCCATGCACCCTGTACTCGTACATAAGGAACTTGTCAAACATAATTTGCACTCTTGCCAAGGGCACAACAAACTTAAAAAAGTATATATGTACCCAGCTGACAGAAACACAAGGCACTGCTTTAAAACAACAGGCATGTTTCCCAAACCTACAGTGTTGACTGTCACTGATGGAACCGTCCACAGATTTGTTATGACTGACAATTTGCCCATTTGTCGGAAGGCACGATGCCTTAACCCCTCTTAAGTTACACACTGTACACAAACAATTTCAGAAACTACCCAATGGCAGCATTTTGGAGCCTTCTGACAGTAACTGGGCATTAGCCATTCATTTACAACCAAAAAAAGATAGCACTTTCAGACTGTGTGGTGATTAAAGGCATGTGAATGCACGGACAATCATGAACAATTATTCCATTCCAAACATGCAGGACTTCACTCACTTTTTCACAAGTGCCATGATCTTTAGTGTTATCAACTGAAAATGACCTTATCATCAGTTACCTGTGACCAATCAAAGATGTCCCAAAAACTGCAATCATTATGCCAGTCAGGTTATACCATTTACAAATTCATCCTCTTTGGGTTAAAACATGATTCACAGATGTGGCAAAGGTTTATTGACCTTGCTGCCTCCATTCAAATTCTGTTTCTCTCACCTTGATGATATCTTGATATTCAGAAAATTGGCTCAGGAATGTGAACACCACATTTTATTCATCAAAGACACCCTGTCAACTAATGGAGTCAAAATAAATCTCAACAAACTACATTTTTGCCAGTCTTCCATCAAATTGGTGTCAGTCAGTGGCATTCACCCACCTGAGTCTCATGTGCAACTTATTGCTGACATGCCCCTTCCCAAGATGAACAAAGAACTGTGCTGGTTCTCGGGGGCAATTAATTATTATGGCACCTCCCAGCATGTGACAGATGCCCCGGCAGTCTAACAAACCTCTGACTCTTGTGCCTTACCTTGACTTTTGTGCCTTACCTTGGACTGAACTCGTGCATATCACATTTTAATTGCTCATGTCTTTGCTTTCTAAGGCCATCACCCTCACACCTAATCCCTGATTACAAGCTCTTCATTACAACAGATGCTAGTGACTGCACTGTGGGAACAGCTCTGCAGCAACATTACCATGGATTGGTTACCCCCTCCATTTCTTCTCACAAAATTGTCCCACATACAGCATAAGTACTCTGCTTTCAATAGAGAGTCATAAAACACTTCCATCCTCAGGTTGAGGATTGTCAGTGCTTTGTACTGACTGATCATAGATCTCTTGCTGACACCTTGCACAACCCTCTTGTCGACCAGCCCCCATGGTGTTACTGCCATCTTGATTTCATCTCTCAATTTACAAATGGTCAACGGTGCTGATAACATTACAGCATATTTTCTCTCTCATATCAATGCTGTTTCTTCGTCAGTTGACCTTTCTGATCTCATGAACAAACTACAATATGACAAGGATACTCAACCACGTCCCTGTCTTACACCAAAACTAGGTCAACTGGCATCAGCACTGAGATTTCATCCTGCTTCTTCACAGATACTCTTCATTCTGTCATTCCTACAACTCTCAGTTGAAAATTTTTGAGTCCCTGCACACACTCACAGCCCCCCCCCCCCCCCCCCAAGTGTTTGAACTTTGACACGCCTCATGTCAGAAGATTTCATTTTGTGTGACATGCAACAGGATTGACAGACTAGGGCCTGTTCTTGTGTTCCCAGTCAGTGAAACAAGGTTTCCCACAACTCATCACTGCCACTTGGAAAATTTGCTATTTCCTGTCCATTTTTGCCATGTGCATATGAATATCACCAGCCCTCTAACCCCTTCTGAGGGGCAGGAATACTTACTTTCGTGCATCAGCTGCCTCACATGCTGGGTCAAAGCAGAACCACTGCCAAATATCGTGGCTGAAATAGTCTCCAAAGTATTCATTTCTGCATGGATTGCACAGTTCAGCTGCCTACCCACCATCACAACAGACCAAGAAAGTCAAATTGAATAATTTCTATTTTCTAACCTTTGCCAAACATGCAGCATTGTCAAACATCACATACCACCCACAAACAAACAAACAACATTGAGCAATGGCACCAAATATGAAAAGCCTCACTTTGCTGCCACAATATCATGTGGTCAGAAGCATTACCCTGGGTGCAGGTCAATCTATAGTCAACGTTTGAAGACATCATCCAAGGCACGGTAGTTGAGTTCATTTATGGAGAAGACCAGTCCTACAAAGGGAGTTAGTACAGTCTGAACCAGCAGAGGCTCCTCCTATCTTGTCCTTGGTTGTAAACTGACTATGCTCACTCCTCTGGTAAGCCACACCGCTCCACACATGTTCATCTACCTTAAAAGGCTGCTAATATGTAATGCTCCACAAGGACACTGTTCACAAGCCACTTCTAACACCATACTCAGAACTGCACAGGGTTTTGGAAAGATTCGACAATACCATCGACATTATCATGAAGGGTAAGCCTCAAACTGTCTCAATAAACCAATTCAAACAGGCATTGATTGACGCATCAACATCACGATGCACCGATGATGTGCCACTCGCTGACAGAGACATCTTGGTTCCTACAAGCCTTACTCCTTCACCTACTAACACACCCAACCAGATGCCAGCAGCCAGCCAAACTGACTCTGTTCCTTCTCATACCCGTTTCTGAGGCTTCACTCCAACTTCACCTCAACCACCAATGACATTTCTCAAGACTGAAGTGCCATCTGATTGTGTCCCAGATGTCTTGGTGATCTTCCATATGAACATGTTCTATGTATTCTTAAATGTTAACACCTCTCCCTCAGTAGGCTGCCATCACTCATACAAGGTTGTCCTTAGGTTCCCCTTCCCTCAGTCATTGAATACTCTCCCCTGCATGCCGAAGTTTACAGGGGATTACGGTCAACACAGGAACAATTTTCATTTGAATACAGAGCTTCACTGCTACTCCTCAGTAATTGTGAGTGTACCTAATTAAAAAAATAGATAAAAGCATACCATTATAGGATCTAAATGTGTAGAGATAAGTGTTATAAACAAAGATATACACTGAACAGTTATATTCAAGGACACTGTGACATGCATGTAATTTTATACTTTCAACAAACTGATGTAAACATCAGATAAAGGTATGTTTCTTTGTATACAGGGGAACAAAATTATGCATGGACAAGTGGACGGAAATGTGACTTCCAAGGCTGCAATCGAACTGATCTACTTCCTGTAGATATTAATGGTTGGTATTGGGCAGGCACTTTGCAAAAACTGCCACCTACGACAGACAGGTTTAACACTGACTGGAGTGATGATGGTGGGTATGTAATACTCACATATTATATCTTTGTGTTTTGGTGTAATAAGCCAAGATAAGGATTTTCCTAAAATGTGCTATACTGTTTGTTTGATAAATTATGTATTTCTTGTTTATATCTGGTGTCATTTATTGATGATACATTTAATTATAATTTTTATTTTCTACAAATAAATTAAAGACACCACACACAGTTTTAATTTCAGTGGCAAAATTTTGTGATGCACTGGATGTATCTCTGAATTAGCTGTTGCAGTTCTGAAGTTGTTCTTTATGTACAGGACATACACATTTCAGTATTGCATAATTGAAAATTTCAACAGTTCCATCATCATTAAGCAACAGAAAAAAACTTGATCCATTTGTAAATTGTATAATAATAGTGGCAAGCTACAGTTGTGTTAGAATTGGGTGTATATACATGAGCCTTTTATTTTTAAAGTTTGCTCTTGTTACAAGCAAGTAATAGTCTAGAAAAAGGTTTAGTGAAATGTATTGGGAAATTCTCAGGGTCAAAATCATAGAAAGAGTAGCATTAATGATACATAATGTGTATCCACATAATATATGGTTTGTAATTAAAAAATAATAATAATAAAATAAGGCATTATGGGTTGGACATCCATTATGTTATTACCACATAAGCATTCTGGTTTTTAATGGCACTTCTTCCAGAAGAGGAGGAAGAATTTGTCTGAGGAAGTTGGCATTCATTCACAGTTCTGTTTAGACTACCATTGATGCAATAATGGGCAATAATTGTAGCACCAAGCAACCCACACCAGACGTTAACTCTCCATTTATTTTGATGTTCCACCTGTCTAAGCTATTGTGGGTTGTCGCTGATCCAATAATGCATGTTTCTTGTATTTACCTGTCCTTTGTTTGAGAAGGAACATTCATCAGTAAATAGAACATTGGAGAAGAAGCTCAGGTTGGCTAGGATTTGCTGCTCTGCCCACAGCAAGATCTGTACATGATTCTGGAAATCATTCCAATGCAACTCTTGAAGTAGGTGTACATGATAATGGTGGAACCGGTCACATGTAAGAAAACAGTGCACACTGGTTTTAGGAATGCCAATTACATTTTCAAGCTGTTGTGTGCTCACATGTGGATTTATAGCAATGGAAGCAAGAACAGTAACTTCAGCAGCTTTGCCTGTGTGAGTACTATGACAATTGGGTTGCAACATCCAGTTTCGTGAAGCATCACAATGAGATGTGAAAACATCTGTCCGGAAGGTGGTTTCTTGTCAGAATATTGCTCTGTGTACAGTTCCTCTGCCTGTGTAGCATTTTGCCTACCTTCAACAACAATAAAAGAAACTTAATGCTGATGCAGTTTGTAGGTAGAACAGCTTTTACTGTATATCTACTCTACACAACACAGCAACGCCGAGGAGGGTCCCACGACGAAAAAGGTGTCAGTGCTTCAGCCAGCTATGGCCAATACAGAGCCGGTTAAAGTCAACCAAATCCCTATGAGAGGCTCTCAGTGAGGACTTCCATACAGCAGTAGAGAGTTTGACAATGTGGAGCTTGTTTGGTTCAGTTGAGTCTGTCGATTCAGAACTCCAAACCCCAAAGACCTTGCAGTGTAACTGGGATCAGAGGTCTGTTTCCAAGAGGCCAATATCCAGGGACCTGAAATAGTGACCCACTTGGCCAACTGATCGATGCATTCATTGCCTGATATACCTTTGTGGTATGTGGTTCTGTACTTTTGTTAATCATGCTGATTAATGTCCCCCTGATGGTTGAAGAACATGTGCTTGAAACATTTTTTTAATTTGTATCTGGACAAACAGTTATTTAGGGTGGACAAGACAAATAGGATATGCTGTATATGTATATAAAAATCAACTGCTGTGTGTTAGTGTTGCTAAAACTCAGTAACAGATTGACTTATTTGAGTAATTTTTGTTTTGTTTTGTGTACTTTAATATATAGAGATGAAATGGAAAGGAACAGCTGAAAAATTGATGAAATGAAAATGGGTCATTTTTTATGGGCATCACCACTTTGGAATAAATTCGTATATTATGTGCTGCCTTACCATTAATCCAATTGCAGTAAAATTCTGCACACTTGTGCTTCAAAATAAGAGTAACAATACTATCTACATAATAATTCATAGGGCACATGCTGGAGGGTACTTAATAACAGACTACAACACCAATCTACAATTGTATCGCAATCTTGATGAAATTTTCCACACCCAACCTTCAAAACAAGAGGAAGGTCACTGTCTACATAACACTCCATATGGATAATGGTGAAGGGTACTTTATAACAGATTTTGACACCAATTTACAGATTAATTTTGAGCTTGATGAAATTTTCCATTCTTGGCCTTAAAAACAATAGAAACATCACTGTCTACATAAGATTTCACATGGTGCATAGCCTTATTCCATACTTCAACACTATTTGACCAATTGCCATGATATTTGGCAGGTATATGTAATTTTTCATGTATTGTGGCTGGAGGAGGTGAACAGAGAGAGAAGAAACAGGAGGAGACTGACAGAAAGTGGGGAAAGTAATTAAACAGGCAGTGCGATGGATGGGGTGTAAAAGGGGGGAAGGGGAGGAGGACGTGGAAGAGGTGGTGGTGGTGGTGGTGGTGATGGTGGTGGTGGCGGTGGCGGCAGGTAGAGAGAGACACAGAGAGGAGATCAACTTACTGAATATTGGAATAAATAAATATCCAAGTGACACTGGGTTTTCAGGTAGCTAATATAGAGAGAAGCCTAAGACGACAAAGTGGAAGGCAAGAAATAGGCATAACAATAGAGGAAGTAAAGGGCAGAGAGATTAATGGAAGCAGTGTAGGACATATATCCAATTCCAATGCACATTTCACAGTTGTGAAGCATTGTCAGGTCCACTATTATTTTTATAATTTCAGCCAATTATTATGTGAACATACCATAGAACTCAATGACAAATAAAGACTTGAATTCCTTCTTCCTTCCATTCATCACAAATCAAGAAAAGTATTATGATATCTCCAAGTTTTTCATGTAATTTTTGCTCTTTATTAATCTTCTCAAAGACGGACATATGTTTTAATTGTGCAAAATGGAAAAACAGAAATTTAGCAATAGGATCATCTTCCTTACCTCATTCACTAATGTTATGTTTGTTTCCTAGTGACTCATACACTAAAATGGGTACTACAGTAATGCTAGTATATTTCCCAACCATCTCGTCTTTTTTCAAATTTTCTCAAAGTAATAAATTTTAGTTTTTCTTTTAAACATAATATATTACTTCTGCATTAGAATTCTAACATTTAAGTGATTATTTACATGTACTGCTTCTATGTGGATGTATAAATATCTTGTTGTGATTCTTGAGTTTCTCCGGGTGTATTTGATAATCAAAATATCCACAGGTGTACTGCCAGTCTATAGTGTCCAACGGGCACAATATTTTGGTGATCATACATGTCACCATCATCAGGTGAACTGACGGACTGAGCTCCTGCTGGTGCGTTTACAGCTCAATCCGGCAGTACACCCATGGATATTTTGATTAAATATCTTGTTGGTTTTATGAAATGTTAGATTTGGTAGTGTATTGAAAAATATTATTTTGTTTCCAAAATTTAGTTAACCATAAAAAGCAAATTAATATTTTTATCTGTACTCAGTGTCAGTATTAACATATTGTTAAAAATCACAGGTTAGGTTTTCCTCAACCTGACAACCGTGAGAAGATGCAAGGAGGTTCAGAAGAGTCCTGTATAGCATTCCTCAACAATTTACACAATGACGGATTACACTGGCATGACTTAGCATGCCACCACGAGCTTCCATTTGTTTGTGAGGACAATGATGAATTACTTCAAATAGCAGGAATACCTAAGCCGAGTTCTTCTGAAAGTTACATCGTCAATTTGTTGCTCGAACAAAACCAAGAACACCCTCCTGGAACAGCAGTAATGGTTGAAATAGAACAACTTGCACCAGATTTTTATGAAAACATTGATGATGTTGACCGACAAATGTAAGGTAAGTTCTTGGGAATGCATCTGATAAATTTATTTCAAGTGTTTGTCAATAGATGTTAAGTAATCACTGTTTCCAAAACTCTTAAATAAACATCACATATCCTTAACTTTTGAAATCAATCACCACAGAACTGTTGTATAATTTAAAATTGGGTAATGAGCTGAAATTTGTCATCAGTGCAATTTATAAGATTTATTACAGCAGATCTAGATTTCAGCTATTAAATAGCCATTATTAATTAAAAGGAGAAGTGCAGAGAAGAGGGAAAACACAGTCACAGTTGGGATAGAGATGTGAATTTGGATGAGCTGTAGGATTGGGGGAGGGGGGGGGGAGAGAGACTGTTAGTGTGGTGTGTAGGGACAGTGGGCTACCTTATGATGAGGCCATTATGGTTCTGAGACCATAGAATGTGCTGTAAGAATAACTGCCATTTGTGCAATTTGAAAGAACTGGTGGTGGAGAGAAGAGGATCCAAATGGCCTGGCTTGTAGAGGAGCCATGAAATATTGCTCTACAGGATGGTCCAACTTGCTCTTGGTCATTCATTTGATGGACAGCTGAACATGTTATGATTAGCTGCTTAGTAGTCATATCAATGTAAAACCCTGTGTGATATTGTCAGCAGAATTCATAAATCACAGGGCTTCTTTCACAACCTTTCCTTTTTCTCTACACTTCACCTTTTCACTCCCCCCCCCCCCCCACCACTTGCCCTCCCACAGCATTCCAAACTGCATCTCACATTCCCATCCATCATCAGTTTCTTCCAGGTATTGAGGAGCATTCTAGTCCCACCAATTCCATGGATCAGTTCTCCTTCCTGCCCCAATCCCCTTACCACTCACTGCTAAAGTTCCAGTTGGGTCATAGCAAGCAGAGATTTTGGTTGTATGAGCATGAGTTGAGCCTGAATGATTATGCTCTTTTTATGTTGAAGGCTATGGCTGAAAATTTAAGTTATCTGTGTGTGTGCATGTCTGTGTCTCAGCAATTGTCTTTACTGTGAATTGTAGCCTATCCTCATCACACTATTTTTCAAAAATAAATACTGTAATAAGTAAAATTACCAACTGTCACTCCAGCCTCCCTAAAAGTGTCAAGCCTCTGTCTTATCTTTTGATCAATGCCCAAAGTCCACTCACAATGTGTGTACCCCTGATATAATACATAAAGCAGAGTGTCCGGATGTTTGTGTGTATGTATTGTATACAAATCTACAGTTTTGTTCCAATCTTTATGCTATTTTGTATATGTAAGCCTCAATCTATGAGGATGATCGCCATAAGTATAAGAATCATGTACAACACATAGTTCACAAGATATGATGTCATAAATAATGAGATGCAAGAAAAACTGCTGCATTAAGCGACATTGCTGCTAATTTTCTCCTAAACCACTAAACCGATTTCAACCAAATTTGGTACATATATTCCTTACATGAGATAACAATTGCTGTAGGAGTAAGAAACGCATATGACACATGGTTCAATTGATATAGCATCATAAGTGATATGAGTTGCAAGAAATTGCACATAATGCGACGAGACTTTATAAATACACTATATGAGAATGAGAGAAGTTAGTGACTTGCAACAAACTTTAAACATAATTTCAAACCTGTATTAAACTTTTTCTCACTGACAACCATTTAAAATTATTGAAAGGAAAAAGGTTTGTCGCTTCCTACTTTTCCGCTGTTCATTGACCAAAACTATGACATTTGGTAGAACATTGCAGTTTATAATTTCTACACTACACATTGTAATCGCAGGAAATTTTACAGATAATATATACACATACAGCTGAATGTAGCTTCGAAATTGTATCACAGTATCTCATGAGATATGAGCACATAAACAGTAACGTTTATGGAAAATCGCCCCATCACACACCAAGTTTTAATCTGTTGCTTCTTTACTACTTATTGTATTCGCAACAGATTTTACAGACATACAGCACTGATACAAATGAATACATACCTGAAAAATTATACAATTGTACAACATATAACTCAATAAATATGAAGTTGTATGAATTTTATATGTCAACTGCACTTATAATTTTGTACAATATGCGAGACAGCCTTATTTCTTATTTATTCTCCAATAAATATAGCATGCTTTTAGAAAAAAAGGAGATGGACAGAGAGAGAAGGGATAGGAGAAGTACTAACTCAAGGCAGGAAAAATAAATAAATACCCCAGTAAAGCTGGGTTTTCAGCTGGTATCTATTAAAATTATAGTTGTTTATTGTAAACAAAACCTGAATATTATGATGGCTTTTCAAATTGTATTGTATGTCCATTTCCTAGGCAATGCCCAGCCACGTTCAACTTCTCAAGTTCCCTCTGTTTAATATGTCATAAGTGTTCCATATATTGCTCAATAACTACCACAATAGTTCATCTTATTTAAATGCTAACACATTCACAGGGGGCACCATACATGCCAGAAACTCAAAAAGTTCATAACAAAAATAAATCATCTGCTAAGAAAATAAAGTCTCAAATACTTGCTGATGATGCTAGCATGCTGATCAATGACCAAAGTTATCCACAACACCTATAACCAAAATAATAACTGAATAGACACACAATGATGTGCAGGCTATTAGTAATAAACTTAAAATGATATTATAATGTGTAATTTTTATTTTATAGATTGTATGTAAATTTGTACTTTTTGTTAAAAACAGAAACTAAATGGAACAAACTTAAAATAGATAGGCCTACATGAGAATCAGATAATGTACTACAAAGAGGTTACATATATAATATTTTGAACTACTTTTGCTAATTTGCTTCCATATAATGTCATCTAATAAAATATAACCTCTTTTTTCATATATAATAAACTTTTGATGACTCAATGATTTGGTGAGTTGTTTCCTTTACTCCTTAAATTATTTGCCTTGTACATGGGCTTTCCATTAGCGTACATAAATTAAAGTGCTATGTTTGATGTATAGTGCATTTGCAGATGTGGAATATTTATGATACAAATGTGTGCAGTAATTAAAAGTCATTTAATGATATTACATACAACTACTAAATTTTGCAAAAAATTAATTATTAGTTTAATTTGAGGGGAAAAAATATTTGCACACCTTGAGACATGAAACACTGCCACCTACCATTTTCAGTTTCACAATCAGCAGGGAAATTGGTCTCCATCTTATGCTGTACTGTCTTCTGAACATTGATTGATTGATTGATTTTTCCAGGGAAGCCAAAACAGTCTTGGACCAATCCGCCACTGCCCGCACCGAAACTAAGTTTATTGTGCGGTATCGCTCCCTGTATATCTAGTAAAGCCAACAATGCCCTTGAACAGTGCAAGGAGTCCCTTTACCAGTTCTTTATTAGACACAATTTCTTCGGGTCTGGTTGTCCCAAATATTCTGTGCCTTTTATTCTCCAATGCAATGCATTCGAAGATTAGATGTGATGCAGTTTCATCACCGTCATCACAGATCCTACATTTAGGGTCCTCTTCTGTTATTCCCATTGTACGTATGTGTTTTTTGAAATTCCCATGGCCTGTCAGCAATCCAACCATGAGTCTAATCTCTCTCCTGTTCAGACCCAGGATTGCAGAGCTTCTTTTAAAACATGGCTTTGGCATCATTACCTTGCCATGTTTTTGTTGATGGACTTTGGTCCAATATTCTACATGCCGTCTTCTGAGCCAGTTATGTAGCTCCAATTTGATCACTGACTTGGTGATTGTCAGGACAGGTTCCGGTTCAATAAATGGAGTCTCTGCCCCCGTCCTGGCTAATCTGTCGGCATGTTCGTTGCCACTGATCCCCGAGTGGCCAGAGACCCACAATAGGTTTACTCTATTGCTTTCCCCTAGCTCCACCAAAACCCTGTGACATTCTGCAACGATTTTAGACCCTGTTGCAGGAGCTGCCAGTGATCTCAGGGCTGCCTGGCTGTCTGAATAGATATATATGCTACGATCTTCGTAGCACCTACGCAAACACACACGCTCTGATGGCAGTGATTTCGGCCTGGAATACTGAGGCCAGTTTTACTAGAGAGATGACGCCCTCCAGTCTTGGCTGCACCCCATATACCACGGCCCCAACACCTTGGTCCAATTTTGACCCGTCAGTGGACCAGACAATATCGCCCGTACGGTGTTGAACTATTTTCTCCGACTGCTCCCTACTTCCAATTGTTATATTGAAAGGCTTGTTGAAGCAGTACGGGGTTATAATATAGTCGGCTGGCATTTCCCAACTTTTCCTACATTTACCTCACTCACTATTTTAGTGTGTGATTCTGGATATCCCAAAGAGTTCCAGTTGTTGCCAGATTTGAGTCTGTATGCACCAGCCGCTGCCTCCATCTTGACCCAAAAGTGTAATGGGGGCATATCCAGCATGGTTTCCATCCCAGCAGTTGGTGTGCTGCTAATTCCACCTGTTATGGCTAAGCAGGCTAATCTCTGCACCTTACCAAGCTCCTTAGCAGCAACCTGCTGTTCTACCTTCTTCCACCACATGACCGCCCCATAGGTGATCCTGGGTCTAATCACTGTGGTGTATATCCAGTGCATACCCTTGGAGCTCAGGCTCCAATTTTTGCCACAAGCTCTCCTAGTCCTCACAAGAGTACCTTTTGCCTTGGAGCAAATATTCCTGATGTGAGGGGTCCATGTCAGTTTCTCATCTAGGGTAACCCCTAGATATTTCACTGTCCCCTTCACATGTAGCGCTTCATTGAAAAGCTTTAGATTCCAACTTGAATGTTGTATATGCTTCTTTGTGAATGGTACAATAACAGTCTTCTTAGGACTAACCCACAGATCCTGTTTTCTGCACCAGTCTTGCACAATGTCCAAAGCACCTTGTGCCATATTCTTTCCTGTGTCAGCAAATTTGACAAGTATTACTATGACAAGACCATTTGTGAATCCTTGGCAAAAGTACTGCCTAGAGTTTAATTCTCCAATGAGATCATTCACGACTAGATTCCACAATAAAGGGGAAAGAACTCCTCCTTGTGGGCAACCCCTAGTGGTGTTGATTACCATTTTTTCATTCATCATGATAGCTTCTACCTTTCTTCCACTGAGCATGGCCCTAGTCCACCTACATATTGTGGTCCCTAGGTCATGTACCTCTGCTGCCCTAACCATGGAATCGAAGGTCGTGTTGCTAAAAGCCCCCTCGATGTCCAGGAATATACAGAGGGCTATTTCCTGAAAGTGTAGTGCTTTCTCCACCTTCCCAACGAATTGATGGAGAGCTGTCTCACATGATTTACCTGGCTGATATGCATGTTGGTTTGAATGTAGAGGAGCCCTACTTAACCTCCTTTCTCCAACATGCATATTAACCAGCTTTTCCAATGTCTTAAGGATGAAGGAGGA
Source organism: Locusta migratoria (assembly GCA_026315105.1). Taxonomy (NCBI): domain Eukaryota; kingdom Metazoa; phylum Arthropoda; class Insecta; order Orthoptera; family Acrididae; genus Locusta; species Locusta migratoria. Next base: position 344,204,924 of record CM048745.1, read on the forward strand.
CAGGCTTATTGGTCTCATATCCTTGGCCTTGGTATGATCAATTCTGGTTTAGGAATGAAGACAACCTTCACTGCCCTCCAGGCTTTGGGAATGATTCCTGCTGCTAGGCTAACCCTGAATAACCTGCATAGGAATCTAATAATATTTTCTCCCAATTGTTGCAGGAGAGCTGGAAAGATTCCATCGGGGCCAGGTGACTTGAACGGTTGAAATGTTCCCACTGCCCATCGGACCTTACTGAGATCGACACACTCCTTGGCCAAATCCCAGTCCTCTTTGTGAATACCTGAGAACCGTTGTCTCTCAGGAATCGCATTCTGGTCTGAGTTATCCCCCAGAGTATATTGAGGAAACTGAGTCTTGAGGAGCAGTTCCAGTGTTTCATGTGTTGTCTTTGTATACTCCCCATCCTCCTTCCTCAATGTTCTACATCTACATCTACATGGGTTACTCTGCAAATCACATTTAAGTGCCTGGCAGAGGGTTCATCGAACCACAATTATACTATTTATCTCCCATTCCATTCTCGAATAGCGGGCGGGAAGAAACTACACCTGAATCTCTCTGTTCGAGCTCTGATTTCTTGTATTTTATTCTGATGATCATTTCTACCTATGTAAGTGGGAGTCAACAATATATTTTCGCATTTGGAGGAGAATGTTGGCGATTGGAGTTTCGTAAGTAGCCCACGCCGCAGCGATAAGCGCCGTTGTTGTAATGATTCCCATCCTGTATCATTTCCGTAACCCTGTCTCCCCTGTATCGTGACAATACGAAACGAGCTGCCCTTCTTTGGACTCTTTCGATGTCCTCCGTCAAACCCACCTGATAAGGATTCCACACTGGACTGCAATACTCCAAAAATGCACGGACAAGCGTAGTGTATGCAGTTTCTTTAGTAGTTCTGTTGCATCTTTTAAGGGTTCTGCCAATAAAACGCAGTCTCTGGTTCGCCTTTCCCACGATATTATCTACGTGTTCTTTCCAGTGTAAGTCTGAAGTAATAGTAATTCCTAGGTATTTTGTGCAATTTACGGCCTTCACATTTGATTGATTTATGTTGTAAACAAAGTTTAACGGATTTCTTTTCGTACTCATGTGGACGACTTCACACTTCTCATTATTTAGAGTCAATTGCCAATTTTTACACCATACTGATATCTTATTCAGATCGTTCTGCAGTTGGTTTTGATCTTCAGATGATTTTACTAGACGGTAAATAACGGCGTCATCTGCAAACAACCTAAGAGAGCTCCCCTAAATCGTTTATGTAAATAAGGAATAGCAGAGGACCAATAACACTACCCTGTGGAACGCCCGATATCACCTCTGTTTTAGTCGATGCCTTACCATCGATTACTACAAACTGTGTTCTCTCTGACAAGAAATCCCCTATCCAATCGCAAATTTGGGGCAATATACCATAACCACACAATTTGATTAAAAGCCGTTTGTGAGGTACGGTGTCAAAAGCTTTCTGGAAATCAAGAAATGCGGAATCGATTTGCGAACCTTTGTCGATAGCACCCATCACTTCGTGTGAATAAAGAGCTAGTTGTGTTTCGCATGAACGATATTTTCTGAATCCGTGTTGACCGTGGGTCAATAGATCGTTTTGTTCGAGATAAAATATTTGAATACAGGATATTTTCCAAAACTCTGCTGCAAATTGACGTCAATGAAATAAGCCTGTAGTTTAGTGGATTACTCCTACTGCCTTTCTTGAATATAGGTGTGACCTGGGCAACTTCCCAATCTTTTGGTACAGACCCTTCTATGAGAGAGCGGTTGTATATGACTGTTAAGTAAGGAGCTATCGCTTCAGCATAATCAGGTAGAAATCTAATGGGTATACAATCCGGACCAGAAGACTTATTCTTGTTAAGTGATTTTAGTTGCTGCACTACTCCGATGATATCTACTTCTACGTTACTCATTACGGCATCTTTTCGTAATTTGAAATCTGCAATATTGGTTTCGTCTTCTTTGGTGAATGAGTTTCTAAAAGCTAAGTTTAGTAACTCTGCTTTAGTAGCGCTGTCATCGGCAGGATCGCCATTACTATCACGTAGTGAAGGTATTGTTTGTGATTTTCCCCGAGTATATTTAACAAATGACCAAAATCTCTTTGGGTTTTCAGTCAAATTATGAGAAAGAGTTTCGTTGTGATAAATATTGTAGGCATCTCGCATTGAAATCCTCGCTAAATTTCGAGCTTCTGAGTACGATCGCAAATCCTGGGGATTTTGTGTTCGTTTAAATTTAGTATGCCTTTTCCTTTGCTTTTGCAACAGTGTCCTGACCTGTTTTGTGTACCAAGGGGGATCGCCTCCTTCTTTTATTAATTTATTTGGTATAAAACTGTCAATTGCTGTCGATATCACTTCTTTGAATTTGAGCCACATCTGATCTACACCTACGTTTACTGTTAGAAACGAGTGGAAGCTGTCTTTCAAGAAGCAATGTATTTTGTTTCTATCTGCTTTCCTGAACAAATATACTTTGCATTTATTTTTGGTAACTTTGGGACTTTCGATATTCAATTTCGCTATGACAGCTCTGTGTTCACTAATACCTGTATCCGTTTTGATGCTCGTTATGAGCTCAGGATTATTTGTTGCTAAGAGATCAAGTGTGTTTTCACATCCATTTACAATTCTAGTTGGCTCATGAACTAATTGTTCAAAGTAATTCTCAGAGAATGCGTTGAGTACAATTTGAGACGATGTTTTATGCCTACCTGCTGATTTGAAAATATAATTTCGCCAACAGATCGAGGGTAAATTAAAATCACCACCTACTATTATCGTGTGAGTCGGGTACGTTTTTGTAATTAGATTCAGGTTTTCTTTGAACCTTTCTGCTATTGTATCGTCAGAGTCGGGAGGCCGGTGAAAGGAACCGATTATTAACTTCTTACGATTTTCGGGTACAACCTCTACCCATAATAGATCGCAGGAACTATCAACTTCAACTTTGCTACATGAAATACTACCTTTAATGTCGACAAACACGCCCCCATCTATTTTGTTTAATCTATTCTTTCTGAACACCGATAGACCTTTTGCAAATACTTCTTCTGAACTTATTTCCGGCTTGAGCCAACTTTCGCTGCCTATAATGATGTGTGTTTCGGTGCTTTCTATTAACGCTTGCAGTTCTGGTACCTTCCCGACACAGCTACGACAATTTACAACTGTTATAGTTTCCAGATCTACATTTCTCCTGTGATTCACCTGCACGCTTTGAGATTGCCCATTTTCTTTTTCCCCGAAGCTCTTTATCCTAAAAAACCGCCCAGTCCACGCGACACAGCCCCCGCTACCTGTGTAGCTGCTTCCTGCGTATAGTGGACTGCTGACCTATTCAGCGGAACCCGGAAACCCACCACATGATGGCGCAAGTCAAGGAATCTGCAGCCTACAAGGTCGCAGAACCGTCTGAGCCTCTGATTCAGACCCTCCACTCGGCTCTGTACCAGAGGTCCACAGTCAGTCCTCTTAACTATGCTGCAGATGGTGAGCTCTGCTTTCATCTTGCAAGCAAGACTGGCAGTCTTTACCACTTCAGTTAGCCTCTCGAAACCTGAGAGGATCTCTTCAGATCCGAAACGACACACATCATTGGTACCGACATGAGCCACCACCTGCAGTTGGCTGCACCCCATACCCTTCATGGCATCCGGGAGGACCCATTCCACACCTGGAATGACTCCACCCGGTATGCACACGGAGTGCAAGTTGGCCTTCTTCCCCTCCTTGGCAGCCATGTCTCTAAGGGGCTCCATCACCCGCCTAACGTTGGAGCTCCCAACTACAAGTAAACCCACCCTCTCTGAAAGCCCAGATCTTGAAGGCTGGGTGGTGACAGGGTGAGAGACACCATCCAACTCAGGAACATCGTCCTGAGCAGACAGCGCCTCAAACCTGTTCGCAAGACGAACCAGGGAGGCCTCACGATCGGTCCCCCGGAATGTCTTGCGCCTCCTGCCACACACTGGAGCAACCTCTCACGCAACCACAGGTGGGATGTCTGCCTCACTGCTAGCAGTTTCAGGGCATGTCGCTGCCGCAGACCGATCGGTGGAGACGACGGGAGTACCTTTGGTCCCCACTGCCGGCCAACAACAACGACGCCCATCGATCGCAGCTTCCAACTGTGCAACCAAGATTAACACAGCTTGAAGCTGGGAGCAAAGTGTCACCAGCTCAGACTGCATCCGCACACAGCAGTCACAGTCCCTATTCATGATTACAGTACCAACAAAACAAAAACTACAGTCGTGATGCGTTCAAAGGAAAACTACACTGTTTGTTAAAACGGGGATCTGAATCTAATACGCACGAGAGCTCAGTATAAATTTACAAATTGAGACTAGAAAGTGCAGACGAAAATCAAAATACTATATGTCGCTTCTAATCAGAAAATAAAGACAGACGACTGTCCCGACGCAGTTCACACGGCGGAATAATGCACTAAACAGATATTTAACTTGAATATGAATCAAATAAAAACGTGAGCACACAATAAATTTAATGAACTGAAGGGAAAACGCACTGAAAAGTAAAAATATGTAGCTTCTAGAGAGAAGCCGGTTACACTTACAACTGATAATTTACTGCTAAACCACTGGAGACGTGTGCTCTGGATGACGTCCGCTGGGCGATTCCTCCTGGATTAGCTGGTACCCTAGTGAGGATTTTATGAAGTCTCGCTTGAGCAGCCATGCCCTCCACTTCCTCACAGAATACCTTCCAGGATGCCTCCTTTGCTCGTCTGATGGCAAGGTTGTAATTGACAAGGGCCTCACGATACTTTGCTCATTGTCCTTTGCGCCTTGCAAGGTTAAACAGTCTTCGTACCTGTTTTCTTTGCATTTCTAGGTTATTATTCCATCAAGGCACACTCCTATTTGTGCACTTCTTGGTGATTGAGCAGTTGTTCTGGTATGAGGTCACTATAGCAGAGGTTATGGCCTCTGCTACTTCCTCAAACTCTGCTGGATTCCTTATCAAAGTTTTAATTTCCGATAGGCTAAAGTCAAGGTCTTTCCTATATGTCTCCCAGTCGCTTTCCTGGGGTTCCTATAGGCCATGGTCTGTCTGGTTCCCATTTCAACCTTGAATTTAATATACATGTGATCTGATGGGGATGGCTCCAGGACTACATGCCAGTGTTTGACGTAACTTCCCATCATCATGGAACCAAAAGTTATGTCAATTACTTCTTCCCTTCTACTACTCCTCAATGTAGGTTCATCACCCCTATTCAGGATCTCCAAGTTGTTAGATAGGAGAAATTCAAGAAGGTGCTCACCTCTACTTTTGGTGTCCTTGCTGCCCCACGATAGATTGTGGGCATTGGCATCACATCCTACCAACAGTTCGTCACCTTGCCGATGGCAGGTTTACGTCAGTGTTCTCACTTCCAAAGGAGGAGGAGAGCTGTCTTTGTAAGGAAGGTATGCTGAGGCCAAAACAATTTCCCTTGTGATACCTTCCTCACGTTGCTGCATCCTGATGGTCACCAGGTCACTGGAACAAAAATCCATCATTGGTATGAAAGGTATTCCATTTCTAACATAAATGCATGTTCTGGAGTTTTTTAGATTTCTGGCATAAATCAGCTTACCTCCAGTACCACTGAGGCCCAATACACCCCCTTTGTATAAATAGGGTTCTTGTATCACGGCCACATCCACCTCCTGTCTCCCCGGACGATGGCTCAGGGCAGCAGTGGCCCCTTTACTGTGCTGCAGGTTTATCTGCAGCACTTCCAGTCCCCATCTTGCTGCCATTATTGCCTTTAAGGTCTTTGATTACCCTGACGCAGACCTGCGAGAACCCTAAAAACAGTTTCAGGCCTTGCTCTCACAATGCCTTCAGGGACTTCTCTCTGACCTCCACCACCAGGGTTCGTCCTTCCGGAACGACTTTTTGGTTAATTACCTTCCAATCCTCTGTCGAGACTTTTGGGTTCTAGACCCTTATTTTCTTGAACAGAGTCTTTGGAGAGACATCCTTAAGGATCTTTGGTACCCATATTTATACCTTTGCGGTCTTCAGGAGTTCGGCTGCTGTCTTGACCAGCAGTATCGCATCCTCCCACGGGGATATCATAGGTACCTTGTACTTAAGCCATTCTGCTGAGTGCTCCCCCTCGCAGACAAAAATGAGGGCACCGCGATCTAGATAGACCCTCCTGAATTTGGGTGCTGGACCAGCATACCCCCCCCCCCCCCCACCAATCTCTTCAAAGAGGGCCATCTGCACGAGCTCCTCCTGCTGCGAGGTGATGCTTACCAGTGGGTATCCTTCTTGGACAACCGCCACTCTAAAGACTGAGACTGCAGTACTATAGGTCTGTTTCCCTATTTCCTGCCTCAGCCTTTTATGATCACGCTTGTCCAGAGAGGAGGGAGTCTTAGATTCCTCCCTAACCCTCTTGCCACTTGTCTTTGACGTCTGTGTATCCCCTTCGATCTGAGGCAGTTTCTTTTTGGGGGTCTTGGGTTCAAGCCCTTTTGATTCCCCCCACTTACGTTTAGGAAGCCATTCTTTTCCTTCCTTTTGCTTTTGTTCCTTGAGAAGTTTCCTCCTCTGAGCCCCAGACAAGGCCTTAATCCTAATCTGGTCCAACTTCTCTGATACAGTTGCCACTTCTTGCTCAGGTCTAGACCCTGACTGAGAAGTAGGAGTGCACTCCATCGGTCCTGATCTCGATGTCTGAGTATCTGAGGTCTTAGATTGCCCCTCAGATTCTTTTAAAATAATTTTTTTCTCCGTGTTCATGTTTGTCCCATCTTGGTCCCCACCACAATTACCCCACGCGGTGCAAGGCAACTTACTCAGGGAGGTCGCCCGGTATCCCTGAGGCTCCGTTCAAGACACATCCACCCATGTGCCATGCACCCCTCAGCACAGGTCACACCACATCTTGGGTTGGGGGGCAGTTTAACGTCGTGCCCGGGACGACTTCTGAACATAATAATGTTAGATATGTTGTTAATTGACATGTAATTACAAGAAATCACATAAACGGCAATGCATTTTGATGACACTCTAGTGTGCTGTTACCTTGAAACAATAAATTTTTATAACACAAAAATTCTTTAACCACAAATAAGACATTAGCAGTCAATTTATTAAAACAAATACTACCTGCAACAACCAGTATTAGAGAGATCCCTGGTTTACTCAGTTACCTTACCAGTCATTGTTTCACAGTATGGAAGGAATGCAGTCAACTTAACCTCTTTTGGTGATTCATGAGGCACCTTTTACCAGTGGCACTGAAAAGCCTTTTCAGTTTCTCCCTAGCTGCAATTATTGTTCCTGAACACAAGCATCAAATGCTGATATTTAGACTCTAGATCAGGAATATATGCAGTTGTGGGGTGTGCTCACACTGTGGGAGTGGAAGCTGGGTGTGCCAAGTGCTGTGGCTTCCCCCACCACTGCACAACATCTGTAGCAGATACGTGAGTGAGACGGCTACATGCCAAATGCTACACGAGTGGGAAGTTTAAGAAGGAATGTTTGCAACACAGTCTAACTACTGCTTGTCATAGAATAATTTTTAAACAAGACTTTGTCATGAATGTGTATTTTCAATTACTGTATTTATCTATCTTGTTTGAAGACTCCATTAGGAATCATGTGTACCGTGACCATCACACCAATACTAATGACAAGAGGAATTTCACCATTAATCACTGGGTTAGAGCTCTTTATTCATAAATGTCAAATGCAATATTATCGAATAACAATCTCTATCCTATTGACCAATGTGAGATTGCCTTTTGTTATTTATCCCTCTGTGAAAGGAATAACTCTTAACACTTAATGAAATAAGTACATTTGATAGCATTAATATTATTGTGGGGTAATATATCCATTTTATTTTTTTAAAATGCTTTACTTAAATATATTTAACATTAAACTGTGATGATAAATGTATACATGTTTTGATTTTAAAAAAATATTTATATTTTGGAACTATTGATTGCGATACAACCAAATGCATGAGGTGGCAAAGATTAAAATTTGTTAAACCCAAACACTAAACCTTTGCATATACATGTAACCCCAGCAAGAAAGAAAGAAAAAAAATGGCAACTGAAAAATATATGTGAAGAGCCTCAAAATGCATGAGAAATGTCACATGTCTTTTTTGCAATTTGTCCACTTGAGGACAGTAAAGTCAGTTTTGTTGCCTGCTCTGTCATGATATATCATAGCAAGAGTGGTACCACTTTTCTCAAGTATCACAGTTTTGAGTTGTGATGCTATTATTGCCAGCATGTGATACTGTAAATCAAACAACAAAATAATTTTAGCAGGATGTCTGTGCAGTTGAGAGAACTGCAGTAGGTGTAACATTTTCTAGAAGTATTGCAAAGTCTTGAACGAGACAAGCAGGTCCTACAACTGCTTATTACACTATGGATCCATTAGATCAACTTGAAAGTAATGGACTACTTCTTAACCAAAAGGGAGAATAGTTTACCAAATAATTTAGAATCAGTCTTCAGAGGCAAACGTGTAAAGTCCTGAAAATTCTTTCAAAACACATGAAATGTTTCTGGTATTGAAATGTTGTCAAAGCATATCTGGACTACAACTATTTTCACATTTTGGGAAATGCTGCATGTTGTGAACCTGACGTTGACTTTTGCATAACGTTAATTATTGTTTGAAAGCATGAATTTCATCCACCATATATTACCCAAGAATTATCTTCTTACATTGGGAGACTTATCATATTCAAATAATTCGTGGTCTCCTCTATAAGAGTGAGATCAGTAATCACAGAGAGATGGGAGCCACATCAACACAATCATCTCTGTTAACTGACTCTCCAACCTCTGCATGTAATGGAGTTGAAGAATCATATTGACTATCCATAAGTGTGAGTACTAGTGTCAATGCAAACATAGTTCTATTATCTTACATTTTATGATTAAAGTTATCTTTAATTGTTGCATTGTTAGTTTTCCACTTCCAGTGATAAACATAATAAATTATCACATTTAATAGTGAAAAATCCAGGTTGGAATGTCAATATCAGAGAACAGACAACTCACCTTAAAAGCGATCACTGAGCACCTCAGTGAGTTGTTATCTATCCTTTTTTATTGACTATCCATATAAACACTTTTGTATCACAGCATATATGCATTCTCTATTTAAAAGAATAATTAAATCTCTTACTGATGATGTGCTACAGTTTCCTATTATTTTCTTTTTTCTGTCTGTTGAAGTTACAGCCATCATTTTTATGTAGCATATGATACTGAAATGTGTGTTGTTTTGTCACACTGTTCTATAAAGTCAATTGGAGCAATTGTACGCTTCAATGACCTTAAATGTATGAATTAATTTTTACACTATATCCTTAAGGCAAACTGATACATTTTTCAGGTTGAAGACTGACTTGAATATACGACTGCTAAGCATGTTCCTGTTGGTACTGATAGAAAGCATTTCCTTCTTTGATCTGAGAATCTAGATTCACAATCGGTAATTGGCAGATACAGGTTGACAACTATTGAACTATCTATACTATAGTAAATCTGTAAATGTAGGCCTGTCGCTGTTCACTTAAATCTTCAAAACTACTGGATGAATCTTCATGCGATTTTCACAGGAAACATGAGAAAAGTTTGGGTCAACATATAGGCATAATTTTATCAAAATTGGATCACAAGATAAAAAGATATCATAATGTTAAGTGTTTTCAGTAACCGTCGTGTCTGTTTGTTCAACTATTAAAAACCTCTTATCTCCGAAAATACTTTACAAATTTGCATGGTGTTTTCACAGGTAACTTGAGCGTAACTCTGGACAACAAATAGACTTCATTTCATAAAAATTGGATCATGGAAAAAAAGAATATTATAAGTTGACATTTTTTATCTATGAGCGTCAGTCTTTCTGTTTCTTTGAACACGTTTATCTCCAAAACTACTTGATGAACTTTCATGGTGTTTTCAAATGTTACTTGAGCGGTTACATAAATGCTTCAATAATTAAAATTGTGTCAAATAAAATAAAGATATCATAATTTAATCATTTGTTTAAAAGCCTTCAGTTTATGTCTATTTGTTGAAGATAATCTCCAAATGTGCTACACGAACTTTCATAGGTTTCCATAGGTAAATTGAGAAGAGTTTGGAGAGTAACATAGGCTACATTTAATCAAAATCGGATCAGAGGAAGGAAAGATATGGTAATTTGAAGTTTTATGTATATACTATGATTATAAGTATTAGCATTAGGTGTGAGGCTCTGTTGTGGCCACTCAGCATTTAATATGTTAAGTATGGCATCTTTGTCATAGCACCTGGAATTTTTCAAATAAGTTTAGGAGGTGTGCTAGCAAACTGTGTAGATAATAAGTCTTAGGAACACAGCATGGATATGAATGGTGGCATGGGTGGTTTTTTTTTCCTGGTTATAATATTGTCTGGATGGGAAAGGTGGTACATTTCTTTGTATAAAATCCAAAAGGAGTTTAACCCTTTGCTTGCTCTATTTGTATTTATGTGCACTGCTGCTATTGTTCCCAGATGATGTGGATGTGTTAGCACACACCTTAAGTCAGGTGTTCTGGACATGTCAACTCATCTCAGTCCACTGACATCCTCAATGCTATGGATGAGTCAGTTCTGTATTGAGTTGAATAAAAAACGTTTTGAGTATTGAACATATACAATAAGTAACTCTTAGGTCTTAGCAAGCTATCCTATGAAAATAAAAAGAAGATAAAAAAAGTTTTGAGATTTTGAATGTTTATGAAATATTGTTATTTTTATAACTGTAAGATTCCTGATACGCAGGGATGGACTTGGAAAAGTTGCATTTGGAATATAAAATGCTATATTTTGAGAATGAAAAGAGATATTGCTCTACTCTTCATATTAAATAAAATTTGGATACCATCTCCATTTTTGTTTATTGGAATGTATGAACTAAAATCAACTATATGCATAGTCTACACAATGCCTTTTTCCCTCTGAAAATTCTTAAAAAAATTCTGATAATGGAATGTCCAGGCTGGAATTAACAATTTAGTAATAAGGAGAGTTTACAACTCACTGTAAAGACAGATGATGAGCTGCGACAGGCACATAAAAAAAGACACACACACACACACACACACACACACACCACTCAAAATAGGAGAGGTTTAGGATAGAGAGGTAGGAACTGTTGGGTGCAGAAAAAAGGAAATTTATCGTAGGTTGAAGCCTGGATAATTTCGGCACCAGAGAATGTACTGTAGGGATAAAATCCTACATCCTTCAGTACATTCTCCAATCCTGAAATTATCCAGGCTTCAACCTATGATAACTTACCGGCTTGAAGTTAGCTTCGGATTCGTTTCCAGAAAACCATGCGGGCGATATAACTCCCAGGCGCAAGCGAGCCAAGGGAGAGTAGTGCCAACCTCCCACGCTAAAAACCGACTATACGGTCAACAAACAAAGCGATGCGCGTTATTTTAATGAAATGTAACTTACAGAATATTCAGAATCCTATAACCTAAACAACATAGACGAATCAGTAACCTAGTGTAAAATATGAATTCAAAATAAACAATAAAACATACACCAGTATTAAGTAAATAGATACAGGAACAGTACTAATACATTGCTTCCTTTCAAAGCAACAAACATACTTCGTCTTGTATATTTGATAAAACATAAAATACATTCGAAGCTCATAAGCCTATTAAAAATCGGCAATCTTCCGGTTAGCACAATTCTCCCGTTTCCTACAACAATGAAGCAAACAAATCCAATGACATGTTTACTGTCGTCATTAAACTGTATAAGTGCAGCATACGCATCCAAGTATACCCTGACAACATACCAACGCGCATTAAAGAGAGGATCTGAAGGTACAGTACATATTAATTCAGAAAAAGTTCTGTTTGTCACAGAACTGCCGTTCATAGTAAGCTCAAAGCTGAGTAACGAAAACGTTGTTAGACATCAACTCATGACACTCTACTGAGGCATACCAGACACATACAGGACCTTAGTGACCGAAAGAAATGGATTACCGAGCAGATTACGTAATAAGATTCATAGACATTCCTCAAAATTTCCGACGTAGAAATGAATTGCCTTTCCATCCTACATCAAAAGGCGTGTAATTAAAGAACTACTAGCCGTCGCCACATGACAGTCTGTATAGGTATAGTACACACCTCCAAACACTACTTGAAAAAGTTTAAAGGCAGATTAACGAGCCGATTATGAGATATGATTTTTCGAATATCGTTAAAATTTCCGGCCTCGCTCCGAAATGCCTTTCCGTCCTATATTTAAGGGCGTGTAACTAAAGAATTACTAGTCGTCGCCACATGGCAGTCTGGATAGGTATAGTACACACCTCCAAACACTACTTGAAAACGTTTAAAGGCAGATTAACGAGCCGATTATGAGATATGATTTTTCGAATATCGTTAAAATTTCCGGCCTCGCTCCGAAATGCCTTTCCGTCCTATATTTAAGGGCGTGTAACTAAAGAATTACTAGCCGTCGCCACATGGCAGTCTAGATAGGTATAGTACACACCTCCAAACACTACTTGAAAACGTTTAAAGGCAGATTAACGAGCCGATTATGAGATATGATTTTTCGAATATCGTTAAAATTTCCGGCCTCGCTCCGAAATGCCTTTCCGTCCTATATTTAAGGGCGTGTAACTAAAGAATTACTAGCCGTCGCCACATGGCAGTCTAGATAGGTATAGTACACACCTCCAAACACTACTTGAAAACGTTTAAAGGCAGATTAACGAGCCGATTATGAGATATGATTTTTCGAATATCGTTAAAATTTCCGGCCTCGCTCCGAAATGCCTTTCCGTCCTATATTTAAGGGCGTGTAACTAAAGAATTACTAGCCGTCGCCACATGGCAGTCTAGATAGGTATAGTACACACCTCCAAACACTACTTGAAAACGTTTAAAGGCAGATTAACGAGCCGATTATGAGATATGATTTTTCGAATATCGTTAAAATTTCCGGCCTCGCTCCGAAATGCCTTTCCGTCCTATATTTAAGGGCGTGTAACTAAAGAATTACTAGCCGTCGCCACATGGCAGTCTGGATAGGTATAGTACACACCTCCAAACACTACTTGAAAACGTTTAAAGGCAGATTAACGAGTCGATTATGAGATATGATTTTTCGAAAATCGTTAAAATTTCCGGCCTCGCTCCGAAATGCCTTTCCGTCCTATATTTAAGGGCGTGTAACTAAAGAATTACTAGTCGTCGCCACATGGCAGTCTGGATAGGTATAGTACACACCTCCAAACACTACTTGAAAACGTTTAAAGGCAGATTAACGAGCCGATTATGAGATATGATTTTTCGAATATCGTTAAAATTTCCGGCCTCGCTCCGAAATGCCTTTCCGTCCTATATTTAAGGGCGTGTAACTAAAGAATTACTAGTCGTCGCCACATGGCAGTCTGGATAGGTATAGTACACACCTCCAAACACTACTTGAAAACGTTTAAAGGCAGATTAACGAGTCGATTATGAGATATGATTTTTCGAAAATCGTTAAAATTTCCGGCCTCGCTCCGAAATGCCTTTCCGTCCTATATTTAAGGGCGTGTAACTAAATAATTACTAGCCGTCGCCACATGGCAGTCTAGATAGGTATAGTACACACCTCCAAACACTACTTGAAAACGTTTAAAGGCAGATTAACGAGTCGATTATGAGATATGATTTTTCGAAAATCGTTAAAATTTCCGGCCTCGCTCCGAAATGCCTTTCCGTCCTATATTTAAGGGCGTGTAACTAAAGAATTACTAGCCGTCGCCACATGGCAGTCTAGATAGGTATAGTACACACCTCCAAACACTACTTGAAAACGTTTAAAGGCAGATTAACGAGCCGATTATGAGATATGATTTTTCGAAAATCGTTAAAATTTCCGGCCTCGCTCCGAAATGCCTTTCCGTCCTATATTTAAGGGCGTGTAACTAAAGAATTACTAGTCGTCGCCACATGGCAGTCTGGATAGGTATAGTACACACCTCCAAACACTACTTGAAAAAGTTTAAAGGCAGATTAACGAGCCGATTATAAGATATGATTTTTCGAAAATCGTTAAAATTTCCGGCCTCGCTCCGAAATGCCTTTCCGTCCTATATTTAAGGGCGTGTAACTAAAGAATTACTAGTCGTCGCCACATGGCAGTCTGGATAGGTATAGTACACACCTCCAAACACTACTTGAAAACGTTTAAAGGCAGATTAACGAGCCGATTATGAGATATGATTTTTCGAATATCGTTAAAATTTCCGGCCTCGCTCCGAAATGCCTTTCCGTCCTATATTTAAGGGCGTGTAACTAAAGAATTACTAGCCGTCGCCACATGGCAGTCTAGATAGGTATAGTACACACCTCCAAACACTACTTGAAAACGTTTAAAGGCAGATTAACGAGTCGATTATGAGATATGATTTTTCGAAAATCGTTAAAATTTCCGGCCTCGCTCCGAAATGCCTTTCCGTCCTATATTTAAGGGCGTGTAACTAAAGAATTACTAGTCGTCGCCACATGGCAGTCTGGATAGGTATAGCACACACTTCCAAATACTACTTGAAAAAGTTTAAACGCAGATTAACGAGCCGATTATAAGATATGATTTTTCGAATATCGTTAAAATTTCCGGCCTCGCTCCGAAATGCCTTTCCGTCCTATATTTAAGGGCGTGTAACTAAAGAATTACTAGCCGTCGCCACTTGATACTCTGTATAGGTATAGCACACACTTCCAAATACTACTTGAAAAAGTGTAAAGGCGTATTAACGAGTCGATTATGAGATATGATTTTCGAATATCGTTAAAATTCCAGGCGTCTCTCCGAAATGCTTTTCCGTCCTACAGTCAAGGGCGTGTATTTAAATAATTACTAATCGTCACCATATGAAACTGTGTCTTCGTTTAGCATTCACGTCGAAGTACTACGTGATAAAAAATTAATGCAGATTAACGGGCCAATTATGAGAGTAGCCTCTCGTGAAAGAATTTGCACACTACAGTTTGGCCCACAACATTTCGTAGTTTTACCATGCCAGAGCTAAAGGGTGTAGATTTTAACACATATTTAGAGGGATTATTAAACATTTTGGCCATTCCTAGAAACTTCTGGCGTTTGATTGTTTTATGCTACCTTGACCGTACTAGAAGCCGGAAATGCGATTTGTAATCTTATGCGTACCACGTCAGAAGATCCAGTACAGTCGCAGTTGGCTAACTACCTTACTGGAGTTTCCGACCAATTGTTTGTAGAGCTGCGCTTCCTGTGAGACGTTCCGGGTATTTCCTCCCACCCCCACCCCGACGTCGAGTCCTGAAGTGTCACCACGTCGCGTACCAGCCCCCGTCGGCACAGTTGACAGCGACGCTTGTGTTACTGCAACGTAATGGTTTTCAGCGGATTTTCGGACGTTGACTTTGCAGCTAAAAATATTGCGCAAGTGATCAACCGAAGAGGCGGGAGCTCTGATGATGTTAACTTTGATGCATGGGGATCACTCTCTATCTTCGAAGAAGTCATCAGTACAACAAAGCATTCTGTAAGAAAGGTATACAGAGTGTCATGTGGCGACGGCTAGTAGTTCTTTAGTTACACGCCCTTAAATATAGGACGGAAAGGCATTTCGGAGCGAGGCCGGAAATTTTGACGATATTCGAAAAATCATATCTCATAATCGGCTCGTTAATCTGCCTTCAAACTCTTTCAAGTAGTATTTGGAAGTGCGTGCTATAACTATACAGAGTGTCATGTGGCGACGGCTAGTAGTTCTTTAGTTACACGCCCTTAAATATAGGACGGAAAGGCATTTCGGAGCGAGGCCGGAAATTTTAACGATATTCGAAAAATCATATCTCATAATCGGCTCGTTAATCTGCCTTTAAACTTTTTCAAGTAGTATTTGAAGGTGTGTGCTATAACTATACAGAGTGTCATGTGGCGACGGCTAGTAGATCTTTAGTTACACGCCGTTAAATATGGGACGGAAAGGCAATTCTTTTCTACGCCGGAAATTTTGACGAATGTCTAAGAGTCTTATGTCGTAGCGTTGGTATGTTGTCATGCAATACATGGATGTGTATGCTGCACGTCTACAGACTGTTAAATGACGACAGTAAACACCTCATTGGATTTGTTTGCTTCAGTGTTGTAGGAAACGGGAGAATTGTGCTAACCGAAGTTTGCCGATTTTTAAAAGGCTTATGAGCTTCGAATATCTTTTATGTTTTATCAAATACACAAGAGGAATTTTTTTTTTTTTTTTTTTTTTTTTTCTTTTTTTTTTTTTTTTTTTTTTTTGTGCTTCGAAAGGAAGCAATGTATATGTACTGTTCCTGTATCCATTTACTTAATAGTGGTGTATGGTTTATTGTTTATTTTGAATTCATATTTTACACTAGGTTACTGATTCGTCTATGTAGTTCAGGTATAAGATTCTGAATATTCTGCAAGCTACATTTCACTAAAATAACGCGCATCGCTTTATTTGTGGGCCGTATAGTCGGTTTTTAGTGTGGAGGTTGGCACTACTCTCTCTTGGCTCGCTTGCGCCTGAGAGTTATATCGCCCGCATGGTTTTCTGGAAACGAATCCGAAGCTAACTTCAAGCCGGTTGATAACTTCCCTTTTTTCCACACTCAACAGTTCCTACCTCTCTATCCTAAACCTCTCCTATATTGAGTGGTGTTTGTGTTTGTGTCACAGCCGATAACATACGTCGGAAGTCGGCCGCGAGAGCTCGCCGCGGGAAAATGCGGCAAATGCCAGAGCACGCCACAGGCGAGTCACTGACAGAAACAGCGGGAGTTGTGCTCTGCGCGCAGTGTGTTGTTTGCCAAACACGAGCTCACTTCGCGGGCATTCGTACAGCCAGTGCACGCCAGTGTTCTGTGTAGCAGTGAGTGTTGTTTTCCGCGTGAATACAACATTGGCGACGTGTGCGGTTTTTTTTTTTTTTTTTTTTTTTTTTTTTTTTTCCTCCGCGCATTTTCCTTCTGAAGTGGTTGTTCGTCTTACACTGGTTCTTCCGATGAGATTCTGCATCGCCTCGTCGAACAACAAGAGGTTTTTGCATCGGCGATTCACGCTCAAAACCAGGTATTACAATCTCTTGCTACAGCCTTGTCTAGTGGGTCCCAACCCCCGTCCACCCCACAGGTTGTTTCGCCCCCCGCGCCCCCTCTGTCTTATCCGCCACCTTTTCCGGCGTACGACGAGTCCGTCGAAGAATGGGACGCTTATGAAAAACGGTTACGACAACATTTTCAGGCTTTTGGCTGGTCTGATGGCACCTTATGTCGTGCGTTATTCCTGTCGTGGCTGTCGCCTCGTCTGTATCAGCTCCTTTGCCAACTCGCCCGTTTGCAGGATCCTGTGTCGCTTTCTTTCAATCAAATGTGCGGCCTTTTTTCACAATATTACCCCAAACGGACTCATGTGATAGCGGCCCGTGTTGAGTTTTACCGCTGCAGGAAGCAGCCACAACAGTCTTATCGGGCGTGGGCCGCGGACCTCCACGGTTTAAGCCGTCGTTGTCATTTTGTTACGGATGAGCATAAAGAATCGTATGCGATTATATGGTCGAGGACACTATTATTCGGCTCGCCCCCGATCGCGAGGTTCACGAACGCTCTCTCCTGTGCGAAAATCCTTCTCTTTCAGAGGTCCTTAACATTGCGCAGTCTTTCGAGGTTTCGCGGGCGGCGGGCAACCAAATTGAGGCTTGGTGTGAGGTGGCGGAAATCCAACCCTCTTCTTCCTCGTTACCGGCAGGATCGCAAAGGGATGACGCGGTCGCGGCAGTCCACGCGCAGCCTCGGCGCCGGGGCGATCGGCCCATTGCACAGCAGCAGAAACTCGGGCCAGGCGGCGTGCAGTCACGCAACCGGAAAATGCTTTCTTCATGTCCCTCCTGTTTTGTCGATCATGATAGACCTGACTGCCCCAAGCGGTGGTCCACGTGTCATCAATGCCACAAGAAAGGTCACATTGCTTCTGTTTGTGCCTCCAAAATCCAAGATTCCGACGCCGAGATGGACGTAAATTGTGTCTCGGCGATTTCGGTTGCACCCAACAAGCTCTTTATTGATGTCACTGTTTTCCACAAACAGTTGCGTATGCAAGTGGACACAGGTGCGGCCGTCACCTTATTGAACTCAAAGACTTATTTGGATCTGGGTTCTCCCTCTCTCTTACCGTTGTCACGGAAATTGGTCAGTTACAATAAACAAAATATTCCGATCCTGGGACAGTTCTCAGCGCCTCTTACATACAAATCTGTCACTCGGAGGCTCACTTTTCTTGTTGTAAACAATGCTCACACGGACAACTTGTTTGGTCTTGATGCCTTTCAGGGGTTTGGGTTCACTATTTCCGACGACGTCAACATTGTCTCTGACCAGGTGCCTTTTCCGCAACTAGACTCCTTACGCACCGAATTTTCGGCATTGTTTTCGGCGGGGTTGAGCTGTGCTAAT
Organism: Locusta migratoria; assembly: GCA_026315105.1. Classification (NCBI taxonomy): domain Eukaryota; kingdom Metazoa; phylum Arthropoda; class Insecta; order Orthoptera; family Acrididae; genus Locusta; species Locusta migratoria. The sequence continues at coordinate 344,223,473 of CM048745.1, forward strand.
AATTTCCAAGCCCACATCACCTTGAAGCCCTCCGCCAGGCCCCGTTTTTTCCGCGCTCGGCCGGTTCCAATCGCACTCCGTGACCATGTCAAAGCGGAGCTGGACCGCCTGGAGGAAGCTGGGGTGGTAAAACGCATTCCATCTAGTGAATGGGCGACTCCCATAGTCATTGTAAAAAAACCGTCGGGGCGGTTGCGCCTTTGTGGCGATTTCAAACGTTCTGTGAACGCCCAATCTTATCATCGACACTTATCCATTGCCGCGCCCAGACGGGCTTCTGGCGAAATTGGCGGGTGGACAATATTTTTCAAAGATAGATCTCTCTGAGCCGTATTTGCAAGTTCCTCTCGATGCTGACTCTCAACGTCTCTTGTTCCTGAACATGCCCTTTGGTTTGTACCAATACTTGAGGTTGCCCTTCGGGGTGGCCAGCACTCCAGCACTTTTTCTCGAACAACTCACAATGTCGGTGCCCGGTTGTGTCAATTATCTCGATGATATAGTAGTGTCCGGGTCCTCAGCAGATGAACATTTATGCAACTTACGTGCACTGTTCACATTACTACAGGAGGCGGGGTTGACGTGCAACCTGGAGAAATGCCACTTTTTTCAGCCTTCTATCACTTTTTTGGGGTTTGAGGTTTCTAGTGAGGGCAGCAAGCCCCTCCGTCAGAATGTCTCTCCCGTGTTGGCTCTCCCTCGGCCGACTTCAGTCAAGGACCTGCAAGTGTTTTTAGGAAAGGTCGCTTATTATCATAAATTCTTGCCGGGTATTGCTAAACCCCTGTATGACCTGCTGCGCAAAGGGACTTCCTTCCATTGGTCATTGGCCTGTGAAAAAGCATTTTGCACATTAAAGGAGCTGCTACAATCGGCTCCCTGCCTCGTCACCTATCAACCCGGCCTCCCCCTTGTCTTGGCAACGGACGCCTCTCAACATGGGATTGGGGCAGTGCTCGCTCATAAATATCCAGATGGATCTGAGCAACCAATCGCTTTCGCCTCTAAATCGCTCACTCTGGCCGAAACCAGATATTTGCAAATTGAGAAGGAGGCCCTTGCTATTGTCTATGCTCTGAAGAAGTTTCATGTCTTTCTGTATGGCGTAAAATTTTATCTCGTAACTGATCACAAGCCACTGGTTTCTCTCTTTCAGCCTTCGGCTTCACTACCCGACAAGGCCGCTCACCGTCTTCAGCGTTGGGCGCTGTTCCTATCTCGATATAACTATGCGATACACTTCTGCCCTACATCCAAACATGCAATTGCTGTTGCGCTCTCCCGGCTCCCGGCTGGACCAGACCCAGACTTTGATCAGGAAGAATTGCTGTGCTTTCATGTCGACTTAGCCGCTCAGCACGCAGTGGACGGTTTTCCAATCACGGATGCCAAGGTGGCTCTGGCTAGTGCCGCAGACCCGGTCCTCCGCAAGGTGATCCGTTTGGTCCAGCCGAAACGGGCGTCGGACCCCCTCAGAAACTACTATGCATTTCGACACCGTTTTTCTGTTGTGGATGGCGTGCTTCTCCTTGATTCTGAGGATTCCTCCCCTCGGGTCGTCATTCCATCGGCCCTCCGCTCAGAGGTCCCCAAGCTGCTACACGCCAATCATTGGGGAGTATCTCGTACGAAGGCATTGGCCCGCCGCCATGTGTTTTGGCCGGGCCTGGCCAGCGACGTGTCTCGTATGGTTACCTCGTGCTCGCTCTGTGTGCAACATCAAGCCTCCCCTCAGGCAACATTCGCCCCGTGGCCTCAACCTTTGCAGGCCTGGGATCGCCTGCACATTGATTTTGCAGGCCCCTTCCTTAATGCCTATTGGTTGCTGGTTATTGATGCCTTCTCTAAGTTCCCGTACGTGGTCCGTTGCCTTTCAACCTCAGCCACGGCCACGGTTGCAGCCTTGTCACGCATTTTCTCAATTGAAGGCCTTCCCACCACGGTGGGGTCAGACAACGGTCCTCAGTTTGTTTCACGTGAGTTTGCCTCCTTCTGCAACACCCGGGGTATCCGCCATGTCCTTGCCCCACCCTTCCATCCACAGTCAAATGGGGAGGCTGAAAGATTTGTTCGCATCTTTAAGACCCAGTTAAAAAAATATGTGGCTTGGTACCCTTCGGATGTTGCCCTCAATCAATTTCTGTCATCTTTCCGGTTCAACCCGTTTGGCGACAAGAGTCCTGCGGAACTTCTCCATGGCTGGGTTCATCTCCTGCATCCGAGCCCGGGACATTCATCTGTGTCTCCATCGCCTCGCTTCCGACCAGGAATGGCTGTCTGGGCACGTGGGTTTGGACGTCGACCGAAATGGATTCCTGCCCCATCATCACCAGATGCCACGGCCGCCGTCTCTGCGACATACGCACAGAAGACGGCATCACTGCACGTCACCACGACCAGCTGCGCCTCCGTGAGGAAGAGCGGGAGCTCCCCATCCCTCAGCCGATGCTCCTGCACCAGTCTGCTCCACTAACCACTCCACAGGCCAAAGAGAGGTTCCTGCCTTTACCTGCTAGTTATCTGCCTCAGCCAGGGACTGACCCAGGTCCCTCCTCTCAGGGACCTACACCTTTGCGGGTACAGCCAACACCCATGCTGGATTCATCTCCTCCTGATGCAGTGCTCCCTTCGGGGCACCCATCACCAGGTCTGGGGACCAAGGTGGAGATGGAGACCGAGCCACCATCACCGGTCCTGCCATATGGGTTGTCGGGGGAAGGGCGCCGATGCTGCCCACGCCCCAAGTACTTCTGACCCTACGCAACGGTGCCCGCCTGCAACCTCAGTTAGAGCCCAACAGATGACGATGTCATGGACATTGCTCGCATCCGAGCCTCCCCAAGGGGAAAGGAATGCTGTAAGGCACACACACATCCAATAACATATGTCAGAAGACGGCCGCGAGAGTGTGCCGCAGGAAAATGCGGCAAACGCCAGAGCACGCCACGGGCGAGTCAATGACAGAAACAGCGGGAGTTGTGCTCTGCGCACAGTGTGTTGTTTACCTAGCACGAGCTCACTTCGCGGGCATTCGTACAGCCAGTGCATGCCAGTGTTCTGTGTAGCAGTGAGAGTTGTTTTCCGTGAATGCAACAGTGTGTGTGTGTCTTTATGTGCCTGTCATAGCTCACCATCACATCTTTGCAGTGAGTTGTAAACTGTCCTTATTACTATATTCTAAATTTTGTGAATTAGTTTAACTTGATGCAATACAATAATTGTTATGTATAATAAAAAGAAATTCAGTCATTTATTGAATGAACTATATATAACTGTAAGATGTACAAAAATGAAATTTTTTCACTAAATAGTGTTCTTATTTTATAGAGGACAGTGTCTTATACCATCACAGGTAAACAATGCAATGAAAATAAAACTGCAATAAGCATGGAAGTACAGAGAGCATGTCTGTATCAGGGAAAGGGTGAAATACTCATTAATTGGATCAACTTATTTAGGTTTAAGTGAGAAATATATGATCACTGATGATGCACCCATCGGGAGGCAGAGACGGGTGAAGGGAGTGTAGGGGTGACATGTATGTACATGTTTGGTACAAGTATCTAGTATCTCTGAGCAAAACAAAAACATTTACTAAATTTCATTTATGAACAAGGGTTATAACAGATGAAATTTTTCCATCTAGGAAATAATTTCAAACTAATCACATAAAATTCTGACATTAACAAGGCCTTTCTCTTCTCATTCACTGGGAGAATATTTCACTTGGCAATGGGTATTTTCAAACTATTTGTTACATTGTAGATTCTTTGCGACTGTTGCCCACTGTCCTTTCTCTCTTTTTTTTTTTTTTGGGGGGGGGGGGGGATAGTACATTTTACAATCTGTCAAATACCAACTAATTTGAATAAGACTATACTGATAGTTTTGGTTTCAATAATTAGTACTGAATCCGAAACTTCCTGGCAGATTAAAATTTTGTTCCGAAACCGGGACTCGAACGTGGGACCTTTGCCTTTTGCAGGCAAGCGCTCTACCAACTGAGCTATCCCGACATGGCTCATGATGCCGCCTCACAACTTTACTTCCACCTGTACCTCACCTCCTACTTTCCAAACTTCACAGAAGCTCTCCTGCAGAGTGAAAGTTTCATTCTGGAAACATCCCCTAGGCTGTGGCTAAGCCATGTCTCCACCATATCCTTTCTTCCAGGAGTGCTAGTCTTGCAAGGTTCACAGGAGAGCCTCTGTGAAGTTTGGAAAGTAGGAGGCAAGGTACTGGCGGAAGTAAAGTTGTGAGGCAGCATCGTGAGTCGTGCCGGGATAGCTCAGTCGGTAGAGTGCTTGCCAGCGAAAGGCAAAGGTTCCAGGTTTGAGTCCTGGTTCCGGCACACAATTTAAATCTGCCAGGAAGTTTCATATCAGCGTACACTCCGCTACAGAGTGAAAGTTTCATTCTGAGTCCTTAATCCATTTGTATGTCTTAGGCTGTTTCTCCCAAATAATCATTAACACTTATATTTCAAGGAAAATACATTAATACTCTATGAAATAAAACAAGCCAGCATTTCAATCAAAACGTGACTGAAAAATTTAATATAATTTCTGTTTAATATTGCATAGGTAGTAAAAATAAGTTCAAAATCAGAAGTAACAAATAGTAAGGGGCGAAAACCATCAGAAGAAAAATAGTACACTTGGAAAGGCAGTCAATTTTTTCTATGATGGCAGGTAGTTGATGTACAGACCATGATTTCAATGTCTTCTGCCAACAGATATCAGAGTCACATAGCTGCCAAGGCCCATATGGGTGTACCTTTCACAGGGAATGTTTACAGCAATAAGGCTCAGTGTGATATCAACCTGTGAAGAAGACAGGCAACATGTCACAGAAGCAGATTGAGCAATTTTAAAAGGTGTACAATTGTGGCCTTCCCATTGTTGATATGGTCCTTTTGAAGAATTGCCAAACAACTTGGATGTATTGTATTAGTTCTGCAGTAATGCTAATTGTAGGGGTCACATGAACATTCTCACACCCACAGTCAAGGTTCCACCTGTCTGTGCAGCAGAAGCACCCACCAAGATAATAAGAGCAGCAGTGCCAGATTGTACAGCTATTACAGCATAGATAAGAGGTTTTGTGAGCACAGAAGTGTCAACATAAACTTTTGCCAACTGATTACTAACAGTGGTACTACAGGCACACACACCTCTGTCTACTCTTCCACTCACATCACAGCAGTGATTTGTAAGGCTCAACTCATGTCATCAGAGGATCTGAAAGATGGACTGTCTGGCCATGGCCTTCAGCAATGAAAGCAGATTCTGCCTACATTCAGGTGCTGGTCGTTTCTGTGTACAACATAGACCTGGCGAGCACTCTTTTGTGCATTCATCCAGGACACACTGGTCCCAACCAAGGCCTTATGCTCTGGCATATCATAAGCTACAGCTCTTGATCACATTTGATGCTTGTGGAGGGAACAGTGAACAGTGCTCAACATGTGCAGAATGTTGTAATACCCTTTCTTTTGTCATTATTGCAACAGGGAAGTGATGTGTTGTCCAGAATCAAATCATATGATGAAATCACATTTATTTGCTGGCAAAACATGAAGGCACACACATAAACAACACAAGACACAGAACAGCACTCTTTAAAAAACGAAAGACAAAAACATATGCAAAGTAATAAAAAAGAATGCACAAATCAGCAGAGTGGCAAAGATAATAAGAACATCATACTATACATATGCACATAGGCATGCAAAAATATTCAGCATGACAAGCCATACTAGACAACACTCCCACTCTTGTTTGTTGATTCTGGATATACAACTGATAATGCTTCACAATTAGTAAGAAACTTTTCTTTTGACAGTGCTTTTGTGAACATTTCTGCCAACTAATCCTCTGACTTAACATAAGAAACAAGAATAAAAACACCATTTACTTTTTCACAAATAGAATGGTCCTTTATATCAATGTGTTTAGTCCTTTTGTGATGTTCATTGTTTCTCATCAATTGCAATGCACTTTGATTGTTCACAAAAAGTGGTGTTGGTTTCCCAACATTAGCTCCAATCTCCTGTAAGAATGTGCGAAGCCAGGAGATTTCAGCAGCTGCATCAGATGCTGCAACATGTTCTGCTTCCGTTGTAGATCTGGGAACACATTTTTGCCTTCGAGATGTCCAAGTAACAGGTCCACTGGTCAGTACTCTGACATAGCCAGTTGTTGAACGACGAGTGTCAACATCTCCAGCAACATCAGGATCAGAATACATTTTAAGTGTAAGCTTGTTACCACTGTATTTAATACCTTTACCTCTTGTACCTTGATGATACTTCAAGATGTGTTTAACAGCAGTCCAATGCTCAGGTCCAGGATTGTTAAAAAATTTACTTACTTGACTGACAGAGAACATAATGTCAGGTATTGTCACTGTGGCAGCAAACGTCGATCCACCCACAGCTTCACGAAATGGCACATTCTCCATAGATTTCGTACCTTCACCTGCTGGGCACTGTACTAAATGCAACTGTGAACTGCAATCAGTTGGTGTTGCAATTGGCTTACAGTTGTTCATATTCATTTTCTCTAATAGATGGTTAATGTAAACCTCTTGGCAAATGAGCAGTTCTTTATTTTCAAGGTTTTGCTTGATTTCCAGCCCTACAAAGATATTTGGCTTGTCAACCACAACTTCAAAATGAGTTTTGAATTCTTCAAGTATTTTGTTTATAGTTTCTGTTGAGTTACTCATAATTAAACCAACATCAACAAAAATAGCTAAAAATACTTCTTGGTCATCAGCTTGAGCATGAAACACACAATTACCTGACTGAAGCTGCTTGAAATCAAAACACTTAGTGAACTGGACATATTTTTCGTTCCTACATCGAGGAGACTGCTTTAGTCCATAAAGGCTTTCGTTTAATTTGCACACAAAATTTGCATTTTCACTAATGAAACCTTCAGGTTGTTTCATGAATATATCTTCCTGCAAATCACCATTTAGAAAAGCAGTTTTCACATCAAATTGCTTCATGTCCATATCATAAGCTCCAGCCAAAGCCAAAAGAATACGAATCGATTAATATCTAACAACAGGTGAGAAAGGTTTCTCCATAATCAAGTCCAGGTTTTTGAGAATACCCTTTTGCACACAATCTAGCTTTGTATCTCATTATGCTACCATCTGGTTTACACTTAATTTTGTAAACCCACTTACACCTAACAGCTTGGTGATCAGGAGGTAGATCCACTAAATCCAGTTTATTATTTACCTCCAATGAAGACATTTCTTCTTTCATTGCTTCATACCACTTATCAGAGTCTTTGTGATTCATCAACAACTGCTGCATAAGCCACATAGTTTTGAAAATGTGCTAGAGGACGAAATTCATCACAGTTTCTAAGATTCATTCCTGATGTAGTAACATTCTCAGTAGCACAGGAGCCTTGGTCCTCCACAAAGTCCTCTTCATTTTCAACAGGCTATTGAATATCATTTCCTTGTTCATCTGTCAGGAAGTTGTACTCATATGTAATGTTGTTTGCCATGCAGTCCGCAGGAAACCCTGTAGCCTTTTCATTGAAGACCACATCTCGTGAAATAGTTATCTTCTTTGTTTCAGGATCATACAACCTATAATTGCTGCTGTATCCACTGTAACCAACCATCACCATCTTCTTTGACTTATTTTGAAATTTGGACCAAAACTGTTTGGGAGTGTGCATGAAGCATTCAGTACCAAACCTCCTCATGTGCTTTAATGATGGCTTCTTCTTGAACCATTTTCATAAGGCATCTCATCACAGTTAGGCTTACATGGATGGTGATTTAATGTATATAATGCTGTGTTAATAGCTTCTGCCCAAAGTGTTCCTGGAGGACTAGAATCAATCAGCATTGTACGAGCACTTTCCACTATAGATCTGATTTCACATTCAGCTTTACCATTTTTGCTCTGGTGTTTAGGGTGAACTGGTTTCATGAATGATACCTGTTTCCTTGAAATGGTTATGGAGCTGATCATTCACAAACTCTGTCCCATTGTCAGTCCTAATAACTTTGAGCTTATTACCTGATTGCCTTTCCACCATATGTTGAATCTCTTAAGAACACAGAAGCAACATCACTTCTGTAGTTGAGATAATATACAAATCTGTGTGAGGTACAATCATCTTTAAAAACATTAAAATAGTTAGCTCTACCTAATGACATTTGTGGCATCTTTCCATAAATATCAGAATGAATAAATTCACCTGGAGCACAGGCATGGATCTGCAAACCCCTTTCTATGCAGTTTGTCATATTAACAAGACCCACAGAAGAATTTAGTTAATGCATTTGATTTTACTACAGAAATTAAACCACAGTCAGCCATTTTCTTGAGATTTTCAAAATTCATATGTCCCAACCTCTTTTGCCATAACAATGCTGAGTCAGATGATGGACAATTTGCTTGTTCAAAATTTTTCATACAAAATAACATTCTGTAACACTGATTGTCAGCTTTCACACCACTTGCCATTAGCCTATTAATAAACACTTCAATATTATTACTGTTAAATGTTACTTTTAAACATTTGGTAGCTGCTGCTTCCACTGAAAAAAGATATTTTTCCAAACCAGGTATATACAGTGTATCTTCCAGTGTTCGAGGTTCCCATACACCATTTACCAGTGCTTTTAACTTGATTGATCCTATTCCTTCAGCATAGATAATTGAATAATCTCCTATCTGAACAGGAACTTGATAGTTCTTTATTGGGTTAAGCGTTGAAAACCATCCCTTGTGTGAAGTCATATGTTTTGATGCTGCACTGTCAGCAAGCCAAACATCATCACAATTAGTAATAAAAATGTTCCTGATTTGTGCACTCAGAGCTTGATGTTTATCTTCCCGTCCTTCATTTGACAATTTCATCAGCCGTTTCTTGCACTCAGCCTTAAAATGACCTTTCTTGTGACAATAGTAGCACTGAACATTCTTCTTATTCACTGAACTTTAGCTAACATTGTTTTGCAAACACTGACCCTGACCTTTGTCCCTCTTTTGATAAATATTAACAGCAGCGAATGCAGTTGCAGTTTCTTCCATTTGAGACAAACGTTGTTCTTCTTTGAGTAATCACACTGTTAAATTATCAAAAGTCTGCCTGCTATCGTCACGCGAGTCCCAAGCTGTAATAAAAGAACCATATTTTGCCGGAAGACCACCTAAAACTTTAGCAATTTTGTCTGTTTCTCCCACTGGTTCACCAATGTCTGCAAGAGACTGAGCTAACGCTTCAACTTTACTGACATGTTGCGCAATATTATCACAAAGTGACATCTTGTAATTTAAAAACTGCTGTTTCAAAGCTACTTTATTTGTTGCCAATCGCTCTCATGGATTATCTTGAGGTGATTCCACATACCATTTGCTGTAGCACAAGGCATGACAGTTTGCAGCTGGCCAAATTCCATACTGGACAAAATAAAAAACATTGCTTTTGCTTTGAGGTCATCCTACTCATTCTGTGAGGCTGCACTTTCTGCTGGCCTTACCTTACATCCATCAACAATGTGTAGCTTCTCAGCTTGAAAGATAATTTCCATTTGGTACTTCCATAGCTGAAACTTGCCTTCATCAAATTTTTGAATACTGAACAATTTCGTTCAATCCATCTTTCACCTTTCCACTCCTCGAAACCTCGATAAAATTGAACACAGTTCAGAGACTTGAATGACATGATGGGAATAAAACGTTACTCCAGCAAATTAACATGTTTTTCTGGACCCATTACCTGTTGTCCAGAATCAAATCACATCAGAATATGATGAAATCACATTTATTTGCTGGCAAAACATGAAGGCCCATGCATAAACAACACAAGACACATACTCTTTGAAAAATGAAAGACAAAAACATACGCAAAGTAATAAAAGAGAATACACAAATCAGCTGAGTGGCAAAGATAATAAAAACATCATATTATATACATGCACATAAGCACTCAAAAATGATCAGCACAACAAGCCATACTAGACAACATAATGCCCATACACACTCAGTGTGGTCTGCAAGACATGTAGAAACTAACCTGGTCAGAACAATCTCTGAACTAGTCTCCAATTGGTTATATGTGGTATACGATAGGACGACAACTAGCATGCATGACTCGTCAACTCACAGTTCTTCCAGAACTTTGCGAACAGATTAAGCGCGTGTGGAATATAATACATCAAGATGGTATTTGCTATTTGTATGACCAAATGGACGCCAGAACCAGTGACTGCATTGCTGTCCGTGAAGGTTACACCATGTAATAATATGGGTGTTCCAGCTTGGTTCAACACCTGCAACTGCAGTACCTCTTGAGCTATTCATCTGTAAATGTAACCATTTCATCTACTCCACATGTACTTTTTCAGTGATAAATCTTGAGTGAGTTGGAAAACTAAGAGGGTGTACTACTTTTTGTTTCTGACAGTATACGTAATTAATGCAAATTGAACTAAATGATTTCAAGGCATTTGTGTCTCAAACATCAATGATGTGTTTATGGAGACACAAGCACCAAATGAAAATTTGTACCAAGGCTGGGATTAAAATCCAAGTTTCCCGTTCAAAGGGCAGTTGCTCTTATCTCTATGCCACCCTGGCACAGTGTCCATGTACAAACATATGGATTTATCCTGGCATGCTACTATACTAAGTTCAAATTCTCACTTGTGCCATAGTCAACTTGATGTTTCCCCTTAAACTGGAAAAAAAGGTCTGGAAAGACTTCATGCAGACTGAGAAAGAGGTGAGAATTTTGACTGAGGAGAAGGTGTGCCAGGCTAAATCTGTGCAGTTGTGCAGAGCCACTGTGCCAGGTTGGTATAGTGTTTATACTGTTTAATGCAGTTGCCTAGTGAGCAGAAGATTGGATTTGAATCCTGCCCTTGATAAAATTTCATTTGATGCTTGATTCTGTAGAAATCCATCAAACAATAAATCATTTTGCAGGCAAAGGAAAAGGTCCTGGATTCAAATCCTAGTCTGCCACTCAGTTTTAATTCAAAATATATAATGAAAACATACAGAATTAATATTTTATTACATATCAGATGTCTATAATTAAAGAAAATTATTAAATTTTGTGCAGTACTAATAGTAATTGGCTTTTAGCTAGTATATTTTCATAGCTTTCTGGTTAAATCTTTTCTCATCATTTACTTTCAGTGGACTATTTCAAATGATTTAATAAATATATAAAAATATAGGACAGGTGACATATAGAATGTAGTTTGTTATAAAAATAAATTTTATTTTTCCTTCAGTATTACATAGTTTTACACTTTCAGATGGGGATTGGTGTACCGCACATATTTCAAAAGAGCATCATTGTCTTCACAGACAAAAGGTTTGCGATGGTGGCAAGCAACATCGTGCCAATGAACACCATCATTGTAGAAATTATTCAGCACAGCAAGACAGTTCTCTGGAGCTCCTCCCTGCTGGGGTTCTCTGTTGTCAGGCTGGGGCCTGTTGAGTCTGCAAAACATTAATTCATGATATATTATGACAAGGTCTAATAAATTTAAGGTATCTCATAAATTCTCAGTGTTTGACTGAAAACAGATAGATAAAATTTGTCCAAAAATGGACAAACTGTTGCTCTTTATATATTTCAATTTATGTTTTTCCTTTATCTCTTTTACATGAATCATATATTAATGAAAGTTATGTTTACTATTAATATATTAACTTAGTGTAAAGTAATAACGACAGTAAAGTAGTCAGTTCTGTTACTATATATTTAGTTTTGTAATTTCAAATCAGAATGGCTCATAAGCATGTTAAATATGGTAGTTCTGTTTTAATGTTTAGATCTTAACTCTAAAATACATTTTAGAAACTTTTCAGTAACTATCCAAATGTTTATTTTCTGATACTTTATGCACACAAATCCTCATACAAGTAATGTATTTAATTCATTGGTTTGATATCAGTGTGTGAAATGCTTAAGATGTTAGTTGCATGAAACTCAATAAACAATATATCGTATGTTTGAAAATTAATTTGTAATTGATTAATTACATATGATGTAGCTGTTTTCAGCACTTGAAAATGACTATGACAGAAACTCAATAACATTTTTCACTTCATAAAAGTTCTAGAAGTTAAGCTATATAGCTTGTGTGTTGTAATACAGTCTACATACACACATATTTAAAGTATTTTATCCATGGCAACAACTGTTCAGGTCATTATTAATTAATAAAATGCAGTAATCAGTTGCTTGTGATAATTTATTTTTGACAACTGGTTTGCGGCGCTTGAGTGTCCTTCTTCTGGTCTAGTTTAGTATTTTAGCGTAATATATGTACATGCTAGTAGGAGACTGAACTTTCTGGAATTTATCCACTTAGCGTTCAGTCTCCTGCTAGCATGTACATCCAGAGATGGATACTAATGGAGTAATAGGTAGTTAATCAGCAAGAGTCCAGAGAAACCTCTCACCAATTTCGAGGTTTAGCATAAATCTCTTAATTTGTTACTATTGAGACACTCTCGTGCACAGGAATTTTCTGGAATTTATCCACATTTAAAGACAGATGCCACTAAGCACATTAAGTGAATATATATCAAATTGTTCTGCACTTTCTTGCAATAACCCATTAAGATACTTTACTGGTGGCAACAGAAACATATGTGAGTCTCAGAATGCTGCTGATTACCAGATACATTTTTTATGTACATTGAGCACAGCTGACTTCAGTATCAGTTTTGATGGCCATTCACCATCAATAACACACTGGGTTCTGTCACTAAAAAAATGATTCATGTCAGGGATAGGCAACCACTCACCTAAAGTGGAGCAACGTATGAAGTATAGCAACAGGTAATAGGAAATTATATTTTGAAAACTTTATGTGTTGTGCTCCATGCATTGATCTGCTGTATTTTACCTATTACTCCATCTAGGAATTTCCATTATTTGTATCAAACCAATTACATATTTGTGAACCTATTCTGTACAATCATATTGTAGTTATCAGTCAATAATGTGGTACAGTTTCAAATACCTTAAATAAATTTAAGTAGAGAGAACACACATGTTCAACTTCATCTTTTCTTTAAAAGATGATGGGTGTGAATAAAAGTAATCTGAGTTTGATGTGAGTTGTATCTCTGAATCAATGTTTATTCTCTGAGGGATAATTATTGTCCTCCAGGAATGTCATTTAATGTGACTATATAGGCATTCCTGCCATCGTAATTGATGATATTCTTCTCTGGTTCAATAATAGAGGACAATCTTATTAACACAACTTATATTTTTTATCATGGCCTTTATAACAAAAAGATACACATACATTCACGTAATCACTCAGAAATAACTCAAGCACACATGACCACCATTTCTGGCTGCTCCGGTGCAACAAGCATCTTGACAGTGGGTGAGGAGGGAAGTGGTGAGTCAAAAATGCTGGACAATGGTGGGGATGAGCCTTCTGCATAATATGGCAGAAAGGCTCTGATAGGTGGGAATCTGAGATACAGCTTGAAATGCAGTAAAAGGAAGTTACAGGAGAGCAAAAAAAGGGGGGGGGGGGAAGGTGTGTGCATGTGTGTGTGTGGGGAGGGGGGGGGAGTAAGTTGTGAAATGATAATAATAATAAATTAAAGGGATTTTGAAGTGTTAAAGAAAAATAAATAAAATACAAAAAAGGGGCTACACACACTTGGAAGAAAGACATGATTTGTAAGTTATGTAAGAAAACTTTTCCTGTTTACTTGAAGTTTTACATGTGTGTTCCAATTCTCATTACAGAGCAAACTGAAGTCCTCACGGTGAGGCTCTTTAAAATTTTATGTTTTAATTGTGTGGATAATACTGGAATTATTTTAAATTATGATTTTTCTGTTATAAATTGTTTTAGTGTTTCAATTTTACTTTAATTTATTTTTAATATCATCATATTATTTTATAAAAGACTTATTTTGCAAACTCACCCTCCAGTATGACTCCAATCATTTTGTTGTCTGTCAGTTGTGGGTGGAAGGCGAGTAAGTTCAGCAGTCCAGAACCAACCATTTATGTTTACGGGCTGCAGATCTGGGCGCTCACAGCCCTTAAAGTCACACAAACGACCACTTGTCCATATGTAACGTTGGTTTCCTGTGAATAATGTGAAATATTAACTCCTTTTTTGTGAGTACCATTTTGAATAAATATCACATGATTTGGACAGATATATGAGGAATAACTCCTAATTAAATACACTTAATTATTTTACTAATTGTATACTGTAATTGAACCATGTGGCTCATCCATGAAATTTTTTTGCTTTCCATAATTTTCTTTCTTTTCTTATGTTTACATAACAGAACACATTAAATTATCATCAATTTATATTTAATACCTCACAAGTAGTTTTAAAAACTATTGTGTTAATATAATCCAAGTGAAATTACGTTTATAGTTAAAAATAGTGCAGCAAAAGTAAAAGCAAATATGCCTGTTTAATACTAAGAAATAATGACTGTTGTAAAACTGTTATATACCAAAGCACTTGCTATAAAACTCTTAACAAGCCACAGAATTGAAATTTTTATTCCTAATGGCTGACAGTAGTCTGTACATGCAGATTAAAGAAAATTTGCTTGGTATCTCATTACACCATTTATGAGGATGTTAACAGAACTTGAGGCCCATGAAAAATTTAATTTCTTTTAAAAGAACTTCTACAAACAAAATATTGCATTTATGGAGCATATGATTAACAGACTGAATTACCTTCAACAATTCGCTTCTTAATGAAGTCATTTTCAGCTGAAGTTTCTAAACTGACAAGGTCCATACAACGCATTCGACACCAGTTGCGACCACCGAGCCAGTCTTCAGGAGTTTGTGTTTGTTGGTCTTTCCATGAGAAGAAATAACCTTTGCCATTGAAGTGTTCATGAATCTTCCCTGCAAAAATGAAATTGCCATGTTTTATTAGAATTACATTTTTAGATATACTGTAATGTACAAATTTAAACGATAATCTACCCTTTGTTATGCTTAAAAACACATTCTTTCCAATAATGTCATGAGTATGCTTTCTCAGAATATTTGTTTTTTCACTGTAACTTCAAAAAAATTAATATATGAGTGTCATTTAGTGAGTAATGTACCACATTTTTTCTCAAATATATCTATTGTTAATAATGAGAATCTTATGATGATATAAATGAACATGTCATGGCCATGTTCTATTTTTCTACGTACAGTAGTCTTCCTCACATTCTATGGCGGTATACGAACATTGTGGAAGAACAAGTATTCCTTTCTGGTAAAAGTTTTTTTCCTGTAGGCATAACCATGTTTTCATTGTGTGACAGGTGCTCTCATTATCTTCAAAGTGTGTTCCCCATAGAAAATCTTCAAGCAGCCCAAAGAGATGGAAGTCTGAGGGTGCCAGGTCTGGACTGTAGGGTGCATGAACCAGTGATGTACAACCTAATTTAGTGATGTGTTCCCGAGTTCTCAGACTTGTGTGTGGACGTGCATTATCGTATTGGAGCAACATTTCTGCTGGATTTTTGTCCGATTTAATATGTAAGAAATGGTTCTTTTGTTTATTCAGAGTCTTCATGTATGCTTTTGAATTGACAGTTGTCTCTCTTGGCATCACATCCACGAAAATGGTACCATCACAATTCCAGAAAATGGTCACCATGCTTTTTATGGAGAGGTGGTTGTCTTCATGGACTGCCTTTTTGTTTTTAGCACAAAGCGGTGCACCCAGCTTTTGTTCCCCATAACAATCTGTGACAGAAAGGCATCTCTGGCAATCTCAAAATACCTCCAAAATTCAAATGAAATGTCCTTTCTTTGAATCTTTTGGTCCAATGTGGGCATTCATCAGACCCGCTGTGAACACCTATTTGAATATCAGAGAGTCTTGATCATTGCAAACACACTACTGACTGACAACTGTAGAGCCAATTTTCAAGTTGTGATGCAGCAGTCAGCACAAATAATGGCACCCACATATTTCAGCATGTCTGGAGCAGTGGCTGTGATTGGACATCCCGAGAGTGGCTGTTCACGGAGCTCTGTTTCTGCATTTCCTGAGGCTGTAACTTTCGTTAACCATTGCCCAACTGTACTCATAACAACTGCAGCATCACCATACACTGCACACAAGAATTCAATAACAACATGTTGCTTGTAAGTTGATTCCGTAAAGGAAAATTTGCAGCCCAACACAATATTTCAATAAAAATAAGAAACTTCCAGCTTGGTGATGCAATATGAAAAATTTATATTAAAAAAATGCATATCTATGTTGTTCCCATGATCAGTGCAGATTTTCAGTCATGAGGACTCAGATCTATAAAACAAATAAAAAGGTCTTCCTAGTGCATGTTACAAGTTTAAAAAAACTTGAATACCTTATGAACACTGCTACATCTTCAAGATTTTGAAACCAATTTCATTTACTGTCAGCTCTTTACATTCCATTTGTTGGCAGGAGTTAATATGGAATGAAACAGCAAAATGTCCAGCAAGCTTGAGTATTAAATGCATACATGACGGGGTAGGGGATGGATCAGATGACCCTGGTTTATGAAGCAGATGTTGGAAGTACCTACATGCTCCATAAGGCCATGCTGCATCCACCACTGCCTTGTAACCTTTCTATATCCCCTCCCCTCACTGTAGAGCAAACTCGGAATGCAGCAGCTGTGTGTGTGTGTGTGTGTGTGTGTGTGTGTGTGTGTGTGTGTGTGTCTGTGTCAAGTTTTATGTGTATGAATGTCTTTTTCATCTGCCTGTCGCAGCTCGACAAATTAGTTACCTGTTATAATGTATCTATTATATTTCTCTGCAATATAATTTTGGATAGACTATGGTTGAAGATGAGATTTTTTTTTTTCCTTTCACAAGTACACTATTGGAATGTCAAGTGGTACCCGCCAGATAATTTAGTGCAAGACAGATGTATGTTTTGCATATTTATTCTTCTAGGCCAATATTGAAGGTAAGAAAGAGAATAAATTATACATTTTAGAATTCATACTGTCAGAGTGGAAAAAAAAGTACTGGTCTTTATTTTGCATCAGAGCAATCATTCAATTTAGATTTCTACCATAAGGCTATTCAGTTGTAAGCAGTTAGTTAGCAACTATCTATAAAGCACAATGAATTACTGCCCCTTGTATTTTGTGTTCATGTTACTTGTAGTGTTGTTAACTATTGGTCTTCATAGACATTCAGCTAGCAATGGTATCTGCACAGCACATTTAGAACACAAATTATGCTTAAAAAGGTGTGAGTAAATAGAACAGAATCTGACACCTACATAAATTAATGGGTGGTTTGTAAAGTGTTAGAATAAGACCTTATTATATAGAACTGTGATAGCTACAACTAAAAGTTGATTCAACATCATTTGCCAAGATCAAAACACAGGTCCAACTACATGGTAACGAAAATTTAAACTTGTTCAGTAAATGAATTTTTGATATAAATTAATAATTTTACAATAAATAAATAGACTATCTTCTAATATCATGTAAAGATACCTTTCAGTAAACTGACATGTGCCACTTCATTATGAAGTGTCATATTCTTGATCCATGATTACTTAAGGCACAAACTTAAGTGATATAATTACAAAGAAATGTATGTTTTTAGTAGCCTATGAATAGTTATGCCATTATATTTAATCAAAAGATGTGAGTTTGTATGCATGGTCTATACTCACTCTGTGCGCAGAGAGCTGGAATGGGTGGTTCTAAAATTCGACCTGCTGGTTGCACTTGAAACTGCGCATTGCAGAGTGATGCCAGTACAGCCACAAATAGTGTCTGCATCAACATCTTTCTAGCAGAGCTGTGAAACAATGCAGTAAATTAGCCAGCGTAAGATTATTATATGAGACATCAATATGTTTATTCATATTGTCTATTGGATTGAAATATATTCTAAGCTTCTAATGTTCTACTGAAATGTTTTTCAAAAAATGTTACAGATTGCATATTTCTTCTAATGTAAATTTTTATTTTTCAATAAATGAAGGAACTTTAGTAGTCAGTGAGCTACAGAGATGGATAGGTAAATAGGAAAATTAATTG
Organism: Locusta migratoria; assembly: GCA_026315105.1. Lineage (NCBI taxonomy): Eukaryota > Metazoa > Arthropoda > Insecta > Orthoptera > Acrididae > Locusta > Locusta migratoria. Next base: position 344,241,552 of record CM048745.1, read on the forward strand.
TATACATTTACTGGCAAAAATGTTCAAATATTTGTAAATATATGGCACCAAATTATGTGCTCATTAGTCTACAGGACTGAAAACTACCTAAACTAGTTAAATTAACCTAAGGACAAAGGACACACATAACCATGCCCAATAGAGGACTTGAAAACTCCAGTGGGAACAGACTCGTAGTCCCTGGCCTGGTGTCTAGAACCCAGTTGCAGCTCGTGCTCAGTTTCATTGGTGGGGCCCAGACAGAAAGTTAGTACCCAGTAAAATGGAATCAGTCTGAAGTATTCTTTATTAACATCATTTAAACACAATAAAAAAATATTGAATATGCTAATTATGCAGTAATTAATATAATCCATGAAACACTGTAGCTAATAAAAATTTATACAAATTTATAAAAAAATTTATTTTATTACTATAATTTTTTGGGGGGGGGGGGTTATGCTTGTGAAAGACTGTAGTTGGTCTGTCCAGCAGCTCTGCTGGTTTTCCATGTACTTGTGTGGGTGTTTGAGTTTATGCTGTGGTGTCACAATTTACTGAAGAACTCGTGACATTATTTCGGTAACTGATCCCCATATATCTGAAACCTAACTATTCCTTCAAACAGTGTTTAACTAAAATTTTATTTTTGTAGAAAGAAGGCAGAACATCACAGAAACATAAGAATTATGTGCTAGAGACGCCACATATTCCTTCTTGGTGGGTTTTCCATTTTTATATTGATTTACCAATACACGGAACCATAGGTTCCTACGGTGGGGGGGGGGGGGGTCATGACACAAACTGCATCATTGAAAATTCTGGGGGGGGGGGTTAAAAATTAGTACTTTTGGCCAGCCCGGGCAGGGGGGAGGGCTTTATAAAACAGTTTACGAAACATGAAATTAAAAAAAAAAAAATTTAATTTCAATATTAATTGGCAAAACAGGTACTAATATCTCGGGTGTATGTGAGAGAGGGGGCACCTCTGCAGGGAACAGTAAATTCAGAAGTAATGAGAGGGATAGGTGGCAAATGTACAATTACGGTGGCATAATATAGCTTTTCAATATCTTTATACAATTCAAAGCATAAATTTTCTCTGTCACAAAAATTATAGTTATTTATGTATTAACGTAAACGTATTTCGTTACATGGTTTAATAAATGAAATTATGCGAGATTACAGTAATCATCATAATGATGCCAATAATGTTTATTATCGTTTTTATTGGATTAAAACAACAATAAAATCATTTTAACTGTTATATCTTTTATGAGAGGAGCGATATAACAGCGAGAACGGAATGGTTATTATATAAATACTCCGACTTAATTTTGGTAAGCATCCATAGACACGAAGACGAAAAAAAAACAAAAGCATTGTATCAATTGATTTGGGGGGAGAGAGAGAGCGGGTGAGTGCTAATGTTTTATCAAGCATATGGGACTCAACTGCGGGGTCATCAGTCTCTAAACTTACAAACTGCTTATGAACTATCTTATACTAAAGACAGCACAAACATCCATGCCCGAGGGGGGATTCGAACACCCGACGGGGAAAAGCCTTGCATATCGCAGCATAGCGCCTCAATAGCGGCGTTTACACGGGCGCGCGTGCCCGGCCGCTCCTGCCGGCCGGCAGGAACGCCGGCGGAACTGCGGCGCGCCGCCTGGTGCGGCGGAGGGCAGCCCAGCACGGGGCGCCGCGCAGGAGCGCGGGCGTTTCGGCGTTTCGGGCGAGGCACAAAGTTCTGCGCGGCGCGGCGCGGCGGCAGGGCAGCAGCAGCGAGGCGCAGCTGCAGGGACACCGTGTCCGTGAGGTCGCTGCGGCTGGGATGTGCGTAGCAGTTGTAATGAACCGAAAGTCATCAAAGCGCCGTGTTTGGGTGAAAGAATACAGGCACCGCTATAGTCGTTTGCCTTTAATTACTGAACTGCCCGATAATTTCCCCGATGATTTTAAAAACTATTTACGGATGGACTGTGCCTCGTTTAACATTTTGCTGGATTTGATTAAGCACAAAATTACCGAGACATATACAGTGATGAAAAAAGCATTCCAGCAGAAGAACGCCTAACAGCGACACTCAGTTTATCTCGTGCTTGGAATGTCGTAGAAAATGCTTTCGCCATTATTTCTTCACGGTTTCGAGAGTTAAAGACAACTATTGATATGAAACCAGAAAAAATATGTTACGTTGTTTTGGCTATCTGTGTTTTGCATAATTTTATACGCAGAAACAGTCATGGCTATCTATCACCGTCAGCTGTGGACACAGATACCTTCTTACTGCGCAAAGCACATTGGCGACAAACAACGGAACTACATAGTTTGCAAAATATGTTATATAGAAATCCAAAGAAAAATGATAAAGTGAATAGAAATATACAAGAAATATTTTGTTTCAGAAAGGAGTGTCTTGGCAAGACGAAATGTTGAAAATAAGGAAGAGCCTAAGAATTTTTATTTAGATGTTTATTAATTAACTACTGTAATCTCACAACATATATGTTTGCCTTCCTTTGTTACATCTGTGATTACGTCTTTGAAAAATAAAACAATTTAACTCTAACCTGTTCATTTCCTTCGGTACATTGCTGCTCCTCAATTACAAAAACCTCTTCTGCGGCGACACTGTCATCGAAATGCCCTTCATTTACAGCACACTTATTGGCGTCACCCACATGTCTTTCATATTCTCCATACATATTCGATATGCTTGACAACGTAAGCCCCTTATCCGTTATGAATGTTAGGTCATAATACCATAGATTGGGCACATAAACATCATCACTCGACCCACCAGATCGATTGCTGTCCCAACCTTTTTTCATTTCTTTTCGGAAAGAACCATGTAAACCTTGAATTTTTTTTTCAACAAATTCTCTATCAGCATTATGAAAAATTGGTTTGCATAAAGTTACCAGTCTATCGTATGCCTCGTTTTTTAGGTTTTTATTTGTGTACTCCTTACTGTGAATTCGCTACAAACAAGGCTGTTGCCGGTATAAGTGAATAAATTCACACAGGGATTCCTTCGTCCAACAGCGCGAGTCTGCCCCGGTTCTGGACTGCAGGCGCGGCCGTCTAAAGCTGTACTGCAAGCGCGGCCGTGTAAACGTGAGGACGTTCCGCGTGCCGGTTCTGCGCGAGGGACGGAGTGGCCGAATCCCCCCGGGACCGGCTCAGCCCGGGTCGGTACCTGCGTGGCGCGGCGCGGCACAAATCGGGCCGGCAGAACTGTCCGTGTAAAGGCCGCTAATGCGCTCGGCCACTCAGCCGCGGCCGGCCACGAGTTAGGGTTGCCTGAGTTTCGAATGAATTCTCCGGGTCTACGGGCCAATGACTCTCATCTCCTGGCTTGAATGTAACCTTCATCTCAACTTTTTTTTTTACGGCGCATATTAAGCACTATGCTCATGTAGCGACGATCTACATCGAACTTGACGTAACTTAAACTAAGGACGAACACAACATCCATGCCCTAGGGGGGGAGGGGGGGATTCGAACCTCTGGCGGGAGTAGCCTCGCGCGCCGTGGCAAGACGCCTCAGTGCGTTCGGCCATTCCCAGCCGGCTCCTCTCTAGTAATTATGAATAACTTTACATAAATGTCAATTTCTTATTGCAACAAGACGCTACTTTTCTATTCTTCCTCTGAAAACTTTTCATTGTTGCGTCGGTAGTAATCGGCTAGCGCATTATTAAGCAATCACTGTTGCGGCAACGTGTCAACTGGCGACGTTTATTATTTGTGTTCGTTCGTTCATTGTTTGTTATCAGTTTACCGGCAATTTTTGGAATACTCGGATCGTGTGTGAACAGACAAGCTTACATTAACTCAGATAAGTGAGTAATAACAGTGAAATGAAGAGACGATATCTAAGTTCGTTTGTGTAGAATGGTTGCAGGAAGAAAAAAGTCGATACTGATGAGTGTATGTGTAAGTGCAGAATATGCAATATCTCATTTAATGTTAAGTACGACGGAGTGAAAGCTGTGAATAAACATTTACAATCAGTAAGACACGAAGCGAATATTACCACACAAAAGAAGAATCAGTCGCTTCTTAAATTCTTGCCGAAACAATTTTATGCAGAAGACGACAAAGTCACTGCAACGGAATTAACTTTGACTTACCACGGTGTGAACTGTGAAACACCACCATTCTTACAATTCTCAAGATTGTGGTAATACGCTATATCCTTATGTTTTTTAGAGATTCCTCAGTGGCAACGAAAGTAAGATGCGGCCGAACAAAAGCGAGGCATTAGTAAAAAAACGTGCTTCTGCCTTATGCTAAAGAGAAGCTACTAAGCAAATTAAAGCAAAATGTTCCGTTTTCATTAGGTTCAGACGCTTCAAACAAGGGCAATAAAAACATTATCCGATAGTTGTAACATACTTCTCCAAAGACAAGGGAAAATGTAATGAAGTTCTTGATTTCTACGAAGATGTTAACGAATCTGCAGAAGCCATCTCAAACAAACTAAAATCCTTTTTTTTTTTTTTTTTTTTTTTTTTTTTTTTTTTTTTTTTTTTTTTTTTTTTTGAAAATGGTTTGACACTAAATAATGTAGTTTCGTATTCAGCTGAGAATGTATCAGTTAATTTCGGGAAACACAATTCTGTCTTCGCTAAATTGAAAGAAGAAAATGAAAACTTAATCAAAACCAATTGTTGTTGTCATATTTTACATAACTGTGCTAAGTTTGGATTCATGCTTTTAAAATATGATGTAGAAACTCTAGTTCTATATTCAGACTTTTCTTCATCATCAAAAAATTCGGAGGAACTAAAAACATTTTGCGAGTTTGCTCAGCATGATTACAGCGAAATACTGCGACACACTATAGCGCGATGGTTGTCTTTGGACTCATCTGTGAACTGTCTTGTTAAGATGTGGCGAGTTTTAAAGATGTATTATGTAGTACGGGGCAGTGGCGGCGATTGGACGTTAGAAGTGGGGGGAGGGGGGCAAAATAAAATCAAAAACTAAAAATGGCATTGTAAGAAATTGTCATGTTATAGTTTGATTTTTGCACCTATAGGCCTATAATACCAAATACGAGGAAAAACAAAAGGCAATATACAGTTGTAATTGCCATAAGTTGTTTAATTAAGTTGTCTAGTAAAATACAACTGTTACAAACAAAGGAACTTTAGTTTAATTATAAACAAAAATAACAGACAATAGCGTAATTTAACATGATACGTCTTGTCAAAGCATAATTGCTTTAAAACAAAGCTATGTGCCTTGGTTTCCGCCTGGCATAAATTTCTACACATTCTTCTAATTTGATGTTTTTAGCCGCATCTTTTTCAATGACTAGTATAGCTAAATGTGTGAAACGTTCTTGAAGCATAGCATTCCTCAAGTAGTTTTTGATCCGTTTGAGGACATTGAAAGGTCGTTCTGCCGTTGCAGTGGACACCGGGATAGTCAAAAACAGTTGCAGTAGCTTGAACAAATTAGGGAATACATACTGGTTGTGAACATTTTCAGACTTAAATTGTGAAACCAAATTTGGCACAAGATGACGATCTATTTGGTCTGAATCATGCTTCTTTCTTGAAAATACATCGATTTCTGAGACTAAATTATCATTTTCCAAACCAAATGCGGAACTCAAAGCAAAACATGCTTCTTTGATACGGTCGTTACAAATTGAGTTGTTCTTCATCGAAGCCATCAGCAGTAGTTCCCTGTTGCAGAGCAGAGCCAGCTGGTTTTTTTCAAATCGTGACCTAATGTTCTCACTGAGTGTATCTAACAGAGGGTAGTAAAATGTTTTTAAAAAGTAGACTTCAGGTGAATCATATTCAGGATTAACATCTCCTCCTATTTTTTTGTGGAAGTTTTCTTTTGCGTTGAACTTTTGGCCCCTCAAAGCCATGTCTTTCACAAAAATCAATTGCTTCAGTAAAAAACTTTTGGAACTCTTCATCATTTCTCAAACAATTTATGGACATAACTTCGCTGTCAGCCACCTGGACTACTTCATGAATGGATACATCATGATTCTGTATGTACTTTAAAAGAATTTTAGTTTTTTTTTTTTTTTTTCAAAAAAGTACTTCATAGTATTCAATACAAAAATAAACTCAAACTTGGTAATACATGTGATCAGTCCGTGAGCATCTCCACCAGTTTTGGAGTCAGTAGCTTCAATATTTTCCAGAGTGTGCAGTATATTTATTAAGTGTTGTTGAACTGCTCGCAAGCTTTCATATCTGCTGCTAAATCTTGTCACTTAGTGCTTTCAAGGACAAATCCTTATTTATTCCTTCGTTGACTGCACATGATGCACTTTTTACTGTGGAAAATACTGCATGTCTTTTAGGCGAAGCCTCAATAAAACAATATAGTTGTTGGACTGTGCTTAAAACTTTGAGAACAGAAGGAATATTTTTAGATGCATCGGCAAGTGCAAGATTTAGATAATGCATATAGCAATGTACAAACATAACATACGGGTTTTGTTCTTTCATCCTCACAGCGACACCCTTGTAAGAACCACTCATGTTTCCCGCTCCGTCATAGCACTGAGCAATTATATTTTTAAGGTCAATGGCAAGTTCACCGAAAATTGAAACAAGCAGCTTGTATAATGTTTCACCGCATGTCAAATCAGTTTTGTAAAAACCAAGAAATCTTTCTTTGATTTCGAGCTTTTCTGTTACATATCTTATAACAAGAGTCACTTGTTCTTTATGTGACACATCTGGAGTTTCATCAACAATCACGGAGAATTGTTTCAATTTTTTAGCATCATCAAATATGTACTGCCTGGCCAAATTTGCCATGATTTCAATCATTTCATTTTGACTTCGTGCTGAACATAATTGAAAAACTTATCTCTATCTAAATTTTTTTCTTTTAATAAAGAGTTTTCTGTTGATCTCAGCTTCAATATCTCGACATAATTACCCCTGTTATCAGAGTCCTCATTTTCTCTATGACCCCGAAGTGCTATTCCCTGCTTGGCCATGAAAAGTAGGGACTGGAATAAAATCTTCAGATAATCACTATTTTTTTTTTAACTTTTTCTTGATGATGTGTTGATATTTTGCTTACCACACTTTCTTTACTTTTAAAACCTTCCTGCCAACGTTGAAGAGCACTGAGGTGAGAAGAGTTTTTTCGTGCTCTTTAAAGCGTTGGACTGTATTTTTCCAGTTTTTAAACCAATTAGACATGAATGTTTCATCATAACAACCTGTGGAACCGAACAAACGACATGGGAAGCAAAAAGCTTTATCAGCAGCAACACTTTATTCTAACCAATTGTAATTTGTGTACCACATATTTCTAAACTTTCTACCCTTTTTTTCCGGGTACTTGTCAATAATAGGTTGAAAAGGACCATTTTAAAAATAACTGTGATGCTGCTTGTCTACCATGAATTGGATCTCTTGGTTCAGATTGAAGCTGAGAAGGACTGTTAGACTGACTAGTCTTACTTACAGGCAATACACTCTCAGCACTCGAAGGTGTAGGTGATTGTTGATTCTGTCACTGACGAAATTCTCTGTGGTTCATCTATTGCTGGTGTAGCCGACACTGACACTTCAGCCAAGTCACTATCTGGATCCGGAGCAACAGCAATATTTAGGGCTGTGTGGGACTGTAATCCTTCTTGGGATTTCTGCCTTTTGCTGAAGAAATCGAATAACGTTTTTCCTGAAGAACGCTTCATTGTTAACTAAAAGACACAAAAGTGCGTACACAAACACAACTGCATTCGATTTGACCAGAACTACTACAAACACAGAGGACAACCTTTGTGCTGGAAAAGTACTATCTGCAAACTGCAAAGTGTGCAAACTGTAACCTGGCTTGCGGGCCACCTCTCGGAAACTCTCGGCAGCAGTCGGTAGATTTCGTGGCTTAGCGAGTTGCAGATGTTCGTTGCCAACTGTGCAGCGTAGACTGCATTTGTCGTTTCCCTCGTTGCTTAGCCGTGCTGTTTCTGTCAATGTTTAGTTGCTGCGTTTACAATAAAAGGAAGATTGTTCCTGTAGAGGTTGTTGTTGTGGTCTTCAGTCCGAAGACTGGTTTGATGTAGCTCTCCATGCTACTCTATCCTGTGCAAGCCTTTTCATTTCAGAATAACTACTGCAGTTTTTAAACCCACACTTCCTTCCAGTAATAAATTGGTGATACCTTGATGTCTCAGAATGTGTCCTATCAATTTCTCCCTCCTTTTAGTCAAGTTATGCCACAACGTTCTTTTATCCCCAATTCTATTCAGAAACTCGTTTCTAAATTTCTACATTCTTCTGTAACACCACATTTCAAAAGCTTCTATTCGGTTCTTGTCATCACTATTTATCGTCCACGTTTCGCTTCCATACAAGGCTACACTCAAGACAAATACCTTCAAAAACGATTTTCTAACACTTAAATCTATATTTGATGTTAACAAATTTCTCTTCTTCAGAAATGCATTTCATGCCATTCCGTGTCTACATTTTTTATCCTCCCTGTTTCGACTACCGTACCTGTAGAGGTATAGCTCATTAATGCACCGCACAGAAAATCCAGTCGGGGTATAGTTCCAACTCTGGAATCATTTGACGACGATGAGGTAGTGGAATTTCAGTTAAGGGTTATGCAAATTGTTTCTGAAATTAAGAAATGTAAAATGTCATGGGATAAAATTAATACTGCCGCTCACCCTAGTACATCACATGCATATGCGTCATGTTTATCCCTTTATCACTTACAAGCACTTAACAAATGCAAAAGAAAAATAATCTCTCACCCGCTTCGACACAAAGCGTTACGAACAAGCAGTGGAGCAATTTTCAGGGACATGTTCCAGATCCTCCACGCCATCACAAATCTCTGAAAATTCATGTATTGGGTCGTTCGATTTTTAACTTATGTTTTACTTTTTTAAATATGATTTGAAAAATGTACATTCTTTAGAATTACCAATCCTTTTAAAAAATTTTAACTTTTGGTTTTCCACTCATCGGATTGTAATTGCTAACATCTGTGTAGGCTGGAAACATTCCCAGAAGGATGTGTTGCTGTGCTGAATGGGACTCTTCATTCGTGCACGTAGTCATCACAAGTCCTTAAACTCATCCGAAAATAATTAAAAACTTATCCCCCCTTAATTCCTCAAAAAGGACAGAGAATGGATCCACTTCGTCTATTCTCGTATTGAGGGGATGAACCCAATGCAACCTTCTTCTTCTCTTCAAACGTCTGTACAAGACAAGCCACGCTAATAACTGATCGTGCTCCATTTGCAGTCTGGGAAGGCAACTGCAGACGGAAGGCTGTCACGACACGGCACGGCATGCCGTGTAGCTGTTGGGTGGCTGTGAAGAGGCGTGGATCTCGTGTCGGCCCGGCAAGAATGCCGGCTTGTCGGCTGCCGGGTTGATGTGAAGTAAGCCGACCACCCGCTCACCAGAAGCCAAGTTACAGTTTGCGTATAGTACTGGTGCGCAGAGAGATATATTTGGCTACGATTGTCAACTGTCGTCAGATGTCGTGTGCGAAGGTGGAGCCTCCTTCTCTACTACAATGTCGCGCCGAGCATGTGTACCACCATAATTCCCACTTATAGCTATGTTACAATTGTGCAAATCAGTTTTAAAAGTATAAAAGTGTTACTACGCTAAAAAAGTGAATAATTTAATCATATTTTTCCCAGAAAGTGGGGGGGGGGGGGGCAACTGCCCCCCTGGCCCCCCCAATCGCCGCCACTGGTACGGGGTGAGGAAAAAACACATCCCGTAATTTGGAAGTTTATTAGTTCACAACAAGACGAAACAAACTAGTATTGGCTAACACTACCAGAGTGCTTTTTGTATTTTTTAAAAGCAACTTTGCCTGTTTTTTGTAAAGCAATCAGACTTTTAGAAAAAGAGGACACACATTCCACAGATGTTCACGAGATTATGTTGGAAGTGAAAAAACAAATAGAGGGTCGTAAGGAGGATTAGTTTTATGGATTTGAAGTTAATTTGTCGTTAGAACACCTTATAGAAGAAGAAAAGAATATTGCAGTAAAAGAGTGCACACTTGTGTTACGACAGGTTATTAAACTATATTGGTAAATGGTACAGCTTTAGTGGGAATAACAATGTGTATGAAGTTGTATCAGTGCTAGACTTATGTCAACCAAAACTATTTTCATTTAAAGACTTGGCCAAAGTGGGAAAGAAATTGAAAATTATATTTGATGGAAACGAACTGTATCAGGAGTTTTCTGTTTTGAAGTCTGTAGTATCAAATCTTGATAGGAAGGAAAGTAATTGTTATAAAGCGTGAAGCGAGTTTTTTGAAAACGCAGATGCACCAAACTTGTTCAATATAATGCAGCACGTCCTCGCAATTCCTGTCAGTAACGCGCACGTTGAACGAGTGTTTAGTGTAATGAGTGCATTATGGTCGGATGCTAGAAACAGAATGTCCGTTGAACTTGTGAAAGCCGAGATATGTGTTCAGATGAATTTGAAAATGAGATGTGAAGATTTCTACAACGTGGCTCTTAAAAACAAGACTCTTCTGAATGCAGCGAGATCATCAGCAAAATATGAATAATAAAGTATGTGCCTATAACTGTAATATTTTACTACTGTTATTTTTATTTGCTTCGGTGTAGGTTCGATTAGTGGTAAATTAGTATTGGCGGCATTAGTACGTGATTGGGGATCATATATAGTAATAGAAGTTAATTTTGTTGTGTTTGTAAAACTTGTGACCGTAATGATACACAAAGATCTGTTTGACGAAGTCTGCTCCCAATTAGTCGAATGTACAATCAGAAGAAAAAAAATCTACTGTTTGAGTGTCTTGTGGATGGCTATACTGCCCGCGATGAACGAAGGCGGCCGAGTAACTCAAGCTTTAAAAAACATCTAATCTTATCCAATTGACTCAAATACCTAATAAAAATTAAGACACCGTTAAAACACACCGCACTGCACTACGCTAAAATTAGATGTTTTGTGCAGCTGGAGCTACGAAAATGTATATAAAGTAATTTGCCCCTTATTTTACGCTTTGAAAATGGTGTAATCACCGAAACTAGTAGGCGGAACAAATTTGGTCAGCAAAGTGTACAAATATGCGTTTTTCAAAATTTATTGCTGCCGAGGATCGCCTCACCAAAATGTATGAAGTATTTTTTTAATTACACATTGGGCACGGTAGGTGGATGCGTGAACGTAAGTGGATCAATTTGTATTGTAAAAAGTAATGACAGGTTCTTAAGATATCATGTCATTGCCCAAATCTCCCACAGTGCACTGTTATGTACTTATGTCACGACAGTGAAGTAATTTTCGCGAAGTACAACATAATGGAGAACGAAGCACCAGTCACTGGCCACTGCACTTCCCTGTCGAACCTGGCAACTGCGCTGCTAGCTGCCAGAGCTCAACTCTCGCCGTACGTAGTATAGCACTGTCGATCAATTCACTATACAATTCGCGATCGTTGTTGATATCCTGTACTTGGGTGTATAATGTTTAATTGATATTACATTAGAACGTCGATTATCCGAACTAATTGGGGAACGTGGGTGTTCGAATAATCGAACTGTACAGTTTTATTTGCCAATAAGTACTTTACAGTAAGCTCTTCTCGGTGGCGCGCGATCCTTCACGGTGCGCGGAGCCGCAAGCGGCAACTCTTGGCAGGCGCAGCTGTTGATGTGAGCAGCTTTGATGCTGCCGCCACTTCTGCTGCCACGCCGACTGAAGTGTGCCGATTGTTGATCAACTTGCGGCCTGGCCTGTCAGCTGCGGCATGTGAAGGCTACCCCTACCAATTTTGTTGTTGTTGTTAGAATTCACTTGTAATCCTGGTTGGGGGGAGGGGGGAGTTGGTCGCAGTTGGTGGAGGGGGGGGGAAGTGAGTCATTGGCCAAGGGGGAGGGGGGCACGTCTGGTCTCCGGGCCTGCCTCGAGTTCAATCTGGCAACCCTATCACGAGCCGGGATGGGGGGGGGGGGGAGGTTAGAATAACCAGGAAATATGTTGTTTGAACTGAAGAATCAGATGGCAACCCTAGGCAGATGAAATTCTTCCTCAATTTCCCCGGTAGTGAAGATGTTTTCGGCAAAAGTTCCCCCTGAAAGCTAATTTTTCCCCAATATGGAATGACTGCTGGCTGCCGCTCCTGCCCCAGTACGTATGCAGCGTTGTGGCGGACTAAGTACTTAGCAGGGCGTACAGCGCTTGCCCACACTTCCAATGTGGCTTCACTGGGCAGGATATGTTTCATTTACCGTAACTGACATCATTTCCAAACTGTTTACTACTAATTCAGATATCTGACAATAATTTATTAATGAGATAATATTTTGAAACTCTTGGTGCGTTTACTGTAACTTCGACATCAAGCAACAATACATATGTTGTCAATGAATTGTAGCCTGATGGCCTCAGTTTCCTCAAAGTAATGTTAGCGAACCTGACCACAATGAGTTTTAGAAAACCCTGTAGTGTTATTCGTAATATCCTGACAAATTTTCTGGTCTAGAGAAATGAAGCTGGCATCATCGGACTGGAATGATCGAGTTAGGTAGCAACTCAGTGAACTCACCACAAAGTAGGGATGCAACATCGCTGATAAAAACTTTGATGCTCAATCGGAAATCATCGATGTTATAAAAACATCTCTCTGTAAAACGATACATCTGTTTTTTCGATGATATTTTTAGAAATATTACGATAAAAACACTGAAATGATTTTATTTTCCAGTATCGTAGTAACTGAAAGTAAGTTGTGTTGTCAGATACATTTTAACATACAAACGACACCTGTTTCTTCACAAAACCCTACATACTCATACTGTTAGCGGCGGGAAAATACCGGGATGTCTGTAATTTAGTATTAAAATGTGAATTATTTACCTTTATATGTTCTTTAACTAGTCTACGAATACGCAGCAAAAACGCAGAATAGAAAACGAAGCTGGTAATGTGAAGTTTCCCAACGTATCGTTCTGATTTGAGATGGGATTTACATCAATCTGTTGATTACACGCGAAATAACTCGCGTTTTTTTATTTATATTTTTTTAATGTATTTGTTTTTCTTCTTAGCTGTCGACGTGAAGAAAAATATACAAACATTAGAAATCTTTCACTTATTATTTAACCATATATTTTTGGAATGAATATTTATCGACGACGTTTAGCTTTAGTTTTGATAGCACAATATCTGAGTCTGATTGGCAAAGTTTCGATTGCGCAGCTGTTGGGGGGTGCAACTTCAGCAATGCCAGCCGCCCCTGCTGGCAGAAACATCTGACTAATCATCAAACGTCCACATAAAAAAAGAGACCGAAGCCAAAGAAGTATGAAAATACCGACATCTGTAATATCACTACACTCGACCTGTCGCTGACTGAGCAACTAATAACAGAGTTAACAATCCATTATTGAACTTGAACGATGTCGGTAGTTGTGGACTTCTGTCGTCTATGCATTGGCGATATATCGCGGTTTAAATCATCGATGTTTACTCTCAAAACATCGATGTTTGCAAAATATCGGTGTATCATTTGTATCCCTACCACAAAGAAAATCGACGAGCGACAGACACAGCAAGTAGAAAAGACCGTCACATACTTATAGACCTACATCTTAGCATTCGGCCTCATCCTTCGTCAGAAAGATCACAACGAACACATTCACTAGAACACAGTCATCACCTCCGGCTGCCCTGCTGGAACGCAGTAGCCGGAGACACAGAATAGGGAGCATACAGTAGGGAAAGCTGAGGGCAGCGCCTTTGATCTGTACGTTACCAAGCGTTGCGCCCGACGCCATATTGAAAAGCAGTAAACGCGGAACTATAGCCACTTAGTACTTTGGCTGGAAATGGACTTTTTACGAATTGCAGCTGATCTCACCGACTTTTACGAAAGGAAACGGCTTTTCATTATGATCTGCTCTATTTCGCGCTCTGTTCTTGCACCTAATTGTAATCCAACGAAAAACAGTAGGCCTAAATTTTAATACAACTACAAAAATGTACGATGGAATCAATGTCGTTTTATTTGATGTTTATTTATAGAAAAATCCCAAGTAACGCGAAGTTATGTTCGGGAAATTAGTTACAAAAGAGAAAGTGACTTTACAACTGCCAGGTTTTATTTGACACAAATAAATTTGCACAAAATATTGGGTCATAATTAGCAGTACAACTTGCTTACACAGAACTAAAACTGTTAAATTACACACAAATGAAGGACACACGCAATTTGGACGATATCGCCAGGTCCCGATTGTCGACCTCCCCTTGTAAGAGGATCAACAATCGTTGACAACATTAGCACACTACGCCTCCGTTGCCGTTAGTAAAGTTTTACCGTTTGCATCAAATTATGTGTAGGTGAGCAGGTTTTTAAGCCTAAAACAATTCCTATGTGGGTAACAGGAAAACGGAACGCACGCGAAAAATGTTGGAGTCCCAATACTTACGCACTATCTTTGTGTTTCATTTTATATTATTCCATGCGACGTTAATCTTGTAATTATAAAATATAAACGTACTTCAACATTTCGATGCTGTTGAACTGCTACAGCAATAACGAGAGTTATCGTCAAGAGAAGAAGCAAGGCTACTTTTAATAATTATGCACACATTGCTCTCATTCGAAATTGATAACATTTAACTTTTACTACACATACAGTAACGCTCACTTACCGTTCAACATTCTTTGGGAAGGTGAAGAAGTTTATATCCTTATTTGTATGACAATTATTGCAGCAATTAGGTGCTGAACACCATCGGCCGCCTTTTCTTTTATTGCTGCTCATAATAAAAACGGAACAGCTCCAACTACTGACACACAGTTCTTTCTTTTCACTGTACCAAATACTTGTTTACTTTTATGCGATTCAGGCAGTTAAAATACAGAATTAACAAAGAAAGACGACGCATTACTACGCCACAGAGTAGGGAGTGATCACACGTTTACTGCTTTTCAAGATGGCCGATTCCGCGCATGCGCACTAAATTTTGGACGACAGACTGCAGCGGGAGTTTCCTTTCTGTATACTTCTTATTCTGTGCCGGAGATGACTGTCACGTATTAACCCTCACAATACCAAGAAGCGGGGGGGGGGGGGTTACTTCATGCCCATTGAAATTTACTCAGATACTTTATTTTTTAAAATTTTGTAATATATATATATATATATATATATATATATATATATATATATATATATATATATATATAATCTTCAATGAAGTCTTCTTCCAGATTCTATGATTGTTTTACAGTTTTTGTTTAAGCTTAATCAGAAAATTTAAGTTTAAGAGAGGTGGGCACAAAGTCTCCCCCCTCCTCCCCTTTGGTAGTAGATGCGACTTCCCACAACAGTTTTACTCCACATATAACAGCATTACGTGACCTTAGAATACACGTACATTATATTTCTCGGGGTTGACAGCAACAATGTTCTGATAATGATTCATTTCACTTTTGATCGGTTCAGTGGCGCTTAGTCCAGTGTTAGATACAACTGTGAGTGAAAATGTGTCGACAGTCCCTTACTGACAAAGAAATATCACAAATTTTGGAAGAATCTACAGATTCTGAAATTGAATTTGATGAAACTGACAGTGTAGTGAGTGAACCTGAAGAGGAATGTGTTGTGCGCGAGGATGTGGACAGTGGTAGATTATCTACAGACGCTGAAAAAGAATTCTGGGCACCTGAAACTGATGATACAGCTTGTGAGGTTAGTGACACGTATGTTACAAGCACTGGGAAAATTTATAGTTCCAAACCTCCTCACAAAAAAATAGTGACAGAAAGAGAAGGCATAAGAGATTAAGGTAAAGTAGGAACAATATGAGAATCGTTTGAAAAGTTTTTGACTCCAGAAATTGTCAACATCATAATACATCATACCAATGAAGAGGCATTGAGGCAGAAAATACCCAAGACAGACAAACTGGAATTCATGGCATATATAGGGCTACTTATTATTATGGGGAAGGAAAACGACAGTAAGTCATCTGTTACAGATTTATGGTCCTACACTTCAGGAAGGTTTGTTTATACTGCCACAATGAACCGAACCAGATTCCAGCAGCTTACTAAAATAGTAGGATTTGATGACAGAGTGTCGTGAAGTGATCACAGGAAATGTGATAAGTTTACTGCAATGCGAGAAGTTTTTAATAAAATGAATGAATTACTGCCAAAATATTATTCTGCTGGGATGCACACAGTTATTGATGAAATGTTGTCATTGTTCCGTGGCAGGTGTCCCTTCAAGGTCTTCACAAAGGAAAAATCTGGTAAATATCGTATACTTTTACGCATGCTCACAGATGCTAAAACCAGATATGTTATCAGCATGGAGCCTTATTCTGGGAAAAATGGTACACAACAATCAAATTCCTCTGCAGCGGTTGTCAAACTCCTGGTGGTTCCTATACAGAATTCAGGGCGAAATGTCACCACCGACAGATATTACACTTCAATTGATTTGGCTGAAGATCTATGGAGGAATCACTAGCTAACGCTCGTGGGAACATCACAAGCTAATAGGAAACATATACCTCAAGAACTGAAAGATATTTCAAGACGAGAATTATATTCTAGGAAATTTGCTTTCAGTGATATTAGTACTGGAAATGTTCCGATCACAATTTGTTCTTACGCCCCCCGTGAAAAACCCAAAAGAAATCTGCTGTTTCCCTCATCTCAACATTATGACGCTGCCATTGGTTCACCTACTGACACTAAGAAGAAAAGTTATAAATTTATAGGCTAATGAGACTAAAGGTGGCGTTGATACGATAGATCAAATGGTGAGGAAATATTCAACTAAGAGGGCTCCAAGAAGGTGGCCGCTGTCTATTTTCTATACTCTTGTGGACATAGCACTGCTAGCGAATTTGTCATTTTTTTTCTTTTGTATTTAATGTGGGAAGACTGTCAATTATTCGTAGATGATGCATTGTGAAGTTGACTTGCGAGCAATATGACATAGCGTGCCGTACACACATAGTTTCGGCTTGTGCTCTTAGACTAAAAATGTTAAAATTACTGGAATGCGGGAATGCGAGAGAGAAGCTTTTGTCATTTTTGCGGGACATTTTCAGTAATTATCCCAATGCGGGACAACGAGTCCAAATGCGGGACTGTCCTGCAGAATCCGGGACGGTTGACTGTCTTACTCATGTGACTACTAAACGAATCCGTTAAATTTCGGATACACGATTAATCACACAAATCTCAAGGCTGTCAATTTAACTAAATACCTATTAGTGATTACAGCAAGACAACTTTAACTGGGGCGATCATGTAGATAACCTCGTAGGAAAGAAGAACTAAAGACTGTATTTTCTTGACAGAACAGTTAGAACATGGAACAAGTCCACTAAGGGATTGCCTACACTTACCCTAATCTCCCCACGCTAGAGTATTGATGAGCGGCATGGAACCTTAATAAATACAATTTACGGAGAACACCCATAAAGATTGAAAAAAATGGCAAATCGTTTTTTATTATCGTGATGTAGGAGAAAGGGTGCCACGGAAACGATAGACGAATCGGAATCGAAAAAACTCGCACTGACGTGTTTTACGGCCCACTTTAGATTTGTAATTTTATAACTACAAGTTAGTAGTGGCGGGTTTCGAACTACCGACCTTTAGCGTCATGGTCTAACGATTTACCACCTGCGCTACGGTTATCAATCAGAAGATGATTCTTTTAATCTGATACTATTCATGGCCGTTGTTAACTGATGCTAATATGGCAATTGTAGACACTGGATTATCGTACGAAGAACTATGTGTTTTTGTTAATTCTTCAGTTCGCCATTGCTTTGAAATGACAACGTGTAAGTTACAATAAGAAAATCATCAAATACGCAACGCAAGATGCCAGAGAGAGTTCTGAGCGAGGAATGTCACGTGACATCTCCGAACGGCTGGTTTCCGTTAATTCAATGGAGGGTGTCAAATCTCCGTTATTTTTGCAAATATGTCTCAAACGATACGAGATATGAAAAAAACGTAAGGGAGCTAAGTTGTAGAGAATTTTCTCCTCTACCAATTATTTAATTTTCGTGTCAGATGAACGGCTCGTTTGCAATTACAGTTACATTACAAACGGCTTTTTTAGGTGTAACTACCGTATTTTTTTCCGAAAAATTTGAAAAAGGGAGGTTCTGGTCTCTGGAGGCCTGCAATCATGTCTGTAAAATTTGGTATTGATCGGTTGAACGGTTCGGAACACGTTACGGACAGACAGACAGACATACATCCCAAAATCGCCGTTATTTTTGCAAATATCTTTGAAACGCTACGAGATATGACAAAAACATAAGAGAGCAAAGTTGTAGAGAATTTTCTCCTCTAGACGGTTATTCAATTTTCGTGGCGGGTGAATAGTTAAGCCGTTATTTTCATTTAAATTTCGAGCTGTCAAAAGACGATCGCAAAGGCCCACTTTTAGTGTTACTACCGTAACCTAAAGTGGGCCAAAATAAGAATAAGAGAAATCATAGATCGTCGGAAACATTAAATTATTCTTTCTTCCTACGAGGTGTAAATGCAAAGCTTCCCAACGTGTGATCCGCGGACCACAGGGCGAAAATATGGTCCGCGAATGATATATTGTTGGTAGAGCTTATGGGACTTAACTATGGGGTCATCAGTCCCTAAACTTACAAACTACTTATGAACTAGCTTATACTAAAGATGGCAAAAACATCCATGCCCGAGGGGGGATTCGAACCCCCGACCGCAGTGGCCGTGCAGACCGTGACAGACACGCCGCAGACCGCTCGGTCACCGCGGCCGGCAGCGAATGATATGAAATTGCAAACTTATATTCATTATAAATTATTAATTCCTTTTTACGTGGTAAGTCAATTGTACTGTGGGTCCAAGATAACTTGAAAATTTCACATGTGACGGCGTAAGTGGATAACATCGATTCTATTTGAAAAATATTCGTTTTTCTCCAAGAGTTATGAACGCTTATTGAATTCGAAAATCAAGGAAACTATAAAAATGCAATTACAATTCATGCTCTTGAGCATTTTTCTTGTGAAAAGGCAATTCATACAATAACAGTCCGGAAATCACTCGCTTTTCTCCACGGCTTATTTAGGTGAACAACAGTTTTCTGCTTGAAAACAAATCCAGAAATCAATTTAAAGTTAAGTGGGATATGTTTGTAACTCTGAGTAACAGTATTACCCCCCGGATTACTACAAAATAAAACTACATCTCTAAAAATCACATTGCTACAAAACGAATTTCATTTTCTACTGAAAGTTTCTATTATAATAGTAGTCTACTGTTAATGCACGTCACTTTTAAGTTCAACGAATATGTTGAAAGTTTTGATTATTGTTCATATTTAGATTGATACAGTTTATTTTTCTAGTAGCTAGTGGTCCCTGCTCACAACAAAGAAATAAAAGTAGCTCTTAGTCTTATAAAGTTTGGGAGCCACTATGTTAAGAGAGTGGAACGGTAGAAAAATAATTGTGGTTGGATGAACTCTTTGCCAGGCACGTTAAGTGCGAATAGCAGAGTAGCAGACATGTAGGTCAAACACTAATAATTTAACTCTCCTAGCTATTTTTTGAGATGTCATAGCATGTAGTTATGAGCGTCCGCAGAAATTTAGCCGGAGGAAGATTAAGGAATCAAGATACAAATTTATTACCCTCACTTTGAACTGAACACAATTTGAACTAATAGTAGAGCAAAAGTTCAAATGTTTGTATAGTCTATGGGACTTAACTACGGGGTCATCAGTCCCTAAACTTACAAACTACTTATGAACTAACTAAGACTAAGGACGGCACAAATATCCATGCCCCAAGGGGGATTCGAACCCCCGACCGTAGTGGCCGTGACTGGAGCGCCTCAGTCCCCTCGGCCACCGCGGCCGGCTAGAGCAAAAGGTGAATATCTTATGCATATCGTACGAAGTACTAAAAGTCGCTTTTCTATTACTATTCCTCCTATTCTAAAGCGAAGGACGCTAAAGAGGCAGGAACACTATAATTTAATGCACACGATTCTTGCTGCAAGTAAAGTTGTACCCAACTTAAGCAACCCTACATGAACTATGGGCAGTATAAATAATTTAATTTCATATTAAAGGACCAGTAGCGTATTGATGATGGGAGCGTATTGATGATGGGATAAAGTCTCGAAAACGGCATGAGAAAACATTCTCAGCCAGTCAGCGAAGGAACATTCATGACATGTAATACTGAAATAATTGGGGCAGATATGGAAATAATATAGAAAGGTACGAATGAAAGCATTGTCATTTCAGCTTTTTCTCATTGCATCGCAATTATAGCCCGACACAAATGCAAAATTATCGATTCCTCGGACACAGGAGAGACTGAAGATATCTTATTACATCCCTGTTACAAAATGCGTTTGGAACGTCGGTATTAAATTATAACTAAGAGAGGAAATAATAAAAAGTCACAGTTTCTAAATTTTCATAGTTTTTTAAACGGAGAAACTGTCTTTCTTCACATCCAAGTTTGTGAAACGAAATATATTTTGGAAGAAATTTAACAGATTTTGTAAGGAACAATACGGAAAGATATTGGAAAGAGATGTACTGGAAAAAAACAATGTAAATCATTTTTATATAATTTTGTTTTATATTTATTATAACGAGTTTCGATCATATAAGATCACCTTCAGACTGGATCCATTGGTAAGACGACGGGCAGAGCACGAATCGTGTGTATGGATAACCACTGTCGACTTCTTTAGTTGAACACGAAAAGTGACGTGAGAGTTACCTTTAATGTTGACACCGAGCGAGGTGGTGCAGTGGTAAGACACTAGACTCGCGTTCGGGAGGACGGTGGTTCAAATCCACCTCCGGCCATCCAGATTTAGGTTTTCCGTGATTTCCCTAAATCACTCCAGGCAAATGCCGGGATGGTCTCTTTCAAAGGGCACAGCCGATTTCCTCCCACATCCTTCCCCGAAATTCCTAGCGTAAGTTCGGTCCCTAATGACCACGATGTCGATGGGACGTTAAACCCGAAGCTTTCTTCCTTCCTTTAATGTTGATTTTGACATACTTCGGAGTTCGGTGTGATAAACATTGCTTATTAATGTTGATTTTTTATATTAAGTTTCATGATGTTAGTTCTGAGCCCTATAAATGTCTTATAATTTCCAAGTACCTGACGAGGCAGTAAATTTATCATTTTGGGGTTTATTAGTTTGGATTCACGATTTCCTATGAGAAAGGACACAGTTCGTAGTAATCGACGGTAAGTTATCGAGTAAAACATACGTGATACCTGGCTTTCCCCAGAGAAACGTTATATGTCCCCTACTCTTCCTTGTGTTTATAAATGATTTAGGAGACAATCTGAATAGCTCCCTTAGACTGTTCGCGGATGATTATCGGTTAGTTAAGTCAACAGAGGATCAAAAGCAACTGCAAAGCGATTTAGACAAAATTTCTACATGGTGCGAAAATCGGCAATTAACACTAAATAATGAAAAATGTGAAGTAATACACAGGACCACTAAAAGAAATCCGCTGAACTTCAAATAAACGATAAATCAGTCAAATCTTAAGGTCGTAAATTGTAGCAAATACATAGGAGTTACAATTACGAACAACTTAGACTGGAGAGAACACATAGAAAATATTGTGGGGAATGCGAACCAAAGGTTACGTTTCACTGGCAGAACGCTTCGAAGCTGCAAGAGACTGCCTACATCACACTTGTGCGTCCTCTCCTGGAGTACTGTTGCCAAGTGTGGGACCCTCACCAGGTGGGACTGACAGAAGACATTGAGGTTCAGAGAAGGGCAGCTCGTTTTGTTTTATCATGTTACAGGGGGGAAAGCGTCACGGAAATGTTGCACGATTTGAGGTGGAAATCATTAAAAGAACGACGTTATTCGTTGTGGCGACATCTATTTGCGCAATTTCATTCGTCGACATTTGAATGTGAAAATATTTTGCTAGCACCCACCTACATAGGGAGACATGACCATCCCAATAAAATAAGAGAAATTAGTTCGAAAACGGAACGATTAAGTGTTCTTTCTTCCCGCGCGCTATTAGAGAATGGAACGGTAGAGAAAGGTTATGAATGTGGTTAATGAACCCTCTGCCAGGCACTTAAATGTTATTTTCAGAGTATCTATGTAGATGTAGACCCCGATGGGTCGCAAAGTCTTGCTCGGGGGTCGCCATCGCAAGGGGAAGTACTTGCATCATAATATAACTAGGGGTTCAGTAATACAAAGACTAAGAAGCATCCCTAAGTGAAATTTGTTTAAAGTTAAAATTACAGAGTTCCTTGTGGAACATTCATTATGAACTGAATAGATCATAGACATTTTTATAACACAGCGACTTAATGATGAATAGGCGCAAAGTCTGAACAATATTTTCAAGAGCCAATCGATAGGTAAAAGGACATGATGCAATAAGTTATTCTGAAAAATAAAGAAGTCATACTTCTGTAGACATCGTCTATACAGTTGAGCCTTCTTAATGAGCATAATTTGCTTCTGAGTCTTGCCTGAATTGCGGAACACTCGTTAAACAATTTTTTCTTCGTGCCGCAAAACATATAAAAATGGAATAATGTACTACATTGTGCGCTTAGGTTGCACAGTGGTGGAGTGCCAGACTACTAATCCAAAGGTCGCGGGTTCTACCCCCGCCAGGTCCTAGGGTTTTTATCTGTCACTTTCCACTTCTTTCACCTCTGGCAGTATTGCTCATGTGAAAAATACCGAGTAGCACCACGGTTCGGAACTCACGTTAAACTGTAGGTCACGCTGGGTAAGTCAGTTCCATGCCTAGTAAAGCACAGATTTTAATGAATTTATGCAAAAAATGACACTTTGCAGAGAGAGGGAAAGGTGGAAACGAACAGAGAGATGGGAGAGAAAGAGATGGATGCAGATTGCTGAATGCTTTACTTTTTTTTACCGAAAAATTCACACATAAAACTTCGTCCAACAATTTAAAAGAAAACTGAAGCAAAAGAAAGAAGATTCGTTCCTTTGAGATAACGTAGTTTTATTAAGTCATATTGAATCCATCATTTATGGTGGCACTGGGACTGCGGCTGGTTAAGATTACGTAGGAAGTAGGATACCAACAGCCTTATGTTTAACAGAAACAGTTATTACTTTACTACCAGTTTCGGCATTCCATTATGCCATCTTCAGACCCCTACATCGGAATATTATGTCCATTAAATTGGGATCAAAACTGGTTATGCGAGTTTCTTGCTGTCGGTAAGAACCAATAACAACAAATTACGTGGTTATGGTATATCGCCCCAAATTTGCGATTGGATAGGGGATTTCTTGTCAGAGAGGACACAGTTCGTAGTAATCGATGGTAAAGCATCGACTAAAACAGAGGTGATATCGGGCGTTCGACAGGGTAGTGTTGTCCTCTGCTGTTCCTTATTTACATAACGATCTAGGGGAAAATCTAAGTAGGTCACTTAGGTTGTTTGCAAATGACGCCGTCATTTACCGTCTAGTAAAATCATCTGAAGACCAAATCCAACTGCAGAACGATCTGAATAGGATATCAGTATGGTGTAAAAATTGGCAATTGACTCTAAATAATGAGAAGTGTGAAGTCGTCCACATGAGTACGAAAAGAAATCCGTTAAACTTTGTTTACGAGATAAATCAATCAAAAGTGAAGGCCGTGTGCTCTACAAAATACCTAGGAATTACTATTACTTCAGACTTAAATTGGAAAGAACACGTAGATAATATCGTGAGAAAGGCGAACCAGACAGAGACTGTGTTGTGTTTTATTGGCAGAACGCTCAAAACATGCAACAGAACTACAAAACAAACTGCATACACTACGCTTGTCCGTCCATTTTTGGACTATTGCAGCCCAGTGTGGGATCCTTATCAGGTGGTTTGATGGAGAACATCGAAAGAGTCCAAAGAAGGGCAGCTCGTTTCGTATTGTCACGATACAGCGGAGACAGCGTTACGGAAATGATACAGGATCTTGGATGGGAATCATTACAACAACGGCGCTTATCGCTGCGGCGTGGGCTACTTGCGAAACTCCAATCGCCAAAATTCTCCTCCGAATGCTAAGATATATTGTTGACGCCCACGTACATAGGTAGAAATGATCATCAGAATAAAATACGAGAAATCAGAGCTCGAACAGAGAGATTCAGGTGATCTTTCTTCCCGCGCGCTATTCGAGAATGGAATGGGAGATAAAGAGTATAATGGTGGTTCGATGAACCCTCTGCCAGGCACTTAAATGTGATTTGCAGAGTATCCCATGTAGATGTAGATGTAGAAAAGGACTGGTTGTGGTTTTCAAAGATGATCATCTTTGAAACTACAAGCAGTCCTTATTGTCAGAGTTGTTGTTATTGGTTCTTACCGAGAGCGAGAAACTCTCGTAACCAGTTTTGATCCCAATTTAATGGACATAATATTCCGATGTAGGGGCCTGAAGATGGCATAATGGAATGCCGAAACTGATAGTAAAGTAATAAATGTATTTGTTAAACATACGGCTGTTGGTATCCTACTTCCTACGTAGTTTTATTAAGGTTCGTAAGGGGGGGAGGGGGTCACCACACAATTGGCCCACTTTAGGTTACGGTAGTAACACTAAAAGTGGGCCTTTGAGATCGCTTTTGACAGCTCGAAATTTAAATGAACATAACGGCTTAACTATTCATCTGACACGAAAATTGAATAACCGAATTTGTAAAGGAGAAAATTCTCCACAACTTTGCTCTGTTGTTTTTTGCATATCTCGTAGCTTTTCAAAGATATTTGCAAAAATAACGGCGATTTGGGGATGTATGTCTGTCTGTCTGTCCGTAACGTGTTCCGAACCGTTCAACCGACCAACATCAAATTTTACAGACATGACTGCAGGCCGCCAGAGACCAAAACCACCCTTTTTCAAATTTTTCGGACAAAAAATACGCTAGTAAAAATAAATAAATAAATAAATAAATAAAAGCCGTTTGTAATATAATTGTAATTGCAAACGAACCGTTCATCTGACACGAAAATTGAATAACCTAATTGGTAGAGGAGAAAATTCTCTACAACTTATCTCCCTTAAGGTTTTTTCATATCTCGTATCGTTTGAGACATATTTGCAAAAATAACGGAGATTTGACACCCTCCATTGAATAACGAAAACCAGCCGTTCGGAGACGTCACGTGACATTCCACGCGTATTTGATGTTTTTCTTATTGTAACTTACAGGTTGTCATTTCAAAGCAACGGCACACTGAGGAATTAATAAAAACACATCGTTCTTCGTACGATAAATGATAATCTAATGTCTACAAATGCCATATTAACATCCGTTAACAAGGCCATGAATAGTACGATATTAAAGAACTCATGGTTTGATTTATAGCCGGGGGTTTTCAGTGAGCATAATAAATTACTGAAAACCCCATAGTACAAAGATATGTTCCAAAAGTTTCTAGTTATTTCACTATCGGCGAACAACATTCCATGAGTACGATAAATTGACGACACGACATACGAAATATAAGAAGTCTATTTTATTTTCATTTGAGAATTATTATTTCCCATGGCTTTTAAGTTGGCTGTCATTCTTTTTTGTACTCTGTGCCCTTAAGAGGTCGAGAAGTATGTGATATATTCCACACAGTGTTGACTTTTGAAATTATGCATCACGCTAGAGGGGCAAATCTTTTCTTTTTTTACTTTGGTGAAGGAAGCTGAGAATGGCAAATGATATAAACTATAACAATAAATAAATAAAACAAAAATCACAGTTCCACAAAAAAAATGTAGTGGGCAAGGTGCTGGACTATGACGCCACAGGTCGCTGGTTCGAAACCCGCCACTACCTTAAATTATTTTTTCTAAAAGGGTTTCAGACACTCTTATTAATTAATTATTATTTAGATTATCATTTTGGTCCAAAATATTTGCAAAAACTTATAAAACTACAAATCTAAGGTGGGCCGTCAAACACGTCAGTGCGATTTTTTTTTTTTTACTTGGAAGGGGGTCGCATATTCGAAAAGGTTGTTGCCGGGCGCCGTGGCTCAGCGCGCCCGGTCAGAGGGCTGAAAGCGCTCTGTAATAAAAAAAGCTGAGCCATAGAACACGTAGAACCAAAACGAACAGTCACGATCAGCGTCCGCATGGACAAGAATTATCCATAGAGAGGGGAAAAAAATAGCTTAGTGGGCAAGGTGCTTGACTATGACGCGAAAGGTCGCTGGTTCGAAACCCGCCACTACCTAATTTTTTTCCCTAAAAGGGTTTCAGACACTCTTATTAATTAATTATTATTTAGATTATTATTTTGGTCCAAATATTTGCAAAAACTTATAAAACTACAAATCTAAAGTGGGCCGTAACACACGTCAGTGCGATTTTTTTTTTTTTACTTGGAAGGGTGTCGCATATTCGAAAAGGTTATAAAACACTGCACTAAAACATGACATTTGAGGAGCTTACCTGTGCGCAGACGTGTAACTGTCGAGCCCAGGCGCGGTAAGGAAGTGGTGCAGCGCGCGTTGCCCCGGGCTGCTTATATATCGGCCCGCCGGGAAACTGTCGGGTGGCCGGTCTGCTGCCGGTGGCGTCCTTGTGCAACATGGGAAGCCTTCAGCCCTTCGGTCCCCTCCTTTGCGACACCCGCCCACAGCTTTCCAAACACGCGCTCACTTTTGTCCGTCCAGGGCAGCGCGGCGAACAAACACGTTACCTAACAACACGTACCGACACGGTTGCTCCCCTTCGCTGTAGTCCTCCGAAGGTGTTCTCGATTTTTTTTTTTTGCGGCGTTTTCTTCCTATCTCGACCCATTGCTGGCATTAAGGATACATCCTGCTACGGATAAAATCCGAAATTGTTGAGGGCAGTCCTCTTCAGCTGCCATAACCATTTAGAGAGACGAAGGAAAGCCGCGGTGGAGTAGCCGAGCGGTCTAAGGCGTCTCGCTGCGGAGGTTCGAGTCCTCACTGGGGCATGGGTGTGTGTGTCTGTATTTAGGTTAGTTTACCTAGGTTTAAGTAGTTTCTAAGCTACTACGGACTGATGACCACGCAGTTTGGTCCGATAGATTTACAAACATTTGAACTTTTTTTTTTTTTTTTTTTTTTTTTTTTTTTTTTTTTTTTTTTTTTTTTTTTTTTGACGAAGGAAACACTTTTTGCGACATCGGGCTACCAGAGTTTGTTCATGTTCTAGGAGGCGATCCAATTATGATATTGTAGAAAGATATAAAAAAGCCAAGATCGCTGATCATCAATTTTAATTTAAGACGACCGGTTTCGCTGAACGATGGTCCAATAAAATCGCCGACCGCGGTGGCCGAGGGGACTGAGGCGCTCCTGTCACGGTCTGCACGGCCACTACGGTCGGGGGTTCGAATCCCCCCTCGGGCATGGATATTTGTGCCGTCCTTAGTCTTAGCTAGTTCATAAGTAGTTTGTAAGCTTAGAGACTGATGACCCCGTAGTTAAGTCCTATAAGTTCTACAAACATTTGAACATTTTGATTCCATTTTTATGTTACAACGTACCCTCCTCCATGCACCGTATGAAACTTTAGGTAGACGATAACGTTCCTCTTGTTTTGAAGGTCAAGCGTGCAAAATTTCGTGAAGATCGGAATGAAACTGTAGATTTCGTCAGTCTGTAGGAAAAGTATCCTTCGCCATGCACCTTAATTCTGTCCTGTCGCAAACTACAAGGTTCGTAGAATCGAATATTAGGAAACTTCTTCCGAAATGTGTTGTAAATGAAGTTGGTAGTAAAGTTCTAGTAAATTACAACCTCATGCATATTAGGGCGAATTTTCATGCATTTCATTGTGTTTGACGTCATGGCACCTGAACTATATGTCGTAATACGATATTATTTCGAAGGTACATCCAGAGGTGTACCTGCAAAATGTCTGCAAAATACGTCGCGAATAGAGTTAGCAAGAAAAACGTAATAAATCAAAACGTCACGCGTGATGAGGAGGTTTTTCATGAACCTAATTGTTTATGACTCCATATCTCATGAACTGTGTGTCGTACTATGATAAAATTTCGAACGTATATTCAGTGGTATGTGTGTATACTGTCTGTAACATTTCTCGCGAATACAATTAATAGTTTACGAGTAATAAATTGTAACGTTCATGTCAAATGCCGTAATGAACGTCGAAAAAGTAAATTTTTCCTTTCATCATTTTTCTAGGTTTGACGACGAGAAAAAGTTTCCTAAATGTTTGAAATTATGTTTAAATTTTGTTGCAAGTCCCTAAGTGCTCTCTTTCTCAAAGAGTGGACTGATGAAGTCACACTATCACTTGCCACGAGATTGGGAAGTTTTCATTGTTTATGACGTCATATCTCCTGGACTATAGGCCCTATAGCGAAATCCTTTCTTAACTGGCGTCTTCTTCCTATAAACTACATTCCTGCCAAATTTCAGCTTCATAGATGTAGTAGTTTTCGAGATTTCGTGTTTAGTCGGTCAGTGAGACAGTGAATGAATAAGTGAATGAGTGTCCTTTCGCTTTTATGTAAATAGAGATTAATACGTCAACTTGTAAATTGAAGAACCAAGTTTTGTATTACTTATACAAGGAGGCCAACGTTGTTGCTGTGGTCTTCAGTCCGCAGACTGGTTTGATGCAGCTCTCCACGTTACCCTGTCCTGTACAAGTCTCTTCATCTGAGAATAAGAACGGCAACCTACATCCTTTTGAATCTGCTTACTGTATTCGTCCCTCGGTCTCCCTCTACGATTTACCCCCAAACTTCCTTCTAATGTTAAGTTAATGATTCCTTGATGTCTCAGCATGTGTCATACCCAGCTATCCCTTCTCTTAATCATGATATGCCAGAAACTCCTTTTCTCCCCAAATCTGTTGAGCACCTTCTCTCATTAGTTACGTAATCTACCCATCCACTCTTCACCATTCGTTTGTAGCACTACATTTCAAAAGCTTCTGACATCGTTTTGTCTCAATTCCTCCAGACAAATGCTTTCAGGAAGGACTTCCTAACATTTACCAACGAAAATTACGTAGTTTGAAAGGTTCTTTGCCTTAGATTTGCATAAAATACAAGTCAAGAGCCTTCTTTCATCTGCAGAACAGGATATTACGTTTCCTACAGTTGAACATAGGGCGATTGTGCTCCATGATTAGTCTACTTCACGATGTTCTTCCCACATGGCCAGACAGGTACACAGGGAACCTTAAACAGAGAAACCAATACAAAATTAATCAAAGTTTTAGCTCCAATAACACAAAATTGCTGAAACCATTTGCAAGAATGAAGTTGACTGTCCAATAGTGAGAAAAAAAAATGTCCAGTAAAGAGAACAAACAAATGTTCAGTTTGAACAGAAGCTAATAGTAGTTAGCCCAGACTTGTTTCTTTACTCTAGGAAGGATGTATCAACCTTAGCGTATATTTTTTGTAATTATTTTGGCAGTACAGAGTCAGTATTTAAGTTAATTTTTGTAAAGTAATGGAGATGTAGAAATTCATTGTTTTATTATAAAAATTTTTTTCGTTGCTACATAAGTACTTTGAATGGTGACATAGTTTCAAATGTTCAAATGTTTGTTAAGCTTAAGAGACTTAACTGCGGAGTCATCAGTCTCTAAACTTACAAACTTATGATCTAACTTATACTAAAGACGACACAAACATCCATGCCCGAGGGGGCATTCGAATCCCCGACCGTAGCGGACGTGCAAACTGTGACTGGCGCGCCGCAGACCGCTCGGCCACTACGGCCGGCGTGACATAGTTTCACCGAAAGTAATTGTACATAATAAAGACAAAACTTAAAAGTAAAATAGCGACTGTGACGTGTAAGTGAGTTGTTTAAAAGTCTCATTCCTTAAAAAAAATCATGAGTTCGAAATATTCAAACATATCGACTGGTGCAGGCATTGAAGTGAATTCAATAGCGGAGTTGAAAATTTATGCTGGACCGGGATAAGAACCTGGATTTCCATGGGTAGATCGGTTCATTGCGACCGTTAGTTCGTATTTGTTCTAAGTTGTTCGTTGAGTTTTTTGGCTCAGTTTACATTTATTTTCTTACTAGCTGAAAACCCGGCGTTGCCCGGGTATTTATTTTTATTGTATTGGTGTGGTGTCTGTTCTCTCGGACGACCGAAAGAACAGACACCACACCAATACAATAAGTATTTAACGCGACGACGGCGTTAGCTTCAGTTATTTCATCGCAGATGCGGTCATACGTCCGAGCTCGCACGGGAATCCGTAATGGCGAGTGTTAGAGGGCATGGACGATAGGGCGCTACAAACATAGCGTGCGACTTGTGAGAATTTGAGACGGACGGGAGGCGAGCACGGCTGGCCAAGTGGTCACCGGGCGCCGTGGCTCAGCGCGCGTTGAAATATGAGTAGATCATTTCAAGAATTTTTAGTTACATTATATGAAATATTAATAAATAAACTTCATACAACAAACCACTTTTGTTACATAAGTTAAACAGCAGGGAAAAGGCCTTAGGAGAGGCATTTTCGTTTTTCAATCTTAATATTTCTAAATTTTCATGAAGAAATGATTTATTTAATAATAGTACACAACTATAACAAAATAAGAAGATGAAAATGTAGTGAACCAGTGACAGAGGCTCGCAAAGTTATGAGCAGATGATGAGGATATTTTAAAGATGACAAGGCTGAATACAATCGAATAACACTGTGGTAAACTGCGGAAGCAGTGAAAAAAAAAAAAAAAAATGGGAAGACGAACTTTGCAGCTGTTATTAGTCGCTTGGAAATGACACACACAATAAAAATTTATTTATATGTTTTTTTTCATATATTACTATTTTTTCCATTTTGGCGCATAGTTAAAAGGCTAAAATGTATGCAGAACATGTAGAAACAGGAACTCTTGTCTACAACGTTCAAGCAAAGAAAGAAAAATTATATTTGTTTTACAATTCCTAAGAAGAATATTTATTTTTAACAAAATTTTAAAATTTTCGTAAATGAAAAAGAGACAGGAAAATGAATAAATACATAAAAAGACGCCGAAGAAGGCGATTTTTTGGAGAGCGAAAGGAGGGGCTGTGGCGAAGCGACCGCTGGCCCGAAGCGGGAGACCCGAGTTTGATTTCCGGTTCAGCTCACATTTTCAGTTGTCGCCATTGCTTAATATCAATGCCCAAATGCGGCCACTGTCAATCCTTTCTTTCCTATCCTTCTTCCTTCCCTTCCTTTAACAATCCTTTGCAAAGGGTATTTATTTATTTATTTATTCAAGCTTTGAGTAACTACTTCTCCTATCCCTTCTCTCTCTCTGTCCAGCTCCTTTTTTTATATAAAATCATGTTTTATTTATGGGAGCATATGTAAGAAATGAGGCAGTCTTGTACAATGTATAAAATTATAATTGCAGGATCCAAACAAAGAAATGTAGTGATGAAAATACATATGAAATGTAACATTCATACATTCATTTAACGCAAAACTTGATTATAAACAATACTTCTGGTTACTTGTGCAGAATCTATAGTGAATACATTCTCTGGTGACGACACCCCTGAGCAACCGACATAAAGTTGTCCGTGTGAGAAACATCGAGATGTCAAATCCACTCCGCAGTATTAAACAGATTGCCCTGTGATTATTAGTCGTTATGGAAAATGAAAGTCTCTCTGGTAGCTGCAGGTTCTTGAAGTTAAAAAGCAGATCTGTCGGAAATAATGGGTACTCATTGGAGTACACTGTTTCATTCTCTTCCTTTCCCTGTAGTTGTATAGAAGTCAATTGCTTTCACCTAGAGCCGTGCGTGCTTCATAGTTCAAAGTAGTCAACAGCACCGTCACCTTTCAGGAATTCCCTAAGCTGGCTGGAAAACAGGAATATCTTAGTAGTAAATAATAAATGGATTACAACGTGGTGCATGATGTGAAAAGTTTTTACGCATCGCTGTATATATGATCTCATATTTATTGAGTTCTATGTTGTACAATTGTATATTTTTCAGGTATATATTCATTTGTATAAGTGCTGTATGTCTAAAATCTGTCACGAATACAATTACGAGTAAAGAAGTAGTAGATTAACACTTGGTGCGTGATAGGTCGGTTTTCCATGAACGTCAATGTTTATGTCATTGGCGTAACTAGGACTTGGCTTTGGGGGGGGGGGGGGATAGATCTGCTTGACGAGCAAAATTTTACTCAGTTTCCAGACAGACTACCATCTACCACTCCCGTTGAAGAAACTAATTCACTCCCATCGAATGAAAGCTTATGGTAAAACGCCCCAAGTTTCCAATCTTTACCGTTACCAGATTGCTGTTATATGATTACTTTTTTCTTTTTTTCTTTTCGGGTTCTGAAACCCCCCATTCCCCCCCCCCCCCCCCATAGTTACGCCACTGGTTTATGTGTTCATATCTAATGAACTATGTGTCATACTGTGATACAGTTTCGAAGGTATGTGTTTGTATGTTGTATGTAAAATTTCCTGCAGCTTCGATTTGTAGTTAGAAATTATAAATTGTAACGTCATACCGAATGCCGTAGTTTTAGTCCATTAACAGCGGAAAAGTAGTAAGCGAGAAACGTTTTTCGTTTCATAATTTTGCTATGGTCGTCAGCGAGAAAAAGTTCAATAAAGGTTTGAAATTATGTTTAAAGTTAATTACAAGGCGCTGAGTACTGTCATTCTTATACAGTGTCTGAATAAAGTCTCGTCGCATTATGTGGCAATTTTTTTTTTTTTTTTTTTTTTTTTGCAACTATATTGTTCATGACGCTGTATCTCCTGAATCATGTGTCGTATGTGGTTCTTCCCCCGCCAGCGTTGTTACCCCACGCTAACGAATATGTGCAGCAAATTTCGTTGAAATCGGTTCAGTGGTTTAGGAAGAAATGTAAACCACCGTCGTTTCCTGCGGCAGTTTTTCGCGCATTTCATTGTTTATGACGCCATATCTCGTGAATAATGTGTTGTACGTGATCCTAAAGGTGCGTCGACACTACTCGTGCTCGCAAGACTTGTGTTCGTCATACTTGTTTGTCAGGAGACTTGTCAGACTTGTGTGACTTGCGGCCGGCCGCGGTGGCCGAGGGGACTGAGGCGCTCCAGTCACGCTCTGCACGGCCACTACGGCGGGGGTTCGAATCCCCCCTCGGGCATGGATATTTGTGCCGTCCTTAGAATTAGTTAGTTCATAAGTAGTTTGTAAGTAAAGTAGTTTGTAAGTCTCACAAGTACACGAGTAGTGTGGACGCGCCCTACCACTTACGGCGACCGTCGTCATGGATTGAAGCTTACGGGTGCAAAATTTCATAAAGATTGGAACAAAACTGTAGATTTGTACACAATACGTACACACAAACATACGGACACTCTGCTTTATATATAACTAGCTTAAACCCGCGGCTCCGCTCGCGTGGTGGTTGATTATGCAGTGGCGGCTCGTACAAAATTTGATCTGTGTGCTACAATATTACAAAAATAAGCAGGAAAAAAATTATATATTGAACAAAAAGCGTGACTGACAATGGAAATAACGGAGCTTAGCAATATCCCCACCACGTCATCTGCGTTCTACACAAGTGACCAATGAAACTGCTTGACTGAAAAGCGCAGTTTCACTCGCATGTTGGCTATACATTACTAATGTTGTTAGTGATTGAAGTTTTATTTACAGAAATTAAAAAATTGGACTCAGAGGTATTTGAATACGAGCCTCACAAAAGTAGGTTTGAGAGACAACGCGCAAGACGCCTGAGCCAGCGCGCTATTTGACTCTGTATGCCGCAATATTTAACATATACTATTCTTCCGCAACCGTTACACGCAGTGCGAAGAGAAATATTGGTATGGTGCTGTAGTCGGTCTCAGCCAACGAGCTAGAATTTCATAGAGTGGCGATAGGTCCGCCAAGTTTGAAGCAAATTGAACTGCCGTCCGCCATGTTATTTGGGGTATCGGCTGACAGCTGGCATGCCACACCCACTATAAAGCTCTACCTCGTTACATGTTTTAAAACAAGATTGACTATTGGGTACGGGTGTGCATCAGGATCCGTCGGTGTCTCCAGACTTTATCAAAGCTGCGAATTAACCGGCCTTTTACTGTATTTTCTAAAAATGCTGTTATGGAATTTGACGAACCTGTCAGTAACACAGTTCCATTTCGAAGTATGACAGTTAGTACAAGTATGCAACAATAACAAATGTGTCGCTATAAAAATATTTATGACGATTATAATGCAAGTATATGGTCTAAACGTGCTGCGAAACTTGTACAGTTTACAGTAATTGTTATGACAAATATTGATCATCATGGATTTGCATCAATTCGTAATTTGTTGTTACAACTGCTTTCATATTGCCTAGTACACATTTGTCTGGTGTTTATTAAACGTATTTAAGGTCCACATACTTGTAAAATTACTTTCAAAAGGTTTGGATGCGAAGTTTAATGGACGAAATTTTAGTACAAATTCGAAAGTGACAACAAAATACCGCGATTAAAAATATGCCTGAGTTAGCTGCCACAGTATTCATAGTAACATTTCACAGCGAAAGAACTTATTAATGATAACTTTCGTTGTTGCCATATTCTGACTATTACTATTGTTTTCACACTTTGCCACGTTTACATGTCACCCATGATCAAGTAATGCCATCAATGAATTAAAATTGTTAAAGACGGTATAGGCACTCAATAGTGTTTACTATTTTATTATTCAACAGATGAGATGATCTTTCATCAACCACAGCAGCAACAGAAGAAGAGAAACCAAAATATCTGGTGTTCTTCTACATTAATGTCCACTATGTATAAGTGCAGCAGCACTGGTTATGATTAGATTTTTTATTAGTTTTCCAGATAAGCATTACATCAGCTTCTGTAATCAATTGGCCAGCAAATAAACAACAACAACATTATAAGTAATAACACCTGATGATGGCCTAAGGCTGAAATAAGCTTATGATTACTGAGACCACCGGTAATATGGCGGCCGAGTTTCCAAAGGATGCCGCAAAGAGCGCTGTAACTCGTGTATCAGCCACTCTATGAAATTCTAGCTCGTTCGTCTCAGCACACATGGGTCGGCAGGCCTGACTTCACGTCTGCGCATGCGCACTAGCGAAGAGCGACTGCGCCGCCTCTGCGCACGTACCAACGCGGCTGAATTCCACTTTAGCACACGGAGCTAGTTGCCAGCTATCGGGGCGAGAGCGTTTTCATCCTTATTATTAGCATTGTAATACGTATTGGAAGGGAATTGGCATAATTTTATTGTGGTATCTGGATCGCATTCCAAGAGAAAAGATGTAATTTTACAGCGATTTCTCGCTTACTTTCGAAGAGAAATGGCATAATTTTAGTAATATATTTACAGTGTGCTGCAGCACATTAGCACATTATCACCAGCCGCCACTGTGATTATGATAGATAAGCTATCTTTCAGTACGCTTATCCTTACAGAGAAAGAGCTGAAGACATTGTAGCAACGCATATTCCAAAGATATGGTCTGTGGTATCACGTTTCGCTGTATGTAACCTCCTTGCTATAGAGTCGCAAACGTCATCACTGGTCTTCAGTATGAATTTTTTAATAATTTGACGACTTTCAACTACCACAGCTTCCACCCTCTTGTAGCTATCGGCATGGAACTGCTATGGTGTACAACGGGATACTTCGGGCAACAATTACACACAGACCATTCATTTGCGTTCTGTAGTTTTCGCTGCAGGACGAAATATTAACACACACACACACGTAGAATTTTATATGCACCGATAACTTTCCATCCCAATATACTCAACCTTTTTGTCATTATCAATCGTCCAGCAACAATGCAACCAATAAAGCCATTTGCAAAGATTAAATATAATTTTCAAAGAGTAATTATTGTTCCGCATTTCGTGTTGTATTCTTCAAATTAATAAATATCTATCAGATCGCTATAAAACCGTGCCTAAAACCTTCCTCAGATATAAATTAGTAACTGTGCAAGTATTTAAGTCTCTGCGTCTTATCATTCGGACGTGATATGCGTACACCGAACAAAATTATCCGATCGCCATAAAACCGTGCCTAAAGCCTTCCCCGGGTAGACATTAGTAACTGTACAAATTTTTAGCTCTTTATGTCTTGTGGTTCAGACGTGATAAACGTACACCGAACAGACATTCACATTTATAGATATAGACTAGCTCTAAACCCTGCGTTGCGCGGGTATTTATCCTACAGTCTCGTAGTCCACATCCCCTCCCCCCTCTAAAATGTTCAAATGTTTGTTAAGCTTAAGGGACTTAACTACGGGGTCATCAGTCCCTAAACTACTTATGAACTACTTACAACTAAGGACGGCACAAATATCCATGCCCGAGGGGGGATTCGAACCCCCGACCGTAGTGGCCGTGCAGACCGTGACTGGAGCGCTTCAGTCTCCGCGGCCACCGCGGCCGGCCCTCCCCCCCCCCCCTCTCTCTCTCTCTCTGCATCCACCTCTTTCTCTCGCATCTCTCTGTTCGTTTCCGTCTTTCCCTCTCTCGGCAGTTTTCTGCAAGGTACCCTCTGTCATGTACCCACTGATCTTCATCTTGGTTTAAAGGTCATGTATGCAAAAAATCATCGAGATTGGAGCAAAGCTATGCATTATGTAAAATTCAGTTAGTTAAGTACCCTCCACCACGCGCTTAACGAAATTTTATATAGATAGTGACATTCCTCATGTTTTTAAGGTGAAGTCTGCAAAATTTCATCAATTCGGAAAGAAAACTATAGATTTCTATGGAATAGAAACGCAGAGTCACATTGAAAAATGCACTTTGTTGTTCTCAAATATTCCAGTTTTATTTCATACAACCCTTGTTCTGAGATAACAAATAAATAAATAAAATAAAGGGATCTGTGAAATGGGTCCAGCCGTTCTCAAGTTATGGCGCGACCAACGTATTTAGGAATCCATTTTTATGTTGCAAAGTATCCCCTCTCCTCATGCACCGTATGAACATAAGGTAGACGGTGACCTTCCCCTTATTTTGAAGGTCAAGCGTGCAAAATTTCGTGAAGATTGGAATGCAATTGTAGATTTCGTGAGTCAGTAGGAGAAATATGCTCCGCCATGTACCTATCACAAAATATTTTCTTAGCTGACGTTTTGTACCTATATACTACATTCCTGTCCAAATTCAGCTTCATAGGTGAAGTATTTTCCAGAATTCTTGTTTAATCAGTGAGTGAGTGAGTGTCCTTTCGCTCCCCCCCCCCCCCCCATTCCTTGGAGTCTTTCCATCCCATCCCCACTCCGCCTCCCTCCCCTCCATTGCTGCCCGTCGCACTTTCCTTCCCCTCCCCTCTCCACTGCGGGGCCTGCTCAGTGATTTTAATTCTGTCAGTGATTTTCAGTGTGCAGTGACTTAGCGTTTCGAGTGTACGTGTGTTTTTAAAACATCAGCAACCGCCGCACAGGCGGAACATAGTGTTGCCACGTCTTTTAAATGTGTCTCATCGCTCCGTTTCTTCAACGTGAACGTTTTATCCACTGTGGTTTTTTAAGTTCTAAATATGTACATTTTGTCATCCTTTTTACAGTCATTGTCATTCTACCCATTTATTTCACCGTGTCTATTTTTAAATTCTTCATATATTGTCACCTGTTTTTATTATTTTACATCTTCTGTTCCATATTTGTAAGCTCTCGGCTGAAGAGCAGCATGTTCGCTGCTGCCAGCCTGCCCCTTCTGGAGGTTTTAAAAAACAACAAAGGGGAAAATAAACTAAAAATCGCACTAACATCCATGACCGAACGGGAATTCGAACCCCTGATGGGGAACGGCCTCGCTCATCGTAGCATAGCGCCTCAATGCGCTCGGCCGCACTGCCGCGGCGACGTTGGTGTTTAAGTGGGTCATTTGCATCTACACGTACCGAGCAGCTGCAATACCATAACTACGACGGTGTTGTCAACAGCATAAATCAAAACGTCGTAGTAATGAAGTCTGTAAATGATGATGTTTCTTGGCGTTGTTATTTCGCTTAGTCGTCCGTAAGAGTAACTTTGTAGTCGTTGCCAATCAGTTTGAAGTAAGTTCGTAAGTTTTCATTACTTCATTTTGATTAGCAACGAGGAGGTAAAGAGACAATGAGAAGAGTATAGATGGGCAAAACCGATCTTTTCAGAGATCGGATCAGAAATAGTCATTCAATGGGATGAACTAGTTCTTTTTCATGGTTCACCGACTCACCAACTGATAAAAAACGTAAAACGATGTCACATTGCTTTTTTGTCACTATACTTTTATCTGATTTGGCCATATTGTGAAAGAAGAAAGAAGAGTAATAATTTTATTGTAAGTCAGTAGTTTCGAGAATTAAAATTTGTTAGTTACACCTACATTACAAATTAAACATGTTATAACAGAATTTAAATATTTTTGCAGGTGAAAGAATTGGAAAAAGAAAAAAAAATTATATACTTTCATTAAAAAAATACAATATTTTGCAGAATAAAAATACTAGTTCCTTATGAGTTAAATGAAACGTGATATATCGCGAGAGTTCCGTGCAAAACGTGGCAACTGCCGCAGCGGAATAGCCGTGCGCAATAAGGCCGTGTCCTACGTGAGCGACAAAAGCGAGCGACCGCGGGCGATATTCAGCGATGCGACACGGCAGCTACATTCCGCGACACGGCCGGGTGTCTTACGTGAGCGCGACAGATTCTCGCTACAAGATGGCCGCTAGAACCCATCACTTGTTATCTAAAAACTAAAGTCTGGCACTCATAGACAGTAAAATCATGATAGCTCCAGAGTAAGCAATAAAGTTTTATTTAATTTCGAAAATAAGGCGTCAACATTTAAAAAGCGAGGAATTTTCGTAGACTATTTCATTCGTAACTTCAAGTACGAAAAACAGACTGTGAAAATCTCCAGCCAAATTCTTTAAAAATCGACGACGAGTACAGATACTTTCGACTATGTCGTCAATGAGTTTTTCTTTTGTGAGTACAAACCATCAACAATTGATTAAGTTCGAAGAGATTCTTAGCTAAAGAAATAATTAGGTAAATAACTGCGGTGATACTCTTACAGTTGGCATAGTACAGGGGTAGCGTTCTGGGCTCCTATATTCTAAGTTTCGCAGTTGCTGGTAAGATTTCCGTTCCACCTTATATTTTTAGTTCCTGTAACTACAACCCTTTCACCTCTTATTTGTGCAAAGTTTTATATATTCTCTATACAGATCAATGCGAATTTTTTTTTTTAAGTGCTTCCCAATATAGTTTATTTTTAATTGCAAACACACACCTCCTATTGTACCAAACACATTAAATTCGTAATGAAACATTATAGCAAGATATTTTACTCAGAAACGTAATTATAGACATCTCGTTTGACATCCTAGTGTTCTCTCTCTCTTCGAAAACAAGTTTGTTGTTACTGTCAAAGATTTGACGCCAGCAGCAAAAATTTCAAATGGACACATTCCCGAAACTGAATGGTTTCAGATATAGAAAACATTAATGCACATTGTTGTTGTCTTTGTTATTCGATTATATAGTCATTGTTTTCAACGTGCCAAAATAATGTAGCTGCATAAAAGACGCATAATTTGTTACAGGACACTCATCTGTCAAGTCAGGAAACTGTGTGATATAGGCTTACAAAATTTAAGCAACAGAATGCACATTGCACAAGACTTAGTCACTCTTGCTCACTTCATGCAGACTACAAGTGTTCGAGAAAAATGTAGTAGGATCTTTTTTGCAGAAATTTTATATAGTTTAATTTTGTACTTTAATGCGTTTTTGCTACCGACTGCAAATTTCCTGTTATTAAGAAAAACATGTAATATTAAATAAATACGTTTCATCTCGATTACTATTCGAAATAGGAATATGGCGGTTTCTGTTGCTTCAGATGATCGTTTCTGTAAGTGAGCTGCAAGCTTTATCAGAACACAGGAGTCGAGGGAACAGAGAAATGCGCGGAGTCGCTTTGTTGGGCACCATGCGGTTAGCCAGAGGAGTGGGGGGAATAATGAGCAGCGCGCCACACGGGCGGCTCCGCAAGCGAGCGGAGTCGGAGAGTGGTGGGGAGAGGTGAACCGGTGAACCAGCTAACTCACCGACTCAGTTGGCGGTCGGATCGCCTCGATCGCCGGAGTCGTGCGGAGCAGCGAGTCAGCGGTAGTCGGGAGCCGCGCGCTCACTGAACCATGCTGCTTGCGCGACTCACCGATTCTCGACTCGCAGTGGGAAGGCACTGCACGTGTTTAGGCGCTCATTTTTTGCGTTTTATACTTGCACATGGTCTATAGCACATTTATTTTGTAGCTTAGGAAACTTCTGAAGCATGTGGCAAGGAGTTTAGGAAATTTCTGAAGCATGTGGCAAGGGGTGTTTATGCAGCTCATTGCTGTCACCAGAGGGACTTTTCGGATCAGATGAACTACCTCTCTTTTTTTTTTTTTTTTTTTTTGATTCATCCATCACTCACTCCTTAGAAGGATCTGGCTCTTTGAATCAGTTCAGGAACAGATTGCCCATCTCTAGAGAAGAGAAGAACATAGTGTTGTGTGTTTTGTGTGTGTGTGTGTGTGTGTGTGTGTGTGTGTGTGTGAGAGAGAGAGAGAGAGAGAGAGATGCCTGAGGGACGACTTGAACCTCCGGCGGGAGCGCCCGGGAGATATATATATATATAGAGAGAGAGGCGATGGGAAGTAGGACAGAATGTAGAAATCACTGCTTTCCTCAAGGGCGGCTAGTTATACATCGCATGCTCCAGATTCGGTGGCCGTCTGATCTTTTGTTTACGTTTATGCAGAAAACGGACTAACAAATAATTTAGTTACTCCAGTGGCTTTACAACAAACAATAACTTTCTGTTAAAACATCTTTTTTCTTCCTTCTCTTTCACTCAACATAGCCACAGCAACGCATGGCAGGATACTGATTAGTCTGTGTTCGCGAGAAATCTGTTATTTAGCTTTCCATCCATTTCGCATTCCACAGCGAAACATGGCCGGCTTTAGTACAGTTAATTTTCATTAATATTCAAAAGTGAATGTTTTCTCTCTCTCAAACACACATACATGAACACACAGGCAAACACAAACTAACCTGCATAAAATCAGTAATTGCTCAGGGTAACTAAAAAATCATCACATTAATAATGTATCATTGTTTGTAAATTTATGGGATTTAACTTCTTTGGTTATTAGCCCCTAGGCTTACAAACTACTTAACTAAGTTAAACTAACCTAAGGACAAAACACACATCATGCCCGCGGGTGGATTCGAACCTCCGTCGGCACCAAGACGCCTTAGAACACTCTACCACTGCACCGTGGCATCACGTTTAGGAAGCGGTATTTCAGCAATGTATCCATTTTCTATTTTTACGAAAAAGAAAGTGACTGACCACGACGGGGTTACTCACCTTTAATGTCACTCTTTAGAGTCATCAACATGGAAACATTAGATGAATTCAATCAGCTCTTGTTGCAGATAGAGTGGAGCTCAGTTTATAAAAAAAGAAATGTTAATCCCATGTGTTTTTCTGTTCTTTGCGGTCGCTGATCGTGTTTATTCGTTGT
The DNA here is from genome assembly GCA_026315105.1 of Locusta migratoria. NCBI lineage: Eukaryota > Metazoa > Arthropoda > Insecta > Orthoptera > Acrididae > Locusta > Locusta migratoria. The sequence continues at coordinate 344,283,150 of CM048745.1, forward strand.
TCTTCGATGTCTTCTTAGCTCAAATTTATTTTTTATTTTATTATTATTATTTTTTTAAATATACCTGGTGCGCTGATCCACGTCACCCTGCGAGCTATGGGGGGAGGGGGGGACACAAAAAGGAAGGAAGTTTAGGGTTTAACGTCCCGTCGACAGCTTGGTCATTAGGGACAGAGATTACACTCGGATTTTTGGGGAAGGATGGAGAGGGAAATCGGCCGTGCCCTTTCAAAGGAACTATCCTGGCATTTGGCTGGAGTGATTTCAGGGAGATCACGGAAAACCTAAATCTGGATGGTCGGAGGTGGATTTGAACCACCATCCTTCCGAATGCGAGGGCAACACAAAGATGTTCTAATAAACCTGAAATAAAAGAACACTACAGATGGTATTGTAAAATCTTAAAGAGAGTTATAAAGTCTCCAAAACCTTGCATATTAAATATGAAATAGACAACTTAAACAATAAAATAAAAACCATCTGGAGTCTCATAAAAAGAGAGCTGGGGAAAAAAGATAACAATGTATCCAATATAGAAATTACACCTCGCGGTAGTTTGAGTAAAGATACTGTCGCAATTGCAAGTGTCTTTGATGAGCATTTTCTAGCCGGCCGCAGTTGGCGAGCAGTCTGCGGTGTGCCAGTCACGATCTGCAAGGCCGCTGCGGTCGGGGGTTCGACTCCCCCCTCAGGCATGGATGTTTCTGCCGTCCTTAGTATAAGGTAGTTCATAAGTAGTTTGTAAGTTTACGGACTGATGACCCCATAGTAAAGTCCCATAAGCTCTACAAACATTTGAACATTTTTTCTTTCTTTTTTTAGCATTTTCTAACAGCTTCTGAGAAAACTGGTTGCGAGGGCTCAGTAAAAGAGACTATGGACTACCTGAAAGGAAGTGGATTCTGCAAAATGACAGAAAGTCGTAGCAAATAAATACTCTCTATATATAAAAGGCAATGACCATAATGACTGACTGATTGACTGACTTATCATCGCCCAGCCCAAACTACTTAAGTTAGAAACTTGAAATTTGTAGGCGTCAATCAAGAAGTTATTTTTCGATATTCCGTCCGTAAGGGACTGAAATAGGGGACTTATTTTGAAAATACTTTGCTATTTAGGCAATTTTGAAGCTAGAACTACAAAATTTCGGATTTAAATTAAGGTTCGAATTTAAAAAGACACGTGTTTCGGCATTTTTGTAAATTCGACCAATAAGGGGGTGAAATAAGGGATGCAATAATCGATTTTTAAAAATATGTTGCTGTCAAATTTCAAGCTATGACTACGAAACTTAGGATATGGACTCCTGACCAGGATTAAAAAGACACGAGTTTCGGTATTTTTGGAAATTGAACAACGAAGGGGGTTAAATAGGTGATCAAAATTTCTTTTCGAAAACACATTGTTGTCAAGACAATTTTGGAGCTAGAGCTGCAAAAATTGGTATTTATATTGTTCGTTAGAATTTAATAAAATACCTGTTCGGTATTTTCAGAAAGTTAATCAGGGGTGAAATAGGGATATAACGTGTTTTTCAAAATACATTACCACTAAGCCAATTTTGAACCCAGAATTACAAAAAAATGTTATTTGCATACTTGGTTGGAATTTAAAAGACAGATGATGTGGTATTTTTCGAAATTCAACTATTAAGGTGTGCCATAGGAAACTACAAGTAGTAAAATCAAATGTTCGAATGTTTGTAAATCTTACGAGACTTAACTTCGGGGTCATCAATCCCTAAGGCTTACAAACAAATTAAACTAACTTAGACTAATTTACTCTAAGGACAACACAAACACCCATGCCCGAGGAGCAAATCAAACCCCCGACGGCGAACAGCAGCGTGCATCATAGTATGGCGCCTGTATTCACACGGCCGTTCTGCTGTGGCAACAAGTAGTATCACAACGTTTCATTATGATAATACTTAAGCTATATATATGATAATTTATATTAATAGGGAGATACAACTGGTGCAGACCAACCAACCTACGGAATGCGAAGCAGCGGGCGTTAAGTTAGTAATAATAATACTAACTGTGCTGTACTGTTTTGATTTAATCGAAGTAGGATCTATGAAAACTTCAAAAGAAAGGCAAATTATTTTTTTATTTTTTTATATATCAATATGGGGGTTAAACAACACTTATATTGCCGAGCTCGTTTGATACTGCCCATAAATCACCTTGAGACTCTATATTTTTGAACTGTTTCATCTTTTCAATATATTATTTAAAGTCACTGAATCCTAATCTGAAATCAGATTATCATAATACAATATGGTTGATCCAGCATAGCAGACGAAAGGACGAAAAAATGCTTGAATAGACAGTAACTCGATACACCAAGTTCAAAATACTGTACAATCAACGTTTGAAATAATAGTGAATAAAACACGTTAAAAATGTATATTGGTTTTAACTGCCGGCGTTAGCGTTGCCCGTGGAGAAGAGCGTTGAGGTCGCATGGCTGGATTTTCGTCTCTTCCCGCTGCCTAGGCGTTGTTCACAACTTCACACTGCCGGCCGGGCCGAGCCGAGCCGAGTCGAGCCGAGCCGAGCCGGGCCGAGCCGAGCCGAGCCGTGCCGAGCAGGGCCGAGCCGAGCCGGGCCGAGCCGAGAGACTAAACACATTGTTTCCAATTGCACTGTTCACACTGCCAGCCCGGCCGAGAGGACTCCGCTTCAGCCGGCTCATGCCGAGCCGACGGCATTCGGAATGTTTAATATTTCCAGAGCCGATTGGGCTATGGTACTGCTTCTGCAGCACTAGTACCTCTGGTCTCCAGCCTGTTCTCAATACAAGTTTCTCTGCATGATACCTTTCTCTTTTAATAACACTTATGAAAAATATTCTGTTTATTTTTTCTTGTATAACCATAAAATCTGAAAAATGTATAAAAAATTAGACATGTTTTTTTAGCTGTTCTCATAAGGAAAAACTTTTCTAAATGTCAGTCGAAATTCATGGGATGAGTCCATTACCACCAGTTTCTCATGTGCTTAAAATCCAATGAGTCACTACAGTGTGAGAACAATAGTATTAAGATAACAAAATCAATTAACTGTTAGCTGGTTCGAAGTAGACGGCAATGAACAAGTTTTGGTTACCCCCATGCTTCCTTGGATCTTTTGCTGACGGGGGGGGGGGGATTTCTTTTTGCTGCAGACAAGCCCACCAAGAAGAAAAAAGAAATTTAAGAAAGTGACACACGCTTCTGTTCTGCACTGTCTGAGGCTAAACTAAATCAGTGTATTTTTCTTTCAGTTAAAGTAAAAGTCGAAATGAAAGTACTATAATCCAGACTAACAAATTTGTCATCAGATGATTCAGTAAAACGTTCATAAAAACTTATTTTCCCTCAGACAGGATCCATAAAAATATCTGATAGCTGTGTAGAGTTCTTTAAACGTGGTGGGCTGAAATATAGTACAGCATGACGCATATAAAACGGGTACACATAATGTACGCCCATAATCACCAGTTGCAGCATTTCTTATAAGGAGGTAACGTGTTTTTAATGTCACTCCTCCGTAATATTTTTTTACTTAATTCATTCTTAATTTAATCTCAGACATGAGGGTAACGCTTTTATGTGCGACACGCTGTATACAACTATTTTCACGTTGTGGTACAACGAAATTCGAATATATTTTGTATTAGGAGTAGATGAATCGATAACATAATTGTATTTGTTAGCTTCTTCTTTTATCATCTCGAATTAGAAAGCCATTAAGTATAAAGTTAGAATATTTCAGTCCATCAATGGTAAAATCGCAGTTTACATTAATTTTTTCCTCTCTTCTACTTCCAAACACGCAATATAAATTATATTCCTGTAATTGACTAGTGTGGGGAAAAAAATCCATTTTATGCTTCTCATAAAGTCAAGTATGACCTGAAGTAAAACCGTAGCATATCATTGTCCATTGTAATCGATCGCCACCCAAGAAAAATTACTTCATGCTTGTTTTCTGGTTAAGGATCGTTAACATATCACGAAGGACCGACACACGCGGCCAGCCATTCAAATTTTTCGGCACTGCAGTGCTTCACCCTACGCTCAACAGCCGCCGAATTCGTAGGCTTGCGATTGCGGCATGACGCCGCTCAGATAACTTGCAATTACTTGTGAAAGGAGGTAGATATCGGTGCGACTACTATTTCAAAAACTTTTCTGTACTTTTAGCTCCATTTCACTCGCTGTCTAAAACGCATAGAACAGTAAGCTGCCTGCTATCGAACTCTTTCAATACACGATTTGTAAATCAAGTGCGCGTACTTGACAAAAAGCATCATTTGAAAACGACTGTTACGAATTTCAAAAGGTGAATGTTTTCAGAATGAAACTTTCACTATGCAGCGGAATGTGCGCTGATATGAAACTTACTGGCAGATTAAAATTGTGTGCCGGAACCGGGACACGAACCTGGGACTTTTGCCTTTGGCGGGCAAGCGCTCTACCGACTGAGCTATCCAGACACGACTCATGATGCCGCCTCACAACTCTACTTCCGCCAGTACCTCGCCTCCTACTTTCCAAACTTCACACAAGCTCACCTGCGAAACTTGCAAGACTAGCAGTCCTGGAAGAAAGGATGTGGTGGAGACATGGCTTAGCCACGGCCTAAGGGATGTTTCCAGAATGAAACTTTCACTCAGCAGCGGAGTGTGCGCTGATATGAAACTTCCTGGCAGATTAAAATTGTGTACTGGAACCGGGACACGAACCTACCTTTGCCTTTCGCGAGCAAGCGCTCTACCGACCGAGCTATCCCGACACGAGTTACGATGCCGCCTCACAACTCTACTTCCGGCACACAATTTTAATCTGCCAGTAAGTTTCAGGTGAATGTTTTATTCGAAAGCTGAGATGTTGTACTACCATGTTTCCAAATATCAGATTTTTTACCGCATACTTTCATTAAAATCGAGTGAGGAGCGTTACGAAACTAAATATTCTCGCAGAATGAAAAGAAGACTTTTTTTTTACAGGTAACGCGAAGCTTTTAAGGCAAAAATAAGTTGATAAAACGATGTGGCGTGGTCTCGTATACCGTCAAAACCTTTTAAACTTGAAAATCAAACATTTGATTTTCCCCCTCTTTTTCGTCTCGACTCGGCCCGTCGCGCAGTGTGAACTCGGTACCCTCATGTCTGGGATTAAATTACCAATGAATTAATTTAAAAAAACAATACGAAACAGTGACATTAAAACACGTAGTTACCTCCTTATAAGAAATGCTGCAATTGGTGGCTACGGGTGTACGTGAGGTATACCCATTTTATATGCGCCATACTGTACTATATTTCAGCCCACCTCCGCGTTAAAACAATTCTACGCAGCTAACAAATTTTTTCCCAGATTTTTTAAGGAACCGGTCTGAGGGGAACTAAGTTTCTATGAACATTTTACTGAATCATCTGATGACAATTTTATTTGTCTGGATTATAGTTCTTTCATTTAGAGTTTTATACTTTAACTGAAAGAAAAATACGCTGATTTACTTTAGCCTCACACACTGCAGGACAGAAGCCTATGTCACTTTTTTTAAATTTCTTTTTTCCTTCTTGGTGGGCTTGCCCGCAGCAACAAGCCACTGTCAGCAGAATATCGAAGGAAACATGGGGGTGACCAAAACGTCTTCAATGCCTTGTACTTCGAACCAGCCAACAGTTAATTGATTTTGTTATTTTAATACTTTAGTTCTCACACTGTAGTGACTCATCAGATTTTAAGCACATAAAGAAAACTCATCCCATGAATTTCTACTGACATTTAGGAGAGTTTTTCCTTATGAGAACAGCTAAAAAACATGTCTGAATTTTTTATTCATTTTTCAGAATTAATAGTAATACAAGAAAAAATAAACCAACATTTTTTCCCAAGTGTTATTAGATGAAAATCAGTGCGGTTTTAGGCCTCTTAGAGGCTGTCAGGACCAGATCTTTAGCTTACGGCAGGTAATGGAAAAGTGCTATGAGTGGAACAGGGAATTGTATCTATGTTTCATAGATCTGGAAAAGGCTTATGACCGTGTCCCTAGGAGGAAGCTACTGTCAGTTCTACAAGATTATGGTATAGGAGGCAAACTTCTGCAGGCAATTAAAGGGCTTTACATAGACTGTCAGGCAGCAGTTAGTGTAGATGGCAAATTAAGCTCATGGTTCAGGGTAGTTTCAGGGTTAAGATAAGGCTGTAACCTGTCACCACTGTTGTTCATACTATTCATGGATCATATGTTGAAAACAGTAGACTGGCAGGGCGAGATTAAAATAGGTGAAAACAAAATAAGCAGTCTCGCATATGCGGATGACTTAGTTGAAATGGCCGATTCAATTGAAAGGTTACAAACTAATATCTCAGGGCTCGATCAAAGGTGCAAGGATTATGATATGAAGATCAGCATCTCCAAAACGAGAGTAATGTCAGCGGGAAAGAGATTTAAACAGATTGAGTGCCAAATAGGAGGAACAAAGTTAGAACAGGTAGACAGTTTCAAGTACCTGGGATGTATCTTCTCACAAGATGGCAACATAGTGAAAGAACTGGAATCGAGGTGCAGCAAAGCTAATGCAGTGAGTGCTCAGCTAAGATTTACTCTCTTCTGCAAGAAGAAAGTAAGTACCAAGACTAAGTTAGCAGTGCACCGCTCTATCTTTCGACCAACTTTGTTGTATGGGAGTGAAAGTTGGGTGGATACAGGCTATTTTTTCATAAGGTAGAGTTAACAGATATGAAAGTAGCAAGAATGATTGCAGGTACTAATAGATGTGAACAATGGCAGGAGGGTGTCCATAATGAGGAAATCAAGGAAAAACTGGGAATGAACACCATGGATGAAGCAGTTAGAGCGAACAGACTGAGATGGTGGGGTTATGTTACACGCATGGGAGAAGCAAGGTTACCTAAGAGACTCATGAGCTCGGCAGCGGAGGGTAAGAGGAGTCGTGGTAGACCAAGAAGAAAGTACTTAGATTCGCTGCAGAATGATTTTGAAGTAAAAGGCATAACATCAGACGAGGCATCAATGTTAGCATTGAATAGGGGATCATGGAGGTATTTTATTAGAGGTACTTTGCTCCAGACTGAACGCTGAAAGGCGTAATCAGTCTCTAATGATGATGATGGTGATGATGATGGTGGAGTGTTATTAAAAAAAAGTATCATGCAGAGAGACTTTTATTGAGAACAGGCTGGAGACGAGAGGTACTAGTGCTGCAGAAGCAGTACCATAGCCCAATCGGCTCGCGTCGGCGCCGGCTCGCGCCGGAAATATTAAACATTACGAAATGTGGTCGGCTCGCCGTGATCCGGCAGAAGCGGAGGTCTGTCGGCTCGGGCGGTAGTGTGAACAGCGCGATTGACGACAATGTGTTTAATCTATTGGTTCGGCTCGGCCCGGCCGGCAGTGTGAACACGGCCTAGGCAGCAGGAAGAGACGAAAATTCTGCCACGCGACCTCCACACGCTGGAACCCCACGTTAAACTGTAGGTCCCCCTATAACTGGCTGGGTAAGTCAGTTCGAAGGTCGGAGGAAGGCAACACCTCCAAACAGGACCATGCCTAGTAAAGAACTGTGGTGTTCAATCTTCGGATTGTTGACTGCTTTAACTTTTTTTATGCTGGATCAACCACATTGAATTTTGAGAATTTGACTTAAGATAAGGATTTAGCGACTTTAAATGCCACTACATTGAAGAGATGAAACAGCTCAAAATATAGATTCACAAGGTGTTTCGTGGGCAGTATCAAACGAGTGGGGCAATATAATGGTTGTTTACCCCCCATATTGATACATATAAAAACACTTATTCATTAATCCGACTTCCTTTTGAAGTGTTTATAGATTCTACTTCGATTAAATCAGTACAATTTTTTGAGCACAAAAAATTGATCACTAATTGTCATTCCCGCTGCGGTATACCTAGGCCGATGTTCGTCTTTTATCAAAAGATACTTTCATACCAAAAATCATTAAAGTCGCTTCACTAATCTCTAAGTTATCGCGATTTTTTTCTTTTAGTCTCAATTTTGGAGGGACCGTTTCACCCCTTGAATATGTTTTTCCGGCGCTGAAAAAAAAAAAGAAAAGAAAAAAAAAAAAAAAAAAAAAGTAAATTAAATTTAAAAATATACGTGTCCCATACTTTTTCATGTACTTTATCATATCCAAATTTCATAAACACCGTAGAGTGACACTTGGGTAGGTTTCCTTGTTAGTATTTTTTCTGATGCAATTGTGTTGGGTAGGGGGTACATTGTCCTTAGATCCTCTATGAGGAAAGTTTCCCAGGCGAGAAGGTAGACTAACCTGGATCTTGTAGTTTTACAACTCCTATTGCTCTTTCGATGTATGTTTCTTTGATTTTTTTCATTGTTGGTAAGTTCTTTTCATTTAGGTGTGTCCATATAATTTCAATACCACACGTAATAATTAAGGAGTATTTTGGATTTGCAGAGCGACATTGCTGTGTCTAGACTTAGAGTTCTGATGAAGCTTATTTCGTTTATCGCTCTCATGGCTTTTGTCGCTTTCTCTATTGTGTGCTTAGTGAAGCATTTTGCAGACGGTTGGAGTGTTATCCGTAGATATTTGTTTTCTTTGGTGATAGATTTTTTTCGTTCTAGTGTGATTCTTGCGGTTTTTGGTATTTGCTCTCCTGATCTGAACACCATCATTTCCGTCTTCTCAGTGTTAATTTTGAACTTGTGTTTTGTACACCACTGCCCCATTTCTTCTATGGTGTCTTGCAGTTTCTTTAAGCTTTTTGAGCCAATCGCGATGTTATCTGCATAGGTGTATACTGCTACATCTAACCTTTTGTGCAATTTGCATAATGTCCTTTGCTGCCAGAATGAACAGCACCGGACTTGATGGGTCTCCTTGGAGTACACCATTTGTTTGAGTTATTGGTTCTGAAAGTTTTAGGCTGTCTGGGATCCTTATCTTTTTCCGATCATTTATGGAGTTTATGATTCTCGTCCAGGTGCAGTCTCTTCACCGTGTTTCCTCGAGCATCTCTATGTACTAATGCTTGATCCAGGAAATCGAAGGCTTTTGTGAAGTCTATAAATATGGCTAGAAGAAAAAGGCAAGACCGTAGAAGAATCTGTAACTAGGGGAAAGATAGATACCGCATACAGGAAAATAAAAGAGATGGTTGGAGACAAGTAACTGCATGAATATCAAGAACAGACGGAAAACCAATACTAAGCAATCAAGGGAAAGCTGAAAGATGGGAGGAAGACACAGCGGAGCTATACAAGGGAAATAAACTTGAAAGCATATTCTAGAAATGGAAGAGGAATCAGAGGAAGATGAGATAGGACATACCATACTCGGAGAAGAATTTAACAGTGTACTTAATGCGTTGAGTCGAAACAAGGCCTTCTCGTGTAGATGATATTCCGTCTGAACTGCTCATAACGCTAGGAGAGCCAGTCATGAAGAAATTGTTCCACCTGGTATGCAAGTGTATGGGACAGGGGAAATACTCCGACTTCAAGAAGAATATCGTAATTCCAATTCCAAGGTAAGCAAGTGCAGACAAATGTGAAAATTACAGAAGTATCAGTTTAATAAGTCAATGTTGCAAAATACTAACGCGAATTACTTACAGACGGGTGGAAAAATTAGCAGAACCGACCTTGAGGAAGATCAGTTTTGGATTTAGGAGAAATGTAGGACCATGCAAGGCAACATTGACGTTACGATTAACTTGGAAGATAGGTTAAGGAAAGACAAACCTACGTTTTCAGCATTTGTTGATCTGGAGAAAGCTTTTGACAATGTCAACTGGAATACACTCTTTGAAATTCTGAAAGTAGCATAGGTAAAATATAGGGAGCGAAGAGTTATATTCAACTTGTTCAAAAACCAGACAGCGGTTATTAGAGGCGAAGGGCAAGAAAGGAATGCAGTGGTTGGGAAGGGAGTAAGGCAGGGTTGTAGACTTTCTCCGATGTTGTTCAATCTGTACATTGAGCAAGCTGTAAAGGAATGCAAGGATAAATTCTGAGAAGGAATTAAAGCTCAGGGAGAAGAAATAAAAACTTTGCGGTTTGCTGATGACATGGTAATTTTGTCAGTTACAACAAATGACTAGGAAGAGCAGTTGAACGGAATGGGCAGTGTCTTGAAAGCATGGTACAAGGTGAACATTACCAAGAGTAAATCTAGGGTAATGGAATGCTGTGTAAAACGTCATGCGATGCTGAAGGAATTAAATTAGTTAATGAGACGATGAAAGTAGTAGATGAGTTTTGTTATTTACGTATCAAGATAACTTCTGATGGTCGAAATAAAGAAGATATAAAATGAAGAATGGCTATGGGAAGGAAAGCGTTTCTGAAAAAGAGAAATTTGTTGACACCGAATATTAATCTAAATGTTAGGAAGTCCTTTCCGTAGACATTTGTCTGGAAAATAGCACTGTACGGGAGTGAAACATGGACGATAAGGAGTTCAGACAGAAAGATTATAGAAACATTTGAAATGTTGTGGTACAGACAAATGATGAAAATTAATGGGTATATCACGTAATTAATGAGGAGGTGCTTTGCAGAATTGGGGAGAAAAAGAGTTTCTGGCATGTCCTGACTAAGAGTAGGGATAGGTTGGTGGTGCACATTCTGAGACATCAAGGAATTGTCAACTTAGCATTGGAGGGAAATACAGTGAATAACTTTAATATTCGGACACTAAGATATTTTTAGTTAGCTGCGTTATAACTGTATTCTGAACAAACATAAATATAATATAACCAACTATTATATGAAGGTACATGTCTTGTATATAACAGTATGAACGTTGTTTACATAACGTAAAACAGTTGTTAAAGAATGCGATTAAAATAATCCACTCTTCGATGGTCACGTTACTTTAATATCCGGACAGATAGCAATGTCGCACTTGTCACCGTTCACGCCGAGGTGAGTAGGCCTGCTTCTAGTCAGAAGGCAGGAGTGTGTTCACAAGCGCGGTCGACTAGCTTTGAGATACGACAAATTGTTATTTTTCACAATGCGAAAGGAAAATCATATAGACAAATTGCTGCCATGCTCAACGTCAGTAAGAGTACTGTGGCAGAATTGTCAGGCGTTTCAAAAACGAGGACCGTATAGACTTCATACCACAAATGGGCCAGCCACAGAAGTTGGATGCTCGTGACAAGAGGAAGCTAATACGAAAAATAAAAAAGGATCCTACACTTAGTGCACCGAGATTAGCACGTGAGCTGCTAAACGAGACTGGCAACAAGGTGCATCCTCAAACGATTCGCAGAGCATTGATAGAAAGTGGATACAATGGAAGAGTGGCTAGGAAGAAACCGTATGCGAATCAACAGAATCGACAGAAAAGATTGGACTTTGCTAGGGAGTTTATTAGGAAGGATGCAATATGGTGGAATGACGTAATTTTTTCCGACGAAAGTAAATTTAACGTTTGTGGGTTGGATGGGCGAAGCATGCTGTGGCAAATATTAAACCAACTGTAAACCATGGAAGTGGCAGCGTCCTTGTCTGGGGCTGTATATCGACATTTGGACCGGGCGAATTGGTGTTCATCGACAATACTATGGACAAATATGGCTATTTGAACATATTAAAGAACAATTTAGGAAAAAGTGCTGAAACCATGGGGATGTCAAACACCTTCAAATTTTACCAGGACAATGACCCGAAACATAAGGCTCGCATTGTGCGTAAATATTTGTTGTACAACTGCCCCAAAGTCCTACAACAACCACCTCAGTCACCAATCTCAACCCGATTGAGAATGTGTGTGGAGAACTGAAGCGACGTATTAGAAGTACACCAATATCTTCCAAAGAACGTCTGAAGCGTCGACTAAAAGAATGTGACGGTCTACGTGCGGACTACTTAAAAATATCATTAGCAGTATGCCGCAGCGTTTGAAAGAAGTGATAAAACAGAATGGCTACCCAAAAAGATATTGAAACATTTATTTTCCATAAAATTTTGTCTTGAAATACTTATTCTGCAAAGTGTCCGAATATTAAAGTAACGTGAATATAGAACCGAGTTGTATTTAAATTGTATTATTAAGGAAGTTATGTCAGTTATCTTAATAAAATTAATATTATTACTTACAAGACACATCACGTAAAGTAATAATTGGTTATATGTTTTGTATGTTTTATTATAAATAAAGTTATGATGTTCCAAGATTGAAATATCACAGTGTGCGAATATTAAAGTTATTCTCTGTATGTGGGGTAAAAATCGTAGAGGGAGCCCGAGCCGAATACAGTAATCACATTCAAAATGATGTTAAGTTGCCTTTCTTATTCGGAGAAGAAGAGGCTTGCACAGAACAGGGTAGCATGGAGAGCTGCAGCCTGAATACAATAACAACTACAACAACATAATATACTGTTGCTACTGTCAATATCGATTAAGCGAATTAAATATATCTCATGGAAGAATAAAAAAAAATGGTATATTTGAAAACTTTTCCACTTTTCATGGTCTTGTTTAATTTAACCTTTTGGAACTTCATAAAAATTTAAAAAATGTGACTCCCTGGAGGATGGTAGGGTTCACCTTTTACTCTCCCCAGAGTCGGTCCCGGACCCAGCCATACAGTTATCTTAATTTAAGCAAGCAGGCACTTAAGACCCGTGGCACGCTGCAGCAGAGGCACAACAAAGGGAGCCGTCGTTTGTACGGTCCCTTTCCAACGGCGCCCCTGCATACCGATGCAGGGCAGAACATTAGCTGTGGCAATCCTCTGTCCCGTTGCCCGACCAGCACACTTTTCCCCTGCCTCGCGCCTCGGTTGCAAAGTGGTAGACTGCTAGACTACAAATCCAAAGGTCGCGGGTTCGATCCCCGCCAGGTCCTAGGATTTTTATCTGTCACTTTCCGCTTCTTTCACCTCTGGCAGTATTGCTGATGTGAAAAATACCGAGTAGCACCGTGGTTCGGAACCCACGTTAAACTGTAGGTCCCCCTATAACTGGCTGGGTAAGTCAGTTCGAAGGTCGGAGGAAGGCAACGGCATAGCACCTCCAAACAGGACCATGCCTAGTAAAGCACTGTGGTGTTCAAACCAATCTGCAGATTGTTGACTACTTTACCTTTTACCTGTGGGGCAAGGGGGGGGGGGAGAAGAGTGAAATTTTAAGTTATCCGATATGCCTTAAAAAACTGTATCAGCTAGATGAAGCAAAAAATACTGTTCTGGGATTTGCGACTGATCTCCAGTAATTAAATTTTGTTCCCATTCCAAAGAAAGCAGGCGCAGACAGGTGTGAAAACTACAGAACCATCAGTTTAATAAGTCATGGTTGCAAAATATTAACACGAATTATTTACAGAAGGATGGAAAAGGTGGTAGAAGCCGACCTCGGGTAAGATCTGTTTGGCTTCAGGAGAAATGTAGGTACACGGGAGGCAATACTCACTTTACGGTTTATCCTAGAAGACAGATTAAGAAAAGGCAAACCTACATTTCTAGCTTTTGTAGATTTGGAGAAGGCTTTTGACAATGTTGATTGGAATAAACTCTTTCAAGTTCTGAAGCAAGCAGGAGTAAAATATAGGGAGCGTAAGGTTATTTACAACTTGTACAAAAACCAGACAGCGGTTGTCAGACTTGAAGGGCATGAGAGGGATGCAGTGTTTGGGAAGGGAGTAAGACAGGGTTGTAGCCTTTCTCCAATGTTATTCAATTTGTACATTGAGCAAGCTATAAAGGAAAGCAAGGAAAATTCGGAGAAGGAATTAAAGTTCAGGGTGAAGAATTAAAAACATTGTGTTTTGACGACGACATAGTAATTCTGTCAGATACAGCAAAAGACCAAGACGAATATCTTGGTTGCAAAATTTTTTTATTTAAATGACGCCTTTCTACCGGTTAGGGCATCGTCAGATTCTGACAGAGAAGAAAAAACGAACCAGAACTTACAATTTATCCATTACAATATTTTTAAAAAAATCAATTTTTAGCTACAAAAATGCTGAAATCAGTAATAAGGAACTATAATAATTGACGCTACTAGTGTTTTGCGTACTCTGTGATAGAGGGTGTTTAGATTAGATTGTTGTTGTTATGGTCTTCAATCCGGAGACTGGTTTGATGCAGCTCTCCACCCTACTCTAACCTGAGCAAGCCTTTTCATCTCCTCATAAGAACGGCAACCCACATCCACTTGAATCTGCTATTCGCGTCTCTTGGTCTCCCTCTGCGATTTTTACCCCACACACTTCCAAATGTTCAAATGTTCAAATGTTTGTTAAGCTTATGGGACTTAACTACGGGGTCATCAGTCCCTAAACTTACAAACTACTTATGAACTACTTACGAACTAGGACGGCACAAATATCCATGCCCGAGGGGGGATTCGAACCCCCGACCGTAGTAGCCGTGCTGACCGTGACTGGAGCGCCTCAGTCACCTCGGCCACCGCGGCCGGCTCACACACTTCCCTCCAATGCTAAATTTACGATTCCCCGATGTCTAAGAATGTGTCCTACCAAGCGATCCCTTCTTTTAGCCAGGGTATGCCAAAAATTCCTTTTCTCACCAATTCTGTTCAGTACTTCTTCATTGGTTATGCGATCTACCCACCTAATCTTCAGCATTCTTCTGTAACACCACATTTCAAAAGCCCCTATTCTCTTCCTGTCCGCGCTGCTTATCGTCCATGTTTCACTCCCGTACAAGGCAACACTCCACACAAATGCCTTCAGAAAAGACTTCCTTACACTTAAATCAATATTCGATGTTAGCAAATTTCTCTTTTTCAAAAATGCTTTTCTTCCGATTGCCATTCTGCATTTTATATCCTCTGTACTGCGACCATCACATGTTATTTTACTACCCAAGTAACAAAACTCATCTACCACCTTCATTGTTTCGTTACCTAATCTAATTCCTTCAGCATCGCCCGATTTTCTAAGACCGCATTCCATTATTTTTGTTTTGCTCTTGTTAATGTTCATTTTATATGCTCTCTTCAACACACTGTCCATTCCATTCAACTGCTCTTCCAGGTCCTTTGCTGTCTCTGACAGAATTACAATGTCATCAGCAAAACGCAATGTTTTTATTTCTTTCCCCTGTACTTTAATCCCTATTCCAAATTTTTCCTTGCTTTCCTTCACCGCCTGCTCGATGTACAAATTGAATAACATCGGAGAAAGGCTACAACCCTGTCTTACTCCCTTCCCAACTGATGCTTCCCTTTCAAGCCCTTCGAGTCTAATAACTGCGGTCTGGCTTTTGTACAAGTTATAAATAACTCTCCTTTCCCTATATTTTACCCCTCCTGACTTCAGAATTTGAAAGAGTGTATTCCAGTCAACATTTTCAAATGCTTTCTCCTAATCTACAAAAGCTAAAAATGTAGGTTTGCCTTTCCTTAATCTATCTTCTAAGATAAGACGTAAAGTGAGTATTGCCTCCCGGGTTCCTATGTTCCTTCTGAATCCAAACTGATCTTTCCCGATGTCAGCTTCTACCAGTTTTTCCATTCTCCTGTAGATAATTCGTGTTAAAATTTTGCAACCATGACTTATCAAACTGATGGTTCTGTAATTTTCACACCTGGCTGCGCCTGATTTCTTTGGAATAGGGATTATTACATTTTTCTTAAAGTCTGAGGGTATTTCGCCTGTCTCATAAATCCTACACACCAGTTCAAATAGTCTTCTCATGGCTGGCTCTCCCAGAGACTTTAGTAGCTCTGAGGGTATGTCATCTACTCCTGGGGCCTTGTTCCGACCTAGGTCTTTCAAGGCTCTGTCAAATTCATCTCTCAGTATAGCATCTCCTATTTCATCTTGATCTACGTCCTCTTCCCTTCCTACCACATTGTCTGTAAGTTCATTTCTTTTATAGAGCTGCTCTATGTACTCTTTCCATCTTTCAGCTTTCCCTTCTTTGCTGAGAACTGGTTTCCCATCCGAGTTCTTGATATTCATAGAGTTGCTTTTCTTGTCCCCAAATGTCTCTTTTATTTTCCGGTAGGCGGTATCTACTTTTCCCCTTCTTATACATTCTTCTACAGATTTGCATTTGGCTTCTAGCCACTCCTGCTTAGCCATTTTGCACTTCCTGTCAATCTCATTTCTTAATCGTCTGTACTCCATTTTGCCTGTTTCATTTACTGCATTTTTATATTTTCTCCTCTCATCAATTAAATCTAGTATTTCCTGTGATATCCAAGGATTTTTTGTAGGTCTTGCCTTCCTACCTATTTTGTCTTCTGCTGCCTTCACTATTTCATCTCTCAATTCTACCCATTCCTCTTATAATGTTTTATTTCCCCCGGTTTCTGTCAATTGTTGCCTAACTCTCCCTCTGAAATTCTCCACAACTTCACTTTCCTTCAATTTATCTAAGTCCCATCTCCTTATTTTCCTACCTTTCTGCAATTTTTTCAGTTTCAGCCTACAATTCATGACTAACAAGTTATGGTCAGAGTCTATATCTGCCCCTGGGTACGTCTTGCAGTTTATAACCTGGGTCCGGAATCTATGTCTTACCATTATAAAATCTATCTGATACCTTCCGGTGTCTCCTGGTCTCTTCCATGTATACAATCTTCTTTTGTGTTTCTTAAACCAGGTGTTTGTTACGATTAAATCATGTTCCGTGCAAAATTCTACCAGGCGACTTCCTCTTTCATTCCTCCTGCCCAGTCCATATTCACCAACTATTTTTCCTTCTCTTCCTTTTCCTACTACCGAATTCCAGTCTCCCATCACAATTAAGTTTTCCTCTTCGTTAACTGCCTGAATAATTTCCTTTAGCTCCTCATATATTTCTTCGATCTCCTCATCATCGGAAGAGCTAGTTGGCATATAAACCTGTACTACTGTTGTCGGTGTTGGCTTCGTATCTATCTTGACAATGATAATGCGATCACTGTGCTGCTCATAGTAGTTTACCCGCATTCCTATTTTCTTATTCATTATCAGTCCTACTCCTGTGATACCCACAACTGATTTTGTATTCACAATCCTGTACTCACCTGACCAGGAATCCTGTTCATCCTGCCACCGAACTTCACTAATCCCCACTATATCTAACTTCAACCTATCCATTTCCCTTTTTAAATTTTCTAATTTTCCTACCCGATTAAGGGATCTAACATTCCACGCTCCGATCCGTAGAATGCCAGTATTGTCTTTCCTGATGACAACATCCTCCTGAGTAGTCCCCGCCCGGAGATCCGAATGGGGGACTATTTTACCCTCGGAATATTTTACCCGAGAGGATGCCATCATCATATGTTCATACAGTAGAGCTGCATGCCCTCGGGAAAAGTAACGGCTGTAGTTTCCCCTTGCTTTCAGCCGTTCGCAGTAGCTGTGTGGCAAAGCCACATTAGCTGATGTTACAAGGCCAGCTCAGTCAATCATCCAGACTGTTGTCCCTGTAACTACTGAAAAGGCTGCTGCCCCTCTTCAGGAACCACACGTTTGTCTGGCCTCTCCACAGATACCCCTCCGCTGTGGTTGCACCTACGGTACGGCTTTCTGCATCGTTGAGGCACGCAAGCCACCCCACTTCGGCAATGTCTGTGGATTAGAATAACAATAATAATGTAATCTCTTGATCTGCTGCAACATTGACTGTTAAAGACAAATTGATACAGTGAAAAGTAGGAGGCGAGGTACTGGCGGAAGTAAAGTTGTGGGGCGACATCGTGAGTCGTTTCGGGATAGCTCAGTCGGTAGAACGCTTACCCGCGAAAGGCAAAGGTCCCAGGTTCGAGTCCCGGTTCCGGCACACAATTTGAACCTGCCAGGAAGTTTCATATCAGCGCACACTCCGCTGAAGAGTGAAAGTTTCATTCTGGAAATTGATACAATGTTTAACTGAAAGGCTATTGAAATAATTTATATTCCGAGACTTACCTTGTCTGATGTCCCTTTACCATAGAGTAGATCTTCAACTCATTTATATGACATGCGTCGATGTTGGTACTGGTACTGCCTGGGGCAGCGTGCAAATGTGTACTGCGAGGAACCGCCAATAAAGCCTAGTGCTCCACAACACTGCATGTGTTGGGTCGGATAACAGTTGTTAATTTCAAATATGGACACCGTTTACATAAAATATCCAATATCACATGAAATAAATTTGAAAGAATGCCAAGGTATATAACAGAAATATTACTTAAAAATTTCCATAAAAGTATCGAAAAATGTGTGGTTTTTGAGGTTAACTGATCGTTTGGAAGTCTCGCGTGTTTAAAATAAACCCGCTTAGCTATCTCAAATTCTTCCAGGGTGTTTAACTTCCGTTCTTTTTGGGCATAATGCAAAATTTCCAAATTACTAGGGTGGGAGCTTGTGCTCAGAAGCCTTTAAATGCTCGGTAAAAGGAGAGTATTTTTTTATTTGTCCCTTTTTAGTTAATAGATGTTGATTGAAACGTATTTTGAATGCCCTCCCCGTCTGCCCCACATACTCAGCTGGAGAGTCTACACATTTAAGCTTATAAACACCTGACGCTGCGTTTGGCTCTTTGATACGTTGCTCGTTGTATCGTAGAATTTGTTAAATATTTGTTCCACGATAAAAGACAATTTGTATATTGGTATTATGAAACAATTTGGCTATATTATATGTGCAACGTCCTCGGAAGGGGAGTGCAGTTCGTATTTTTTCGTCAACTAATTTCGTGGTCGCGTTATGCCTCAGCTCTTCTATAAGCCTGACTCGCTGTAACCATTTTTCTGGGCGGTATGGCAGAGAGTATTAAGCTCATTATTTATTGATTCATCGGAAAGGGGGAGCTAAAAAATACTTATTATAGCAGATATGATGAAGCTCAACTTATAGCTTCTAGGATGACAATTCGAGCAGTTATTGCCCTTCTTCAGGTATCCGTACAGCATACAGTTACGAACAATATACAATACAAATATTACATAAAATTCGCAGAAGAATCACAGAATGAAAGGGGCAAGAAGTACAGTGTATATAAACCTTTCTTCAAAACTGCCAAAGTGTGAAATGTTAATACTCTATTCCGCTGCATTTTGATGAAATAAGGAACTATACAAATCATCAAGTGCCCCCATAGGACATAATTCATGTAAGTAAGTAAACATTTTTCGTTTATATGAACTTAATGCTTTGTATAGTTCCTTATTTTATCAAAATGCAGCAGAATAGCGTATTAATATTTTACGTTTTTGTCACTTTTCAAGAAAGCTTTATATACAGTATGCTTCTTAACCCTTTAATTCTGTGATTCTTCTGCGAATTTCGTGTAATATTTGTATAGCATTCTTAACTGTTTCCTGTACATATACCTGAAGAAGGGCAATAATTGCTCGAAACTCTTTGTGAATAATTCTACAACCCTGCGACTGGTGTCTGTTTTCAGGCATATATTAGGAAGCAAACACAAGCAAGAGGAACTTGAACCACATAGTCCTGGGTCGTCTGTTCCAACTGAACCGATAATTAGTGAAATTTGTTACGCTCGGCTAATTGGAGGCCACAAAAAGTTTGTGGATGATACTGCCCTATCAGCGGACCACAATTGTTGGCGATTTGTTTGTAGAACATTCCTGACAATTCTGGATAATGATTTGGTCGTCTAGATTGCTCGGCACGAATCCAATAGAATGTTAATGGGACTTAATCGAGAGCTCAACTGGTGCACCAATACCATACACCGACAACAGTTTCGAAAATATATACAGGTACAGAGGCAGCATGCCTGAATATTCTTGCAGGGCGCTTTGAACGACTTGTTCATACTGCGCACTTTTTCGAGCCAAAGGACGTCCGTCATGATATTGGGAGAAATCCAATGACTTTTCTCACCTCAATTTGTACCACTTTGGGAAACTGAAAAATTGTAGCCGGCCGCGGTGGCCGAGCAGTCTGCGGCGCGCCGCGGTGGAGAGGCCGAGCGGTCTAAAGCGTCTCGCTGCGGAGCGCGCGGTTGCTCGTCGTGGAGTTTCCAGTCCTCCCTGGGGCATGGGTGTGTGTGTTGTCCTTAGGTTAGTTTACCTAGGTTTAAGTAGTTTGTAAGCTACGGACTGATGACCATGCAGTTTGGTCCGATAGATTTACAAACATTTTTTTGTCTGCGGCTCGCCAGTCACGGTCTGCACGGCCACTAACGGTCGGTGGTTCGAATCTCCGCTCGGGCATGGATATTTGTGCCGTCCTTAGTATTAGCTGGTTCATAAATAGTTTGTAAGTTAAGGGACTGATGACCCCATAGTTAAGTCCCATAAGCTCTACAAACATTTGAACATTTTTTAACAATTGTATAATCATAATCATCAGTTATAATCATTATTTATACATCCACCACACTAAAAAAAGTAGCACATTAGTTGGACTTATTAAAAATAAACTTTTTCTGCACGAAAACTACTTCAAATTTCAATAGTTACGCTTCCTTTACCTTTGGTTGGATTCTTTGCTCAATTTGAGTGTCATAAACTGAATGACAATACTTGGACGACATAGGAGCCCAAATCACATAAGATATAACGTGATCTACGTTGGTATGCGGTATTTGGGGCCTTACTCTGTCTTGCAATGGAACCCGCAATAACTTGATCTCTAACATACGAAACTTCACTAGGTTTTCACCTAGTGGAGTTTAGTATCAATCAGAGAGCAAGAAGGGTGAAAATAAAGTGGCACTTATTTTGTTTTACGTTTCAACACTCAGTAGTTTCCGCCCAGTCAATATCAGTCACAGTTTCGACGATAATTTATCAGTTCATGCACGTCGATCGTAGTCGTAACGAGGCCATGATGATTTGTTTCATTTGTATTAGTTCAGCGCACCACCGAATATCGTTTTTTTCTTTAGCAGAACACAGCAATTAAACTTAGAGATTTACAGCAACAATATAGTCCCCTACACTTTGTAAAACGGTCTAAATGTTCGTAAATCTATCGGACCAAACTGCGTGGTCATCAGTCCGTAGCTTACAAACTACTTAAACCTAGGTAAACTAACCTACGGTCAAACACACACGCCCATGCCCCAGGGTGGACTCGAACCTCCACCGCGCGCTCCGCAGCGAGGTGCTTTAGACCGCTCGGCTACTCCACCGCGGCTAAAATGGTCTGCTATGATCGGATGGATGTCGACTTCAGCCCGTAGACGAGATGTTGCTAGTACCTCGTCCGCTTGAACATTCCGCTATGATGTATTAACAAGCAATAAATTTATGTATCTTGAGTAACGATAAGGTTGGGAGTCTCTCGAATCCTGTCATTCATAGTACATACTTTCACGAACGGAAAGAGAGAGACTTTTTCTATCAGCGTCAACATAAATTAGAAAGTTTTCTTTGTATTTTCTGACCAATGGAGGTTTCTGTTTAGAGGTTTGTCGACAATCTCAGGATCTCGGATAGGAATCCCTGCAGCGAAGGCGACGGTCTTTTCGAGGAACACTATAGAGGAAACTGAGAGAACCGGCATTTGAATCTGACTGTACAGACAATTCTACTGCCACCAATGTACCACAAAGATACGAGAAGAGTAATTGGGGCTCGTACGGAGGCATATAGACAGTCATTTATCCCTCACTATAATTGGGACTAGACGAGGAACGCGAATGAGTAGTATTGGTACGAGTTAGCCTTCGCCACACATCCTGCGCTCATACGGACTCTGCTACTAGTTGTTTCGGAATAAGTAAAAAGATTAATATGAAAAGAGACTCAACACATAGAAAATATTGTAGGGAAAGCGAACCAAAGACTACGTCTCGCTGGCAGAAAGAAGATGCAACAGTTCTATTAAAGAAACTGCCTACACTACCCTTGTGCGTCCTATTTTGGGATCCCCACCAAGTGGGACTGACAGACGATTTAGAGAAAGTTCAGAGAAGGGCAGCTCGTTTTGTACTATCGCGATGTAGGGGAGAGAGTGTCACACAAATGATGCACGCGTTGGGGTGGAAATCATTAAAAGAAAGGCGTTATTATTTGTTGCGACAAGATCTGTTTGCGAAATTAGTTTCACCAACTTTCTTTTCCGAATGCGAACATTTTTGGTAGCACCCACCTACATAGGAAAACACGATTATGAAAATAAAATAGGAGAAATCAGATAGAAAACGGAAAGATTTAGGTGCTCCTTTTTCCCGCGAACTATTAGAGAATGGAGCTGTAGAGAAACATCATAAAAGCGGTTCGGTTAACCCTCTGCCATGTACTTCAGTGTGACTTGCAGAGTATTTATGTAGCTGTAGATACTTTCAAACAATTTTATGTTTTAGTCTAAGAGTATTTGTTACATTGCCTAAATCAAATTTACGCGAACATTTATGTCACATATAAAATATAATAATGTTTAATGTTTGTTAAGCTTATGGAACCTAACTACGGGGTCATCAGTCCCTAAACTTAAAAACTACTTACGAACTAGCTAACACTAAGGACGGCACAAATATGCATGCCCGAGGGGGGGATTCGAACCCCCGACCGTAGTGGCCGTGCAGACCGTGACTGGAGCGCCTCAGTCCCCTCGGCCATCGCGGCCGGCTAAAATATAATGCAATGCCTGATTTTTTGCTGGACTCCCAAGAGGATGTAAAATGTCTCTGTGGAATTCAGTCTAGTGGACTGATAAGGTATTTTGAACTGACGATACGTTTTCAAGCAGCTCAGTGTTCATGTCGTTATGTCTCCTGAACTATATGTCGTACATTTTTACTGTCTGGGAAACGTGTTGCCATTAGAATCGTCAGAAAAGAAGAAACGGATTACGCTCTCTTACACGATGCGCATCTCATTTTTTTAGTACTTCATAGCTACTGAAATAAGTGTCGTACAACTGAATACCCCGCACACCAGTTTTTTTTTTAAAAAATTAACATCGTATGATAAATTATTTGAACATTGACTCACAATCAGATGCATGCCGAGATTTGCAAGTTTTAAGGGCGAAATTCTTGAGCAACAAAAACTTTTTTATTTCAGTTCTCAGATCTGACGTTGCGTTACGCTCTTTATTTGTGATCTTCAGAGCATCGTAACTACAGGTACAGGGCACAACGGCGGCAACGGACAATTCCTCGTGGAGCACAGTGATGTTACGCCTTATTTCTTGACTTTTGAGTGTAAACTTGTCACAGAATGATGGTTTCGTGTATCACAGGCGGAAAATAGACTACAGCAACATTACATAAAGTTTTGAGTCACGAGGAGCAGCTGAATACCGAATGTGAAAGTGTCCCTCGTCTGAGAACGCAACCGAGACAACAGTTACTCGCTAACGCGGCTGCCATCACTTTCCTAGAATCACTCCGCACCGTAGCTTGACGAAAACATACGGTTGCAGCGATGCTCCAATGTGTCACCGGCGCGGTACTCGGCGCATTCGGTCGCAGGACTATATTATACAGTGAATAGCTTTAAAATTAGCACACTATTTTAACCTTGTAGTATCATAACTTCTTCCGTTACTAAACAAAAAAAACATATAACCAAGTACTACATTACGTGACGTGTCTTGTAAATAATATCATAAAATTTTTAAGATAACTTACATTAATTCTTTAATAATACGATTTAAATACAACTGGGCCCTTTATTCAAGTTACTTCGGACAATAATATCAAAAAGGAACAACTTCCTGATGTTCTGCAAAACTTTTTTATTGGCCACAAACCGGCTTTCGGCTTCTTAGGCCATCATCAGGCGACAACTGACTGTAGTACACATGTTTTCAAAGATGTGAAGATTTACAAAGATGTTATCACAGACAAACGATACTTCACAGGAAAGTTCATCGCAAAAACTTATTTATGAGACTTATTAACATTTATATAAAATATAATAAATATGTGTAAAGAATCAAAACTAATAGGATTATTTTTGTTGAAAAGGAAGGTTGAAAATAAAACTTATTTCAATAGAGGTGTAGAGGGGAACTGGATCTGATCATTTAATACTAAACTACACTACTACTACACTACTACTCCCCTCTACACCTCTACTGAAATAAGTTTTATTTTCAACCTTCCTTTTCAATAATAATCATATTAGTTTTGATTCTTTACACATATTTATTATATTTTTATATAAATGTTAATAACTCTCATAAATAAGTATTTGCGATGAACTTTCCTGTGAAGTATCGATTGTCTGTGATAACATCTTTGTAAATCTTCACATCTTTGAAAACATGTGTACTACAGTCAGTTGTCGCCTGATGATGGCCTAAGAAGCTGAAAGCCGGTTTGTGACCAATAAAAAAGTTTTGCAGAACATCAGGAAGTTGTTCCTTTTTGATATTATTATCATGTTCTGTCAAGTACCGACGGAAAAATCAATTTTACTTCGGACACTTTGCTGAACTAATTATTTCAAGTAAAAATGGGAAAAAATGTATCAGTATCTCGTCTAGTAGCCATTCAGTTTTAACACTTATTTTAAACGCTGTGGCATACTGCAAATGATCTTTTTAAAAATAGTCTGCATGTAGACCGTTCCATTGAGTATCTTTGAAAGATTCTGGGGTTTTTCTAATACATCGCTTCAGTTCTCCCCAAAGAGATAGTATATTCTATCTCTTCTGTTCTCTCCCACACTTTCTCAATAGGGTTGAGATCTGATGACTGAAGTGATAGTTGTAAGACTTGGAGGCAATTGCACAACCAATATTCCTGTACTTATAAGTCTAATGTTTCGGTCCAGTGTCCTGGTAAAACTCGAATGTCTTTGATATCGCTATGGTTTCAGCACTTTTCATCTAAATCTACATACATACTCCGAAATCCACCGTAATGTGCGTGGCGGAGGGTACACTGTACCACTACTAGGCATTTCCTTTCCTGTTTCACTCCAAAATAGAACGAGGGAAGAAAGAATGGCCATATGCCTCCGTACGAGCCCTATTTTCTCTTATCTTGGCTTCGTGATCATTACGCGAATCTAAGTACGTGGTAGGAAGATCGTACTACACTCAGCTTCAGATTCCGGCCCTCTAAATTTCCTTAACAGATTTTCTCGAAAAGAACGTCGTCTTTCCTCCAACGATCCCTATTTGAGTTCCCGGGGCATTTCCGTGACACTCGCGCATTTGTCGAACCTACCAGTATCGAATCTAGCTGCTCGCCTCTGAACTGCTTCTATGTCTTCCTTTAAACTTATCTGCTGCGGGTCCCAAACACTTGAGCATAACGCAAGACGTGGTCGTATAAGCGTTTTATACGTGGTCTCCTCTACAGATGAAGTACATCTTCCCAAAATTCTCCCAGTTATCCGAAGTCGGCTGTCCGCGTTACAACTGCCCTTACATGTTCGTTCCATTTCATATCGCTCTGCAATGTTACGACTAGATATTTGAACGACGCGACTGCATCAAGAAGCTACTACTAATGCTGTTTTCGAACATTATAGAATTGATTTTCCTACTCATGCACATCACCTTACATTTTTCTACATGGAGAGCTAGCTGCCATTCTTCGCACCAACTAGAAATTTTGTCTAAGTCATCCTGTATGCTGTTATAGTCAATTAAAGACGACACCCTCTCATACACCACAGTATCATCAGCAAACAGCCGCAAATTACAAGTTACTCTGTTCATCCGATCATTTATATAGATAGAAAGTAATAGCGGTCCTATCACACTCCCCTGGGACAACGCCTGACGATACAATCGTTTCTGATGAACTCTCGCCGCCGAGAACAACGTACTGCGTTCTATTACTTAGGAAGTCTTCCAGCCAGTAACAAATCTGTGAACCTATTCCATAAGCTCGTATCTTCGTTAGCAGTCTGCAGTGTGGCACCCGTCAAACGACTTTTTGAAATTGAGAAAAACACAATATGCATGTTGCCCACAATCCATGACTCGCAAGATGTCATTTAAGAAAAGGTCAAGCTGAGTTTCAAATAAACGATGTTTCCTAAACCAGTGCTGATTCATAGAAAAAAGCTTTTCCGTCTCAAGGAAATTTATTATACTCGAACTGAGAACATGCTCTAAAATTTTACAGGAAACTGATGTCAACGACTAATTGTTCATTAATACGTTCAGATAGACATATTTATTCATAAATAAGTAACTGAACACCAATTCACCCGATACAAGTGTCGATTTACAGCCCCAGACAAGAACACTACCACCTTCATTCTTTACAGTGCATTTAATATTTTTGACTGTAAATTCTTCAATCTTCTTCCGCCACACAATTATTTGTCCACCCATATCCAAAAACTTTAAATTTATTTTCGTCGGCAAAAATGACGTCGTTCCACCATATTTCATCCTTCGTAATAAACTCCCTAGCAAAGTCCAGTCTCTTCCGGCTCTGCTGTTCGTTCACATACGGTTTCTTCCTAACCACCCTTCCACTGCAGCCACTTTCTTTCAATGCTCTGCGAATCTTTTGAAAATGTACCTTCTTGACAGTCTGTTTATAAGCTCACCTGCTAATCTGGGTGCACAGAATGTAGGATCCTTCTTTATTTTCCGTATTTGCATCTCACTTCAGTGGCGGGCCCTTCTGGGGGTATAAGGTATATACGGTCCTCGTTTTTTAATCTTGTGACGATATCTGTCACAATACTCTTGAACGTGGCAGCAATTTTTCTGTATTATTCAACTTTCGCATTGTGAAAAATCGTAAGTTGTCGTATCTGACAACTGGTATTAGCTTTCAAAAAATGTTCAAATGTTTGTACAACTTATGAGACTTAACTACGGGGTCATCAGTCCCTAAGCTTACAAACTACTTATGAACTAGCTAAGACTAAAGACGGCACAAATATACATGCCCGAGAGGGTATTCGAACCCCCGACCGTAGTAGCCGTGCTGATCGTGACTGAAGCGCCTCAGTCACCTTTTTTTTTTTTTTTTTTTTTTTTTTTTTTTTTTTTTTTTTTTTTTTTGGTTCTATGGGTAGTTCTCTTCGTTGCGGACGCTGATCGTTTGTGTTCGTTGTTGTTCGGTGTGTTGTTGTCTCAGCTTTTTTTATTACAGAGGGCGTTGAGCCCTCTGACCGGGCGCGCTGAGCCACGGCGCCCGGCGTCACCTCGGCCACCGCGGCCGGCGGTATTAGCTTTGCTTGGTACCATACTAGATGGACAGTTAAATGCGCTTGTAAAAACACATTTGCCTTCTCACTCGAAGTAGTTACCCCGGTGTGAACGGTGAAAAGAAGGGTGACACTTCCATCTTTCCGGATATTAAAGTAACCTGACCATCGAAGAGGGCTTATTTCAAGCGACCACAAAGAAACTGTTATACGTTGAGTAAACATAGTTCATATTATTATTTACTAGACATCTACCTTCATATAATACTTGATTACATCATATTTTTGTTTTGTTCAGAATACAGTTATGACGCACCAAAGCAAAAAATCTCTGTGTCCGAATATTATTCACTGTATATATGCTGAGCCAAGGATTCGTCTACACGATTTACACGAAAATGAATAAATGAAGCGGAGTTCGGTCAGAGAGATAGCTATCCTCGGTGAAGAAAATAAAAAAAAGTGACACATGAACTCAACTATCAACATAGAACAAACACGATTCCACGTCCGCTAAGGACAGAACTGTTTGCGGAATTTTCTTTTGAAGCACCAATATAACTCGTGCAATGACCATGGCAGTGGACTCGCGTTTTGGACAATGTACCCTGAATTAGGTTTCCAGAATATTACTTCAGACATAACTAAAACACGTAAGAATAGAAAATATTCCTTTTGACTCCGGTCAGAGAATTTCGTCCTGTCTCTATTGACCTCGACGAGCTTTAGCCCTACATTTCTGTTTCATTTTTTCTTTACTTTCAAGCGGTAAAAGTAAGTAAGAGCGTTTACTAAAACTGTTACGGTTTGTATAAGATGTTATACTGCTTTACCATACTTGTGTTTCATGCCCAAATACTAGGGCAGTAGAAGTTAACCTCTGCTTCTTGTGCAAAACCGTCCGCGGAAACAAACCGATTTAGCAAAAGAAGGTAAATATTATTCTGACCTGATGCAGCTTACCCTATCAGAGTAATGGAGCCGCTCGTAGAGTTATATCTATGTAATGTCTATGGCTCGTTAAAAGTCCAGATCGCGTAAGAACGATCTGGGGTAAAACGTTTGCGGTTTCCGTGACCATCAAAACGCAATGACGCCTAATACATTTTAAGATAAGTACTCTGTCTTGTGTACCGGACAAAAATGGTAAAAGTAATTTCTTTCCTTCCTTCATTTATATGCTATACAAAGTAGTCATTCATAATACAACGTAAAATTGCAAATTATCTAATAATTTAATCTGTGAAAAACAAAAGCCCACTTTCTCTTTTCTTTGTAATGTATTTTGTCATTTTACGTAATTATTGGTGGTGGATAGATGTTTTTCACACAACCAGTATATGAAATACAGTTATTTCTAGCCAAACAGGGGCATTTGAAAGTTATTGTTGTTATTATACTGTGCAGATCATTGCGCAGTATTAATACGTTCGTAAACGACACGTGCGAATTCGCGAGTCTTCAGGGGCTATCTCGGGTTCTGTTGATCACAGTGTTGAGTGAAGTGTTGGCTTTGTGATCATTTGCATACATAGCAGAAGAATCGCAATACCGTAGCTGTCCTACAGCACAGCTTAGAATTTTAAAAATCACACACTTCCTGGAGCCCATCCAAACTGGGCAACTCGGTCTATGGTGGGCTTTATACAGCTTACAAAAACGCCATTTAATCATGGGCAGTTCCTGAAAAAGTCACAAGAAACCGCGTTTTTGGGCACGGTACTAAAATCACGAATTGTGAGGATGGTCATTTCCATACTTTCTGTTCATTACAAATCGTCGAAATTTTTACCTTATGTTCTTAAGATGCTATTTTCAAAACACTTTTTAAACTTTTTTCGATATCCTTATCAGTTGCCAAGATCGTAATTTTATAAAAAATCACAAAACCTGATTTTTAGCCGTTTTGGCACCATTATTCGCAAATATCTAAATAACTAGCCGAAGCAAATTGTCCCAATATTTATAACTTGTAGACATTTATCTAGAAACGGAATTTTTTTCAACATTCGAAAATCTCCGTTATCAAGGTGTAACCGAAAAGCTAGTAAAAGTGCCTTTGTATTGAAAGACAGCGTTCAGACCACTATGAAACTTACCATCCGATTGCAAGAATATATTCGGCGAAAAAATTTAATTTTTGCGCATCCTACAGACAGATATCTTCGCTCGATGAAGGGGTGATTTTATTTTATTTAATGATCACAGTTAATGTGCACCATACGGTTTACTCAATTATTGCAACATTTTTTAAAGAGTTTGCAGAGGTAAAAACTCAATGCGTTGACTTTTCGAATGGTTGATTTTAGATCATACATAGCTGCATACGAAATGTAGATAACATATAGAAATTTTATTTAATCTTGAGAACAAAAAAAAAAATGTTCAAATGTTTGTTAAGCTTATGGGACTTAACTACGGGGTCATCAGTCCCTAAACTTACAAACTACTTATCAACTACCTTATACTAAGGACGGCACAAATATCCATGCCGAAGGGGGATTCGAACCCCCGACCGTAGTGGCCGTGCAGACCGTGACTGGAGCGCCTCAGTCCCCTCGGCCGGCTCTTGAGAACAGAATGATATTTAGTTTCGCGTACGCGATAGCAATATCTTCGAAAATGCGATTTTTAAAGCGTAATGTTTTGGGGAGTGGCGTTATTTAGATGTCTATCTAGAAAATCCGTTTACCGTTCCAAAATCTGTAATTGTTATCACGATACGATAAAAAATAATAGTTTTTGGTATCAAAAGTATCAGTTGTTTGGATTGGTACCCCTTCACTTTTTATTCACATCAAATCGTCGTGGTTTTTACGATATGTTCTGCAGATGATGATTCCAGGAAGCCTTGAAAGTTTTTTTTCCGTAATACTAATCCATTACCGAGATTCGTAGGTTCTTTGTTACCGTATATACAAAACGTAAAATACGCACCTAATATCCGGTACGACGTAAATTGTATTTTTAACTAACGTAGGGTACGAACAACAAGGCTTCTTGGTTCGGAGGTCACGAAACTCTATTAATAGTCGCCGTTTACTCACCAATAACAATGATAAAAGTCACAAATCAACATCAATTTGGTATGTGATAGAACGTTTTAAGATATTAGTAGTAGAGCCTATTCGTACATGACAAAGATTTTCATCTTCCGCTGATATACCCGTAAAACGCGTCTGTGACGATAAATTATGCACTTAGGATGGTAAATCCGTTACATATTGACATTCATCGAGGTTGTATAAAAAACGCCTCGGCCAATCACAATTAATTTATAATGTCTCCATTGCTATTTCTTCCTTTTCCCTTCGGCTAATATATTCTTATAAACTCGCCATGACTCAAGAAATGATTAAAAGTGACACAACCAACCAAAGAAAAGAAAGATATTGTGACAGCTCGTTATGTTTCGTCAAACAGACATAATGCATTCTAAGGTAGTCCTTACCATCTTCAAATGCATGTTTCTCATACATTCACTCTATTTTTTTTTTAATTCCATTTACTTTAATGGCTTAATGTGCGTCATCAGGACCGCGTGGGCCATTTGCACGACAACGGTGAACAACTAGGTTCTGAAAATCATTTCAACCCCAGTATTCTATTAGAAGAAACAGACGTTTATTTTAAAACGCCATTTTCTTCTTTTCGAAAATCTGTACAATTTATCAAGATATACAAGAAAAACGATGATGCTAGGATACGAAAAAAGTCAATTGTGTGAAGAGCCGACGTTCCGACCGCTATGAAACTTATTATTCAAATTAAAAACACTCACTTTCCGAAAAATATTGATTTTTTAATTTTAAGAAATTACAGTCAGACATCTTCGCTCGGCGAAGGCTTAATTTTATTTTCGTTATTTGTCATAGATACTGTGCAGCATCAAATTAAGTAAAATATTTTAAAGAGTTTACAGAAGTAAAAACACAATGCTTAGACTTCACAAATGTTTGATTTTATCTTACACATATCATCCCTCAAATTCAGAAGAGATAGCGAAATTTTAATTAAAACTGAGAGCACAATAATATTTAATTACATTCGGAAGATATTGGTTTTGTACTTATCCGAAGGGACGAACCCTCGTGGCGTACCCACCTCCGTCTAATGCAAAATAGGTGCATTTCAAGAACGCTATTCTGTGAGGAATTGTATTTAGACATCGTACGGTCTGATATCTCCTCTCGATAAGCTCTGAATTTCTTTTTGTTAATTAGTATGTTGTTGTTCTTGTAGTCATCAGACCGGAGACTGGTTTGCTACAGCTCTACACGCTGCTGTATCATGATCAGGCCTCTTCATCTCCTCATAGGAACCACAACCCACATCCATTTGAATTTCTTTACTGTATTCGTCTCTTGATCTCCCTATGCGATTTTACCCCCACACACTTCCTTCCAATGCTAAATTCGCGATTCCTTGATGTCCAAGAATGTGTCCTACCAATCGATTCCTTCTTTTAGTCAATTTATGCCACAAATTCTTTCTCTCCAGGTAATTCTCCTCATTAGTTACGCGATCTAATCACCTAATCTTCAGTATTCTTCTGTAGCCCCACATTCCAAAAATTCCTATCCTCTTCCTGTCTGAACAATTTATCGGCCGTAATTCATTACCATTCAAGGCAACACTCCACGCAAATGCATTCATAAGAGACTTTCTTACACTCAAATTAATATTCGACTGTTCCTTTCTGTTCAACTGCTCTTCCAGGTCCTTACAAAGTCATCGGCAAAACACCATGTTTTTATTTCTTCCCCCTCAATTTTAATTTCTTCTCAAAATTTCTCTTTGCTTTCCTTCACAGCTTGGTCATTGTACAAATTGAATAACATTGGAGAAAGTCTGCAACCCTGTCTTACTCCCTTTCCAAACAATGCTTCCTTTTCATGCTCTTCCACTTTCATAACTGCTGTCTACTTTTTGTACAAGTTGTAAATAACCTTACGTGCCCTATATTTTACCCCTGCTGACTTCATAATTTGAAAGAGTATTTCCAATCAACAATGTCAAAAGCAGTCTCCAAATCTACAAAAGCTAGAAAATGTAGGTTTGTCTTTCCTTAATCTTTCTTCTAAGATAAGTCGTAAGTTAAGAATTGCCTCCATGTTCCTACATTTCTCCTAAATCCAAACTGATCTTTTCCGAGGTCAGCTTCTACCAGACTTTCCATTCTTCTGTAAATAATTTCTGTAAAAATTTTGTAACCATGACTTTATTAAACTGATGATTCTGTAATTTTCACACCCGTGTGCTCCTTCATTCTTTGGTATATGGATTAATACATTTTTTTAAAAAAAAGTCTTAGGGTCTTTCGCCTGTCTCATACATATTACACACCAGGTTAAATAGTTTTGTCATTGCTGGCTCTCCCAAACACTTCAGTAACTCTGAAGGAATGTCATGTACTCCAGTGGCCTTGTCTCGGCTTAGGTCTTTCAGTGCTCTGTCAAATTCTTCTCTCGGTATAGCATCTCCTATTTCATTTTCATCTACTTCTTCTTCCCTTCCTACAACACAGTCTTGAAGTTCATTGCCTTTGTAGAGCCCCTCTATATATTCTTTCCTCTTTCCCTTCTTTGCTCAGAACTGGTGTTCCTGCTAAGTTCTAGATATTAATACCGTTAATCTTCTTGTCTACAAATGTCTTTTATATTTTCCTGTACACGGTATCTATTTTTCCCCTAGTTACACATTTTTCTACAGACTTACATTTTCCCTCCAACCACTCTTGCTAAACTATTTTGCACTTTCTGTCAATCTCATTTCTTAGTCGCCTGCTCATTTACTGTATTTTATATCTTCTCCTTTCATCAATTAAATTCAGTATTTCCTGTGAAATCCAAGGATTTTTCTTAGGTCTTCCTTTCTACGTACTTGGTCCTCCGGTGCCTTTACTATTTCATCTCTCAAAGTTACCCACTCATCTTATACTGTATTATTTCCTCCGTTTCTGCCAATTGTTGCCTAAAGCTCCTGAAAATCTCAAGAACTCCAACTTCCTTCAATTTATCCAGGTCCCATCTCGTTATTTTCTTACCTTTTTTCAGATTTTTCAGTTTCACTCTGCACTTCAACTCCAATAAGAGACAGCCAGAGTCTATATCTGCCCCTGGATAGTCTTAAAATTTAAAATCTGGTTCCGAAATCTATGTCTTACCATTACAAAATCAATTTGGTATCTTCCGGTGTCTCCTGGTCTCTCCCACGTATACAACCGTCTTTAATGATTCTTAAACCAAGTGTTTGTTATGATGAAATCATGTTCTATGCACAATTCTACCAGACGGCTTCCTCTTTCATTCCTTTTCCGCAATCCATATTCACCTATTATGTTTCCTTCGCCGTGCGGGAGTAGCCGAGCGGTTTGGATCACCACGTTACGGATATCGCGCGGCCTCCCACGTCGGAGGTTCGAATCCTCCCTCGGGCATGTATGTGTGTATTACAATTAGGTTAGTTTGTAAGACTAGGGGCAGATGACCAACGTAGTTTGTTTCCATAGAATTACAAAGATTTGAGCATTCTTTATGTTTCCTTTCCTCGTTTTCCTACTACCGAATTACATTTCCTAATCACAATTATTTTTTTCTCCCCCTTAACTGCCTGAATAATTTCCTTTACCTCCTCATACATTTCTTCGATTTCCTCATCATCGGCAGAGCTAGTTGGCATATAAACTTGAACTACTGTGGTCGGTATTCGCTTCGTATCTTGACTATGATAATGCCCTCACAGCGTTGCTCATGAAGTTTACTCGCATTCCTATTTCCTTATTCATGATTAGACCTACTCATTTAATACCTCCAACTGATTTTGTATTTATAACCCTGTATTCACCTGACCAGAAATCCTCTTCATCTTTCCACCGAACTTCACTAATCTCCGTTATATCTAACTTCACCGTATCTATTTCACTTTTTAAATATTCCAGCCTCCCTACTCGAGTAAGGAAACTAACATTCCATGCTCTGATCCGTAGAATAGCAGTATTGTCTTTCCTGAGGACGACATCCTCATGAGTAGTTCCAGCCCTGAGATCTCAATGGTAGAATATTTTACGTCCAGAATATTTTACCCACGAGAATGCCATCATCATATTATCATACAGTACATGTGCATGTTCTCGGGAAAAGTAACGACTGTAGTTTCCCCCTGCTTTCAGCCGTTCGAAGTAACTGTATGGCAAAGTCACATTAGCTGTTGTTACAAGGCCAGCTCAGTCAGTCATTCAGACTGTTGCCCCTGCAACTACTGAAAAGGAACCAGACATTTGTCTGGCCTCCCCACAGATACCCCTCTGATTTGGTTGCACCTATGGTACGGCTATGTGGATCGTTCAGGCATTCACGCTACCCCACTTGGGCAATGTCAGTGGTTCATGGGGATGGTATCTGTCATACCCTGTATATAAATGAATCGAAGCACAGAAATAAATTCTCAAATCTTTACTGATACACAAAATTTATTTTATATAGCAGCATAGAAACAAATTGTCAAATATTTCGAAGGAAAAGAAGGATACAAAAAATTTTGGCATGCGAACATATTTAAGCTGTTTTGTGGTGAAAGAGACTGGCAAAATGTTGGTGGAAGAAAGCCTGAGTAGGAGAAAAAGAGAGAAGATACAGTAATTGTTAGAGAGGAGCAGTGATTGTAGGAAAGGTAAATGAATTGTTAAAGTAACAGCGAGAGAAAAAGAGAGAGAAGAAACATTGATAAAGAGGGATGAATGTAGACCATACATAAGCTCTGGGGATATGAATCCTCTAAATCTGCGAACTTCAATAACAAAAATTTTGTCCGCTTTCGCTCCTCTCCTATGCCTACGTATAAGTTTCTCGGTCAGGAATTACAAAGTTCGAGCAAAATATTCACATGGATAGGTATAAGGAGGAGATAATCATTATTAAAGAAACAGAGAGCAGACTGTGAGAAGGAAAGAGGCAGTAGCAATGTAAGAGAAAAATAATGGGACACAGACAATGTCAGAAGAAAGCAGCCAAAATGGAGAGAAAGGGATGAAGGCAGTGGCAGTTGGAGACACAGTATAAAGTGCTAGTGAGAGGAAAACGAGACAACGGGAAGGGATATATATGTAGACAGTTTCAGTGAAAGGGAGATGTTATGAAACCCTCTTTACGTTCAAAGACTGGGTTAAAGGAAGTCCCGTGTTAAGCAGAAGTGGTAGGCCCTATCTAGGTAAATTTATGTACCTTTTTCTCTTAACTGTCAAAGATAATGATATGAAATTTTTGTAGTTTATTATGACACATATCTTGAATACACTGAAGCAGAAGAAAAACATTTTCTTATTAAGTTTATGAGATATAATTTTTTTAATTCAGATACGTTTTTTTTAACTTTTCTACATTAATCCACCATTATTGTATAATGATGTGATATTTTTCATTAATCCTGCTTCAGTGAGCGTGCTATGCTCTGCTGAATCAGATCTGAAAATTTGAACACAGAAGTTTTAGAACTTTCTGAGGAAAAGGTACACATGCATCTAAAAATGTAGTTTCTCAGAAAATGCAGAAATTGTTCATTGTTCTTAATACTTATAATTTTGACTACCCCCAACTTCGAAAACAGCAATCTCCATAATGATCATTGCATCCTGTTCTTCGTGCTGCTTCAAAAGCTTCCTTTTCCTGATTAATCTTGCTTTCTTAGTGGTCATTTGAGAGGTGTAGTCTCATTTGCCTAGTCGTATCCTGTCCAACAGCTGCAAATCTTTCATAGTATCTATACCAGGATCAATACCAAGAACTTTCATTACCCTAATTCTTCCCACATTGCCATCATTGAATGACCGTATCAACAAACCCCATTTCAGTGTTTTTTGTTTTTATACCAACAGACACGTGTTTTGGCATGCGAGTCCAGATTAGATTGTTGAATGCTTTATTTGGATTTTGGGTTCGTCCATGTAGACACTTCTTGAAGAGCTCTGGGTTTGCTAAGTCAAGATACACAGGACTGATCATGTCATTTACAGCTGAAGGTATGGAGTGTTTGTGTACAATACTGTACCGTCAGTTACAGCTTTCCTATATTTACACCATGTTTCTGGACAAAGACAGTGCTGCAGGTTGTCATTTGTTGTTAGTCTGTGGAAAAATATTGCCCAGACAGCCTTCTTCATATCTTGGAGACTGGAGACATTGTTTCTAATTGCCATCTCACAGTATCTTTGAAGTTCATCCATAACTCTGTTTGATAGCCAACCTTTCAACTTTTTTTCCATCAGACAATTTGGTACTTTTCATTGTTTGTATCAGTTTCCTATGACGAGGGCCCATTCGTTTCTGAACGTGACCGACACATTCCAGTTTGCCAATTTTAAGTTCACCATAAGGGTTAGAAGCTACAACAGAGAAGTAAGCTTTGATACCACTGTCCCCTTATAATAATAATTTCCTGTGGGTCATTGACCTGACGCCACTTCGGCGTCTTGCGTGTCCCTAGTCTACCCCAGTAATCCAACCCGGGAAAGGGCACCTACAGCTTAACGTGGAATCCGAACCGCGTGTCGTTTCTGGCGACTCCTCGCATCGTTGAGAGGTGAAGGATGAGTTAAAACGCAGACTGGAAAAATCCGAGTTCCAACCGGGTTTCGAATCCGCGAACCCCAAGACCACCGGGTTCCCTAAAAACGATAGAGACTCTTATCTTCTGCACACAGATTACTTTAAAAATATAAATAAATTACTTAAAGTTCACGGATCGCAATAAATTTTTCATCATTGCATTTAGAAGAGTCCAAATAACTTAATAAGAGAAAAAATTTATTTATTGAGAATTTTTGCCTACTGCCTCCCCTTAAAAGAGCTCGAATATGTTGGCATGCCAAAATGTGTGGTGGAGTAGGCGGTATGAGGACAGAGGCAGCTGATCAGCCAGCAAATCAGCCAAATCCGATAGTGTTAGGTGACTTGAGTGGAGTTCAAAGTGCTCCTGACGTCAGTTATGATTATGATGATGACCTCCCTTTGTCTAGCCGGTTACAACGGACGCCTGATTCTACAGAGTCTAATAATGTACGTGCAAACATGCCGGTTATGATTGCTCCAAAATGGACGAAGGATTATGGAATTGATATACCTGGTACTTTCTCCAAACAGGACCATGCCTAATAAAGCACTGTGGTGTTCAAACCAATCTTCGGATTGTTGACTGCTTTTTTCTTCTGAAAGAGTGGGAGTGTCAGATCATATTTTAAGCGTGGAGAATGCCGGATTCAGTGAACAGCAGCCGTAATTCCGCGGCCTCATCTCCAGGACCTGCATTTATAAAACGCCACAAACCTGCAGTCCCGCAGGAAATTCGTCTAGAATCCAGTCGCCATCAACCTGAAAGTAGCACATCCAGATGCTGCAATTGTAGCACTAAAATATCTCCCGTGCGTACTGTACATGTAAAGTGCCTCTTTGCTTACGCAAAGGCAAAACATATTTGAAGATTTTCATAATAAATAATTTGTTTTTGTTAGTTTTGTACGTTTGTAATGATGATTCGTCTAATAAAGAACGTTCACAATCATCCTCGTATTATTTATAGCAATAGTCATGGTGGTTAGCGTTAGTAGCCACCTCAGTCCTTGAAAGCCTGAATACCTATATTATGTGTCTGTGATATTTCAGTTGTAACAGTTGCTTCAATGAACAGACATTGATAATTATGTTCCTATTGCACAAGTGTGAACAGACATTGGTAATTACGTTCCTATTGTTAAAGTGTGACTGAAAGAGTTAAACCAGGTCTAAACATGTTATATTTGTCCTTTTGGTGCTTTGACAAGAGATTTTTCAGCTGTGTTTTCAAATGTTCAATTGTTTGCAAAGCTATTGGAAGTCCCTAGACTTCTTACAAACTACTTAAAGTAACTTATGCTAAGAACAACACGCACACCCCATGTCCAAGGAAGGACTCGAACCTCT
The DNA here is from genome assembly GCA_026315105.1 of Locusta migratoria. Taxonomy (NCBI): domain Eukaryota; kingdom Metazoa; phylum Arthropoda; class Insecta; order Orthoptera; family Acrididae; genus Locusta; species Locusta migratoria. The sequence continues at coordinate 344,321,133 of CM048745.1, forward strand.
CACAGCTGTTTTTTTCTTCGTTGAAATCGGCTGGAGATTATCACGAAATTGATTATGTACGGGAAGCAATTCGATTCGATTTCTGTGTTTAGTTCTTCTTGTTCTGTTGTTGTTGTTATTTTAAATAATATTACGAGAATTTATTCCAGCCCGCTCTCGATATAATAATGTAAATTATTTTATCGGGATACTGTGTCATCTATTAGACCGAATGAAATAAATCGCAATTTGTGATGTTATGGCTTCACTGTATTATGTTCAGATGAAATACCAAATTGTGGCGAATGAAAATTTGTGCCCGGCCGGGATTCGAACCCGGGATCTCGTGCCTAGTTGACCACTCCGCCACCGGGGACACAGTGACCAGTCCGACTGCAGAGGACTCTACCCTGCACGTCTCCCGCCACACACAAATCTCCATTTGCCACGCTGTCTCATTTCCTATACCACAGCCTATTTATTCTATAACGCTCGCAGCTACAATACTGTATTCCCGCATCAGGGAGAACAGACCATGAGGTATCGAGACACAATTAATTGTCGTCAGGAGCCCGCCTCGGCTTGTATACAATTACTAGCTTATATGCCCGTGCTTCGCAACGGTTGTTAAAGAAGGTCCTGTGTATATCATGGTTCTTTGGGTTCCGGACGTAGGTCGGCAAAAACACAATCCTTGTTGGATCTCTCTGTCAATAAACTCAGTTCTCCTAGCCAAGATGTCAAATTTAAGTAGAAGTCATTGTCGAAAACGATGAATGTTCATAAAGTTTTTCATACTAAGAGTGAAATTAATTTAAGTCCGTGCTTCGGAACAATGTAAATTCAATGTTGGGTTGTGTTCATAAAGTTACACATTGCAACAGCAGCGCCGAAAGCGGCTGGCAAATTACATTTCTGTAAACGATATTGGATAAGTGCGAATATTGATTTGTAACAGTTTTCACAAATATCTTCTCCAATAGGAATTTAGAATGAATTGTAAGACTGTGTGAATCATGAGACTCTATACAAAAGAGTTTCGCGTAAAAGTGCTGGTCATGATGAGATGTGACAACAATGGATGTATCCGATTCGGTAAAATTTTACTTTCTATCTTGGCGGCCTCGTGTTTTTATGTTGGCAACATCAATAACACGATATAAAATCGTTGCAAAGATGACCGAATCACATAGAGAATAGATAAATACTGCTGTTCCTGCTGTATGCTTGATTTCACGACAAAATATTTGCGTGTCACGCAATTGGCTTATGACGATGTCACATGATTCTCGTTATTCAACATCTGTTGCCAACATTATCACAGGAGGCCGCCGGGATATGAGTAGGACTACGTCGCATAGTTTTTCTTGACCTAGCTTTCAAACGATAACACTTTTCACAGCAGAGTGTTGCGGCTATACGTATCAGAAATCACTGATTAGCACAGACCAGTGAGCTTACTGGCGCAGGCATATCAATATCATCTATGGCCTAAGAGATATTCATTAATGTCACGGGACCGTCACATCGAGTTGTATTCACACTGTCCGTCAGTGTCCGTTACGTCAATTCGCCGATCTCAATAGGCGATGTTGAAAGTGAGGTTATGAGTAGCGATCTGTTATGTAGAAAGTCATAGTTTAATACCAGAATTGAAGGAACAACAACGCTAAATGTTATTGACAGCCAAATAAAACTTTACAGTGTTTGTTTTTGGCCAACTTACTGGGAACTGAAACAACATTTCAAAACATCGACATCTATTTTCAAGCGAAAAAATAAACATAAAGACATCAAATCATACCTTGTAAGAGCATAAATAGCGCCTGTGTACTTTATCCATTACGATTTGCTCGCTGACATTGTTAATACCGTCGTAAACAACTGAATTTTTGTCTTTCATTAGAACTGACTTTTTCATTTAAAATGTTATTTAATGAAAAACTCGTGATCAAATTACAATCTTATTCAAATAAACAGTTTGCTTCAGTCGTTTCTATCACAATGTTACGTAAGATAAACCATTTTTTGGTTTCAGATATCCGACCTCGATTTTAGGGGGAGACTCAATTGACAAAAATATTTAAGTCGTCATGAAACATTTGAGATTTACCCCTAAAACGAGGTATAACAACAACACAAAGATGAATAAGATACATTTGCATATAAACAGTGCAATCGTCGACTGCAACATGTAATTCGCGTGACGAAAGTAGGTTAACTTCCGATGTTAGCAGACGGCCGTTCCGTCAAAACATTCTTCTCGAGAAAGCTTGACGTGACGTTGACGTGACGTGGCGGTCCGGTGACGGACATTGTGAATGCCGTCATTAGAAATACATTGTGGAATGTTCTGACGGACGGTGACGTGACGTGACGTGACGGACAGTGTGAATTGGCCTTTATGGATGCATCCGTACATAGGGCGGAATTTTCATCATCGGTTGTTCGTTGGTGCTAGAGAACTGCGAGAGACTGTTACAAAATTTTTAGCATTCTACAGAATATAAATAACGAGGCTTGAGAAAATGGGATATGCCTGAAACTAGTCGCCAGTAAAAAAGTAAATAAACTTCAGCAGCTCTGGTTGAGATATTAAAAAAAGGCCTTTTCTGGAAGATTTGCGAGCTGCAAGACACGACATACTGAAAATATTTAGATATTATGTACTTATTTATTTATTAAATGTTCGTTACAGTGATTGTATTTAGATCTCATGGACTCTGCAGTGTTTTACACAGTGAAAATACAGAAAAAATACATGGTAAATTACCTCTAGAGGTACGATCCACTCGTCACACTCGAACTTTCCCGTGTACTGCAGGTCACAAGAGACTAGCGTCGCTCGCAACGACTTTGAGACGATTACGAGACGCGCACAAATCACCCCGTTGGCGGCCTCCCACTTGGGCCGTTTGCACACGGGTCGTTTCTCACCCGTGGTCGCCAGGGGGGCGCAGTAAGCGATGCCCATTAGAAACCCGTTTTCGCCGTTCTGCGTAGAGCACTGTATATCTAGTGCTTTAGTTCTGCGCATGACGTCACTGTGGGACACCTGGGAGTAAAACCGTGTTAGTTGCTAACTCGTGTGCGTATGTGTTACCGTTTCTGCTGTATTTGCTTAACTCCTTGAATCCCACATTATGAATTCAGCTTTGCAAAACTTAAAATTCAGTGCTTTCTTTAATAATACTGTGCACTAAACATCAAAATAAGTGTTTCAAAATTTTTGTCGAACTATTTTTATTTATTTTTTATTTTTATTTTAATTTTTTATTTTTTATTTTTTTTATTTTTTTATTTTATTTTTTTTTTTTTTTAATTTCGTGTATCTCATGCACAACACTGACGTTTGCATCGAGGCATTTTATTACTTGGACGATATTTTGTTGACAGTTAACCCTGCCAGATCAATAATGGTAGAATAATGTTCGCCACAGCACCAAAGACACGACAATTCACTGCTGGAATACAATAAAAGGAACCACACTCACGCTCACACTCTAACCACTTACAGACGGCAAAGCAACACAACCTCCAAGATGGACAGATTAATGCCTCAGAAGTGGCTACACGCCGTACCAAGCGGTAAAATGTCGTACTAGAAGCATGTTGTTCATCACCAACAATGTGATTTTAAGGACTGATACACAAAATACGGTATAAATCAGCATTTAATACGTTGTTGTCGAGGAACAACACCGGGAATTAAAGGGTTAAATAGTTTGTTTCGCTTCATAGTTTGGAAGTAAAAAGCTTAAGTGGAAAGTATATTGATTTCCCGTGTGCTTGTCGCGCGTGCTATCGTCTCTGCTGTAATGCTTTGAAATACTTCTGTTATTATTTATACAATGCCAGGCTGTGCTATTACGGGTTGTAATTTCCACAGCAGGAACACAAAGGGAACTGAAATAAAGTTTCATATTTTTCCTCGAGATGAAACGTTAAAAAAAAAAAAAAAAAAACTGTGGCTTTCGAAATGCTACAGGGGGAAACTGTAAGCGTTGCACATTCTCGAATACACTCCCGGAATTTCAGAGAAACCGATTATGAAAGGGATTTAAAGTCGGAATTGCTTAGTTTGCCACGGAAAAAAGTGTTTCAATGATTCCTGTTCTGTTAATGTCAGCAGTTCATATTATAGACACAGTCGAAATGTTTTTGTGATCTTATATGTTACTCATACGTAACTCGTAAATCTACGATAGAATATGACCAGCAGTCTTAACTGCATTATTTTACGGCACAATAGCACTTTGTATTTAACGTAGAAACAATATCTTTCGTCAAAGACTTGATATAAATGCACATTCCGTGCAATAGCGGACTAAGCCTGTGCAGGCCGTTTGGGAGCGCGCAGTCCCACAGTGACGTCACAGCGCCAGCCAATGGCAGTGCAGAGCGCTTACTGCCCAACCTTATATTTATTAGCCTTGGTGGTCGCGGGTCGCGTCTCGTCCGTCGCGCGCGTCTTGTGCGAACCTCGCGATGCCAGCGATGGCCGTCCGCACACGGGTCGACTGGCACTCGTCACGTCTGCGACTCGACTCGTCCTCGACGCGATTCCGTCCCCATGCTACTATCCATGTAAGTAAACGGGAGGCCGCCAATGGGGCGATTTGCACTCGTCTCGTAATCGTGTCGAAGTCGTCGCGAGCGACGCTCGTCTCTTGCGCGGTAGAGTTCGAACGTGACGAACGGATCGTACTTCATGGAGGTAATTTACCATGTATTTTTCTGTATTTCCAGTGCATAGAACCCTTTAGAGGCCATGAGATCTACATGCAACAACTCAATGTACGGATGCACCCATAACACTCTTTGTGTCTTCCTTTTTTTGCGCCGGTACCAGTAAAACATCACAGCGTCCTCCTCATCACTAGAAACTGTCCATTATACGGGTAATTATTGAGGGAAATAACCAACATATTTTTGTAGCTCGCTGTTGGAAGTCTCAAGCTGACTGATGGAAAATCGCGCCCGCGACGAGTGCTAATCCAGCAGTGTGCGGACGGCCGTCGTTCGCATCGCGGGGTTCGCATAAGACGCGCGTGACGGACGAGGCGCGAGTCGTGCTCAAGACGAGTGAGAAACGACCCGTGGGTGAACGGCCTTAAAGATTGCTAGAGAATTTAGGTACTGCCGACAGACGTCAGTTGTGGCGTACGTCAATAGTGGGAACAATAAAAATAAGTAAATATTTCCTTCTTTTCTCACCCATAAAGAAGAAATATGTGACAGCAGAATTATTGTTAGCTACACGACAGAATCAGGCGAAGAATGGCGCTGTCCTATATGCAGCCAGTCTGATAAAGGACCGAGCAAGGTCATGCATTGGTAGCAGTGACCTCATTCGGGAGGATGGTGGTTCAAATCCAACTTCGACCATCCAGATGAAGGTTTTCTGTGTTTTCCATAAATCGTAAATCACTCCAGGCAAACGCCAAGATGGTTCCTTTGAAAAGGCAAGGCCGATTTCTTTCCCCATCCGTTATCAAAATTCTGAACATAGAGCTCCGTCTGTAATGACCACTGACCACGCTGTCGGCGGGACTTTAAACCATTATTTCCTTCCTTCCTACTTGATCTAGGTCTCCCGCGAACCCTACTACTTTCAGATGGGGTCGTCATAACCCCGAGCGTTACTGGTTCATTCGCCGGATGCAGGAAATCGATTACCCTGCAGCTAACCTATTTTGCTGTATTGCTTCAGCCGTGAGAATGGAGTTTTTGCTGAAATAACTCGAGTAAAATGGAACGGGCTCATTACTACTACTTCCAATTTCCTGCTCTCGTTGTACATCAGTGCTCGTTTGCAAGCGGAACACAATGAATGAATGATAGCGTTGAACCAATTCCCAAATTCAACGACACTGCTCAAGACAATTAGAAGATCAGGTGAGATATCATACACAATACACATACGGTAACGTATTTTATTCCGATATTGATTACAATTTTAATTTGCGTGAGATACAGTACGATATATTGATGTCTCAACTCTTTACTTAAAGTCTACGTGGCGTTTACTTAGAATGAAGCACCATGTTGCTACCACAATGGTGAAAAGTCATTGTCATTGCCCTCTAACATGGTGTTGTTCATCTCGGACGGCCAGTACAGTTGCACACCTGCGTGGCATGGACAGTGTGAAGTTATCAATCAGTTCTTGGTGGATATTTGGCTACTTCCATGATAGTGCAATATCCAGTTCTGTAGTGCAACCGTTCTGAGAGGTGCTGGTCTGGTTGCAGTGTGTCTGCCAAGTGCATCCCAGACAAGCTCAATCGGTTTTAAGTCAAGTGAACAAGCTGGCCACTCCATTCGTTCATTTCCATCAGCTTCACTCATGTTGTCCACCAGTGCAGCTCTATAAGGACGAGCGTTATCGTCCAGCAGAAGGAAGCCATCTTCTATGGCACCAGCGCAGGGCACAAAAATTGGTCGAGGGATCTCGTCTCTATACCTCTGAGCAGTCAAAGCGCCATACTGAACAACATAGAGCACCCTACATCCGCCAGTATTGACTCCTGCCCACACTGACACACCTCCATGTTTCCTGCACATTAGCACGAGTGTTCCACGTCCAACACAGATGAGGCAATAACGATTGTCTGGCCGAACACAAGTCTTGACTCATCTGAAACCCGGCGCCATGTGTTATGACTCCAATCCTGATGTTCCTCCGCCCAGTTTCTGCAGGCTACACGGTGTCGTGGTTTTGATTGGACACACATTATAGGCAGAGGTCTGCGCGGATGCGGATTTCCGCAATATTTCTTATTTTGCGGATAAAATTGTGTGCGACGCTGATATCCGCGTTTTATATGCGGTTAAAGAGTGAGGTATGTGCCCAGTACGTCTGTTGAAATGTTAGCTGAAAACTTCAAGCCTGTGGACATTCTTGGAATCCTTGCAGGGCCCAAGCAGAGCGGGAGTCTGCGCCTCATCCGTTTACGCGGTCTGCCAAGTGCTTTCTGGGTAGCAAACCGGCCAACTGCCCACCAGAGATGCCATGCCAAATTTCCGCTGCCTTCAGTTAGCGCTTTACAGTGATCGAGTGACAACATATATCGTAGTGAATTCAGTAGCAGTTCTTTCTTAAAATGAACATGACATCAATGGATTCTATGTCGTATAAAGTGAAAAGAGGTGATTTGACATTAGTGAAGGAAAACAAATTGAAATCGGCAATTTTGATAAAATGTGGATACGTATTTGACGGCAACGAAAAGATCAACGATATAGTGGCCTTTTTTGCGTGTAAAAAGGTAAATTCTTACATTTAACACGAAAGTGGAACTTCAAATTTGCTGAAACATTCGTGTGAGACATGACAAAATTACTTATTTAAATGCCAAGAAGCAAAGGCTTCTGAAGTTCTGCGAAATTCCAAGACAACCGCGACCGAAAAACTTATCAATCTTGTCAGGAAATACGTTTTACTGTTAGAAGTTGCGTGTGCATCTGGGTTTCTCGAGACGACACAGTTTCTTATTGATGTGGGGGCAAAGTACGGTGCAGTGAGTGCGAAAGAGCTGCTACCTCATCCAGCCACCATATATAGAAATTTGAAGGAACCCGCTGAGTGTACAGTGAAAGTAACGTATTTAGGAAGGTATACAATGTTTGATTGTATAGGCTGGTCGTAACTACAGCTGACATTGTCTCTTGTTGCTGACAGTTGCAAAGTAGACAGCAGTTTTAACACTTGAAATGACATGCTTTGCTTTGTGTCAGATATTCTCTTGTGCGTTACTATGGGGAAAATAAAGTGTCCCATTTGTAAAACTCCGAAAGAACCGTTTCATTTTTTGAATGTCGATCAATTGTAACCACTTAAATTTAAGATGTGTCTGTATTAAACAGCTGACGTAGTGCTCCGACCACAAGGGCTCCGAAGCGCTACTGTGTGTGTCCGGAGCGCCAATGTTTTCCTGTTTGGAATAGCCTGTTTTGGAGTAGGTATAGAACAGTTACCGTGATTCGAGAAGTCAAAAGTAGTGAACTTGTCGCAAAAAATGACGCTCTATCAATAATTATTTCGTTACATACCAAGGTTTTAAATACTACTTTCTATTACCCATTAAAAACTTTAATATATGCGGATGCGGACAACGGTGCGCCTCGGTTGCACAGTGGTAGAGTGTCAGACTACCAATCCAAAGGTCGCGGGTTCGATCCCCGCCAGGTCCTAGCAATTTTATCTGTCACTTTCCACTTCTTTCCCCTCTGGCAGTATTGCTCATTGCTCATGTGAAAAATACCGAGTTTAACGGTCGGAGGAAGGCATACCACCTCCAAACAGGACCATGCCTACTAAAGTACTGTGGTGTTCAAACCAATCTTCGGATTGTTGACTGTTTTTTTTTTTTTTTTTTTTTTTTTTTTTTTTTTTTTTTTTTTTTTTTTGTCGATTACGAATTTGCAGATACGGATAAAGTGTCGCAGATGCAGATATGGGTCTTGCGGATGAGGTGCGGATCCGCGTAACACTTTTCTTAGCCGTGCAGACGTTTAATCATAGGCCTCTGTGCGTAGAGGCCACATTCCCGAAGGTGATTTCGGACTGTTTGTGTTGATATTGCGCGTCCTGTTGCTGACTGGAGGACGCGTTGCAGCTGAGCTTCATTCAGCCTCCTGCCTGGCCGGGCCTTTAACCGGAGATAACGGTCATCTCTTGCTGATGTTACCCGTGGACGACACGGGCCATCTTTTAAGGGTTACCGTTGTCTGAAACCGCATCCATGTCCTAGAAATTCCACTTTGGGACACTCCAATAGCTGTAGGCATCTTCCTTTGTTTCTGTCCCACTTCCGATCTTCTTATGGCTCTCCCTGCCATAGCTGCGGGTAAGTCACATTGTTGTTGCACTGCACTATCTGCTCACTACACTATCTGAACCCAACTGTTTGTGTAATTCGTTTGGTAGAGTAAACACAAGTCAACATCAACCCCCTCTGCAGAAATGTTGTGTTATTATCACTATCTCAGTTGCCATAATGTTGTGTCCAATCTGTAGAACTGACAGATAAGCGTCGAGCCATTTTAGTTCATTCTGTCGATGACAATACTTCAGAACATAGATCTCTCAACTGATCCACTAATTGTTTCAACTATTGTATAACCTCTTTGTTCATCTTATACAGGGTGTTTCAGGAAGAATAGTAAATTTTTAGGGGGTGCTAGTATGGACGAATTGCAATAATGGACGTCAGGAAGGAGAGAGTAGTAGAATTGTGGATTATCAGGGATGGAAAATTAGTAATTTTACAATAAATAAGTAAAATGATAAATAAATACGGTATTTAAAAATGTGTCAGGTAATGTAATCTTTTACTAAACAGGAATGTTCACATCATTACGAAATCTCATATTCCTGATCTATGGAACAAACATTAAACTAATTTACTCTGGATACACGCCTGAGACATGTTTTAAGTTATTAGATTCGCCAGATCAATAACTACAGTAAAAATAATTGACCTATTGTTTTAATTTAATCTCATACAGTTTTGCAGTGGCTTCATATTAGCAAGGATTTTTCTTTAATTATTCATATCTCTCTAACTAAATAACATCACTGGTAAGAATGACATCAAATTGCAACAACTTAAGTCACTAAACAAAAACAAATCTTCCGGGCCAGATTGTATACCAACTAGATTCCTCTCTGAGTATGCTGATGCAATAGCTCCGTACTTAGCTATAATTTACAGCCGATCACTCAGCGAAAGATCTGTACCCAAAGACTGGAAAGTTGCCAAGTTACTCCAATATTGTTGAAAGGCAATAGGAGTGATCCCCAAAATTACAGGCCCATCTCATTGACGTCGATTTGCAGTAGGATTTTGGAACATATACTTTGTTCGAATATTATGAACTACCTCGAAGAGAACGACCTATTAACCAATAGTCAACATGGATTCAGAAAGTATCGCTCTTGCGAAACAAAGCTTGCCCTTTATTCACATGAAGTGTTAAGTGCCATCGACAAGGGATCTCAAATAGATTCCTTATTTCAGGATTTCCGGAAGGCTTTTGATACTGTACCCCACAAGCGGCTTCTGATGAACTTGCATGCTTATGGAATATCTTCCCAATTGTGCGATTGGATTCACAATTTCCTATCAGAAAGGACACAGTTCGTTGTAATTAACGGTAAGTAATCGAGTAAAACAGAAGTGATATCTGGCGTTCCACAGGGAAGCGTTATAGGTCCCCTACTCTTCCTCGTGTTTATAAACGATTTAGGAGACAATCTGAATAGCTCCCTTAGACTGTTCGCGGATAATGCTGTCGTTTATCGGTTAGTGAAGTCAACAGAGGATCAAAAGCAACTGCAAAGCGATTTAGACAAAATTTCTGCTTGGTGCGAAAATTGGCAATTGACACTAAATAAAGAAAAGTGTGAAGTAATACACATGACCACTAAAAGAAATCAGCTGAACTTCAATTACGCGATAACTCAGTCAAACATTAAGGTCGTAAATTCTACCAAATACCTAGGAGTTACAATTACGAACAACTTTGACTGGAGAGAACACACAGAAAATATTGTGGGGAAGGCGATTCAAAGGTTACGTTTCATTGGCAGAACGCTTCGAAGATGCACCAGCTCCACCAAAGAGACTGCCTACATCACAATTGTGCGTCCACTCCTGGAGTACTGTTGCCCCTTGTGGGACCCTCACCAGGTGGGACTGACGGAAGATATTGAGAAGGTTCAGAGAAGGGCAGCTCGTTTTGTTTTATCACGTTGCGGGGGGGGGGGGGGGGATGTTGCACGAATTGGGGTGGAAATCATTAAAAGAAAGACGTTATTCATTGCTGCGTGATCTGTTTGCGAAGTTTCAATCACCGACTTTTACTTCTGAATGTGAAAATATTTTGCTAGCACCCACCTACTTAGGGAGACATGACCATCCCAATAAAATAAGAGAAATCAGATCGAAAACGGAACGATTTGGGTGTTCTTTCTTCCCGCGCGCTATTAGAGAATGGAACGGTAGAGAAAAGTTATGAAAGTGTTTAATGAACCCTCTGCCAGGCACTTAAATGTGATTTGCAGAGTATCTATGTAAATGTAGATGTAGATATAGGAGGAGGAGGAAAACGTATGGCAAAAGAAAAATAACTAGTGTGAAAATTTATCAATAGATGGCGCTGCATGTCTCAGAATAATTAAACAAAACACCTCTCATGTGCACGACCCATTTTTACAAGGTCTTTGGATCCACTGCTGTTGGTACAAACACGCCACGTACATAGCTTTTCTTCATTTCACAACTGAGAAATTCGCCATATCTGTCGAAATGGAGGATCATACTCTGCTTGTAAAGCAGTTTTAGAAGAATTATGACTATGTTGCTCTGCAGGAGTTCTGCACACTGAAAGGGTTCAAAAATGGCTGTGGGTCTGGAGAAAATGATTTGGAAATTCTACAAGACTGTTTCCTTTAGTATCCAACCCAGTACGAGAGAGGAAATGAATTGATTCGATTTCAGTGGAAGAAGTGGCCACAGTGGCAGAAGGAGTCGAGTGGTTGTGTGCAAACGTGTAGTGCACGGAGAATTGCTCCAACGGTGGACAAACCTGTGAGCACTGTGCATAAAATCCTACAAAACATCCTTCTTTGGATTCACACAAAATTACCTAAGTGGACGAGTTGCTTCCTATTGATCTGCCAGCTCAATGTAAATGGACGATAAATGGCCGTGGAAGATTTTGTGGACAGATGAAGCCAACTTCCATCTGACAGCATAATCGAATATGTGCAACAGAAAATCCACACGCAAATGAACCATCCTGAGAAGGTCACTGTATGGTGCAGCTTTATGCATCACTTATCATAGACCCATATTTTTTCATAGAGAGAGGCCGCCACTAGAAGTGCTACGAATATCTTTTGCACAACCATGTCATTCCAGCTCTCCAACAGCGTGGATGGGATCATTTTTAGTCAAGATGGCCCACCTCCACACATTGCAAATCCAGTTAAGCAGCTGCTGAAGTGCCTTTTCAGAAATGCTAGGATTATCAGCCGCGATTTCTGTACAGCCTGACCTTTCTGATCACCTGACTGTGTATATCTGAAAGATGTTGTGCTCAGTGTTCCGATTGCAAACTTAGCTGCATTGAAGGCGCGCATTGCGAAACACTTTCTGAAAGTGACTCTGGAAACACTTCGATCAATTGTTCAAATGTTTGTAGAACTTATGGGACTTAACTACAGGGTCATCAGTCCCTAAGCTTACAAACTACTTATGTACTAGCTAATACTAAGGACGGCACAAACATCCATGCCCGAAGGGGGATTCGAACCCCCGACCGTAGTGGCCGTGCAGACCGTGACTGGAGCGCCTCAGTCCCCTCGGCCACCGCGGCCGGCCGATCAGTTGTGAAACTTACTGCAGAAAACTGTGGCCAGCATATTGAACATGTTTTGCACAAGTCACAGGCAAAAGAAAAACCCAATTATATTTTATTGATGTATAGGCAGAGTCAAGGGGGGGGGGCAAGGGTCGTTGCCCCCTCCCCCAGGCAGATCCCCCCCCCCCTTGCTTGCCCATTTGTCTACAACAACCACAAAAAACCCAAGATCCTGATGCAGTCTTCAAAACTGTGAAACTTTTGTTTGATTGGGCGTGGGGTAAAAAGAGGTGGCTGGTACTAGAGTATTTCTACCGAGCCAAAGTTTAATCAAATCAAATCAAACAAATTTTATTGTTGTTCAGATCGTACAGCAATGGACAACATCACAATAACTCGCATTTCTAAAGTTTTTAGATTACATTGTGAAAAGATAGTATTTTCAGCTTCAAAAAATTCTTCTATTGTGTAAAAAGGATTGTTTACTATTATTCTATACAACTTATCTTCAAAGATATTCCCAAGCAACTCTCTTAACTCTACACTTAGTTTATTGTACAATTCTAGTCCAAGAACTGAATAAGAGTTCTGTGACTTCGATAGTCTTTGATATGGCACGTCTATGCATGTTGTTGTTCCTGGTGTTATAGCTTTGCACATCCCTTCTCAAATTTATATTTGAAATATTATTTCTAACATATAGTAGAACATTATAGATGTACAAGTTTATTACTGTCAAGCATTGCAGTTTAACAAACAGTGGTTTACAGTGTTCAAACTTATCTGAGTTGGTTAATATTCTTTTTTTTATTTTTTTATTTTTTTTTTTTTTTTAACAGTATAATGAGAACTATTGCTCCACAAAAAGATTCCGTATGAAATGAGACTTTGAAAAAGATATGCTGATCTCACATAACTATAAGGAACATGTTTCTTTAAATTTCTAATTAAATAGATGACTCTTGAAAGTCTAGCATATAAATGTTTGATGTGTGGTTCCCATGTCAACTCATTGTGTCAACTAATTCACCTAAAGATTTAACACTTTCTAAGTCATTGTTCTATCTTAAGCTAAAGGAAAGTGCTTGGGTTTTACTTTTCATTTAGTGAACTCTGAGCAAGGGTATTATTAACTATATGTTTTAGTGTATTTAAGTCTTAACTTTTATTTAGAAATGTGGTGTCATCAGCGTACATTATTTTGTTCGAATTTAGAAAAGATGGCAGGTCATTAATAATAAGTAAAAACGACAGAGGTCGGAGTACCGACCCCTGTGGCACACCAAACCTAACATTAATTAGATCTGACTTCTCCTTTCCAATGCTCACTACCTGTTGGCGGTTCTCAAGAAAGGATTTATCAAATTTATGCTGCTATTAGCAAATCCGTAATAAGATAGCTTAATCAGCAAAGTGTCATGGTCCACACAATCAAACGCTCTGCTCATGTCACAAAATGTAGCCTGAGAAAATTCCCTAGCCTCAAAGACATCAAAAACAAATTTTACAAGAGAATCCATAACATGGACTGTAGATTTACCTTTCAAGAATACATACTGTTTGGCACTTATTAAGGTATCTAAGTACATTATACAAGATGGTTTCAAATTTTTTTGAGAAAACAGGTGTTAATGATATTGTTCTATAACTAGCAGGACACTTCTTATCGCCTTTCTTATATGTATGGACCTCTCTGGAGATTTTCAGTACACCAGTAAACTTATTTTCAGTTAGACATTTTTTGCACAGTAAGTTAAAGGATGAATAATGCAGTCAGTAATATTTTTCAATAAGTTACATGATGTATCATAATAATCTACCCTGTCTGAAGGTTTGAAATTTTTAACTATTTTCAGAATTGTATCAGCACACACCTTTGTGAAATTGAAAGTGCTATGATAGGGCCTTTCAAAAAGTTATCCATGAAGTTAAGGGCATTTTCTGGAGTTTTGCTTATGTTACTGTATATTTCTTCATTAGATTGGACACAAAATTATTGAATTCATCTGGGATATGGCAATATCATTTTTTTCTTTACTGATACTGTATGTAATAGAGTTAATTACACTCCAGGCTTTCTTGCATTTGTTTCTAGACTTTTCAATGATGGCTGTATAATTATACTTAGCTCTGGAATACAACTCTTTGTGCAGTTCAGATTTGCCAATTACCAGAATAGAACATAACAGTGTTTTTCATTTGTCTTAACTGTGGAGTATACCATTCCCTGTTCTTCTTTTTCTTAGAACTACTACCGGCAATATTTGGAGTACCTTTTCTCAAACGAATATTATTTTCGAATGTGCTTAAAAATACAGAGAAAAACTCAATAAAAACAGTGTCGGAGGAACAATGTTGCAGTCTACTAAATAGGTCATCCCAATTGATCTATCGATCCTCTCTTTGTTCATAGCTCTTGTAGTCACAGTTTTAGCTTTTGGGCTAGAGCAGTCAGAGGTTACATTGCTAAGACTAATGAATAATGTATCAAGGTCTGAGAAATGGAAGCTAACTACATCTGAAGAATAACAGTTCTCTTAATGTTTATAAATATATTATCGAGACAAGCGGAGCCCCTGGTAAGTTTACAGTTAGCATAGTAGAGGTTATATTGCCAATGCATATAAGATTTTTTGTCCTGCAGAATCGCGTCGCGACAGTCGTCTGTCTTTATTTTCTGATTAGAAGCGACATATAGTATTTTGATTTTCGTCTGCGGGTTCTCGTTTCAATTTGTAAATTTGTACTGTGGTCTCGTACATATTAGATTCAAATCCGCGTTTTAACAAACAGTGTAGTTTCCCTCTGAACGCATCGCGACTGTAATTTTTGTTTTTACGGCACTGTAATCATGTATAGGGACTGTGACTGCTGTTTGCAGATGCAGTCTGTGCTGGTGACACTTCGCTCCCAGCTTCAAGCTGTGTTAACCTCGGTTGCACAGTCGGAAGCTGCGATCGAGGGTCGTCGTTGTTGTTGGCCGGTAGTGGAGACCGAACAGACTCCCGTCGTCTCCACCTATCGACTTGCCCCATCGACATGCCCTGATACTGCTAGCAGTAAGGCTAGACACCCCACTCGTGGTTGTGTCGGAGGTTGCTCCAGTGCGTGGCAGGAGGTGCAAGACATTCCGGGGGACCGATCGTGAGGCCTCCTCGGTTCGTCTTGCGAACAGGTTTGAGGCGCTATCTGTTCAAAAAAATGTTCAAATGTGTGTAAATCTATCGGACGAAACTACGTGGTCATCAGTCCGTAGCTTACAAACTACTTAAACCTAGGTAAACTAACATACGGACAACACACACAGCCATGCCCATGGGAGGACTCGAACCTCCACGGCAAGCAACTGCGCGCTCCGCAGCGAGGTGCCTTAGACCGTTCGGCTACTCCAGCGCGGCTATCTGTTCAGGACAACGTTCTTGAGTCGGATGGTGTCTCTCATCCTGAGGTCACCACTCAGCCTGCAAGATCTGGGCTTTCACAGAGGGTGGGTCTGCTTGTAGTTGGGAGCTCCAACGTTAAGTGGGTGATGGACCCCTTATAGAGATGACTGTCAAGGAGGGGAAGAAGGCCAACATGCACTCTGTGTGCATATCGGGTGGAGTCATTCCAGATGTGGAATGAGTCCTTCCGGATGCAATGAAGGGTACGGGGTGCAGCCAACTGCAGGTGGTGGCTCACATCGGTACCAATGATGTGTGTCGCTTCAGATCTGAAGAGATTCTCTCAGGTTTTGAGCGGCTTTCTGAAGTAGTAAAGACTGCCAGTCTTTCTTGCAAGATGAAAGCAGAGTTCACCTTCTACAACATAGTTGACAGGACCGACTATGGACCTCTGGTACAGAGCCGAGTGGAGGGTCTGAATCAGAGGCTCAGACGATTCTGCGACCGTCTAGGCTGCAGATTCCTTGACATACGCCATCGGGTGGTGGGTTTCCGGGTTCCGCTGAATAGGTCAGGAGTCCACTATATGCAGGAAACGGCTACAGGGGTAGCGGCTGTGTGGCGTGGACTGGGCGGTTTTTTTAGGATAAAGGGCTCTGGAGAAAAACAAACTGGGCAATCTCAAAGGGTGCAGGCGGATCACAGGAGAAATGTAGATCTGGGAACTATCGATATAACAGTTGTAAACTGTCATAGCTGTGTCGGGAAAGTACCAGAACTCCAAGCGTTAATAGAAAGCACCGAAACACACATCATTGTAGGCAGTGAAAGTTGGCTCAAGCCGGAAATAAGTTCAGCAGAAGTATTTGCAAAAGATCTAACTGTGTTCAGAAAGGATAGATTAAACAAAAGTAGTATTTCGTGTAGCGAAGTTGGAGCTGATAGTTCCTGTGAGTTATTATGGGTAGAGGTTGTACATGAAAATCGTAAGGAGTTAACAATTGGGGCCTTTTACCGGCCTCCCGACTGTGACGATACAATAGCAGAAAGATTCAAAGAAAACCTGAGTCTAATTACAAAAACGTACCCGACTCAGACGATAATAGTAGGCGGTGATTTTAATTTACCCTCAATCTGTTGGCGAAATTATACTTACAAATCAGGAGGTACCAATAAAACATCGTGCGAAATTGTACTCGACGCTTCTCTGAGAATTACTTCGAACAATTAGTTCATGAGCCAACTAGAATTGTAAATCGATGTGAAAACACACTTGATCTCCTAGCAACAAATAATCCTGAGCTCATAACGAGCATCAAAACGGATACAGGTATTAGTGAACACAGAGCGGTCGTAGGCAGATTGAATATCGAAAGTTCCAAGGTTACCAAAGATAAACGAAAAGTATGTTTGTTCAGGAAAGCAGATGGAAATAAAATACATTGCTTCTTGAAAGATAGATTCCACACGTTTCTTACACTAAACGTAGGTGTAGACCAGATGTGGCTCAAATTCAAAGAAGTGGTATCGACAGCAACTGACAGCTTTATACCGAATAAATTAATAAAAGAAGGAGGTGATCCCCTTTGGTACACAAAACAGATCAGGACACTGATCCAAAAGCAAAGGAAAAGGCATGCTAAATTTAAACGAAAACAAAATTCCCAGGATTGGTTCCTACACAGAAGCTCGAAATTTAGCGAGGATCTCAATGCGAGATGCTAACAATACTCATCACAACGAAACTCTTTCTCGTAATTTGACTGAAAACCAAAAGAGATTTTGGTCATATGTTAAATATATTAAGGGGCGAAACACAAACAATATCCTCACTGAATGAAACTTTCACTCTGCAGCGGAGTGTGCGCTGATATGAAACTTCCTGGCAGATTAAAATTGTGTGCCGGAACCGGGACTCGAACCTGGGACCTTTGCCTTTCGCGGGCAAGCGCACTACGCGCTTGCCCGCGAAAGGCAAAGGTCCCAGGTTCGAGTCCCGGTTCCGGCACACAATTTTAATCTGCCAGGAAGTTTAATATCCTCACTACTTGATAGTAATGGCGATCCTGCCGATGACAGCGCTACTGAAGCAGAGTTACTAAACATAGCTTTTAGAAACTCATTCACCAAAGAAGACGAAACCAATATTCCAGATTTCGAATTACGAACAGAGGCCGTAATGAGTAACGTAGAAGTAAATATCATCGGATTAGTGAAGCAACTAAAGTCACTTAACAAGAACAAGTCTTCTGGTCCGGACTGTATACCCATTAGATTTCTATATGATTATGCTGAAGCGATGGCTCCTTACTTAACAGCAATATACAACCGCTCTCTCAAAGAAGGGTCTGTGCCAAAAGATTGGAAAGTTGCACAGGTCACACCTATATTCAAGAAAGGCTGAACTACAGGCCTATTTCATTGACATCGATTTGCAGCAGGGTTTTGGAAAATATCCTGTATTCAAATATTATGAATTATCTCGAACAGAATGATCTGTTGACCCAAGTCAACACGGATTTAGAAAATATCGTTCATACGAAACACAACTAGCTCTTTATTCACACGAAGTGATGGGCGCAATCTAGAAAGGTTCGCAAATCGATTCCGTATTTCTTGATTTCCAGAAGGCTTTTGACACCGTACCTCACAAACGGCTTTTAATCAAATTGCGTGGTTATGGTATATCGTCACAAATTTGCGATTGGATAGGGGATTTCCTGTCAGAGAGGACACAGTTCGTAGTAATCGATGGTAAGGCATCGACTAAAACAGAGGTGATGTAGGGCGTTCTACCGGGTAGTGTTATTGGTCCTCTGCTGTTCCTTATTTACATAAACGATTTAGGGGGAAATCTAAGTAGCTCTCTTAAGTTGTTTGCATATGACGCGTCATTTAATAATAATAATAATATTTATTCAACATCGAATAATACATATACAGTCTCTTGACATTGTACAGATTATTTTTCTGAATACGTCAGTTTCATAAATTATAAACTAATGATTACTGTTTCATAGAGACATTACAGTTCGTGAATATTTTTTATATACAATTAAAAGTATTACATATTTTAAGTCTTTATTTGACAATTAAACAGTTAACTACAGTATATGCTTGTCATGGTTAAGAAACATTATTTACCGTCTATAGTAAAATCATCTGAAGATCAAAACCAACTGCAGAACGATCTGAATAAGATATCACTATGGTGTAAAAATTGGCAATTGAGTCTAAATAATAAGTAGTGTGAAGTCGTCGACATGAGTACGAAAAGAAATCCGTTAAACTTTGTTTACAAGATAAATCAATCGAAAGTGAAGGCCGTAAACTCCACAAAATACGTAGGAATTACTATTACTTCCGACTTAAACTGGAAGGAACACGTAGATAATGTCGTTGGAAAGGCGAACCAGAGACTGCGTTTTATTGGCAGAACCCTTAAAAGATGCAACAGAACTACAAAAGAAACTGCATAAACTACGCTTGTCCGTCCATTTTTGGAGTATTGCTGCCCAGGTGGGTTTGACGGAGGACATCGAAAGAGTCCAGAGAAGGGCAGCTCGTTTCGTATTGTCATGATACAGGGGAGACGGCGTTACGGTGGCAGAGGGGACTGCGGCACTTCAGTCACGGTCTGCACGGCCACTACGGTCGGGGGTTCGAATCCCCCCTCGGGCATGGATATTTGTGCCGCCCTTAGTCTTAGTTAGTTCATAAGTAGTTTGTAGGTTTAGGGACTGATGACCCCGTAGTTAAGTCCCATAGACTACACAAAGATTTGAACATTTTTGTGATTTGCAGAGTATCCCATTGTAGATGTAGATCAAAACTTGAATTCACATCACCTCCAATGACAATATTATATTGATCTCAGTTTGGTATACACAGGGACATTAAGAGTTCATCAAATTTTTGAAGAAAAATGTTAGGATCCCCACTGGGTGACCTGTAAACTACTACTACCACTATTTTAAGGCACTCAATTACTATACCTGATGTTTCAAAGTGCAGTTCCTCACAGAGAGTCTTGAGATCTCGTTGACTGTACTTTTGTGTAAGAGGGTCTTGTACATATATCGCTACCCCACCATGATTTAGGTGTTTTGTACTATCGCAACTGACTAAAGTATAATAATCAAGTACTTTGTAACCTAGGTCTCCCTCTTTGCACCAGTGTTTACTTACACATAAAATGTCAAACATGTTCTCATTAGAAAATTCATTAACAATTAGGTTTTTATCCACCATACCCTGAATATTGAGGAAGCCTACTTTGAATGACAATTTTGACTGTACTTCCTTTACATGTGTGCCTAACTGATTTAAGATAGCATCACCATAGATCCGTTGACCAGGTTGTGACCTAAAGGTGCTGCAGTATCTAACCTGGTCTAGCCCTGTAAGTTTTTTGACACATCAGGTGAAACACAATCCAAACAAAGTAATGATTTTTTTCTTTCCTCAACTTATCTAATACTATTCTGATAATCGTGTCACTTAATACACATTTGCCTAATTTATTAAAATGTATCAATCTCTGTTACTACTACTAGTGTTAATTACAGATACATCGTTGAACTGCTTGACTTGTACTCCTGTTTGGTAAAATCACTTCTGTATTCACGCAGGACCACTGGGGCAAATCGTGGTGATGAGGCACATTGGCAACAATCACGTTGGTGTGGGTCAATACTTCCACAGTTTTCTGCGGTGTTGATGTAGCTGTCTCCCACTAGTTTCTACTGACATCATTTTCTCCAGACATTACAACTACAACGTCTTCATCTGTCAAGGAGTTGCAGTCTTTCCTAATTGATGCTGATACATCTAAAAAATGTGGCCCTGGTTTTACGTTGCGTTCTATTTCAAAATTTAATTATCACAGGTGGTCCCCTTTCCTTTATCGTAACTGCTTGATTGTTTCTTTTTATTTATTTATTCACCATTTATCATTTACATGATATGGGTTTCGTCAATGTGTATGTACATAAAGAAAATACATATATTTCACATGTAGGTACAATACAATACAACACACTATACTCTACCCAAAACTTTCTTATTTCACTAAATTATATATATATATAATTATTATTATTATTTTTAAAGTATTATCCTGATTATTTTTCATTGAAATAGTCTTCAATTGTATAATAGCATTTTGAAATTAGAAACATTTTAACAGCTTTTTTAAAAATCTGAACATCTTATCTATTTGTTTAATTTTATGAGGCAACTTATTGTACAGCTTTAGTACTTGGTATTCACTGCTGTTTAGAGTCCTACATTTGTTTTTCTGGGAAGGTGCAGGTGTTCCATAATTCTTGTATTATGATAATGTGTAGCACTGTTTGTGGCATAGCGAAGTACATTTTTTCTTACATACACTACTGTTTAGTAAATGTATTCACAAGGAACAGTCAGTATACCCAGTTCTTTAAACAATTCCGGGCAGTGAGCCCTTTTGTTCTGTTTTGTTATTATCCGAAGAGCCATCTTTTGCAATATGAAAATTGTTTCAATGTTCTGCCTGTTTGAGCCCCAGAAAATTATCCCGTATCTACGGAGTGAATGAATGTATGCATAATATGTTACTTTGAGGCAGTTACTGTTACATACAGCTGCTAGTACCCTCAAAGCAAATCATGCAGATGACATTCTTTTAGCTATCCTTGAGGTGTGTTCCCTCCATTTCATTTGATTATCTATATCCATCTCTAAAAATTTTGTGTTCGTTACACAGTTCATGGGATCACCATGCTAATCCTCGTGCATAGCTGTCAGAATAAATCTTTATCTTCTGATTCTTCTTAGGTGTTAATAAGCTATTTTCTAGATTCTGAGGTTCTTCCACATTTTTATTGTGAGATAAACGTTCTGTTTCAGTTCCATTGGCAGTTCCACATCTTTCCCCACATTTAAGTGAACAGTTAACTCTCCTGTTTTTGTATACAGTTTCAGATCTGTGTTGCAAGTTTTCGTATGTGGTTTGTTGCTGTTTCTGCTGCTTCACACAATCTAGTTTCTTCTTCGTTACTTGTAATAGTATTAAGCCTACACTAATTACATTTCCATTTCGCCACAGTTTTTTTGTCTCCTTTTAGCAAGGGGTCGATTTTTCCACAACGAAAGTGAAATGTGTTCCCACACTCGTTATACACAATACCGGTTTTTTGCTTCTTCTTCTATTTTATTTATTTTTTTGCACATAGTTTATCACAAATAATTGTCTTCTCACAAACTGGTATATATCTAATCAGTGGCGTAACTAGGACTTAGCTTTGGGGGGGGGGGATAGATCTGCTTGACGAGCAAAATTTTAGTCTGTTTCCCACTCAGACTACCATCTACCACTCCCGTTGAAGAAACTAATTCACTCCCTTTCAATGAAAGCTTATGGTAAAACACCCCAAGTTTCAAATCTTTACCTTTACCAGATTGCTGTTATACGATTTCTTCTCTCTCTCTCTCCCTCTTTTTCGGGTTCTGGGGGGGGGGTTCTATCCCCCTCAACCCCCCCCCCCCATAGTTACGCCACTGTATCTAATATCTCACTCTGATGGATTTCAGAACATGTATTTCTTCTAAGAGCACTGTGAGAATTTTGTCTTCACAGTCGTTGCTGTTTAGTAGTTTCTTGCCGAAATCGTCATTGAAACAGTTTGAACAGAACGAGATTTTCCGGTTTGGGTCAGCATTTGCACATTTTAAGTTAGTTTACAGTTAAAACACTTTATACCTTGGAAAGCATTTCTTCCGCGGTAGCAGTGGGTTGTTGTCTGTACATCTATATGTCGCCGATGAGACGAAGTTGTAGGACTATTTCGCCACTGTTCAAGAGACAATGCTGAAGGAGCACACACACTTTTCATTTCGTCTTTTCTCGCTGTAGCCTTTCTTCTTTCCGCAATTTCTTTAATAGTATGACACCGAACACAGGGCCGGCGCAAGGCACGTGCGAAACGTGCGGCCGCACGGGGCGGCACTTTCCGAGGGGGAGGGGCGGCAAATCTGACGCCCGCATTTTTTCCCCTTTAGGACAAACTCAACATTCATCCCCAAGAGGGGATTCGAAACCAAACCTCGGAAACTGTGGCATGCCGCCTCGACTTCCTGCCGGCCGCCTCTGTTTGACAAAGGGAGGGAGGAGGACTGATTTCTTCGTCGGCAGTGTGGCAGCACCGTCGTGTTTATGCCGCAGGAACAGAGTGGGGGGGGGGGGGGGGGGGAGCAGTCTGGCGCACACACCAACGCCAGTATTCTTATGAGTGGAGTGCTGTTACGCGCCGTGCGTTTACTCGACTAATTTTGCAGAACACGAATTCTAATTTGGAAATTCGAATGCAATGTTCGATACCGCGGTTACATATTAAGCCTGAAGCAATTTTGCTAAGCCCTTCAGTGGCAGTTTTCGAGTGTTATAATCTTCCTGCATTATGGAAAAAATGGTTGAACATTACTACAGTCAAACATGTCCAACACCGACAATGGCTAGAATTATTCCCAATGGGCAAATACACTGCAAGTAATTTCAAGGGATGAAGACATTGGTAATAAGCATGGCATAAGTTGGGTTTCGACGTATTTTTGAAAAATTTTTCTATCCGTTTGTGAGTGATAGTCGGACGTTTTGGTTTTTGAGCCATGAAACACCTGTCTCCGCCTGTATGAACAACAAGTAAACTCTCGCCGGCACTTTTGTTTGACAATACTACTCGCACACTATCACTTTGCCAACATTTATTTAGTGTATAATGCGTGTGAATCCATGTTTCGTTTAAGTAAACTACTGGTCGCTTTGATTATGATAAAAACCTGAGAATGTATGGTCTTTTAGCAACAATGCCCTCTTGTCCGCATAAAACAAAACGTTATTTTTGACAACTTCAAAAACGAAAACCCATAGAAACAACATTACTTCTAAGGGTTTCCTTGCTAGCTTTGTAGCTCATTTCTGTTTGACGAACGGGCGAAGATGACCTCGCTGTTGAGCGCCCTAAAATGCCAATCATCATCTGTTTGACAAAAGTTGTGCAGTTTTCGCAGTTCGTATTTCTATTGTTCGTAATGCCATAGAAATTTGCTGCCTGACAATACATTTATCCATATCATATACTTATTGTGAGCTTCTTGTTTCTTCTTCTTGGGCGTTAGTTTAATCGTAGTCTCACTGTACCTCGTCACGTGACCTAGTACTTGGCACTACCGCGTCACCACTTCGCCTTCCAGGCAATAGGTATTGTTGCGTTCTATACAACGAAAACTACCAAATTAGTTTCGGTAGTTAGCCGAGGGAGTCAAGATTGGTACAATTAGTATTGCGCATGCACTTTACTCATAAGTTACAATTTTTCTCCTTCAAGATATCAGAATAGGAAAATTTATTTTTCTTATTACCTGTTACTTCAAAAATTAGCAAGTCGGCAAATAAGCACTCGTCGTCCTATTAGCCAGAATGAAAATAAAAGGCAGAAAAGTGAAGTGATACGGCGATGACTAATTTGTTACACCTTATTACATGATGAGACACGAAAAAACTGACACATGGAAGATGCCGAGTGTCAGTTCTTTGAAATGAACAACCGCAGTGCAGTGAGTTAATATATTTCGACTAGCATTAGTACCCGTCGATGCCCTCGTGTGCCTTTATTTTATTATTATGTTACTCCATCTCCTTATTCTTCCTCGCTCCATTGTCTTCCGCCCCACTCTTTGACCGTTTCACCTGCGTCTGTAGTGAAATTCGGCCTGAAATTTAATTTCACACGTCTCAATTCTTATGACTTCATCTCCTGAACAGAGTATCCTACAGGAATATAAGATTTCGCACACACTTGAACACTTTTATAAATGTACAAGGCTTATTAAAATTGGCTACATTTTTTTCACTCAGGTTTGACTCCATTTTTCAGCTGGTGCCCAGCGACTGTTTTACTGTTTCCAAATGTTCAAATGTTTATTAAGCTTAAGGGACTCAACTGCGGGATCATCAGGCCCTAAACTTACAAACTACCTATCAACTACCTTATACTAAAGAGGACACAAACATCCATGCCGAGGGGGGATTCAAAACCCCGACCGTAGCGGCCGTGCAGACTGTGACTGGCGCGCCGCAGACCGCTCGGCATTAAAAAAAAAAAAAAAAAAAAAAATGTTCAAATGTTTGTATAGTCTATGGGACTTAACTACGGGGTCATCAGTCCCTAAACTTACAAACTACTTATGAACTACTTACGAACTAGGACGGCACAAATATCCATGCCCGAGGGGGGATTCGAACCCCCGACCGAAGTGGCCGTGCAGACCGTGACTGGAGCGCCTCAGTCCCCTCGGCCACCGCGGCCGGCTCGCGGTCGGCTTTACTGTTTTGTACAAATCAGTAGAGAATGTCGCCAATGAGTCGCAATGTTTCTTTTTAGTTACGTTTACATCTGTACCGTCATGCTGTACGTAACTGTCAACATGATGGTTTACATGTAAGCACATATTAAAAGCTACGAGACTGGCCACTCAGTGGCCGAAACATAGATATCTCTGAAAACTAAAAACAAAAATAGCGATTGATTGCTGACATTTCCTAAAAATTACAGAAACGTTTCGTAAAAAGAAAAACAAAGAAAAAAAACGGCGGCGGGCGGCGGCAATTTAGCAGCTCGCACGGGGCGGCACTTCGGCTTGCGCCGGCCCTGCCGAACACACACTTTATCACAATAAACGGAGAAATTTCCACATGTTAAGTATTTTTCCTCGTGATTTATGTATTTATTTACAGGACTTACAAACTAGCGATTTTCATTCGGCGCCATGTTGAAGTCATTAGCTGATGATGAGATTTCTTTCACTGCCCCCCCCCCCCCCCCCCCCAAACAAAGCAAGCCATCCTGAATCCGCCCCTGGATTGATGCTTTTTGGCCTCTTGACATTAAAAACCCATGTGATTGGTGATTTTTATGTGGGTTGTCCGCCCCAGGACAATTGAAAACCAACTTTTCTCATGCAATGTGATATCACTTTGCCATAGTGGATGGGCTTATATAACTAACAGTCATTACGTTTAAATGCAACACATCTTCCAGAAGACGAAAACCTAATTTCGTAAACCGTTTTTGGCTGATGTGTTTACATGTGGTAATATGAATCTGATTTCCTAGCCCACTTAATATGGTAGCTGAAAAACATCTTATTCAGTTCCTGATTTAGCCAGCACAATCCCTATTTTTTTTACTTAAATACGAAGATTCATGCTCACTCTAATATTTATACGTTTATTTCACAATAGAAAATGTCACTCTGTCCATATGTGCCAAAAATTCTTAACAAGAAAATGCAATCTATCAAGCCAAGAAAGCTTCAAAAACAGTTGCGTTTACATGCGCATGAAAATCGATTGTGGAACTGGTAAATTGATTTACCAAGTGAATTTCCAATATTGAGTATTTACATGACCAACCAAAAGCAGAATTGGGAAATCAGTTTACGAAATCCAGTTGTGGGAGCCGATGTAAACGGGGCGAGTATCACACCTGGCCGGCTGCGGTGGCCGAGGGGACTGAGGCGCACCAGTCACGGTCTGCACGGCCACTACGGTCGGGGGTTCGAATCCCCCCTCGGGCATGGATATT
Organism: Locusta migratoria; assembly: GCA_026315105.1. Taxonomy (NCBI): domain Eukaryota; kingdom Metazoa; phylum Arthropoda; class Insecta; order Orthoptera; family Acrididae; genus Locusta; species Locusta migratoria. The sequence goes on from CM048745.1 coordinate 344,347,492, forward strand.
TGTGCTGTCCTTAGTGTTAGCTAGTTCATAAGTAGTTTGTAAGTTTAGGGACTGATGACCCCTTAGTTAAGTCCCATAAGCTATACAAACATTTAAACATTTTTATCACACCTGTACACTAAGTACCTTAGTACATTTTGTTTAATATCTGATTTACACCTTAGGTAATTTTGTAGGATTCATTTGTCATTTGCAGTCAACCACTATTAAATTATAATAATTACAGTACATCTATTGACCAATTTTCATTCTGTTTCTTTTTATTCTCCAATGATATTCGGCTGCAATTTGACGTCATTGTGACCAGTGGTGTTATTTTTGAAAGTTTCATTATTATCGCCCTGTATATTATGAAGCTACTGTGAAGATCGCTAGATCCTTAACTTTCTGCAGAATGATCTTAGGTGAGCTCCAGAAATTATTTTGATTACATGATTTTGTGCAATGAATACTGTACTTTCTTTTCTCTGTGATGAATTGCCCTAAAATATTATGACCTACAGAAGAAGTGAATGAAAATAGGCATAGTAAACTATGGCAATTTTCTGATGTTTATAAAAAAAAATTCAATGAACCTAATGTTAATACTTTAGTTTTACAAAAATGTGAGGGGGGACTGATGATGACCTTAGCAGTTTGGTCTCCCTGTGCTAAAATACCAACCAACAAAAGTGTGAAGCTAATCTTAAATACATTACTTTTTTAAGAATTTTGGCTTTAGCAGCCACAAGTGAGATTAGGTAGTAGTTATTGACATCAGACCTATCCATTTTTATGTAATTTTATCCCACACACATTTCTGTTTTCTTAGTATTGTATTCTATCTCTCATAATACACCAACCTGACATCATACATAAAGGCAATCAGCTGTTAGAAGTGAGACTGAGCAGTAGTTGTTGACATCAGGCAGTGATGTCACTGCTCTGCCACATTGAGTAAAAGAATACACCAGTACAGTGTTCTGCACTCACATTGGTTTGCCATCCTGAAATGCTATTGATTATTCTTGTTTTGAACCATGCTGTCTCTAATGATATCTGTTAATTGTTAAAATTCCTATGGATGTGAGGGTCACAGATGATGGAGTTGCAAGTACATAGTGCTACCACTAGATGTCAGATTCAGTGAGTAATTCTTTTCATTATGTGAAAATAACTTCAACATATTTGATCTATTGTCATAGATGCTACACACTCTGAATGTGTTTGGTCTCTGGTCAGACAGCATGTTGAATGAATTTTATGTCAGTGAATGTAAAACAAGCATTAATCACGCAAGGCAAAGTTATGATCTTTATTACAGGTACTGCTATTTTGGTGGTGCCATAATTCAATGTGTTTGGTCAAAAAACTCAGCCAAGAACTCATCGATAAACAAAGAACTAAGGAAATCACATGTATGTGAAGAACCAATTTACACGAAGGAAGGAAAAAGAAGAAGAATGAGAAAATTAGAAGATTGTCATTCAAGCAGTGCTGTGTTCAAATATTCTTGTCAAATTCTGAAGGTCAGTCAATAATACTAATGCAATTTGTACATGCTTATTTCTCCATGGAACGAAGAAAAAAGAACTCTTTGGCCACTAGTAGAAAGCAGAAAAGAGATAAAATACTCAGGGACAATGTACTTTCAGTTGACATGCAGAGCTTTCTGCTGATACTGTCCGGACCTTTAAATTTTTACGTCCAGTAACTGTCCAGCGTTTCTCAAATCTTACATTTAGCGTGAAGAAAGCTCCGCAAGTCACCTCCACATGTATTTTCCTGGGTATTTGATATTTTCTCAGTTTTTGATAATATCCCAAAATTTCCTCTTTGTTTTTTCCTTCTATGGCAAATTAACATATAGGAATTACACCAGTATTATTGATTAACCTTTCTAGAAGCCAATTGTTTTTTCAGCAAAGATTCTGCTGCTAGTTTAATTTCATTATGGAGTATCATTGATATATGTAAGTCATTCCACATTTGTATGAAACTGTAAAAAGTCCAAGTACACCACAGTTGATTTTTTTTTATTTTTTTTTAATTTATTTTTTTATTTTTTTATTTTTTTTTTTTGCCAGAAGGAAATTTTGAGCACAGAACTGCCTCAATGAAAATCATCTTCTTTTGCTCTTCTTTTTGTTCTTTGGGTAGATCAGTTCCTCGCAGACGTGGTATCGTGGTTGGTTTATATTGACTGCAGAGCTCTTGGCTCAATTTCTTTTATTATAGAGTGTATACAACCCCCTCATCAAACCTGATGTGCCACAGCCATGGCTCCTCATTTAGCCACCAGCATTTGCTTAATTTTGGCTCATTAGTTTGTCATTTGGATAAACAGTTATATTTAAGTCCATAAATGTGAAATTCATACCACGTAGTCTCTGACCAGAGAGAAAACACATATAGTGTGTTTAAAAAAATCAACAATAGCTCAAATACACTGCAGTTATTGTAACGTCATGAATTGTTTTCCGTGACATATAGTTGTAACATTATGTACTTGTGACTGTTGACTCTGACCCTTGACTTTTGCATCCTGAGGAAGCTCAAGACTTAATAACTGGTTTTGCTGAGATTCAGAGATTCAGCCGGCTGCAGTAGCTGAGCAGTATGCGGCGCACCAGTCACAGTCTGCACGGCCGCTACAGTCCAGTTCGAATTCCCCCTCGGGCATGGATGTTTGTGTCATCTTTAGTATAAGGTAGTTCATAAGTAGTTTGTAAGTTTAGGGACTGATGACCCCGCAGTTAAGTCCCTTAAGTGTAACAATTTGAACATTGAATCAGAGGTTCATACTTTCCATGCGTAAACACAATATTACAAAAAAAAAAAAAAAAAAAAAAAAAAAAACAATTTTAAGAAATTTTTGCACCATGGGCAACTAAATTCAAATCAAATAATCATGTAACACATGGCTCAAATTTTAACTTATATGCTTTAGACATTTACGTAGAACTATCATTTTTCCCCATTTTTAAAAACCTTTCTCTAATATCAAAATACACCTGAAAAATGATATTTGGATACCAGAGGTCCATATTGTACTAAGAGATCATGTTCCATCCACTATGAAATGTGTAATACCCAATTTTTTAATATATATATACAGAAAAACAATTTAAGGTTTGCACATTTTACTACAGTTTGATATCTTTGCTCTTCAAAGATTTTATTTTATTTTTCTTATTTGTCACAGTTAATGTGCTGCATCAAATTAGGTAAAGTATTGCAACATATTTTCAACAGTCTGCAGATTTTGTGTATCATTGGTTTTAGGACATACATTGGAGATATCAAAATTTCATTTGAAATTGAGAGCACAACAATATCTCATTGCTTTTTGAAGAAATTTTTTCCATATCTGACAAATGTACCCACATGGTGTGCTTACTTCTGTGTGGATTTGGCGACCAGTACAAAATACTTTGTATTCCATTTTAAGAAAATAATTCTGAAATAATAATTTTGCAGACTCTACAGTCTGACATCCATACATAAACATGACAAAGCATATAAAGAAATTGTAAAATCTTTGCTGATGTACAGAATTTGTGTTAAATAAGCAGTACACCCTACTGCAAAGAAAAAAAAGGGAACCAGCTGACAGATGCTCCTTATGGAGCACAGAAAAGGCAAATGTGTTCCTGTTTGAAAGACTCAGACAGGATTGTGGGCAACTAGCTGCCTCAGTCCTCACTGTGTGTTCTCAAGATACACTTTGGCAACTGAATATATTCACACTTTTTTGTGCTAAAAGAGAATAACTGATATTGATGGTGGGGAGAGAGAGAGAGAGAGAGAGAGAGAGAGAGAGAGAGAGAGAGAGCCTATAAAAAGATAAATGGATGTGTATACTAGCATTGGGACTAAAAGAGAGTGTAAATAGTGGAAAAGATGGATCAGTGGAGAGCAGACATAATCTTTGGGGGCCTGTATCCCTCAGACCAATTTCTTTTACACTTTGTATTCTCTCCTATACACACATGTAACAGTTTCCACAAGGACATGTCTAGAGATTAGACAATAGTAATTAATTAAATGCAGACTGTGAGTAAGGAAGAGACAGTGGAAATTGGAGAAAAAATAAGAATGGGACAAAGACAATGGAAGGGATACAGTTGAAAGTGACAGAGAGGGAGAATGTGTTAAAGAAGATTGAGAAAAATGGATGAACACACGGAATGTGAAAATATTTTGCTAGCACCCACCTACATAGGGGAGACATGACTGTCCCAAAAATAAGAGAAATCAGATCGAAAACAAAATGATTTAAGTGTTCTTTCTTCCCGTGTGCTATTAAAGAATTGAACGGTAGAGAAAGGTTATGAAAGTGTTTATTGAACACTCTGCCAGGCACTTTAATGTGATTTGCAGAGTATCTATGCAGATGTATATGATAGTGGGGCAGAGACCCAAGAGAAAGTGCCAGTGGGAGAACAAGGAGTCTGTAGGAGAGAGACATAAGTAAACAGTGATGGTTAACAGGAAGGTGGCATGTAAAAACACTTTACTACAAGGAGACACTGAGTAAATTGATTTAGCATGTTCTGTGTTAAAAGAGTGGGAATAAGTTTGCATGGCACGATTTTTGAAAAGGAAGGTGAAATGAGGACTGAGACAGCTGGTTCCCAATTTTCTGTATGAGTATTTTAAACAGGACTATATTTGCCTCTTCTGTGTTCAGACATGAGCATTTTTCAACTAGTATATTGTTATGATTTTGAAGAACTGTCTTGGCAAAATGGTCTGGTAAAATAAATTTGTGACCAGTCTCAACTGCATTAAATTATACGTTGTAAAATCATTAAGGTTTCTGATTAGTAGTTTTGTCATGTGGTATTCTGAAATTAATGCATATGATTTTATTTGGAACATTAATGGAAGATGAATATTTTTATTGAAACTAGCCAGGATTTGAATGCAGTTACCTAATTAACAGTTGCATACCAATGATGGGGATCAGTAACTGACCCCCAACAAAGTATGTTCAGTATTTTATTTAATAAATACATGACATTTATCATAATTATAATTACTACAATTGACAATAAGAACAGCTTTTGGTTTACACTCATTGTTGAGTTATAGCGATTGTTATACCTGAAGGTGTAACAGGTCAACAATCACCACCTGCAGTCAACTGGTTAACAGTGTGGCGGGTGGAAGGTAATATCTTTGTGGCATTTGACAGAATGTACAAGAAGATGAAATTGACAGATAATGTTATAAGAAATTTGCTTGAGAGTTGGGACGAAGATTTTAGTGGTGAAATATTCAAAAGCTCAAGCAGTGAAACTGAAGATGTAGTCTTGGAAATTCTAGATCTAGTGGTTTCTGACAGCAGCGAGTTGGATGAAAGTGAACAGGGTAAGTATTGATTTTTATTACTTTTTGCAGATATTTTGGAGTATATTAGGATGTGTGTCTCAGTAGAGTGCATAGTTTGTTAGTGTTCGGTTCTGTTTTCACATTTTTATAGATATTCAACCAACAAGAAGACGACCCAGGACAAAAGCACATATTGACCATCTTCAAAAAGACATGGTGGCCCCGTCAGGTATGATATGGAAGAGAGCTCCTTACATAACTATAATGAGGGTCTGTTGCTAATGTAATGAGAACCCCAAAAGGAACTAAGCCAGAGATAAAACCTGATACACCAGGTAAAGCTTTTTTCATGTACTTCGATGATAACATTCTGTATAACATTTTGATGTTTACCAATCAAAAGCTTGGCAATCTTAGGGAATCATCTACAGATACTTTCGTAAAAAATTCAAAAGCGTTTGAATGGGAAGAAATTGTGTCAGCAATTGGAATTCTTTTGAACTGTGGAGTCCATAGACAGAACAAGGATAGTTTATGTGATATATTTAGTAAAGAAAACTTTCCGATGTACCGAGCTTCATTTTCGGAGCATAGACTGAGGCTCTTACTGAAGTGCTTGCATTTTGATGATGCTCTAACTCGAGCAGCTAGAAAACAGACTGACAAATTTGCTCCTTTCTGGGATATATGGAATATGACAGTAAATTTCCTCAGTTTTATAATCCTAGTGAGTCAGTCACGGTGGATGAAGAACTTGTGACCTTCCATGGGCGATGCCCATTCAGGCTGTATATTCCAACAAAATCAGGAAAATATGGAATAGAGGTGAACCTGTTATGCGATTCAGATACGAAATACTGCTTTGTTGCGGATCCCTATTCTGGAAAGCATGCCAATGAGAAGAACCATAACAGTGGCCCTAAAATAGAAGATTGATTGAAATGTCTAACTTGAAACAACCTGGAAGAAATGTTACCATGGACAGAAAGTTCACTACCATTCCACTCGCATCTGATATTTTGAAAGAGAAAATAACTACAGTTGGTAGTATTCGAAGTGACAAACACGTTGTTCCTGACATTTCTTATAGATTTGTTTAAATGAAATTCCACAAATGTTTTGAAAAACAAAAAATCATGGGGTTGGGGGGGGGGGGGCTGGTGTGTAAGAATGTACAGCTGCCGTCAAGCATCGCATTGATGGCCAACTTGATTGACATTGCAGCATACAATTCATAAGTTGTATTTCAAGACACACACAGTGAATGGACAAAGAATTACCCGACAGAGTTCTGGAAGAAAGCAGTACCTGAAAGATCTTGCTCATGAACTTTGTGACCTCAACATGAAAAGATGTGCTCAAAATGCTGTAGGTCTACACTCAAAATACACTACAGCATTATCAACTTTTGCGTATGAGTGTAATCAAAATCAAGGTGCTGTGAGCAGAGGAAACATCATTACAGAGCCACGACGGAAAGTAACACATGCAGCTGTGCATAATCTGCCCTGCACACACCAAGAAAGAAGTAGCAGTTCATATTCTAAAGTGTTCTGAATGTCAATCTGAGTAATCTGCAAAAGAAAAAAAAAGTTTCACAACACATGAAAAAACCTCCAGCTGCACCAGTGTTGTAGGGGTGTTATTGGTAAGGTAATGTAGGAACAATTTTCAGAAAGATCCCACATCTCAAGTAACGTACACGCACGCACACACACACACACACACACACACACACACACACACACACACACACACACACACTCACACACAGCACTCAAAATAGGAGAGGTTTTGGATAGAGAGTTAGGAACTGTTAGGTGTGGAAAAAATAGGAGTTATTGTAGGTTGAGGCCTGGATAATTTTGCGATTGGTTAATGTATTGTAGGGGGTAAGTCCTACCTGTGCTCTTCAGAAACGCTGGTGGTGGGTGGGAGCATCCAGATGGCCTGGGTTGTGAGGCAGCCATTGAAACCAAGTATATGCTCCACTGCATGCTGTACCATAGGTTGGTCCACCTTGTTTTTGGCCACAGTTTGGCAGTGACCATTCATCCTAAAGGACAGCTGGTTAGTGGTCATGCCAATATAGAAAGCTGTGCAGTGATTGTAGCACAGTTGGTAAATTACATGGCTGCTTTTACAGGTGACCTGGCCTCTGACATGGTAGGATAAACCTGTGACAGGACTGGAATAGGAAGTGCTGGGGGGTGGATTGGACAGGTCTTGCAGTGGGCTCTTCCAAAGGGATATGATCCCTGTGGCCGTGGGCTGGGTTTCGAGTTGGCATAGGAGTGGACTAGAATGTTATGAACATTGAAAGGGCAACGGAACACCACTTTAGGAGTGGTGGGAAGGATCTTGGTCAGAATGTCTCTCAAAATCAAAACCTTGGCGAAGGATGCAATTTTTTCAAGTCCAGCGTAGAATTGGGTGACAAGGGGAACACTCTTTTACTGAAGGTTACCGGTGGTAGAGGGAGGATTTGGGATGTGTGGGGATATGGCATGAGAGATCTGTTTGTGGACTTGGTCTGTGGGGATGTTTCTGTCTGTGATGGCCTACGTGAAACCCTCAACATATTGAGAAAGGGAGGTCTTATCACTTCAGATGTGCTGTCCCTGGGTGGCCAGGCTATAAGGGAGCAATTTTTTGATTTGCAAGGGATGGCATTAGTGAGGTGGAGGTTGACTTCCAGGAATGTGGCACGGTGGGTTGGGGGAAGATCAAGTGAAGTGGATAGGAGAGAAGGAGTCCAGATTTTGAAGGAAGGTGGGTAGTGTGTCCTGGCCCTGAGTCCAGATCATGAAAATGTCATCAATAAACCTGAACCAGGCCAGAGTTTTGGTTTTTTGGGATGCTAGGAAGGATTCCTCCAAATGGACCATAAACAGGTTGGTATAAGAGGGTGCCATGTCGGTGCCCAAGGCTGTGCCTGGGATTTGATGGCAGCTTTCTATATTGGCATTACCACTAACCAGCTGTCCATTAGGATGAATGAACACTGCCAAACTGTGGCCAAAAACAAGGTTGGGTTGAGTTGTTTGTTTGGGACAGGGGGACTAAATTACTGAGGTTATCAGTCCCCCGGTGGGGAGGGGAAGGAGTGAGGATAGGAAAGGAGGGGAGGGGGAAAGGAAATGCAATCTGGAAAGTAAAGAAGGAAGGAATACTGAATTAGCTCGGGGCTCCGTGCTCGCCACGAAAGAACCGTGAACCCCCTGGGGCACCAGAAACAAGGTGGACCACCCTGTGTCACATCATGCAGTGAAGCATATGCTTGATTTCAATGGCTGCTTCACAACCCAGGCCATCTGGATCCTCCCATCCATCACCAGCTTTTATGAACTGCACAGATGGGACTTATCCCTACAATATGTTATCTGATCCCGAAATGATCCAGGCCTCAACCTACGATAAGTTCCCCTTTTTCCACACTCAAGAGTTCCTATCTCTCTATCCTATACCTCTCTTATTTTGAGTGGTGTGTGTGTGTGTGTGTTTGTGTGTGCGCGCGCGTGCCCGCATGCACATGTGTGTTTGTTTGTTTGATTTATTTTATTTATTCTCCTCCCCTCACCTGTCTCCCCACTCCAGTCCCGTAACCTGGAAGGTATACACGATCAAAGGCAGAGCCACATGAGATAGTACCCACATGATCTACCAACTGACATGCCTGCACTGTGAAGCGTTCTATGTGGGAATGACCAGCAACAAATTGTCCATTCACACGAACGGCCATAGGCAGATATTGTTTGTTGGGAATGAGGATTACCCTGCTAAAGGCTAAACATGCCTTGGTGCACGGCCAGCACATCTTGGCACAGTGTTACACCGTCCGGGTTATCTTGATACTTCCCACCGACACCAATCCTTCAGAACTCTGTAGATGGGAACTAGCCCTTCAGCATATTCTCTCTTCCCTTTGCCCACCTGGTCTCAACCTCCCTAAATTTGAATTCCCGCCCACCATCTTTAACATCTTTGCCTCTGTTCCCTGGACAGAGCCTCTGCCTCTAGTGGCATCTCTGTCTAACTTCTTTGGTTTCTATAGTATGTCTGCCTAGGTGTGTTTGCGTCTGTGTAAATGTGTCGGTATATGTGTATTTGTTTACCTTCCTTTTCTTTCCCCAAGGTAAGTCTTTCCTCTCCCGGGACTGGAATGGCTCCTTACCCCCTTCCTTAAAACCCTCATCATTTCCTTTTCCCTCTCCTTCCCTTCTGCATGAAGAAGCAACTGGGTTGCGAAAGCAGCGTTTGTGGGTGTGAGTGTGTGTTCTATTTATTTGTGCTACTATCACACCAATAATCAGGAATACATTGACATGGAGATACCAGTGTTCTCTTCTGAGGCAGTACCATGTTAGGAGCATGTATCCAACTTTTTAAGTGTTTCTCATAAGTGCAAAAAGGCCAAAGGAAAATACACACTGTGTGATTTCATAAAACTGTAATAATTGCTGAATGATAGAGCTCATCCACACAGTGTGAAGCAGACGCAAAGATACCAGTGGCTTGAAGGAAGGAAGCTTGGAGTTTATCGTCCCGTCGACAGCGTGGTCATTAGAGATGGAGCTTACACTCGGAAGGTTTGGGTAAGGATGTGGAAGGAAATTGGCCGTGCCATTTGAAAGGAACCATCCCGACATTTGCCTGGAGTGATTTAGGGAAATCACCCAGTGGCTTGATACAGGAAGAAAGGAATATTATGATTTTAAACTGCACTGATGATGAGATTGGAAATGGGAAAGAAAATTGACTGTCTCCTTTTGAATAAAACCTCTCCCACATTCACCTTATGTGTTTTATGGAAACCAAAACTTAAATCTAAATGATTATAAGTAACTTGAGTTCTAGTTTTGCCGAATACGGGTTATGGTAAGTCCCTTAACACTGTACATCTTCAGTAGTGGCATCATACCTTGTGCCTAGAATAATGGTGCAGAATGGAGAAATGCAGCCTTAAATTACCACTGCAGACCATTAATAATGAGTGGTACCTCTCCAATAACTGGAGAAATTATTTCAATATATGCTGGACAATCTGTTTCACTGTATGGGGAGCTACTAAACATAAGTATTGTCACAAGTTAGTGCAACATCAGATTTTGATACTTACATTTTGCGTGCTTCCAGTATATTTGTGTAACATATGTAAGTGCCACACACAGCTGGTACTAGTTCAGTGTACTTGGTATCCTGATCAGTGTGACACATGTAATATTGTTGTTCCTAGTTCAAGTGCATATATTTCCAATATATTTCATGTTGTTTCTGAGATCCAACTTATGAATCTGAAATCATGTATCACATCAAAATATTTAACTGTATTATTGAGGGTCCATACAGAATGGTAAAGCAAAAAATATTCCAGTGTCTACCTAGAGTGTTTCCAACTATATTCATGGCATTACAAAAAAGATTATGTTCACTACTGTCGTCCTAAAACAAATTACTCAGAATATGTATGGAATATCTCATGCAATATCCAAAACAGCCCTCAAGAGCTCATGTGATTTTCGTCTGCTGACCACTATTCAATACAATAACAAGCAGAAAGCTCACTCGAAGTCCTGTGAATGTGTATAAAACAGCTGTACTGCACAAGCATGAATCCATGGCAGAATAGAATGTCTCCTACTTCTCCTCAGCTGAACACACTTATAAAATTGTAGTAAATAAATAAATAAAAAATTAAAATTACAGCAACAATACATGTGTTTGAAGTCTGTAATTTTTGCATCTTGCTAACATAAGGAGTTTCTAAGCAGTATTTTGTTCATATAATGAGTTCCAAGCACTCAGTTAACAATATACTCCATTAGGGAGTTTCTAAAGAGTATAAAATTTTGTACACACCCTACCTAATATTACAAACTGTTACATCATTATAGGGTGTTGCATTTAAACAAACAAAATTTACATGTTTTATTTCTTTCCAGATTTCAGAGGTTCCTGCTGGTGGGGTTTAAAGAATACTGTTCATGTATTGTAAATATAAAACTAATTGTATGATTATACTCTGTAATAGTATTGTTTCACCTTGGTATTTAAAAACCGGCTCTGGAAAATCCAATAAAAATAAAGGTTGCCAAAACAGGTACATTTTTGTTTGCTAGAAAGGTTGGAGAAGTTCATGTTGAAAGCATTGTTTGTGGAAAGAAATTTAAAATTAAAATAAAAGATGTTCTAGTAGGGTCAGGTTTACTAAATAATTTATTGTCAGTGAGTAAACTAAAAATGGTTGGATACTGCATTGTCTTTAAAAATTCAGTGGGTTCAATTTGAAAAGGTGACAAAGTTATAGCCGTAGCTCACAGAAAAGATTCAGGCATGTACACGCTTTCATTCAAATGTACAACGAGTTCTTTGTGCAACGCTTGTATTTCAAACAGTGATGTAGATTTGTGGCACAAGTGCTTAGGACATTTGAACTTTGAAAATATGAAGAAACTCAATTATTTAGCAGAGGGACTGGAGAATGTAAAGTTTTTTGAACCTGTAAATAAATGTTTGACCTGCATAGAGGGTAAACAAACACGACTGTCTCATATTCACCCTCGTGTTCAAGCCAGTCCGCCACTTGAGCTGATACATAGTGATGTTCTTGGGCCAATAAAGCCTTTTTCTATTGATGAAAAGATATACTTTCATTGATGATTTTACTCGCATTACAGCAGCTTACACTCTTAAAACAAAGTCTGATGTGTTTCATTATTTTAAAGTATACTGTGGAATGGTTACTACTTATTTCAATATGAAAATCAGTAGATTTAGATGTGACAATGGTCGTGAATATGTTTCAAATGAAATGAAGACATTCTTTGAAGAAAAGGGAGTACAGTTCGAATTTACCATAAGATACACACCTCAACAAAATGGAGTGGCAGAACGACTAAATCATACTATAATTGAAAAGGCTCATTGTATGATTCTTGGGTGCAACCTTGGAAAGCAGTTTTGTTCAGAAGCTGTATTGGCGGCTGTTTATATCATTAATTGTAGTCCTACTTCAGCTTTGGATGGAGAAATTCCAGCAATGCTGTGGTATGGGAGAAAACCAAGTTTGAAGAATCTACGTGTATTTGGGTGTGTTGCATATCTGCACATTCCAAAAGAACTTCTGACAAGTAAGTTTGACACCAGCTCATTAAAATGTTTCATGAGTGGATATTGTTCTAATGGATATAGATTATGGTGTCCTCAACAAAACAAAATTGTATTTGGAAGAGATATAATATTTGAAGAAGATAAGTTTCTGTTTGAAGATAAAAGTAATGATGATTGGATCCTGAAGTAAACTGTTCAAATGGACAACATAATACACAACATAACAGAAGATCAAGAACATGAAAATGAAACTAACTTTGAGGAATATGAAAGTCCTTTTGAGGATACCTCACAGCCCTTAACTTCAGAAGAAGTGAAGAAAACAGAACCTTTGCAGAAAAGCAACATAATAACTAGAAAACCTAGATACTTGAATGATTATGCCGTGTTAGCATTGAATGCAGAATCATTTGTTGAAGACATACCTCAGGATTTTGATGATGTGAAGTGTCGACATGATGAAAAACAATGGACAAAAGCAATAAAGGAAGAACTTGAATCTCTGACATCTAATGGAACTTGGACTTATACACCACTACCAGCAAATAAAAGAGCTATTGACAGTAAATGGGTGTTTAAAGTAAAAAGAGATGCATATGGAAATATTGAAAGATATAAGACACGTTTAGTAATAAAAGGTTGTGCTCAGGTAAAAGGATGTGACTATGAGGAAACATAAGCTCCTGTTGATCGACTTACAACATTGAGGACTTTTCTAAGTGTGGTGAATGAACATGATTTTTTTATGGAACAAATGGATGTACAAAATGCATTTTGGCATGGAGAATTGACTGAAGAAATTTATATGAAAGTTCCTCAAGGTGTAGAGATAAAAGAATGACTCGTATGCAAACTCAATAAAGCTTTATATGGGCTTAAGCAGGCACCAAGAACATGGATCTCGACATTTGATAATTTTATGAAGGAAATTGGGTTCCGACAATCTGAAGTTGACAGATGTCTTTATGTACAAAGCACTGATAATTATACTACTTAATTGCTACTGTATGTAGATGATATACTAATTTATGGAAATTGTAAAAATAAAATCACTGACATTAAGAAGAAGTTGAAATTCAAGTTTCGAAAGTGAGACCTTGGGGAGCCTAAATAATTCCTTGGAATCAATATACACGGGAGCAATGACAAAATGTTTCTTAGTCAACGCACTTATCTTGAAAAGTTACTGACAAGATTCAACATGGATGATTGTAAACTCTGTAAAACACCGATGGAAGTCAAACCCAGTGAAGATGCTTCTGGTGATATGGCTGAAAATAAACCATACAGAGAATTAGTACGTTGTTTGATGTCTGTCACAATAGCAACAAGGCCAGACTTAAGTGCAGCAATTAACTATTTTAGTAGACATCAAAATAAGTCAACAGAATGTTACTGGAGAGGACTTAAACGAATTCTTCGGTATATTAAAGGAACAGTTGATGCTGGTCTGTGTTACAAAAAAGGAAATTCAAGTGTTCTTGTATGCTATGTTGATTCTGACTGGGGAAGTGAAGAAGACAGAAGATCTACAACAGGATACTTAGTTCAGGTTTTTGGAAATACAGTGTGCTGGGCTACCAAAAGACAGACATGTGTTTCATTGTACTCAACAGAAGCAGAATATATTGTTTTAGCAACAACAAAGATCATTTGGCTGAAGTATCTTCTTGAAGAATTTAACATATTTATGAAAGCACCAATAGTTTATGAAGATAATCAGTCATGTATACATTTATTAGAGAAATGGGAACACAGACGATTTAAGCATGTGGACATTAAAAACAATTTTATACGTCAGCAATACATTAGCTCTGAGGAACAAGTGGCATATATTTTAACAAAGGCAACTGCAAGTGTAAAGTTCCACAGACTATGTCTAAAGATGGGGCTAATGAAATTATTAAATTGAGGGGCGGGTGTTGAATTATTGACAATTTAGTAATTATGTTTTGACTTATTTTCTCCTTGTTTCTGTATGTATGCTTTTCCTCTGTGTTCTTTTGTTTTGTGGTATATCTTGGGTAATACCCAAGGACCGGTGTACATTGAAGTAGTGGTGTGCGTCAGCGATATATCTCGAACCGGTTGACTCGCACAATCGATTGTATTCTGTTCTCATTAATGTGAGGCGGGATTACTGTGGAAATTAATGGGTTTTGAGTGGGGAGATTCTAAAACAACAGAAATAGTAATACTGAAATAAAAACTATACATAGGAAAAAACATGGAATGATAACGTTTCACTGTATGTAAATAACACTTCCGAACAATGTAGGACACAAAATCACCCTGAAAATGGCTCGTTTATTGAAGTTCTAGAATGCGATGTAGCATCAGGAGAGCTTTTCTTCGTAATAATGAAGTACAATTACGAAACTGGTGAAATACTGCGTGAGAGACTAGCTAAATGTAAAAGTGAAGCTACGTTTTGCAATGCTCTTTTGTTTAAAAAATGAAGTTAGGGAACAGAGTCTGTTTCGAGAAGAAATGCTTCCCGAAATGTTACATACCTGCTATCGCGCATGCATTTAAGTATGACTTAGGTCTTCATGTTTAAGTTTATTAAAAAAATCTCACAGGATGCAGACAGATCTATCTTTTACTGCAGTCACAGGATTGCCCAGATTAATGTAAGTTCAACCGCTTCCATAAATGTTACGCCCACACTTTCACGCTTGAGTTTAAGTACGATACGAATGTTCACGTTTCAATTTATTAAAAAAAAATCTCACGGGATGCAGACAGATCTATCTTTCACTGCAATCACTGGATTCCCCAGATTAATGTAAATTCAAGCACTGTCAAAAATGTTATGCATGCGTTTTCGCGTGTGCGTTTAAGTACAATATGAATGTTCATGTTTCACTTTATTAGGGGGGAAAAAAATCAAATGGAATGCATACAGGTTTATCTTTTACTGCAGTCACGGGATTGCCCAGATTAATGTATGTTCAACTGCTTCCAAAAGTGTTACGCACGCGCTATCGCGTGTGCGTTTAAGTACGAAACGAATGTTCATGTTTCAAATTAAATTTATTAAAAAAAAAAAATTCTCACGGGATGCAGATAGATCTATCTTTTACTGCAGTCACGGGTTTGCCCAGATTAATGTAAGTTCAACCGCAACATTTCATTTGTCCTGCCTCGCATTACTGAGAACAGAATACAATCGATTGTGCAAGTCAGCCGATTCGAGATATATTGCTGACGCACGCCACTACTTCGATGTACACCGGTCTTTGGGGATTACCATTGTCTTATTGCTTGTACTGTGGTTATAATTGTGTTAGTTAATAAAGCAGAATTATTTGTTTGAAATCCTGGTATTTTCTAGAAATAACAACATAATGTGAACTGTCTTATGTTTATGCGATCTGGTGTAAAGGATTGGCAATCGTTGACGTGTTAAGTATATATGTATATTTTCAAGTTTAACTTATTTTCTTTGCTCACTTTATGAAAGGGGCTTATTGCTAAATTACGTATTGTACACTGTTGTGCTCTAACGCAAATCGCAGCTCTGTTGAAGTAAGTAGATTTAGCTTTTTTGGATTGTTGATCATATTTCTCAAGGTCCAATTCTTTCTTGCTTAATTAATGAATGGGGATTATTGGTAAATTGTTTATTTAATATGGTATGTTTTAATTGAAGTCATTGCCCCACTGATATAAATAGATCTGCTGTCTTCTTTAAATTGTCTCTTAACTATTGTATTTCTAAAGTTTAAGATTTAGGTCTTTGCTTACAGGGGTGTATTGATAAACTGTTTGTTGTATATTGC
Source organism: Locusta migratoria (assembly GCA_026315105.1). Lineage (NCBI taxonomy): Eukaryota > Metazoa > Arthropoda > Insecta > Orthoptera > Acrididae > Locusta > Locusta migratoria. Next base: position 344,363,703 of record CM048745.1, read on the forward strand.
TGTCTAATGCAAGTCACTACCCTGTTAAAGTAAATACATGTTCCTTAAAATAATGAAAACTATATGCTGTAACTTTGAATACTGCAGCCTTGTTGTGTATTTTTTGGTCCCGCCCTTCCACTCCACAGCCTCCTGTGGTGCACCATGCCCTTGTAGTTTGTCTGTATGTGTTTCTCTAACTGACAAATGCCCTAACGGCCAAAAGCTATTGAGTTGTATTCTGTTATCTTTGCCTTTTGCAGCTCATCAGACATCTCTCTGGGGAGTAGCAACCTATCTTCTCAAAAATATTGTTGAATCTTCCTGAAATTTCCATTGTTTAATCTGGTAAGTAATAGCAGATGTCCATTGTTCCATTAGCAGCTTTGTATGGAGGAAGTCAGGTATCCACAAAAATGTGAGAAACTTGGCACTGGCAAAGCCAATACAAAGAAATTAAGTTGTTGTTGAAATTGCTTTACTAAATACAGTCTCTTGGGTGAGATGTCAAGGGTGGGGGGGGGGGGGGGGCGGTTACCAGATCTTTCTCTTATCTTCTTTTTTCCTTGTTCATTACACTAAATTTCATATTTAGTAACAACATAAGTATGATTATAAATATTACTTTCATAATAGACACATTCTGAAATCTCTATTCCCAGATTCAGTACAGTATAAAAGGAATATGGACATTTCTAGATCTGACAATAGATTGTGGCAACAGTACAGTGACAGCATACAGACAGTCGCCAACAAACAAGAACATCTTTGGACTTATGCTCTTTGGTACAAGCCGCTTCCCGGCATCCATGTTGTTTTTATAGGAGTCTGGCTCTGAGTTCTGTTGTGTGTGTTTCAATAAATTGTATGTGCGTGAAAAAGGTGTTTTCTTAGGACTTAAACCCTAGCAACCCGTTCAGTGGTGACCCCGTACGAAGTTAGAGTACCACAAAGTGATATTCGCGAAATCCGGCCAACCGCGACAGTATTTTTCGAGTTAAAATCAGCTTCAGTGTGAACGACCATGTCGTCTCCACTCAGCCTGCCAACGAGGACAGCCGCTTTGCAATCATCACCACATACTTCTCCTGTCGTCGTTTCTGCATCGAGTGTTCAAACATCAACGCCTCGAATTACCACACACCAGTTCTCGCCAGACGTATTTTGCTCGTCGACAAACAACTGCATGAGCTCACAAACAATGGACTCAGGATTTATTTCTCCGAGTGTCTCACAAAATGTGCTTCGCACAAACATTTTTAGTGCTGCGAACAATTTGCACTGTGTTTTTTCTTGACAAGTGCATGATGTGAACTGTGCAGGTTCTTCAAATTTGAACTCCGGGCCCGCCACAGCGCCGCCATATTTGCACATGCATCCATCCATGACACTTGCGCTGGCTTGTGATTTGAATAGTGGCGCACAAGTGCCGACCTATTTTGCTTCCGCCACAAGTGTTTGCTCTCACGAACTTGTGTGCAACTCACCATTGAGTGCTGTGAACAATTCGCGACCACATGCTACAAACTCTGTGCAACCTTTGAACAGTCCTTTTATCATTCTGCATGTTTGACAGTTGAAACTGTTTACAACCAGCCCACGTTTTGTCGAACAGAACACTCGGTCGAGTGCCAGTGTCAGTGCAATGCAACAGAACGCTTTGTCGAACCCATTTTATCAGGTTAATAGTGACTTTATGTTCAACGCACAGCCACCTCCGGCGTCCAGACACACCGCTGCCACGCCGCGCCCATTTCAAGTTGCTGTTAATGTGGCTAATAGTTTTGTGCTGCCACAGTGTGCCGACCTACATACCGCACCGGATTTCTTTAATGCCTCAACCACGTCCCTCCGCACTGCGCAACCGCTGCCCACCGTCGTCACCTCCACAGATGTCGGAGTTCAACCATCTGGTTCGCAGCCCTCCCCGCCACGTCTACCGAAGCTGCCACCTTTCGCACTTGACGCACCAACAACTTGGTTTGCGTTAATCGAACGGATCTTTGACCATCATGGACTTGATAACTCCGCTCGGCATCTTTGCACCAGCATGTGGACTTGATCTGCGACCTCGTGACAGCTCCACCGATGAAGAACAGTTACATCACAGCTAAACAGACCATAATTGATCATGTATCAAGTATGCCAGAATAAACCATAAGACACATATTACAAGAGGAAGATCTGGGAGACAGAAGACCATTGCAGCTCTGGCGTCGCCTGCGTCTAATGGTCAGCAAGCATGCCGTGCCTGACAAGACGCTCATGGCTGTTTGGACCAATAAACTGCCTCTTCTGGTACAGACAGCTCTGCTGTACAACATCGTGGAGTTGCCGAGTGGGAGAATACGCATCGCGGACAGAGTGTACACTGCCTACCTCCGTCAAGTACAAGTTGCTGAGTCTGTGCCCCCCCCCCCCTCCGCCCCCTGCACTGTCGTCAGAGGCCGCTCAAGCATCCCATTCGACTTAGCCATTCCGCCGGGCATATTTCGCCACAATCTGACCTACATGCCACATCCTACTTCGTTGCCTCCCTCTGACAATGGACCGCCTGGCCAGCCATTCTGCTATTTTCACATCCGCTTTGGTACAGCTGCTAAGAAGTGTCGAGCTCCATGCTCACACCCAAACGCATTGCACGGGGGGATGTAGGCACCTCCCCCCGCCCTGCTGATGTCGAGTGCCCAGCCATGCTGCACTCAATTCGACATGCTCGCCCACAAGGTGCTCGTCTTTACATTCGGGACATTGTATCAGGTAGCCGTTACCTTGTCGACACTGGTGCAGATGTGTCAATCCTCCTCACTGCTTTTGTGTCTGAACCTATTAGAGTGCAGCATCTGCTCCTTCGAGCAGTCAATGACATGCAGCTCAAGTGTTCCGGTTCAACCACCCACACGGTACATCTCTCTTCAAAGTGTAGCTTGAAGTGGACTTTCCTTGTGGCCAAAATCTCTGGACCCATCCTCGGCTTTGATTTCTTAACACATCATAAACTTTTAGTTGACATTGTATCTCGTTCTGTGTTCCACCATAATTCAAAAACTCACTTCCCTTGAGACTCGCCAAATGCCACGCCTCCTTCTCCCAGTGACAGTGTAGTTAAAAACAGTGCAATTAAAGAGTGTACAGACATAATTATTAATGTTGATTCTGCCAGTGACAATGTAGTTAAAATAGTTCAATTAAAGAGTGTACAGACATAATAAATTATGCTGACTCTGTGCTACATTTGCGGGTTGTCGAGCGTCAACAGTCGCTCAACCTTCAAATCGAACAAGCTGACACCGAGCAATGGCATCGAGACACAGAGCCACAGCTGTCAGTTGCTCAACGCCATTTCTCCTCACTCCGATCGAAGCACAAGGCGAGTCACCGCAATACTACTTCTGGTGTACCTACGTCCAAAAACTGTGTTGAACGGGCTACTGACATTTTACCTTCGCCTGTCCATCGAACTTATGCAGATGTGTGCAAAGTGCCAGCAGTAGTTAATCAGCTCACGTGCCTCAAAGACCTGTGCTCATGTCGAGCTGTGCCGCCGCCTGTGTGTCTCCCTGTAGTGCTTCCCCTGTCTCACATAGTTCGAGATCTCTTCCCTCTCTCCTGTCACTCAAACTCCCTGATTAGTCAAGGTTTTCACCCAAACCTTCCACCCCTGCTCACGTCCGAGCACAAAATAAACCCATGAAGCGGATTCGCTTTCTGCCACCCGACTCCAGTGCACTTCACAGTTCACGTGTCTCCCAGCCTGTGGCTCCCTCAGTCCTGCCAACGGCCACCACTAACAACCATCACCGCCCCGATCAGCACATGCTCTCGGCTTAGCCGCCATGTTTGCAACCTGCGGCGCCCTTGTGACCGGCGGCAGCTCCTGCAAGTGCACCACCAGCCGGCACACACTCTGCCTCGGCGCGGCAACCATCTTGCAGGAGACCACCGGTGGCGCACTCAGACACCACTGCGGAGCCTATGCGCATCCCGCACCCGTCATCTTGCGCGGGCATGATACAAATGCCGCCCAGTAGCAGTGCAGCCGTGGAGCACACCTCCTGCTCGCCTCATGAGCCGCAGGCGCCTCGCACGGCGACGTCTCCTATGAGCCGTTCAGCTGTGGCGCACCAACCATGTTGTACCATAGCCCCAACAGCGCACCGTGCAGACTCCGTCTGCCTCACCACCAGTTGTGGTGTCATCTGTGGGCTCAGGCGTGGCTGTTGTCTCCCCCCTCTCCTCCCCCCCCCCCCACCTCCCCGTGTGTGTCCATGGTTACCAACAGGACGGTTCACAGGTTGCGGCTGACCGATAACGTTCCAGTCTGTAGTGGGCCCTGAAGTCTGTGCGCTGAGAAGTTTGCAGCGGTCGTAACTCAGATCGCTGAGCTTCTCGGCGCGGGGATTGTTGGGCCGTCGGCCAGCTGCTGGTCCTCTCCCATCACCCTCGTTAGAAAGCCTGATGGTTTCTGGCGAATGTGCGGAGACTACCCTCGTCTCAATGCAAAAACGATCATGGATCGCTATCCTATCCCTCATGTATCAGACTTCACCCATTCCCTGGCAGGTGTGCAGATCTTCTCAGTCATCGACTGTAAGCGGGCCTACCATCAGATTCCGATGGTCCCAGAGGATGTTGAGAAGACCGCTATCACCACTCCCATTGGCCTATATGAGTACAAATTCATGCTGTTTGGGTTGAAGAACGCAACCCAAAAGTGGCAGAGATTTATTACCGACATCCTTTCTCCCCTCAAATTCTGCTTTGCATACCTGGATGTTATTCTCATATTCAGTTCCTCTGTTGAAGAAAACAAGCATCATCTCAACATCATCTGTGACACGTCGGCGAAGGCTACACCTGCCCTCCATCAAGTTCCTAGGCTACACTGTGTCCGCATGGGGTGTTTCCCCCCCTTCCGACAAAGTCGATTCTGTCCTCCAGCTCCCTAGCCCCAGTACCTTCAAGGAGCTCCACAGGTTCCTAGGAACCATCAATTACTATCGACTGCATCTTCCCGGTGCTGCCAAGGTGCAGCTCCTCCTCACCGATGCTCTTGCTGGTAAGAACACATCTGGTTCCCAACCTGTTCTCTGGACCCCCAAAATGTCTAAGGCATTCTCCTCTCTGAAGCAGCTCCTCTCGCACGCTGTCACCATCTCCCACCCCCTTCCCAATGCTGACATCCCGATCACCACTGACGCCAGCGACTCTGCTATCGGCGCAGTCCTGAGCCAGTTGGTTGATGGCAATGTCACTCCTCTCCAATTTTTCTCCAAGAAACTCTCCCCGGCCCAATGTAAATACTCTGCCTTCGACCGTGAACTGCTTGCAGTTTATGAGGCGATCAAACACTTCCACTCAGAGGTGGAAGGCTGTCCCTTCCACGTCCTTACTGACCACAGACCCCTTGCTGCCGCTATCCAAAATCCTCCTGCTGACCCCCGTCCCCTCCGATTCCGATACCTAGACTACATCACCCAGTTCACCACTGATATAAGATACATCAAGGGTGTGGACAATGTGGTCAACGCCGTGTTTTCTCTCCTTGACCTATCCAATCTCGCCCTTCTCCAATCCACTGACGACAAGCTTCTACAGCTCGTCTTCGACTACTCCTCCTCGCTCCATCCTGTCCGCTCCACCTTCCCAGGTGTTGTAGGTGAGGCATGGTGTGATGAGTCCACCGGCTGACTCCGACCCATCCTTCCTCGCATCCTTCAATGCAAAGCTTTCCGGGTGCTGCACAACTTGTTGCACCCAGAATCAGAGCGTCTACCAAACTCGTCACCGACCGCTTCGTGTGGTGGGATGTCATGCGCGACTGCCAGGCCTGGACTCGCGCCTGCCTTCCCTGTCAGTGAAGCAAGATTACGGCCCACACCTCTCCTCCCCTTACTCCCTTTCCCCCTCCTGTGGGCCGTTTTCAGCACGTCCACGACCTCCTCCGGCCGATGGTTTCCGATATGTGCTGTCAGCCATCAACCAAACAACCCGCTGGGACGAAGCCACCCCTCTGTGTGACATCACGGCAGAGACGGTGGCTAAGGCCTTCCTCTTCTCCTGGATGTCCCGGTTCAGTGACCCACTGGTCATAACCACTGACCAGGGGAGGCAATTCGAATCGGCACTCTTCACTGCCATCTGCCATCTTTGTGGCATCAAACGGATTGATACCACTGCCTACCACCCACAGGGCAACGGTCTGGTAGAGCAGTGGCATCGAACTTTAAAAACCTCTCTCCGGTGCCACGATTCCTTGTGAGTGGAAGTCCTCCCGCTGGTCCTGCGGTGCACCCACAAGGAAGACCTACATGGTACTGTAGCCGAGTTTGTCTATGGACAAACCCTCCTCCTTCCCAGCGAACTAGTCGCCCCCTCCCCTCTTCCTTCTTCCGAGGAGTTGCCCACACTGGTGGCGTCGGCCGGTAATGTGCCTCTATCACCCCTCCCCCTCCTTCCAATCACACCCCTCCTTCAGTCATCCTTCCAAAAGACCTTTCGTCCTGCACCCACGTCATGCTCCGGGACAACACGGTCCGTCCTCCTCTCTCCCCCCCCCCTACTCTGGCCCCCACCCTGTCCTCCGTCGTTCCCCTAACACCTTCCTACTCCTTATCCACCACAAACCCATCACCGTTTCCATCCACCGCGTCAAACCCGCTTTCATTGAGCCGTCTTCAGAGTCTCAACCTCAAGCTCCTCTCCCTCCCCTCACCACCTTCGACTCTCCTCTCTCCCCAGGCACTTCTCCGACCTCTACACCCACCCGCCCCCCTTCTGCCCCTCTCCTCTGAATACTTCCAGCAGTGTTCCGCCCGCCTCTCCCCTTCCCCTCTTGCCTGCTTCCCCTCTTCTGGCTGAGAGCACCCCTCTCTCTCTCCCACTTCCCCCCTCCTCGGTTTCTCACCCCCCCTTCCCTCCCTCAAACTCCGGTCTTTGAGGTTCCTGTTCCTCCTCCTCTCTCCTCCGACCTCTCCATTTTAGTACACAACTCCTCCATATGTGTACTTTGCACTGCCATCTCCTCCTTATATTCCCCTCAGGAGGCCCGCTACGAGCTGGTCAGGTGCATCAGACCGCCTGCACCTGCAGCCACCGAGGCCACACGAGCCTTCTTCCTACCTTCCGGCTCCGTCCGCATCCTTATCCCCCTCTCCACGTCCTCCCCCCCCCCCCCCCCATCTAGGCAACTGTCACGCCCAGTCCGGCAGACATGCCACTTGGGAGACTTCCATCTGGCTGGCCTGCACATCCTCCAGCCCACACACCCGTCTCCACTGCCACCTAACTCAGTGGAGTTATCGGTAACACAGCTGTCGCATGCATTTTTTTCCGGCTGTTGCCCAGCAACCCCCCCTCACCCCGCTGTTAAAAATAGCAGTTAAAAAAAAAAAAAAAAAAGAGGGTACTCCGTACCAAAGGGGGGGGGGGGTAGCTGTGTGGCGACAGGACAGCCACAGCATATCGACAGTTGCCAACAAACAAGAACATCTTTGGACTTATGCTCTTTGGTACAAGCCGCTTCCCGGCATCCATGTTGTTTTTGTAGGAGTCTGGCTCTGAGTTCTGTAGTGTGTGTTTCAATAAATTGTATGTGCGTGAAAAAGGTCTTTTATTAGGACTCAAACCCTGGTAAACCCTTCAAGATAACTGTTTCATTTAAGGCAAATGATAAATGGTTGAAGCAGTATCCTTTTTGACCAAAGAAGTTTGCCCAACATTTTTCAAATACATACACAGATCCCATCTCTGAAGTTTGACTCTAGGTCACAAAATATCCACATAAACATGATAAACTTCTGCACAGAACTCAAAATGTCTTCCAGACTAAAATTTTTTTAGCTGTGAGAGTAAGTGGACCTCAGGTGCCCCAAATTTGTTGGGCTGAGTAAGGTAGGCATTCCAGCAATTCATACAATGATTGCTCAATTTACTTATTGAAAAATTAAATTTATGATCAGATACTCTTTTCAGAAGAAATGTGATTTTGTTTTTAGAATCAAGGATTTATTTTTTGACCCAGAAGACTTGTCAGTTATTGTTTTATTCTTTGGAAAGTAATTAATAAATGTTTCCGTTGAAATGACTCGTCTGAAGCTTTCTAGCAGATGAAACTGAGTATACCTTTCCTGTGTAGTCCTACCAGCTTCCAGCCATGGCTGACTCCTATGTCATTTCCAGAATGAAATGGTGGTCCCAGTGTATCTGTCTCAAACTAAGATTACAAGGATAATATTCCTAGAATTTAGCCTGTTATAGAGAAATTAGTAGCTTCTAGTAATTCTGATACACGACGATCGCAACTATGCAGAGTTTGTCACCTCACTCCTATAGCACTGTTTGTAGGTAAACACAGATGTCAACCTGTTTGGGAACCTGCTATTCACTTTCTGCTTTCTGTGGGCAAAACATATAGCTACAGCTGGTGGAGATTTACAGATAGAGAAAACTGTCTTCTCAACATGTCAACATGTCACAGATTGATGTACCTAGTTTTGCTTGCTCCCAACAGCATTGTCATTACTGTAACAGACTTTCACTGTATTTTGGTCACTTTAAGGAGAACCTAGGATGTCAAAGATTCACCTCAGTTGAGGAAGTGAAACACTTCATGACAATATATATATATATATATATATATATATATATATATATATTTTCTATTTTCCTCCACATAAGTCTTAATATGTGAAAGTTCTTAATAAAATAATTCTGATCACAGATCACAATGTTGTATTAATAAATAATTCGGGCCCTGGTCGCCTATACATAGCAACGAGATGTTAACAAGAAAATTTTTCCTAATGACCTCTACAGAAAATGTCACATCTGAACTAATATATATATCACAGAAGATTTCTCTAGGTTCGCCTTTTATCGTTTGCAGTCATTAGGTAAGGATCAGTACACAGTTAAGGCAAAGAATGGTTCACAATATTAAATGAGTTCATAATAGTTTCACGTTTATACTTTTAAAATAACTAAAATGGCTAATATTTTAGTTTTACTTATTGATATATTTACTGTGTTTCGTGTTTTCAATCGTATGTTCTTCTACGCAGTTTCTCCAGTCCCAGCTGTTATTTTTGTGCACACAAACAAACAAAAACATGTTTGTAAACTACCCTGAGATGGTGTTGAGATTTTTCGTGTATCACCTTTGACCTGATACCAACTTTTGAAAATAATAAATAATATTGTTCCTCCCGTTCTTGTACTGGCAAACTATCGATTTCGTCACAAAATGAAAAATATTTATTATTAAAAAAACTGAATTAAGTACAATGGTGAATATTTCTTTCATCAAGTATTGCTTGACCATTTATTGGAAAATAAATAAATAAATAAAAGAAAATTATTTCCATCAGATTACACCGTAGTAACATATTCTCTTCTTGGATATTGGTGCATTAAAGTCTTCGAGTGACTTATGGACCTAGTTATAACACCCAATAGCTATCTTTTCAATTATTATTTAAAATAAAGTAAAATAAACCCTACGGCACCACTGCCACTTTGATTCTTAACTATAAATTGTGATAACTGATTCAAAGCTCTGCCTCTTCAGGCATGGGTGACTTATCAAAACTAATTTTCTACTAATAGTATTCCCCCTTTTGTCACTTGAAAACTAAGATGTCAGATACTCGATGTATTCCTTGCTAACATCACGTAAATCAAATTGACTTTAATTACTGTATAGTCACACTCCAGTAAGTATTCAATGACGCAATCAGTTTTTAATGACCTCCCAATCTTTGTATCAATAACTGCTTTTTTTTATAATTACGTTCTGCCGTAGGAAAGTAAAATAGTTGTGATAGATAGTTACCGATCCTAACTTGTAGCACACGAACATTTCGTTGCTGTTTATATGACTCCCTCAGGATCATTAAACGATTCGTCCAACTAAATTATCACAAATAAAACAGTTCCCATCAGGACTGCTCATAATTACATTTCCTTTTCCCACTGGTCATGAACTAATTTGGTATCTCAGCAGTTACTTGATATAATTTACTATCTTTTAAACAAAATGAGCGGCTTATACCACATCTATATCTTTTTTAATAATAAGGGGAAAAATTATATCGCTTCATTGCACCACCATTATGGAACCCTTTTACTGTCTTAACTAAATGAATCCCTGGGAATATTCAATCACACTGATTGCAACTTCTAATCACTTCTAACAGAAGTTAATGAACCCATAAGCAACATTTTTCCTTAAACATCCAGGAATTACCTTTAGTTAGATTGACGTCCTATATGTCATGCGCTGATCTTTATGATTGTACCGGTAATCATTCCCTTACGGCAGCAATTTTTTCATTTGACCGGTAAGTTAATATTTCATATACACTGAATGAGGCTTCCATCAGATGGAATGAAAATCGACAATAATGAAACGTAATTGTGAGCAAGGAATAACATCTTTCTCCCCCTAACATTATTCTTTGCTTGCAGCCTGCGAGTTTTTAGTGGCCAGCTCTTGATGCAATTGCGCAGGATAATGGGCGCCGACGGCAGCATACTCGCAAGGGTCGATCAGCTGAACGGCAGTTACAATTCAATTCTACAACATTTTACACAAAAAACAATATTAATTTATAATAATACAAATGACAAATAAATCACCTTTTCCTAATAAGCAATGACGAATAAAGTATTTATCTGTCGCAATAAGTTGTAGCGACCTTGGGATATCATGTAGCGAGTTGTAAAATTTTCCCGTTACAAATGTACATATTATCAATAGGTTGCATAAAATATAGTAACTTGTACAAGTACCACTGCAAGCTTAGTTTCTGCTATCCCCTCACATAATAAATCTTTAATTAATAATTTTTCTACAGTATATTGTGTAATAAATTGAAATTTTCAATAGCAGTTGTAATTTCTGGACATCCAACATTCAGATTATCTTCAAGAGAGGTCTGCCCAATAACTGCTTTCATTTCTTACATGTTGAAAATGAAAAAATGGCTCCAGAGATATTCTGTAACTTTTGATAAATTTCCAATGGTGCTAAGACCTTTATGACTGCAGTGTATTTCAATTTTATTTGTTTAACCTAAAGGCACAGAATTTTCTACCATACTCTGCTGTCTTAATGTTATGCAACAGTCCAAACAAAAAACACAATACAGATGAAGTCCAACCAAAAACAGGTCAAAACTCTCCTTAGGCTGTGATATTTATGGGCATACTCATATCATATCAGTTAATGGCCTCATGTGATACGTCTATGGTGTGGCAAACCTCCTTGTAAAAACAAGCTGTGCCTGCTGTATGAAGTTGAGTATCTCTCCAACTGAAAAAACCTATTCTAAAACCACTTACACACAACTATTCTGAAGATGTTGACAGTATAGTACCTTTGTAAAATGTAGACTGTAATCAAAACAATACTACAAAATTTCCACCCAGTCCATGTACATATTGTGAAGTGTTGATGGAATTAAAAATGTATACAATTTACACAAATTACATTGTTTATTTATATAAAAATAATTTGTATGACAAAATTATAATACATATCACAGAATTGTACTTTATGATAAAAACATCCAAACTAGTTATCTCCTCTTCCACTGTGTCAGATTCCACCAGAACACTTTATATCACAATACAATCATTGTTGGTACAATGTTTAAAAAATCATGTTCAATTACTTTACCAGATACTTTTATGAATTTTTATAATAACCAACTAGTTTTCCTTTTATTGTACACTGTCTTACCACCAATACCCACATCAAGCCGTTTTATTTCTGATTAATTATGCTGCTGTCTAGTTGGAGAAAAAATTCTTTCAACTTTTTTCCTGTTTTCAATCATGGAAAACAGTACCCAGAAGGTAGCTCACAATATTTATTTTACAATATTCAATTTCAGTTTTTATAAACACTTTAAAAAATATAAAATTACAAAGGTACTTTCAGCCCAAAAATATCTAAAACTCTTTGCCTAAAACCAAAAGGTATGTCTGTTAGCTCAAACAATTAAAAAAGTTCTAAAAAGTAAATAATAAATAGCTTGGTGGTACAGCAGTTGGGAAACGATTCTTCATGAGAACTACATTCAAATCTTGTTCATCTCCTCTGCATATCTTGCAGTTTTCGTATACGTTCTAGTAAAAGCTGTCCCACATTCACACACCTATTTCCATGTTCATCCAAATCTGGAAATCAATTCACATAAATGAGACTTCACAACAAACATATCAATCAAGTAAGCTATTTAAATCATTTCTTTAATATAGAACCATAACTAGATAAAATTATTGAGGCATGTCCTCCTTTATTAGGCTGTATATGTTAGACCAAAGTTTGTGTGTGTATCATGAGCAGCTGATTTCAGCCTCAAGTGATCAGTATGCCCAGATAACATAAACACAATCACCTATAGTGGTGTAATGACAGTGGTGTAATATTTCCAGTTATGGTTCATTGTTGTAGTTGCAGACATGTTTGCACAATGGTATTTAAAGACAAAGATGGGGTTTTATCATATGGAAGAAGGTTTATGAATAAGCCCTAGTCAAATGTAAATAAATGACTACCATAAACAATGTTCACAAGCAATGGGGCTACATTATTTTAATTCCAGGATGGATATCTGCCAATAAGTTATGTTGCAATGCATACATTAAGACTAGCAGCCACCAGCTTGAACAGTTGCTATGTTCTTAAGTTATTGCTAAAAAGAGCAAGTTGTCAATAAAAAACCCAGTATTCACTTTCAACTATTACTATTTTATTTCAAAGTAATGTGAAGCCGAATTTATTATTATTTGCAACTGCTTTGATAAGTAAGACTTTTGAAACTGGTGAAGAGAAAATCTATATAAACAAGAAACTATATATTCTGAAACAAAAATTATTATACAGATAAATGGTAAAATCAATGAGATTAGTGTTAGTCTTAGTGTTAATGACACTTTCCATATTTGGATTTGAAACTTATTAGTTATTGGATTTGTTTTGTGAAAAGTAAAATAAAACAAACTAGAAAATGCACACTCTTATGACTAAGTAATGGTAGACACAATTAATTCCTTCAAAGCTCTATTTGTAAACACTCATTACTCCCCATCCCTACTCACTATGGAATGGTGCAGTCCTAATCCACGAGCCCATAGTACAATAAATACAAAACAGATACAAAGTATAAAATAAAAGAAACCGACACTATAAAAACAGTCACACACACACACTCACACACTAAAGAACAAGTAAATGACATATGATCTTGCAATCACAGAAAGAAATCAATGGAAGTTTACTCATATGACACTTGTTGAAACTAGAACGGGACACAGCACTGCCAAATTGCAGTTATGAACTAATTCTACAACTGAATTGTGCTCATATAGACCGGAGTATGTTATTAGTGACACTGTTTTCTTGTTTAGAATGGCCTTTGTACATACTTTTCGTATTATAAAACTTCCCTTTTGCAATAATTTTTCACTTTTGTTGTTGTTGTTGTTGGTAAGATATTTTACTCATTTGGCAATCCATCTGAATAGACCCTATGACCAACCTGTGGGTTGCCACCCACTGACTGGGAACCACTATATGGAATGTGTGACGGTTTTGTATGTTACTCATTCCTGAAACTACTCACAGTGGTACCAACATACATAATTAGATAATAGATTAAATAATATAGTGAGGACAGTTTACAACTCACCGCAAAGACGTGGCGACGAGCTGCGACAGGCACATACAAAAGACACACACATACAACACATTCAGCTATCGGCCACGGCCTTCTTCAGAAAATAGAGCACTCACGCAATCACACAGGCACACAACACAGTCATACAACCATCACCTCCGACTGCCACACTTCGATTCGAAAATATTACAGAACTATAAGCTTAATAAATCATGGTTGTAGAGTACTAGCACAAATTATTTACATATGGATGGAAAAACTATAGAATATGACCTCAGAGAAGATCAGTTTAGATTTAAAAGAAAAGTAGGAACATGTAAACCAATACTAATGTGGTAATAAATGTTTAGTTTCATTGAATACCACATATTTGGTGAGCCCGCATAAAATATAACATGACCGCACCGGCTGCAGCATTCCGCATCACAATGTGAATGTTTATTACTCCTGCGCCAGCTATGTTGTGCTCGAAAATATCTGATCCGCCAGTCACCAAAGAACCAGCAGCAATCAACACAATTAACAGGTTCACAGAATATATGACATCAACCGCGAATGGGCAAAGCTGAAAATGTGTACCCAGCCGGGACTCGAACCTGGGTCTCCTGCTTTATAGGCAGTTGCGGAGACCACTACACCACTGGGAACACAGTGATCACCGCACCTGCAAGATCTACTTAAGCACGCCTCCTGTCAAATACAAATTCCCAGCTTTACCCTGCCTATTTGCAGATAATGTAATATATTCTGTGACTATGAAAGAATAACAACTGCAGGATCAGAAGTGACGTTTGTTCTTATGGAACAGACACCACGTACTGTATATATACAGGATGTCCAGAAAACAGCTCCCTGATTTCAAAATTAAATATCTCAAAAACAAATATCGATAGAGGAATGCAGTAAACGGTATGTTTATTGTGAAAGCTATAAGAAGTTTATATAGTAGTTTGAAATAATAATTACAAAAGCTGCTAACAGATGGCGCTTTATGCTGTACAGCTCATATCAGCATACATAAGTGAAATAATTGTATTAAAACACTCTTTGCAAACAATCAAATCACAATGTTTTAAAAATGTTCACCATTGGCACTACAGTGGTGGCGCAAACGAAGAATGAAATTCACCATCACATTTCGTAGTGTCTCAACCGAAATGGATCCACATCCCACAGAGATCGCCGATTCAAGCTCATCCAGCATGGCGGGACGCTTCGGGTAGAGCATGTCTTTCATTGTGCCCCACAAAAAAAAAAAGTCACATGGAGTCAAATCCAGCGAATTTGGAGGCCAATCCATTCCTGCACCAGTAAATTTGGGATATTCCAAAGCAATGACTCGATTCCCGAAGTATTCCTCAAGAAAGCGAAACACTTGTTCGGTCCGATGTGGTCGGGCTCCATCTTGCATAAACCAATGAGTACCTGGTTGATCCTCTAACGCTTGCTGTGTGGCAACAAATTGCTCCAAAATTGCAACGTAACATGCACAAGTGACTGTTTCTCAAATGAAAAATGGGTCAATAATGCCTCTGCTGCATACTGCAGCCCACACAGTAACTTTAGGAGAATACAGGGGTTTTACTTCACACCAATATGTCTTTTCGGAACCCCAAAATCACCAGTTCTGCTTATTCACGTATCCATTCGGTGGAAGTGTGCTTCATCTGTAAACCAGATGCAGCCAACATCAAATCCTTCACTATCAATCATTGTGAGCATCTGATTAGCAAAGGCAACCCTTTGTTGCACAGCTCGTACGGGTATGGCCTGGTGCGTTTGAATTTTGAATGGAAACATGTGTTGGCTCTTTCTCAGTATTTTATGCATGCTGGAATGCTTCAAACCAGTCTCAGATGCAATTCTATGGACAGATGACATTGGATTTCGCTGAATAATTCCAGAAACTGTGGCGATATTTTCAGGCGTAACTGCGGTTTGCTTGCGGACAACATGCCCCACTAGATCATAAGTTACTCTGCCTGTTCATTGAAATTTTGCGAAGAGCGTACAAATGCAAACGTAGGCTTCCGCGGTTGTTGTCACTATCAATAAAATTTTTCTGGGTATGAAACCGCGTCGTCATTTTATAAATTCCACCGACGTTTCGGCCGCTGTTGCAGGCGGCCTTCATCAGGGTCTGTGTCTGACTGCTGAATATACGATATCTTGGGATTTATATAGCTGCGGATGAGGGAAAGGAAGGGGGACGTTGGTTTGCCTTTATTGGTGGTTATATTATTTCACGCCATTGGTGGAAATCGGCAATGATGATTGATTTATTGATAGTGACAACAACCGCGGAAGCCTACGTTTGCATTTAATCAACCTGTATGGGCAGGAAGTACATAAAAACATCAGGCAGCTTGAATCGCTGCGTCTAAAGAGAGGTAAACTGCTGAATGATCTTGTTTTCTTGAAGAGATGTAGGGACACCAATATAGTGCCAAAATTACTACGGCTGACGTCGCATATAACATCGAACAAGGCGAAGAACATCTGTCTACGAGCTAGCAAAGCCTTGCTGAGGGAAAGGATACGAGACATACGGACCAGCCTTGACATGAACAACAAAAAGCTCTATGAACTGCACCTGTTCCTGGCAAGTAAATTAGATGCGGAAGACTGGGAGAAAGTCGATAGATTGACCTTCCAACAAGCCAAGAGGTCTACTGAGAGCATCACTAGTCGCCATATGGAAAAGTTTGCCAAGCTGCAGCCGATCACGACGAAAGAAGAACAAACCCTGGATACAAAAAGGACAGTGGTAAACGTCTCCAGCCATACCTTAAGTGAAGCAAGCACTCAGATCCTGGCTAAGGGACTCAATTTTGCGATCGCACCGAAATACGTACCGAAGGAAGACATTATTGAATCAGTTGAGACTTCGGTGCGTCACCTGCCACAGGCCGAGGCAGAGAAGATCAGACAAGAAACTGTACGAATCCTGTCTCAGGCGAAGCCACCAAAACAAAACATTAGCAGGGAGGAACGTCAGGCCATAGTGGAGTTGAAGAAGAATCCTGACTTAGTAGTAATACAGGCAGACAAAGGCAACGCCACTGTCGTCATGGACACACCAGATTATAATAAACGAATGGAAAACCTTCTCGGCGATCCCATCTACAAGAAACTTAAGGGTGATCCGACGGCTAAGATAACCAGATCGACGCAGGCGCTGCTGAAGCAAACCAGGATGACTTTTGACACAGCCGGAAGACTCATCCCACAAGTCCCGCAGGCACCGAGGATATATGGTGTGCTGAAGGTCCATAAAAAGGACTTTCCTATGCGTCCCATAGTGGCCAGCATTAATTCACCCACGTACAAGCTGGCCAAAGAGTTGGTACCAAAGCTCCGACATCTAGTGAGCCACACAGAGACATATGTGAAGGATTCGACCCATTTCGTGGCACTTTTAAAAGAGAAGAATGTATCAGCTACGGATCTGATGGTTAGTTTTGATGTGACATCGTTATTCACTAACGTACCAGTGTCAGACACAATGAACATATTAGAAGAACGCTTATCACCTGACACCTGTGACCTGGTTCGCCACTGCCTGACGACCACTTACTTCAAGTGGAAAGAAGAATTTTACGAACAAACAGACGGTGTAGCTATGGGCTCCCCACTTTCTCCAATTGCAGCTGACATCTTCATGCAAGCATTTGAAGAAACGGCTCTCCAGTCAGCACCACTACGCCCAGCATGCTGGCTGCGTTACGTTGATGACACTTTCGTCATCTGGCCACATGGGGAAGAGGAGCTAAAGAACTTTCATCAACATCTCAATCAGCAGTACAGCAAAATAAATTTCACGATAGAAGTAGAAAAGAATGGAGTGCTGCCTTTCCTCGACGTCGAAGTCTACCGAAAGTCTGATGGTAAACTCGGCCACAGGGTGTACAGAAAGGCTACCAGCATGGGAAGGTACCTCCACGCCTCCTCCCACCACCACCCCATGCAGAAGAAATCCGCCCTACAAACACTAACAAGGAGGGCCCACAGGATCAGCGATGACGATCACCTACAGGCGGAACTACGACATCTCAGATCCACCTTTGCGGCTAATGGCTACGGACTGGGCGAGATACATAAAACAATGTCCAGGAGGAATGAAAAGAATAGAGGGGAGCAAGAGGAAGCACAATGCATCGCCCTATTACCTTACGTGCAGGGCGTCACTGAGCGTGTGGGTAAGGTTCTACGTCGGGCAGGCATCAAGCCAGTCTTCCGCAGCACCAATAAGACCAAGGATGTCCTAGGTTCAACTAAGGACGCAGTAGACAAACTGAGCAATGCAGGCGTGTATGAAATAAGCTGCGAGTGTGGGCTGGTTTATATAGGAGAGACCGGGCGAGCAATCTCCACGAGGCTTTCAGAACATGAAAGATACATACGGCTTGGACAGCACACGAAGTCAGCGGTTTCTGAGCATCACAATCAGTGCGGAAAACAGTTGTCTTTCAGCGAGGCCCGCGTGCTGGCGAAACAACCATTCTCAGCGAGGAGGAAAATTAGAGAGGCTATAGAAATAGCGAAGCGTCCCGCCAATATGAACAGGGAGGATGGCTACAGGCTGCCGGCGTCTTGGCTGCCAGCAGTCGCAACGCTACGTGACGGCACTGCGCGGAAGGACTCGCGCAGACTGCCCCGGAGACCACAGCGGCAGCGAACACGCAGAGCACCGGCCCGCCGCCGTCTGCGCCAGGCGACAAGTCAACAGCGGCACGGCACAACCGCCGTCCGTTCTCTCAGGTCCATTCCGCCAATAGCAACTTCTAATACAAAAGCCAATCAGAAACGTCCATTTCGACCAATAAGGGGGAAGAATGTAACCCCCAATCACATGGAAAACTAGCCTCTAAAACACCAATCATCATTGCCGATTTCCACCAATGGCGTGAAATAATATAACCACCAATAAAGGCAAACCAACGTCCCCCTACCTTTCCCTCATCCGCAGCTATATAAATCCCAAGATATCGTATATTCAGCAGTCAGACACAGACCCTGATGAAGGCCGCCTGCAACAGCGGCCGAAACGTCGGTGGAATTTATAAAATGACGACGCGGTTTCATATCCAGAAAAATTTTATTGATAGTGTACAAATGGTTTTCGCATCGGATCCTTTTGGAACATTAAATCGTGCTTGAAACTTTGCCTTGTTGCCATAGGACTCTCTTCTAACCTGTGGTACTCTAGCACCAGAGAAACACGTTGTGCAATGGAGTACATGGTTTTAATCTCTTCCTTCAGTACGCTAACCTGCTTTCATGTTTCAATAGTGGAACTGATCGCTCTGGACTTTGGATCACTATTTATAATAGGCATTGCTTACGGTGATTACAGCACCATCTGTTAGCAGCTTTTGTAACTATTATTTCAAACTGCTGTATAATTTCTTACATACCATTTACTGCATTCCTCTATCGGTCTTTGTTTTCGAGATATTTAATTTTGAAATCAGGGAGTCCTTTTCTGGACACCCTGTATATATAATATGCCGGTGACAGACAATGATCCTTTCGTTAGTTGGGAGGGGTGGCCAAGTTTGAGGCCCTTACTATTATGGAAATTAGTTTCAAAACTACAAGTTTGAGTACCGTGGGCAGGATAAAGCTGGGAATTCATATCTGACGGGAGGCATGCTTAAGTAGACCTTGTAGGTGCGGTGATCACTGTGTCCCCAGTTGTGTAGGGGTCAGTGCAACTGCTTAGAAAGCAGGAGACCCAGGATTGAGTCCCAGCTGGTTACACAATTTCAGCTTTGCCCATTCACAGTTGATGTCATATATTCTGTGAATATGAAAGAATAAGAACTGTAGAATAAGAAGTGACGTTTGTTCTTACGGAACAGATGCCACGTGTGTATATATATATATAATATGCTGGTGACGGGCAATGATCCTTGCATTAGTGGGGAGGGGTGGCCAAGTTTGAGGCCCTTACTCTTATGGGAATTAGTTTCAAAACTACGAGCTTGAGAACTGTGGGCAGGGTAAAGCTGGGAATTTGTATCTGACGGGAGGCGTGCTTAGGCAGACCTTGAAGGTGCGGTGATCACTGTGTACCTAGTGGTGTAGTGGTCAGTGCAACTGCCTATAAAGCAGGAGACCCAGGTTCGAGTCCCGGATGGGTACACATTTCAAACTTTGCCCATTCACAGTTGATGTCATATATTCCGTGAATATGAAAGAATAATAACTACAGGATAAGAAGTGACGTTTGTTCTTACGGAATATATGTATATACAATTAACAGGGTTGCAATTAAGCCCCTGCGTTTCTGGCAACACAATCCTGTATTATGGTTCATGCAACTTCAAAGACAGTTCGACCTTGCACAAATATCAGCTGATGAAATGAAGTATAGCTATGCAGTCGCAGCACTAACAGAAGACTTAGCCGCTGAAGTACACGATATCCTTGCTGCACCGCCCAATGCTTCCATCAAGTATGCTCTAGTAACGAGTCTGTCACAATGAAAAGCCAAGTGTCTATAAAAACTTTTACAGACTGAGGAACTTGGCAATCACACCCTGTTGCAACTTTTACACCATTGGTGTACATTAGCAAGCAACACGGTGAGCGATGATGTGCTGTGTGATATTTGGTTGTCCTGACTGCCCTCTGACACTCAAAAAATTGTGACTGTGTGTGAAGGCGATATCAACACACTAGCGCAGACAACGGTCAGAATCGTTGAGATGTATCCTGCAACAAACGTGTCAACTCCGACGCCACGACAAGAGAATGTGCCTACAGTAACATTAGCATCACTTCAGTCACAACTAGCGGAACTTACGACACAAGTAACTGCATTGCAAACTCCGCACACCCGTCAACGATTGCACCGCCCATCGTCACGAAGTCGCAACCATTCACCATTGGCACAAAATTTTTGCTTGTATCACAAGAAATTCTGCAGTGATGCACGAAAATGTACACCACCATGCAACTGGAAAAATGAAACGGAAACCATAGCGGCAACAGCTTCTCATACGGGCAGTGCATGTTGTCTTTTTGTTACAGACCGCAACACAAAAGTACAATATTTAATGGACACAGGAGCAGGAATGTCAGTATATCCAGCAACTTGTCTATCGCGCCACAGCTATGACGGTTGTTGTCTGTTTGCTGCCAATAACTCCAAGATTAAAACATACACTCTGGTCACATTGTTGCTTAATCTCTTGACTGAGCCGTACATTTGAGTGGTGCTTCACAGTAGCGGATATTTCACAACCTATCGTAGGGGCCAATTTCTTATCCTTGTAAGATTTGATACTACTACGAACCTTGCTGCTTCAGGGAAAGTCCGTTGCATCACTGCAATGACAGTAAGTACTCTTGCAGAAGATATATCATACACATGGATACTAAAAGAATTTAGTGACATGACGCAACAGTCACCTACTCTTAAACACACAATGATACACCACACTAGGCTCACTAACGCATGCGCATCATAGACGATTGGCACCTGAAAAGTTGAAAGTTGTGAAGCAGGAATTCCGCAGCATGCTGTCAATGGGGATCTGCAGAATTTTGAGTAGCAGTTGGGTAGGCCCCGTCCATGTGGTACCCAAGAAAATAATGGACGGTGTCTGTGTGGTGACTACCAGCAACTCAACTTGAGAACCATCCCATATCGATACCCAGTGCCACATATAGAAGACTTCTCTTCCAACATTCATGGTAAGATTATATTTTCCACTATTGAATTTGTCCGAGTGCATTAACAGATACCTGTTGACCCAGAAGATATTCCTAAGACAGCAGTGACAACACCTTTCGGACTATTTTAGTTTAGTAGAATGCCCTTTGGTCTTTGCAACACTGCACAAACATTTCAACATTTTATGGATGAGATCACTAAGTACTT